>NBBA01000005.1:1200000-1800000 GCA_002794785.1 Coniferiporia sulphurascens
ACACGAGCATGCATGGGTGAGCGCGGGCCTTGGAGTTTGGGGCAGGGAGGAGTACGTACGGCGTTTCTTCTCGGTTGTCAACTGGAAGAAAGTTGGCGAAACGTTCACAAAGTTCCAGGCGGCACGTCCTATGTCGCGTGTTTTTTAAGTCACAGCTATTAGAAAAGGCTTGCCCATATTACGAAAATTTGAACTATATTATTCTAATAATTACGTCCTATTTGCTATGAGCATCACAACAGCATTTGTCCTCACAGCAATTACCACCTCCACTCAATTTCTCCGCATGATCGTCCCCTCACGCCTTTGTACGGCTTGTATGTCTCGTGGGACGCGCGTAGCTGTTCCACTTTCAGTCCCGAAAAAGTGTATTGATTGATGTCGAACGCTATCTGGAAAGATTTGGATGGCTGCGGCTGTAGTTTCCTACGGCGCATACTACGAGTCAGGTTTTAGTCGCTCACAGAGGGGAAAACACTGACGAAGTCGTGTAGGTCCCACGCAATGTATGAGATGATCCTTGTGGTGCCTTCTGGATCTCCCACCTCAATATCTTATAGCAGTAATTGAGCATACGAATTATAGTGAAAAGAAGAGACACGTAAAGAATAGCCGTGACCTCCGCAGAAGAGTCTAATAGACATACAAGAGTTTTAGGATCGAATCCCCACGTCGCTCCCGATGAGACGGTACAGTTCGCACCGGTTGCGCCGGCACCAAGATGAAGATCCACAGTCAAGCGCTCGATGAGACGGGTAGACAGTCTCGATGTAAGCGTAAAATTCAGAGTTCCTAGGAAGGACAATTACAGAATGGTAAGTCATTCAGCACAACCAGTCCACATAAACAACAGGGATTACTCACCACCATTTTCTTCTACAGTGACAGTTGGTAAAAAAGAAAACGGAACGGGAATTTGTCGCGTGTTTACTGTGCTTGGTAGCGCTGAAGGTACGTAACGATAGCTCATGAGCTCAAACCGCCCATCCGGGGGTACAAAAGATAGTGCCCTTTCGCGCGTCCATTTTTGTAACCTAAGAAGGGAAAGCAATGATGAGTTTTCCTGAAAATCGTCCTTGCGTCCGTGTCGGCTCACCGTACGCATTGATGAAAAGAGCAATCGTGCAAAACTTTGGTATCAGTAAAAGTAAGTAGGAGATCCGGTGTTCCTACATAATGGAAAGAATCTAGACATCTCATCCGTATATCAAAACCGGACGGACATACCTGACAAGCGGCAATTCGTTTCTATCCTACCCCAGACTTGACTGGATAACGCGACACCGTTTCTAACCCATGAATCTGGCATTCAGTCTTGGTAACATTTTCAGAAGAAGGGCCTACAAACTTATTCACGATTGCGCGCAAGTCCTCAACCATGTCGAAGTAGATTTCGTTGTTATTGTACTTAATTCCGTATTTTCTCCAGGGTGTAGGAGAAGCGAACGGATTCGAGCTTGCTTTTGCGAGCCCTGA
Source organism: Coniferiporia sulphurascens (assembly GCA_002794785.1). Taxonomy (NCBI): domain Eukaryota; kingdom Fungi; phylum Basidiomycota; class Agaricomycetes; order Hymenochaetales; family Hymenochaetaceae; genus Coniferiporia; species Coniferiporia sulphurascens. The sequence continues at coordinate 1,201,477 of NBBA01000005.1, forward strand.
CACGCCTGCGACCGAAAGTATCTTGTTAAGCAACGATGGTGGAAGAACGATGTCCCGTAATGCACTGCGCTCAGTCGTTAACGGGTGCCCGTTGTCCAGCATTTCCTCTAGAAGCTGATCAAAGCATTTGAGAAATCAAACTAGCAGAATTCTCGCCCGACGCACCTGATATACGACGTCGAAGTGGTCGCGCAGAGTAGAGCTTGAAACTTCACCGAGGTAGTCTTGCAGAGTATCGTAGAACAGCCGCATAAAAGCGAAGACGTAAAGGCCATCGACTTTTGCCGCTCCTAATTAGACAGGGAGGATGGTATGCAATCCATCGGACTCGCGTACCGTCTCCGCTAACGGGACACAGAAGCCTCAAGCCACCGCCGCACTCCATGTGACAACATGCCGATGGGCCTTGATGGGCGGAGACGTACAGAACTGGGTCTATCTGTCCAGTTGCAGATTCGGCGAGCGCAGTGTTGAACGCGTCGATGTGGAGGAGAGGGTATGTAGGCGACGCAGCCTTGAAGTTAGTCTGGATTATGGGCCGTCTAAAGAGGGAGTTGTAAATGGGAGATAGGATCGAACGGGACGTGTGTTTACTCACCCGTTAGACTCCAACAAGATAAGGCCGTCGATGACCATTAATTTCGAAGTCGATAGCAGCTACTTGACTTGAGAGAGTTGTACCAACTCGCTAGCCTGCATGCATTACGTAATTATAGCTGTTTGGCGCCGTTAGATAGCGTCCCGAAAGGAATGGATTGAGAGGAAAGCACTATCACTAATTGAAAGGTCGAAACCATTATCGGAATCGCTCGAGACTTTTTGTATTGCCCTCTGAGTTTACGCTACCGTGACTACTAGCACTTATCTGGGGGCATAGAAATTATCGTCGCAAATGGCTGAATCTCACGCACAAGGCTACGGTCGGATACACTAGTACTATAACAGAGTTGACTACTTCCTTATATCCGTTGACGCTGCTCCGAGCAGTTTTTCCTCTTCAGAAGTTAAAGAGGATTTTCTCCGTGTATATGTATATGGAATGGCCGTACATAAGTTGTCCTGAGTTAATCGACTCATCACGTACAGTCTCGGTTCATCGGTCCGAGCAGTTGTGGGGACATGAAAGATTCGGGGGGAAAGGACATGAAACTGCGACAGTCTGAGTCAGCCACTCAAAACAAAAGCTTAATTCCCTAAAATGAAATGAAATAAAACGAGTGGATCATAAGATATTAAGCGTCCGTGCTCTTGAATAAACTCCGCCGGAGTCCGATGCTGACACTGAATAGAAAAAGACAACACAATAAATTCAGAAGGATCACCGGAGGAGATTGGTCTTCCGGACGCTCCCGGTTACATAACTATTCGTGGGGCGCATGTTGCCTCGCGTACCTCGGGCATGCGTTAGCGAGACCAGGTTTACGGCTGGAGGTGACGCGTCGGCTAACCACACCGGCAAGACAGCAGGAAATTTTTAGAGGGGGGACAGTGGACTAGTACGTAGTACGACCGAAGAGTAGACGGCAGTGTAGATGAGAGTGCAGCATAGTAGTCAGAGGGACGTAATCAAAACGAGAAACAGGTGTCCTTTCTATATGCGGTATGCAGAGTGCACAAGGATTGTAATGCAATGGCAAGACGGCTGCGATGACAACCGAGGTGCCCGCGTTAGTGCACAAGGCCGAAAAAGGATGCAGGCTGCACGCCCGGCGCATACAGCAAAGCGACCCACGGGTGAAACGGTTCGAGCCCGCGCACAAAGCCCGGCGGTTTCAGCACAGTTTTTTTGCAACCGGAGGGGGAAACAAGAAAAATAAACGGAAGGATCGAGCCTGCAGGAAACGCCACGGCGGTTGCGGGGAGGCAGACGCGTAAATAAATACGTATTCGTAACAAACCCGCAGGTGTAAAGGTCGTTGCTTCGAGGCAGCTGGCCTAATAGTAATAGTATTGGCGTGCCTGTTTGAAGTGTTCATAAAAGGGAGCTTGTTCCCAGGCTCGACACCAGCAGTCACCACGCACTCTGGCCTCTGCTCGTCGTCTTCTCCCTCTTACTCTCGACGTTCTGCTCCCTGGCTCTTCCAATCCTCCTCTCCTTCTACCCTTAATCCCGGTTTCTGCTCTCTTACCAGTACATTTACCCTCTCCCCATTCATATATCCTTCCCCATCACCTGTCTTCGCCCATAATTCCACATCATCATCGCGATGCCTGAAGAAAGTCAACAGGCCGCCGCCCCACAGGCCACCTCCTCGCACATGATGAAGACAACGAAGCGCGGTCGTCCATTCCTGAAGGCATGTGGACTGCTTTCGCTCGACTGCTCTGCCTGTGGGGTCTCACGATCTACCTTTTTTTTCTGTTCTAGGATACGTTGGACCTCTTCGCAACGTTGATCGTTTCGCTCGACCTAACGACTCACAAACAATTCTTCAAGTCGTTCTATAACTCATTTACGACGTGCGTTCCGATTGAATTTATCGCTTTTCATCAGACACATATTCATGCAACTCCTCCCTAAGCGATGAGGCAGCGCTGAATTTAGCCGCGTTAAAATTCTCTCAATCCAACCGTGGGCCGGATCCCCGCGACCCTTCACGAATCGTTACTACGACGACAACGACGACGTTTTCGATGACCCGCGATATGGCGAAGGCCATGTGCCAGCACTTCATGGACGCTCGCCTCATTGAGAATGCGGCTGATAGAAACTCGAACTTGTTCAAGGAACGTGGTGTATTCGTGTTAACCCCGAAGGGATTGCACGTTCTGGAGCGTTTCATCTCGAAGAACGGGATCAGCGCGGAGCCGCTGGCAAAGGTCTTTTCATCCCAGCCAATCTGCCTCAAACTGTTGCACCTTGAACGCCGCTCTTCCGACGACGAAATCATCATCTCCCAGGCTGTGGTCACCGCCCTCTTCCGCCGTTTTGCCGGTCGAAACGCCAACTACATGCCAGATGCGACTGTACAATTGGATGTATCGCAGGAATATCACGAACGATCGAAGGGCATACCGTTGATGGACATCTCCGAACGCCAGCCAGGTATTCTCGGGAGGAACAACGTAAATGTGTTCAAGTATTGCTTCCAGGCGGTTACTGCACTCGAATGGCTTTGTGATTTTACATCAATTGTCGGTCGCGATGAGGCCGCGGAAATGGCTGCTCATTTTGTTCGGTTCGGTTTGATACAGCTCGTGAGCGATAAGCGTAAGGGTAACGATTCTGCGATTATATTTACTGTACGCGGAAGTGCTCCTGCGGGAAATTCTCCCGTTTCTGTGAGTGCCTTCATCCGTCAAAGCTGTGTCGATTTCATAATACTTTCTGTCTACAGCAACAAGGTGAATTCCGGTGCACCTCAAAAGCCATTTATCGAATTACGGATGAGGGTCGCCGTGTTGCTCGCTGGGATTCTCCTGCGGGTCGCGTTGCTGGTCATGATTCTCCGAACGCCTCGACAGCAAATATTTCGAAGGACGAGAGGACATCGTTGGAGCGGAAGGAGGATGCGAGCGTTTCGGAACACGTATATCCTTCTAAGCCGGAGCCTGCTGCCGATGTTAGGCCACAGCGTCGTGTTTCAATGTCGGATCGTCCCGCAGATGCTCCCAGGCGCAATGCGAAGGAGAGCAACACTGATCGTTTGCGATACATCCTTAATGAGCCTGCGGTTCGCTCGCTGTTCCGAGATTTTCTTCGCACAAACTACTGTGAAGAGAATTTATCTTTTTGGATTGAGGTGGAGGATTTCAAACGAAAATTCAACACGACGTCGAGCGCGAGAGGAGGAGAGTCTTATCGGATGGTATCGGGGAAGGCAACACCGGGCCAAGCGGCAATGGAGAAGCACCACGAAGGTCTTATACAGATTGCATTCGTCATTTACAATACGTACCTCGCGCCTTCGAGTCAATGTGAACTCAACATTGACCACGGACTGCGAGGAGAATTGGTCGGATACCTGAGCCAGGTGATGACGGATATCACGGGCAAACTATTTCAAGGTCGCGTGGAGCCGGAGCAGGCCGCAGCTCTGAATGCGACGCAGTTGCAGACGATGATTCGCCTGTATGACCGTATCCAGACTCACGTTTTCCGTTTGATGGCGACAGATTCTGTACCGAAGGTGGGGTTTTGAAATTTCCGCTAGATTGACGTAGCTGACTCTTTTCGTTGCAGTTCATCAAGACACCCGAGTTTAAGGCGCTAAAGGCTTGGGTCGAAGACGACGGATCTAGTGATGATGAAACTCCTGAACAAGGACTTCCAAACCCTGCGTTACCCCCAGGTCTCAGTGATGATGGTGAGAAGGGACGCGTTCACGTAACGAAATCGCAAACAGCCAATGAGGCTCTTCGGCAACAGCATGATCGACAAGGCGGGAAGTCATGAGCTCGCTGTGATGAACAGGTCTTCATTCCCTTGTTTATTCGCTTCGTCAGGCTTCTTCGCATCATCTCTGTTTATCCATTCATTCACTGCATAGCGTTTCATCTTCACGGCGTCCTTTTATCTGCATCTGGTATCCCAGACGATGCATATGTCCCTTCATCATTGTTGTCGTTCCCATCCGCCAACTTTGTCCATAAAAGAGTGCCCATGCGAATTTATCCCCCACCATCAACCTGATCTACATGTCTCACTCGGCCTTAACTGTACTTCTACTCCCTTTCAGTACTTTACCCCTATAATTCTCGGGCAGGCGTTCCTGGGAGTCCAACTAATCTGGCATCATTCGCACTGTTTCATCCTTCTGTTCAGTTTTCGTCTTTTTTGTCCACCTTTATCTGTTCTCTTTCCTTCCTCTTGTCTCTTGAATGGCCGCAGTAGCTGATAATAGTAACTGCAGACTGTGACACTCAGGAGTTGTATATAAATTCCTTAATATCGTAGGGAAAAGAACGCTAATAGATTCTGTGCGAATGTACATGTATCCACAACCAATATGTTAGAGGCGTTACCGCCCTTTACAGGCGCTGTGTTTCTTTTCTGACAGTACTTGCGCCAGGGACAGACTTTCCTTCGTCAAAAAAAAGGCTGGCTTGCCCTTCGTCGCGCAGTTCCGGAGTTCTGGGCCTGTTAATTGTTGTTATATTGCGTCTCGTCCGCTCTGTATCGTACCTGCACCCGCCGTTGCATGTCCAATAACCGACAGATTGACATTATGTAATGCTGTCTATACCACTTCGGGGCTTCAAGTTTCGGATCGGGACATAACTAACTTTTACTATTCTACGCATGTGTCGTTTTACGGTTTCTCCACATATACGTACATATCTATAAGTTACAACGGATATATGCAATCACCTACACAGAACCGAGTCTGACACGGCCTGTGGGAGCCCGTAATAAGGGCCCCGTGGGAATAGGTTTACTGTATCGCCCTCTGGCATGATGGTGACACGTTTGCATCGAGTTCTACTGTATCCCACCTACACACTGAGCACGGTTGCCGACAGAAAGTATGTCATGGATCATGAATCCTACTGGCGAGCATCTGCCTCGCAACGATGCGGTAGAGGAAGAGAAGGTGCGTGATGTTGACCGCCAATCGCTCCGTGTGCATTACCACAAACGCATTATGTGTGCAGGTTGAGGACTACTCCGGTCGCAAAGTATCAAATAGGACGGCCAACCAGCCCTTCCTTGCGTACGTTCGCTTACACATTATTAGGTTAGACACCTTGCTTCACTCTGTATTAGGTACACCCGATACAGGGAGCAGCAGAAGCGAGAGCACGAAGCATGGTTGGGCCGCAAGAAGGAACGTGAAGAAAAGCTAGCGAAAGGGGAAGAAGTTGGACCCGAAGAGCCTGATCCTACGGCTCAGGAGGAAGTTGGACTTCTGGGTTTACTAAAGTTCATCGTCTACTGTCTCCTCATTCTCGCTCTCGCTGGGAAGTTCTTCACCGGTAGTTTCCTCTTCGACTACGATAACAAGCTGCCGGCTCTCAGAAAACTGTGGCCCGTATGTTATTTCTGAAATCTGGGATCTGCCCTTCTGATAGATGATTTCAGACAAACCAACGCCTGTTCTCCGAGGATGGCCTGCTTAAGTTCGATGGAAGCGACCCGGACAAGCCGATTTACCTGGCTGTACGTTCATGTCTAGCTACAGCTCATCAAGAACTGACAGGAACCCCATTTACAGATTGACGGGGATGTTTATGATGTCACTGAAGGACGACGCACTTATGGACCGGGAGGCTCTTATCATTTCATGTGAGTAAAGTGCCCTAAGCCCAATTCTCATTGTTATGCTCATCCTACCTATGTCTTCCACTAGGGCTGGGCGCGATGCTGCGAGAGCTTTTGCCACCGGATGCTTTGCGACTCATAGGACGCATGATATCCGCGGCCTCAGTGAAAGTGAAATAAAGGTCGGTCATCGAGTCGGTGTCTTTATCATGTATATTGAAGCTTTCTGCAGAGTGTGGAGCACTGGAAAAGTTTTTTCGCTAATCATAAGAAGTATGTCAAGGTCGGAAAAGTGTTACATCATCCCATCGACCCGTTGAGCCCTATCCCCGAGCCATGTAAACCAGAAAAGCCCCCGGTGGAGAAAAAGGACAAAAAACCGGTGCCTGCAAAACCGCATGCAAAGCATGAGGAGCTATGATACTATATTTATGCAATCTGTCCACATGTACATACTAACTCGCGCTACCAGGCGTTACAATTATACGAATACTAAAATATTAGAAAGTGAATGGACAACCGCAAGAACTCATTGAGGATAACGTATAGTGAGTGCTGCGATCTGAAACGGCGAGCATTGTGTCGCCTTAAGCTAGGAATTAAGTACTTTCACAGCTACTTAGACGGTTTTGTTAGACAACTCAACTCGACGGACTGCACTACAGCACACCTGTCCGGTTGGGCCCCGATTCAGGAAGTAATTCTTGAGGATGGGGAAGTCGGCCATACTAATGTCGACCAATGACATGAAGGGGTCGCTCCCGCCGCCTCGGTACTTAGCGATAACGATGTTCCCCCGCCATGCATTTTCCTCGACGAAGGATCTTCCCTGAATTTCACGGATGGCTTTGTTAACTGGGAATTGCGCCCCCGTTCGCGATACTAGGTCATGTGATTAAGTAACCCAACGGACAAAATGTCCAGATATTTGCCAAGTGTGAACTCACCAACAGGATAAAAAATAATATATGGATGCGCAAAGCTCTTTGTCATCCCTTCTAAAGAATCGACCAGCTGCATATTTGCGGTGAGCGGTCCGGTATAGCGGCATTCGAAATTTGCTCACTTGTACTCTCCACGCTCGCTGGTTTGGGATATCCGCGATTGTATCCATATGAACTTCCGGATGAGGCATCACGGATACTAAGATAAGCTGCCCTGTTTGCGGGTTTGTGCGAGTAAGAGGACTGCGCGGTGGAATGAGCAAAACCGGGTCGAGAAATGCAATGAAGTAATAGACACGGACCTGGTTGGAAGCTCCACAACTTGCGGGGGTCGGCCATCCGCCGGGAACAGTATGGCATCGTAAGAAAGTAAGTCGTCCATGCTGGCTTACGTTGTCATGTATTGTCGCAAGTTAGTGATGGGAATGGGCTTACGAACAAATCAGATATTCACCTTGAATTATAAGGGTCTAGCAATAATAGAGAGAAGAAAAGGAGAAGACCGATGAACTTGAAGCAGAAGACGTCCGAAGCACTGAGGAAAAGACATCTCAATCGTGCAGTTTTATACTTCTCTGCATCCTATGCCGTAGGCTGCCACATGTCTTTCTGGCAGTGATGGGCACGCTGCTGCTGCCGAAAGGGTTATTAACACGAGGCCCGAAGACTGCACCCCGTTTGTTCTGCTCTCAGTAAGCACACATCACCAACACCCCGATATTACTAGTAGAGATAGAAATTACCTTTTCTACGTTCACACCACAGTAGAGGCAGACCAGGCGATAAGTTGAACTAGTTCACAGCCATTTAATGTAACAGGAACACTTCAAGTTGTGGTATGCCTTTTACTGATTGCGCAAGGGAACGCAGCTAGGAAGTTGCTATCACTGTCAGTCGATGTTTGTACGGTGCCTTTGGGCGTCCGATACGACCGTGTTGAGGTACGCCTGAAGCCTCTTCTGAGCTGGTAAGTTATTCACCGGTTCATTCTGGTGCCGACGACTCAAGATTCAGCTAGAGTGTAGTTTTTCCGCGTTCCCCCGGACTGGGACGTCGCTGGTAATAAAAAGTCAGTCTTCATAGCCGCGAAACAGGTACCAATGTTTCCAGGCCGGTTATTCCTCAAGGAATGTTGAGCATGAGTCTAGTCCAAGGTGCAACCAGTTCGTCGATCCAGGCCCACGTTGTAGATTGCTCCTGACGGAGGATTTCCTCCCTACCCTTGTCATGTACTCCTCATTCATGAATTCGGAGAAACCAAACAGCCCGTGGCGATCGTTGAAAGTCGACAGATCTCGGCCAAGACTATTGCGTCCGACTCGTGTCTGATTTCAACCCTACTATTGTTTTGGCAGAATATGTCGCGTTATCGCTTGCTTGGCCCACGTTTGAGGCGCATGTTAGATTTTCATTGCGTGCAGGCTTATTCCAACCGGTAAGGACTATTTTTGCGAAGGCTCAGAGCTAACCGTCCTAACCTGAATGTGATCTTGTCGCAAGTCATATCCCAGAGGAGCGTTCATTCACCCTGAGCGGTCAATTAAGTAGATCTTTATTACACACGTTGGATTTTAAGGCATTTTTTAGTTTAGTAGTGAATCCGTAATCCGAGGGTGCACCTTGGGTTCGACTCACTTGAGGCATCAGACGAAAGATGTGGGGTTGCCCGGAGAGCTTAAAGTAGTAAACCTTGGCAAGTCGGCTGCAGTCGGTTGCAGTTTAGCCTGTTACCTACTACAATTGTTCCGTTGGTACTTGAGCATGCTTTCTTTCAGGTCACCCTTGACGGAAAGACTTTAATCGGCCAGCGTTTCCACTTTCCGGCTTGAGTTTTACTACAAGCCGCGGCAACTGCTTGTGAGCGGGAAGGTCGAAGTTTTGACGGATGGATCGGACTGAACAGGTGAGTCAGGCATCAAGGATTGTGAGGTGGGCTGCAACACGTTGAAGTCGCATGTATTCCCAGGTTATGTCTTTATTAGTTGAGGATCCGTAAATTTGACGAATGATGTATATAGTGTTTCAGTGAACCGAGCTGGCCGCACTACCAAGCACAAAGTTGGCAGCCCACGCCGCAACTCATTTTGCGAGGATTTTTAAGCATTCAGGGGGGTCGGGTGAGTGCCAACTTCCGGGAATGCCTTGAACGGAGGTGAAGAACATGGAAGATTACTATGTACTACTAGTACTCCATCATTTTCATGTAGTGGACAAGTCTTGATTTAGAAGGGAAGTTTACATCACATGACTTTGTTCTCGTTAGACACCAGTGCCAACCTCCGCCAAAGTTCAGGTTCGCGTCTCATCTGCAGCTTGCGGTTTCCGACTATTTCTTAGCATCCCTTGCTTGTGCCTACAAGGCAACTCAATAAGGGGCATGGATGGGCATACTCTAGCCGCACTCACTCACACATCATCCATCTTCGCGTCGTCTGTGCATGTCACGACTCATGCTGTTCCTACCTCTCGTCGCGACCTACCGCTAGCAACCGCCCTATCAGACGTTCCAGACGACCATGCATCTCATTCATCTGTATTTCATTCCCCGGAAACAGGCTATGTCCTGATACGCGTCATCCAAGGCGGCCTTGCTGTCGAGCTGATCTCGCTCTCTCACAACGTTTCTCCCATTCGTTTCGTCTTTCCAGCAGTCGTAATACCCAATCCGGCTCTGGCCACTTTTGATGGGAAAGTCTATCTAATTGTCGTAACATCTGTTGCAATTCTATTCAAGATCAACGTCCCTCTGTCGCAAGATGGGCAGCTCTGGCACGAGCCTTTGCACAAAAACTGGTGTAGGGAATGGCAGATCAAGAAGCTTACCGGAGTAGGACCGAAATTAGTTCATGTACATGATCCTCACGACGTAGCTATTGCCTTAAGCTCAGGGGGCCACCTGAGGCTGCAGTCGAGTGTTGAACCTTTCCCGGACTACAATGGTAATGTTACATTCTTGCTGCATTCTGTTATGTGGTCTGACGAGGAGAACCAGAGCAATGGTCGGAGACCGAATGGAAACTTTCGAACTGGTATTCCTCCTTGTTACCGGTCCTGTCGTCTGGTCATGAACACCCTGAGGAAATTGTGTCTATGGCTTCTGTCCGTCCTCCCACGGACACACCAGACTTATTCACCATTTCTCGCGACCGCGTTTTGCGGAGATGGACTGTAGCAAAAGGCTGTCGCGCGGAAATAGCCCTGGGTTCCGGTGAAGACGGTGGAGTTCCTGCAACTTTGTTAGATTGTCGACCTCAGAAACTACTTCAGGTACTAAAAAGCTCAGAGCAGAGCGGATCAGGCAAAGAGAAGGAGTGTTTTTACTTGCTTATTTATATGCCTACTCCCTCGTCACCGACATCGGGCGGATTTTTCCGTATATATGATACCGATCGATATCAATGGAACCTGGTGGCTTCTTTCAACACGTCGGCAAACAGTGTGCATTGCAAACTGCAGGACTTCGTTCTTAGCGAAGGTAAACTATACGTGCTCTGGGAAACGCAGGGACAGTCCTTATTAGAAGTGACACTGATACACCAGATGTCAGCGGCGCAGTCTGAAAACCTGGGTGTTACATGGAGTAAAGTGCAACCAGACGGACACAATGAACTCACCCAAGAGGCACTAGATGAGCTCCTTTTGCAACCGGGGTCGCTAACAGATAAATTTCTTCAGACCATTATGCGCCCTGGTCTTTTCTCAGCCATCACCCTACGCGCTGCTTTACAAGAATATAAGGAACATTACCTTTCCCTTCCCGGTCCTTATCCCTCTCCACTTGTCTCTTCGTATGCAACACTCAGCGAGAATATCGCGGCCGTTGTAGGGTGTACCGTCGCACTAACTCGGGATCCTCACACTGGAGTAGCTTTGCACAAGCACTACTGGAACGCGTTGCGGAGAGACTGGGAAGGATTCGTAGCTCGATGCAAAGAGTTCGAGAGAAGTGCTCGTTGGCCAGTCTGTTTGGGTCTCATAGCGAATTCACAAGTTCTGGTAATCGAGCGTGAGCGGTTAGGCCAATGCGCTGAAGAGGATACACCTTTGCAGCTGCATCGTTTGCTATCTTCCTCATTCGAGCTTGATCCCGCCCATTTTCTTCTAAGCACCTGTTGGACGTTGCGAAGCAAGATTTCTGCGTCACTTTTGCGAAGAATCGAGACAGAAACATTAAACATTCTCTATCAGGAATTTGCATTCCCACTCGCCGACATCGTCTCAGAGGCTTCAAACAGAGTCTTCTCACGCGAAGGGCCGGATGCTGAATTCGAGAATTGGGTTTCTGGACAGCTAAACACCGTCGAAGATTTTGATCAAGCGCTTCGCCTTGTTTTAGACGTCATTGGTGGTTTAGACAAAGCAGTCAAGCAAGAGGAAGACGAGGTTGAGCTTATCATCCCACCCGCAACCCTAGAGTGGACCCGGGCTTTGGCAACGTCATATATTGCAGAAACGATAGAGGTCAGATATGACCTGTGCCTCGCGCTCGCAGTACTGCTTTTTTTTATGAGTGAGGATCTTAAGCGCTATGATCCTGCCTTACTCGCAGAGGTATTCTCCGTGATCCGTGGTGTCGCGATGTGTCGCTACCTATGTAGGCAACCTGCCGGGGATTTGGAGGGGACAGGGCCTGCGGTACAGGAGGAGGCCACGGCTGATGACGTCGTTTTGCGTCTAAGCGGCATGCATATGTCACGAGGGGGCAAGAACCCTGCACCGACATATTCACTTGTTCATCGACTTCTCTCCGAAATAGGACATCCACTTCTCCCACCCGCCGCTGCTCATTATTTCCTTGATCAGCTTGGTTTGCTCGCCAGTGAGACGCCGGCTCATGCGACGCGGAGCGAAGTCCTTATATGTGAACGACTCCGCTTGCTCGGATATCGCGAAAATTCGAGGCATCTACTTTCTTGGCTTCCTAGGACGCCAGCCGTGTGTTACGTCCTCGGGCGGTTGTGGATCGACGTTGGGCGCGAGGATGAGGCCATTGTTTTGTTGCAAGGAGTGGCCGGAAGTTTTGGTGAGTAATCTTAGGGTATTCCTGTGGAGTGCGAATCCTGAGTTTGTCTGCAGGACCTGATAGTGTATTATCACTTGATGATAACGATGCTTTATCCTCTGTTCTTCCGACAGGCGCCCTCTTCCTGACAGAGTGCGACTACTATTTACATGTTGCCGAGCTGTTCAGAGCCGCCGGGGTGACCAAACATGAAGTTAATTTTACCAAATTAGCTCTGTCTGTCTGGCCCGTTGGGGAAGACTTCACAGAAGTCTCGGTTTCCTCGTGGGCCATTGTCATCAAGGGATATACTGATTTGGGTTTATACGAGGATGCCTACTGCGCGCTTATATCGTCCCCGCACCACGACCGGTACGTGTCCCGACTCTTTGGTCGATTCTAAATTGATAAATCAATCCTTTCTGTAGAAGACATCAGTACGTTTCACACCTAGTGTACAAAATTTGTGAAGATGATGCTTTGGACCGACTTCTTTCGATGAATTTCCGTGGACTTGTGCAAGAGGTAGAACTGTCGTTGTCATTCAAAGCGCGCAATGCAGATCCTCGCAGCCGTCCAAATTGGTCTCACATTCTGTATACCTGGTATATATTTCGTGGTGATTATCGGAATGGTGAGACGAATCCATCTTAAATCGTCGAGTTCTAGTAGTCTGATATCATTCAAGCGGCTCTTACAATGTACATTCGATCACGGAAACTATTTGAGCTACAAGGAGACCCGACCACTTCTTTGGATCTGGTCGTACAGCAAGCAGAGGCGTTGAGCATTACAATAAATGCGCTGAGCCTTATAGAGGGCAAGAGTCCGTGCATCCTTGTGCCGATGCAGGGGGCGGGCATACCGGTACGTAGACTCTTTTCAGATGGTACTTGTTGATAAATTGAAGTACGGGTAGTCTCGTAAACGACGAAGGCATATTCCGGAAGATAAACTTTCTTCTGGCCGACGTGGCGTTGAGATAGTGAAGCTATTTACTATTGAGCAGGAGTTTACTCACCTTACCGCCAACATTGAATTACTGCGTCGAGATCCGAGATTGGTGGGGAATGGAGGTACGGATCATTCCATGGTTTTCTTGCCGTAAGTGACGCTTTTCCACTTGTTCTAGAGCTCTCAACACCGTGGGTTACGGTATCGAAGTTAACCCAGGCCGGCCTTTACGATTTGGCAATGCATACAGCAAAGGCACTTTCTGTGGATATGTCCGAGCTGTTCCAACGATTAGCGTTGCAGTGCTTACGGCTATCTACAACGTCCGATATGACATTGTGAGCTCGTGGCTGTTTTTCTACCTTGGCCGTGCTTCGGGCTTACTATATATGTAGAATTGAGAGTGTGACATCAGATTGGCTTCTGACGGACAAAGTTTCCTCCTGGCCGGGTACGCCCGCTGATCGCGGGTGGCGATACCTCCGTCAATGCCTCGGAAGGTACGATTCGGCAGAAACGGAATATAGTTATAGCAAGGCTGTGTTGGAAACACTGTTATCACATGATGCCTCCTCCCCGCCGCCACCTTGGTTGTTGCAGACTGTAGAGGCATGTTAATTTTGCTTCACAAATAGTGAAGTCGTATCACCGACTAACCTCATGATAGGAGCGTCACCCGGACCACCTCATTCGAGCGTGCTTGCGCTACGGAAATGTAGAAGAAGCACTTGAACACGCTTTGAGGATAGTGCGATCCGTGAGTGACTTGAATTTCCCATTGTCCGTCGCTTACACTCTTAGCACTTGACCAGTCCACATCATCATGGGGTCGTTCGTCGGCAGACCAGTCGGCTTGTACATGGTTACCGTACACCATGATTGACACTGTTCTAAAAATGTCCGAGGAAAATGTATCCGCTCGGGCACAAAAACTCCATCAGACACTGCAGATGGAAGTGACTAGTCGCATCGCGCAATTACAAAAGCATTTGGAGAGGCTGTCTTCGCGCTAGTTTGTTGACCATTAATATTGTTCACTCTTCGCTTATATTTTTCTTCCAACGAGTATCATATTTTACGTATATGGTCGATAGCGAAACAGCATTGAACGACACAAAACAAACAAGTAAACAGTACAAACAAGTGAAATACCAGGCTGGCAGACCTCACCCACTAAGGCGGCGCGAACTAGTAAAAGCAAATCCGAAATATAAGATAACAAAACGAATAGTCACAAGATCGCGACATGCACGTTTACATGCGAGAAGCGTCCGGCCTCTGCATCACGTCCAGGAAGCGCACCCATTCGCCCTGGCCAAAACCGACCGAAGCCCCCCACATGGATTCGTCCGCACCCTGTGCATACGCTGTCTCGACATAGTCTTGTGGCTGTATGGAATAAGGTGGTACACGCGACGGTTGTAGCTGGGGGAGATAGGATGGGGCACCGCCTGTTGGTCCCGAATTAGATGGGTGCGCCGCGTGAGCCATTGTATGGTGCAGGGGCGCAGGCGGCGGCGTGTGGAGCGGCGTGAAGGATTCCATCCCATGCACGGATTGTTGAACGTGAGGAGCGGCTTGTGCGTAAGAAGGTGCGCGAGTTGAAGAGGGCTGACTGTCTAAGGGTGCACCAAGAGGATCTGTGATTGTCTGAGGAAGGTGTAGCTCGACGGTGGGAGATGTTACATTGCTGGGCACAACTGGCAGTACTCCTTGTACGGTGGAGGGAGGGGAGGCAGAGTTCGAGTACATAGGTGAACCTGACGTACCCCGACGGCCAGGTGAGTCTATATGTGAACGTGGATATGCGGGCGAGTCGTGATAAGGGAACGCAAGGCCCTTGACTAGCGATAGTACTTGTTTCTTCTTCTTCTCACGCTCCTCCTGGCCCTCTCCTGGAGGTGAAGGCTCATACAACGGCGCGAGGGCCGTAAGCATGTTCGTCGCCTTGTCTGCAATTGCAACACCTCGGGATATGCTGAGAATATCCAATGCACGGCGAATATTGGCTCGGAAGAGATTTGCCCCAGGTTGGTCTGGGTTTGCAATAAGCTGAAAGGAAAAGAACATAGCTGCGCCGAAACAGTGAAAGGGGCCCCAGTGCATGTGTCCTGGAACCGCGAGTGATGAACTGGCTAACACATCAGGGCGCGCCTGACCAACAAGTTGTATCAGCTTGTCAGCAGCGCCTACAGCGATGTCAAGTGACTGCGCCATATGCTCGCTGATAGAATTATTTCCACCTGCAATACTTCTTTTCCCTAGAGCAGGGCGCTGGCTATCATGAGCAGCAGCGGCGTACGGCCTATGAAGGGAAAATCGAATATGATAGTAAGACGTGCGCATAATTATACTCTGTGCACCCAGACGCATCGAAGAAGGCAGTGGGCTCGCCAAATAACGTGCCAGACGGTACTCGTCGAGATCCAATTCCTTCGGAAGTTCATTCATCCAGGTTACGAGCTCACGATCGCGTTCCTGGACACTATCGTACGTCACGGGTCGTACCGACACAGCGTCATCGACAATGTTACCCAGGATATATGCGAGGCGGAAAAAGTGTAGGTTCGGGAAGAAGAGACGCCCGCTAGGATCAAGCGCAGGATCGACATATGAGGGCATCTGAGTGTCGAAATGGTGAGATGCAATCGAAAGCGGGCGGCCGAAGAGAAAACATTGCCAACTGCAAAAAAGGGATGCACAATATAAGCAGTGAACGCCGTACACAAATGCGACTGCGTACTGACCGTTCAAGGAGGACAATATGCCACCAGGCCCAACGGCGCCGCTCTGCCAGCTCACGTGGCATTTTCCATCTCTCTGGATCGCGATGAAGGCCCATAGCAGTACCCATGCTGACAAGCTCGCCTCTTATAGCCCAAATTTCCTCAGCGTCATTCTTAGACAACGTGAGATAATGAGTGCGAATCAAAAGGAGCTCGACTAATTCAAGGGATAAAGAGCGAGATTCACTGCGGTAACGACCCAGCGCATCTCGCGCAATGGCGTAGTAGCGTTCACCAAGTTCCTCATGCCCATGCGGGAGCGAAGCTAGCAATGCGTGACGCTCAGGAAGGTAGCGGATGGCAAGGGCCATGATGACACATAGCGTTGCAAGCACAAGCCGATCCGAAAATTGGCCAGTCTTGAATTTCCCCCATGCCAAGAGAAAAGACTTCGGGTAGACGTGTCGATACATCCAATTACAGTTCTCAAAATAAAAATCAATAAGGCCTATATCAGAATCGGATTCTTAGTTCCCCCTAAAAAAGATGATAAAAGAGACAATACCATCAATTATGTGCAGTTGAGGCAAGAGGGCTAGCAAGTCATCATCATACGTGCGTGACTGGTCATGTGCGGCAGCGGTAGCCTCATCCCCAGACCGGGCGGAATCGTCCCCACTGATGTCCGCATCCTTGCTTTCACGGTGTTCAGACGACTTGAAGCCCAATAAATGCGTCACCATTGAGGTAGGACCCGCATAAAGGCCACCATGTCCTTTCTGGGCTAGCATGCCGGGCACAGATTTTCCCGGGGGTTCGCCCACGTCTGAAACGATATTTGTCTGAGGTACCTGTACGTGATTTACAGCCTTCGATATACTTGAGGACCCTGAAGAACTTGGAGGAGCAGTCCCAGACCGGATTATAAAAGCTTCAAGAGTTGCCAAGGACTGACGAATATGAGCAATCTCATGGTGTGGGTCTATCTTACTTCCACTGTCAAAAGAATAACAGGTTAAATTGGCGAGAAGACTTTTAGGAATAAAACTGACCGATTGTCTTCACTCGGCTCGGATGCAGCACCCTGGTAACAAAGCAGAGCGGTTCCTACATGTGTAAATAAGATTGGTATCGCGTAGGGACAAATAAAAACGGGCGGTACCTCTGAGAACACATGAGGAGCAAGGCTTTCCCCTTGCGGAGACAATCTGTTAGAGAAACGGGAGTAAACAAAGTCGAGGACATACCTGTCGCATTTAAGCTTGCTAGAGCGACAGGGTTCGCAATTTATAGCCTTCCTCGCCCGCTTCGCTGGGGGCTTACCCGACGACTGGAAGTCCCTTTCTGCGGTGGGAGAGCGCGTGGCATTGTCATGGTCGGAAGCAATTTGAGCGGTGTCGCTGTGCTCAATTTTGAGACGCTGCGTCGGGCGTGGGTTCATGGAATGGCGCGGCTGGATGAGAGAAGGGTTGTGATCTTGGGCCTGTACCTGCGTGTCTGGCATCACGTAGGAGGTGGAAGTCAAAGTAAGAGGAGGACGCCCGTCATCTCGGCCTCACTGAGTGCGCTCTCAGGAGTAAGGGCCGCCCATAGACTTGTCGAACTGAATACTCGGCAGAATTTCCTTTTCTGGTGCATGATCAATACCCGGGGAGTTCCGGAGGAAGTGCCTTTTCTAAAATACGGGCCCGGCTAGCCAGTTCGAGAACATTCGGCCTAATCCGCATATATGTGTTCGGGCTTGCCGTATCCATCTCACTCTAACCTCGCTTCTACTTGCGACGACCATGGCAGACGTAAGCACAGTCGACCCGGGGTGCAATCAACCCCGCAATACTCACATTTCGTCCACAGGCAAGCGCACTTAAAGATCAGGGAAACAAAGCGTTTGCCGCAAAGGACTACGACAAAGCCATCGAGCTCTTCTCCCAGGCTATCGCGCTTGATCCTTCAAATCACGTACTTTACTCGAACCGCAGCGCAGCAAAGGCTGGAAAGCGTCTCTGGGATGCCGCTCTAGAAGATGCGGAGTCTGTATGCTCATGTTCGCCGCCGTTCGCCGCCAAAGGTCGCTTTCTGACGCATTTACTCTGTAGTGCATCAAAGTAAACCCGAGCTGGGGGAAAGGCTACGCTCGCAAGGGGGTGAGTTGCAATATATGTCTCTCTGTGTACCACATGCTGACGGGAGTACAGGCCGCCCTTCACGGTGCTCACAGGTTTGATGAGGCCATCTCTGCATACGAGGAAGGTCTCAAACTTGAAGACAACCCGGCTCTCCGTAAGGGTTTAAAGGAAGTACAAGAGGCGAAGGAGCTAGATTCCGGCAGTTCGGGGGACGCCACTGGGCTTGGAAAAATATTTGCTGATCCCAACATGGTTGGCAAGCTCGCCGGAAACCCGAAAACGCAAAAGTACCTTGCGGATCCGGCTTTCATGAACATGGTGTGTTTTACTATGATTACGACGTCATGCCACAAATGTTCATGTCTTGCTCCGTGCGCAGCTTCTCGCAATTCAAAAAAACCCGCAGCTCGCGCAAGGAGCCTTGCAGGATCCTCGTATGATCGAAGTCATGGGTGTGTTAATGGGCATAGATCTGCAGGCCTTCTCGCGGCCTGAAGGTTCAGGAGGCGCTCCACCCCAGTTCTCCCAGTCTCATTCCCCATCTTCTTCATCCCCGCAGTCTTCATCGCCAACGCCAACGTCGAAGCCTTCATCGTCCAAGGTCGAAGAAGATACATCCATGGCGGAAGCTGAGGAGGAGGATGCTGATGCGATTGAGGAGAAGAAGGCAAAGACAGCAGCCGAGGAGCAAAAGAAGGTTGGGGGCGATGCATACCGCAAGCGTGACTTCGGAACGGCGGCGGCGGCTTTTGAGAGAGCCTGGAAACTCTGGCCAAAAGACGTGACCTTTTTGACCAACTTGAGTGGTACGTGTATCGTTAGGCACGATGCCAATCAGCTTGCTAGTAGCCCTCATTGCAATCCTTCAGCCGTACAATTTGAACAGGGCGAATATGACAAGTGTATCGCTACGTGCGAAACAGCTGTCGAAGAAGGTCGTTCTATTCGTGCGGACTACAAGCTCATTGCAAAAGCGTATGGACGTATTGGTTCGGCATATCAGCGCAAGGGCGATCTCGAGACTGCAGTCCGTTTCTTCAATAAGTCGCTTACGGAGCACCGCACGCCAGATGTCCTCAACAAGCTGCGCGATGCTGAGCGCGAAAAGGTCGCCGCCGCCGCCGCTGCTTACGTTGATCCGGCGCTCAGTGCAAAAGCACGTGAGGAGGGTAATGTTCTGTTCAAGGCGGGCGATTTCGCCGGCGCCGTGAAGAGCTACACAGAGAGTATTAAACGCGATCCAAAGGATCCGAGAGGCTACAACAACCGCGCGCTGTGTTATACTAAGCTCGTAGCTTTACCGGAAGCACTCAAGGATGCTGAAGATGCGATTTCAATTGACCCAAAATTTGGTAAATCTTATTCCTGAATAAAGGCAGGCGTCTTACTTTTGGCATTCTAGTTAAAGCGTATATCCGCAAAAGCACGATTTTATTCGGGATGCGTGAATATACTAAAGCCATAGAAGCGATTCAGCTGGCTGCAGAGAAGGACGAAGACGGTTCACACACAAAGGAGATTCAGCAGCAGTTGATCAAGTGCAACGAGGCCTTGTCAGCGCAACGAGCAGGGGAGTCAGAGCAGGAAGCGTTGGAGCGCGCAATGCGCGACCCCGAGGTTGCTGTACGTCTTCCATGGGTCCTCGGCCTTACTCTGCGATACTAATTACTTGTGTTTACAAAGAAAATTATGAACGACCCCGTCATGCAGCAGATTCTGCAACAAGCACAGCAGGATCCAGGCGCGTTGCAAGATCACATGAAGAACCCAGGCGTGCGAGACAAGATCATGAAGCTCGTCAATGCGGGCATCATCAGGACGCGGTGACCAACTTAATCTGCTTTCAACGTCTCAATGCTCGAGTGATCAGGCTGTACTGGATGTATCTTAAGTAATATAAACAAGTACTTCATGTATTCCATTCGCGCATTCAGTGCTTTGACATATCAGACGGCTTCAAGTATAATACTGTTTGGTGATAATGGATGATAAAAGCAATTGGAACCCGCTCATTCGGGTGACAGTCGCTATTCTACCGCAGACGCAGCCGAATCGTTACTATTAAGCGTTAAAAACTGAATCGATCCTCAGAATAGGGCAGGCCGACTACAAGGTCGCACATGTAGCAGTTATGTGTATACTACGGAGGTGAAGCCCACGACCATCCAAGATATCCAGAATCTTTAAAAATGCCAACCACCTTTTGCTCAATCTCCTGTCTCTTTGAGAGATCGTGGGCCTGATGAACCTCTCTCCATGTTCTTACTGACTCATGCACTTCCGCCGGATTGCTCCACCCAATCACTACAGGCACATCTTGTACGCCCGCTTGCTCCTCCTGCCCATCAATGCGAAACAAATTGCCATTCCTCATCGAGTACCCAAGCGCGACATTGGGTAGCCCACCAGGCCATTCCGCCTCTGTACAGGCATCGGAAGCGGCGACAACAGCCGCGCGCAACGGCGCGGGTGAGGGATGCCAAACGGGAGGTGAAGGGGTGAGCAAACCCATGTTGAGGGGGGACGCAGCGACGAGCTGCGAGACGCGGGCACGCTCGCGGAGAGGCACAGCGAAATCAGAGAATGCAAAATTCTGCAGATTCGAATGCGAGTAAGAAAGAATGACGTCGACGGGCTCAAATGGTGGAGAGTGCAAAATGAGTAGTGCAAGACGCAAGAGGGTTGGGAGGGGATAACCTAATTGTCCAGATTGAGTATATTCCCTGTAGGTTCGGTAGAAGTATACGAACCAGTGATGCCAATTCGCTTGATCAAGCCCTCTGACTGCATCTTCTGAAGCTCCTTGTACGCATCAAGAACACGTCGATCACCCTCACCCCAGATCTTTCCTTCCTGCCCCTCCCCTAATCCGTACAGGGCGCGATCAGTACCCAGGGCGGAGCCATGATCTCCTGACCTCTTAGGCATAATTTCCTCAGCAACAAACTCCACATCGTGCAGATAGACGACATCGAGATAGTCAGTGTTAAGCCGCACGAGGCTACGTTCGACACTTCTGCGGATTGTCTTCGGGGAGTAGTCAAACGCCTCTCTGTCTGCACCGTAGCGACCACACTTTGTCATCTGCCAACAGTATGTCAATTGTTTTTCCTGGGATAGGACAGAAACGGAATCAAACCAGTTGGTACGACGGGCGAGGGAATTCTTTGTCCAAGCCTTTCAGCACTGTGCCGAGTACAATCTCAGACGGGCCATAGTATGCTGAAGTATCGAACGCAGTTATCCCATAGCTGCCATCCGATAAGAAATCGCACTGGAACTAGCGCAAAGACTCACCGGAGGGCAGTTCTAACAGTCCTCAAGGGCACAAGGCTAGCAGGTTCAATCGAGTTACATGGCTTTCACGAGAAATAAAAAACCAACGCTCGGCACCTTTCCAAATGACTGTCGTTGTTGTACTGATTAGAGAACGACCCACCGCCGAAAATTAAGGCTGGCAAGTTGAGCGCGCCAAATTCGCCCTAGTAGTGAGCGAGTAAGAAACCGTCAGAAGCGCGATGGGACAGACTACCAAAGATAAGCCAGCTCTCGGAATTTCTTCTGGTGTCTCCAATATGTTTTCAGAAGATGGTAACACGAAGGTTGGCTGGGGCGAGTCCAAGGGCATCACCATGTCGAAGCGGAAGGCACTAGGAAGAAAGATGAGAAGGAGTCGAGAGCAACCAGCCTCATTAGCAATTATGATCCATCATATAGCGCGGGCCGTTTTCGTCCCGGCCAGGAGAGGGGGCGCCGAGAAATCATACACAAAAAAAACGAAGAGAAGAAGCAAAGTGACTGTATATTGAAAGCGATGGCGCAATAAGGTACATCGTAACCCTTGGCTACCACCTACAGCTTATCACGCGACCAACTGTGTGCGCACCAACCGCCATCAAAAGCCGACCCGAACCAAACAGGGCAAAAACTAACCTTTTCTCCAGCCTGTCGTTGACATTGATCATCTTTGTGGACTGGTCTGGCTTGATGGTATTCCATGGCTCGGGGTTGTTTTTTGTCCAAACAACTTTGTGAGTAGTAAGCATAAGGAAAAATTGCGCCATATCATACGTGAACACAGCACATACCAGTCGGACCCCTTGCCAGACGCGACAAGTACCAAGCACCTCCTCCGAGGGCTACACCAATAATTGTATACCTTAAGTTGTGAAAGGGTAAGGGATGTCAAATAAATTTGAAAAATGATGTGAAATGGTCGTCGCTCGTACAGGGGAATAGCCTACGTGTCGGTTAGTAAAGAATAAAAACCGTAGATAAGTTGCTGTGGATAGTACTCACCTCGATGGCGAACCAATGTTTCATGAAACCGCGAGCGGGCGACATGGTGGACAGCGTTTAAGAGGTGATGGAGGAGCGGGCGATGAGTGGGCGTAATATTGGGCTCGCGTACTTCGCTGTGCCGGAAAATCCCGGATGCCAACCTCTTGACGGATGAGGTCGGCGCGTTTACCTCAGTACTTTCGCCTCAATCATGGTCTCGCTCCATCGTTATATTCGTATGCATCTACATCCAGCTCCCTCGGCCTATTCCTTTTACCAAACATCTGTTTATTTTAGGCCACGTTCGTCAGACAGGACTCAAGGAATGGTGGCGGGCGATGCAGTACATCGGGGATGCCAAAGCTGGCCAACACGTTGGCACCGACCAGTACGCCCTGAATAACTTGGCTGAAAGTGACCTGTTTCATGTGGAGTAATTTGTAGGCTTGGGAACAGATACTTTGAGAACTTGAATGCGGAGGAGGAAGTCCCCGGTGAGTACCAATTCCTTTCCTCTGAGTAATTGCGAGTTGTGCATGAGTGCCCGGTGCTGACCGCTCCTCTCAGGCCGTCATAGATGGGTGGACTACGCCCAAGTAATTCTTTACTGTAATATCTTCTTCTGATGTTTTTGACATTTTGCCATTACAGCATGATTTCAACGGGTCTCAAGTACCCCCAGAATGGCACTCATGGCTGACCCACATTCGCAAAGACCCACCCACCCAGGATCCAATTATGAAAAGCACTACTCCGACTTGGAAAACGGTATGTAGCAGTCAATATCCGGGCGTGAATGGTGATTCAACCCCACTTGTACTTCGGACAGCCATATGTTGAGAACCTCACCGGAACGAGGGGTGCATACCGTCCTTACAACACTGCAGCACCTAAAATTAAGGCATGGGTACCATCTGTTGTCGCACGGACGTAGAGTTATAGATCATTTGCGCGACGTAGTTATCAAGTTATCACAGTATCCGCTCGGGTTCCACTATTATCTACAATTACTGTCGCTTCGCTCTGGGCTGGACTGAGACATATCCAACATATGCACGACTTTCTCCGCAATGGCCAGGCTCGCCGTCAGACCCGGAGATTCCAAACCCATAAGGCTAATCATTAACCCATCACGACAGGCTCCTCCAAGCACCGTCGGGAAGTCGACGGATCGATCCCTCCGGAAGACGAAGTCTTGAAAACCTCCCCATGCGGGAACTAATTTCGGTCGAATACCGACATAGTCTGGCCTGAACTTGGCAGAGTCCACACCGGGCAAATAGGTTTTCACGGCGTTGTACATCTCCGTAAAGTGTGTTTCGTCGGCCATTAAATGCCGCTTCCAAAAGTCTACGTCACGCTCTTCATAAGAGAATAATTCCTCGTTTTCAAGGTCATCAGTCTCGGTCCCAAGACCGTGCACAGATGTCGCCTCTGTAGCGGAGGCTGGGCCACCGGCTGGTGATATCCATTGAATATCAGGACCAAATTTGACGTTCCCTGACAGATCAAGTGTGAGGTGTGTTCCCAGAGACTGGAAAGCATGGCTACCCATAGTCCCCTGAATGTCCGGACACGGGTATAATAGCCGTGAAACCTGTCCAACGCCTGGCCCGTTATAAGCTGCATATGATCCCCGCGCATAGTACATCGGAATGCGTGCTTCGCGCAGCAGCAACGAGTTGAGTATCAAGTTAGCGGAGAGTCCGGATGCATTAACAAGTGTATGTGCAAGGAGGGAGTCCCCATCGTCGACGTTCGTTCCGTCAGACCCGCGAGTGACCGTTTGCACTACCCATCCCCCCTGTTTCAGGTCCGTGCTCGAGGTGCTCTTCGCGTATCTAGAGCGGCCAAATGGGTCAACACGAACGACGGACGTCGAGTAGGCTATTTCACCATTATCGGACTCCATGATATCTCGCTCGAGGCTGCCCATGAAAGAGTGTGAATCAATGATACCAGTCTCGGGGCTAAAGAGAGCCAGCGAAATATTCGGAGAGAGATCAGGCTCGAGTTCCCGCGCCTCGGAGCCTGTGATTAGTCTAGTGGGTACAGCGGGTTTTGAAAGCAGGGATCGTTCTTCGTTTTGGAATAACGGCCAGTCTAAATTGAGAGCCTTCTTGTGTAGAGATTCGACATACGCCTTCTGGTGCTCGTGAGCTACCACGAGTTTACCTATCTTTCGATACGGAACTGAAGATGTATCGCAGTAGCGATAAAGGAGGTGCCGGCCGCGGACACACAGTTGTTCTTTGAGTGAGTTCGACGGGTAATACAGACCTATTGGGGACACCTGCTCATTAAAACTACGCCAAAAGTATCATCTCATCATCACACACCAGCATGGATCACCTCTGAATTCCGCGAACTTTTGACAAAGATACAGTTGATGGCATCCTGAATTAGACGAATCTTACCTTGTTTCTTCGCCGACAAGCTTATTTCTTTCGACAAGGTAAGTCGTCTTGTCCGGATAATGTAAGGCGAGAGCTCTGGCGATAGCTAGCCCGACGACGCCTATTAAGTCTGTTTAGAGAAGTATATTCGAGCGTTGAGTAGACAGCCTCACCTCCACCCACTACCAGGTGATTGACTACATATTCCGGGCTCTGCGTTTGGTACTTAACTCGGACATCACCTCACAGATCGATATCGCTTGAATATACCTTATACTTGTAACGGCCGTTGGCGTTGAGCGCAGCCTTCAAACCGTATATTCGCATGTTCGGTCCACACCCCAGGAGAATGACGAGGAAGGGGTTAATAAAAGTTCGAGGTTCAAGTTCCGTTCCAGCGGCTAGCCATCACTAGCATATAGCACGAGTTTCCCTACGAGGACTCCCGATAAGTAGTCAAAAAGGACTGTGCAATCCCTTTTAGGAAATTGAATGACGCGCGCCGGCTCTCAGAACTGAATATGTACTTAGTCTACCAGTGAGCGGCGGGCGCCGTCTAGTACCTCTTACCATCGTGCCAACTGTTCTTGCCTTCGTCTGCACGCGCTTGGACTAGACGATAACAGCAATGGCAACATCGAAATCAACCCTTCCCGTAGCGTCATCCCACAAAGGCGCGGATCACCCAGCTCTGAGCAGCCACCTCAATGTGCCGGTCACCGTAAGCTCAGATGCGCTTCCAGCGCGTCCACGCACATCTTTCGTCTCCCGTCCCCATAGACAGAGCCGCGGGTCATTGTGGAGAACTGTCGTAGACGAGGAGCTCGGATCGTCCACCGTGTCGGAGAGACCGCCAATTCCAAGCGCACTGCCTCCGTCTGGAGAAACGTTCAGTACCCCTTTACCGATTTTACCCATGATTGTTTTGTCTATAGTGAGTCCTCTGTCAGCTCTTAAACGACTCGTACTTATGGCACGGGCAGATTATGTTGGGCGAATTTCTGTCTGCCAATGTGTCCACCCCATTTCTATTATTCATGGTCGAAGGTTGGCAGACTGTTACTGGACGGTGTTGGATATCGCTGAGACTATGCAGGCTTTGGAGTTTTTCATGATGAGGCGGACGTAGGATATTGGACGGGAATACTCGGTGGGTTGATTTTGCGCTGTCATATCACGTCGCTCAGTACTATTTAAACTACTAGTTTCATGCTTCTTCGTTACGCAATTCTTGACATCTCTGTTATGGGTAAACATTTTCGCATCTCAGTAATGGCGTAGCTCACTGTGGATTTTTCTTAAAGGCGACTGCTGCAGAAAAACATGGAACACGCGCCGTGCTCTTCGCGTCTTTGCTTGGTAGCTCATTGACTTGCTTTGCCTTCGGGACGTCAACGACTCTCCCACAAGCTATGTGTATCCGCCTTCTGCAAGGCGTATTTGCAGGTGCTATTGGTGTCGGGCGCGGCAATATAGCGAGTATCACTGACCCTAGCAACGAAGGACGCGCATACGCTATACTTGGGTGAGATGGTTATTAAATTCAAAAAAATGATATAGTTGGCACTGATAGTAGACAAGATTTTGCTGGGGTTTTGGAGGTAAGAATCAAGTATGGCCATCCGAATCAACGCTGTTTTACTCAATGGAGGGCTTAAGGTGTGGCCGGCGCAATCATCGGGGGAAGCTGTGGGTTTCATCCATCTATGTCTTGATCCGTTGAGTGAATCCTCATGTAGTTGAAAGCCCGGCGCGAAAGTGGCCTGGGTTTTTTGCAAAAATCCCGCTGTTCGTCAATTATCCGTATCTGCTTCCTACGGCAATTGCCGCTTCAATAACTTTTGTAGGCGAGTGTTCAAATTTATTGAGAGAATATTTTGCTTAAGGATTTTCGATCAGGTGCAATTCTCTCACTTTTCCTTGGTCCTGACGGAGGGCCTTGTGAGGGTGCCATCCGTCTTCTTCCAGAAAAAGTCACCGCGGACGAAACCTCAGAGGAACATGGCGCGTTAGTTGCTGGGGAACGGGCCCCGGGTCTGGTGGAGTCGGTAAAGCGGCGGATGTCAAATAAACTATCGGGATACTTCGCCAGACGTGTACCTGATGCACAGGGATCTTCTGCGTTGGAGATTGAGGGAACAGCACCTATGCCACTTTCAACGCCGCCACGGCGAGACAGCAATAACCGATTCCGCACGTCTCGCACCTCGCGCGCGAACGGTTCCGCGTACGGTTACGGTAGTGGGTATAGAAACAGGCTTGTAAGCAACGTAAGCCAGACCTTGGCAGGCCGCCGGGGCAGCCTGGCTAGTACGATTGCGCGTCGACGCGCTAGCAATGTACACGACGGTATCAATAATGAAGGTACGGAACAAGCTCCTGAAGGAGGGGAATTGAACTTTGCCCAGCGTCTGCTAATGGCGAATGAATTTGCGGTGACAAACATTGCTGATTTGTGGGTTGCCGCTGCAATTAACGCCGATAACGAAGACCCTTTCCTTTCCGATTCAGAGGCGGATGAAGATCCATTCCAGGATGATGAGGATGATGAGGGTATCCTGTCTTTGGGTCGTATCACTCAATCCTCCACCCCTACGATGCTGGGTCTTCCCTCGTCAATTCGAGGAGGTCGACTCTCATCTTCAACAACAGATCCTTCTGAAAGTATACAGCCACAGTTTAGACCTCACCGTCGGCCGTCATATCGTCCTTCTATCGGTCAAGCTACCGGTTCCTCCACGGACACGCCAAGGCGTGTATCATCATCCGTGCCGGCCATTTTCTCTCACACAGGAGTGCGCACGCCTTCAGTGCATGAACTCCCTGTATCCTCCGGACACCCAGGGGAACCTGGGATGGGGCATGGCGATAGCTTGGTTCCAATTATAGAGAGTCGCCGCCAGTCAATGCATGTTCCTGAAGATCGGGACACCTCGGATGAGCCGTTGACGGAAAGCATAACGGAAAAGCAGCCGTCTATGCTTTCGCAGCTACCCCTTATGATCATCATCCAATACGGGCTTCTTGCATTGCATAGCACAACGCATGACCAGGTTTTTCTGTCGTATCTGGTGTCGTGGGTTACTCGTACTCTTGGCTGAAATTTGTGGGAGATGCTGACACTGCCCACAAATGTAGCAAGTACCAGAGCGGCGGTTTGAACCTAAACGCGGGACATTTTGCACAGCTCAGTGAGTCATGTCAAAGATTTAGAGATCGCCTCTTTACCTTCTGCCTCGTCAGTCGCCCTTATGAGCCTCGCTTCGATTGCGTATCAGTTTTATCTATACCCGTAAGTATTTATTTCATTCATAGCTCATGTCAAAATCGTGCCAACTATTTGAAATGTCCAGAAATATGGGGTAACAACATACTAATGATGAATATTTAAAAATGCTAATTAAAGATAAATTCTAGTCCTCCTCGGGGTCGTTTTTCACATCTGGCGATGTTTCGCATAGGTTCACTCCTGTTTATTCCGTCCTATTTATCCGTTATTCTCTACCGGCCCTTAGCGAGTGCGGACGATGACGGGAATTTCCTGCTCATGGCTGGTTAGTGCAGTCCATATCCCCTCAATAGTTTCGCTGACATAGGTTTAAGCGTTGGTTTTGAGCACGTACGTAGTTTCAAAAGTCAGCGTTCGTAACTTCACGGGCGCTTACTTCTTGTGGACGCAGGGCTTTGCGCTATGCCGGAATAACCTTCGCATACACTGCCGTGGCGATTCTACTCAATTACAGTGAGTATTTTGGCAGGATCTAATCAGTTACGTATTCATATTTTTTTTTCACAAATAAAGTGTCCCCGCCTCACCTCCTCGGCTATGCTAACGGCATAGCTCAGAGTTGTGTCAGCTTCGCCCGCTTTGTCGGCCCTGTCCTTGGTGGATATGTAAGATTAGACTCCTATTGCGAAAAGTCCCAGAGTAACAGATTTAATTGCTAGCTATGGTCCGTCAGTGTTGAGGGAAACCCCAGTGGTTACCCACTTGGCTTTCTTGTTTGTGCAGGTGTAACAGCATTGGCTGTATCGCACAGTTTCTTCATTCGTTAAAGTATGAGGTATATAGAGTCCTATATCTATCCTTTTTGCCGAACATGACCTCCGATCAGTTTATGTTTGAAAAGTTGACTCTGAGTGACATAGACAGTTATTTCGCTCAAATAATCACTTGCAGTGGTGTTCATCCTTACAATATTTGTTTGTGACTTACGTCGTCATGTTGTTCTACTACGTGTTACAGCTGTTTGCATATATGATGGCACAACGCGTCGTAAAAATTTGTGCATACTTGTAGTTTTAATTGAAATGACTTAGCCAAATTCAGTGTGAAATTGACTTAGTCGCGTCGTGCCATGCTGTGGCCAGCACATACATTCCACCCTGCCAGGTCTCTACTTGACCAACTGCTGCACGTAAGATAAAAAATGATTTTAGAATCACAGCCATATGATCTTAAGCAGTCCAAGTTTATTATGAACCCAGAAACAGATGACTTTTTATTTGAGTTGATTGGAGCAGAGTAGAATGTATGCGTTGGCCGCAGCACGGCAGGACGACTAAGTCAGTCTCACACCGAATTTGGCTGTCATTTTAATTAAAACTGTGTACAAAATTTTCCACGCACGACGCGTTGTGCCATGATATATGCAAACAGCTGTAAGTAATCTGGATGTTAGGACAATTAATATAACAACGGCCCTAAGAAAATTACTACAATCACACATTCATCCATTTTAGGACGCTCAGGCGCGTTCAAATAAAGATTTAATGCCGAATTACCCATGCCACCGTAGTTATCACTCTTCTTATACCTTTGTTGCCTTGCTACTGAATCGAACAATGGCTTTGCCTCAGCCAGCTTCTAACGAGGAAAAGTTGAAGGAGTTCGACTCGGTCCCACTTTTTATGCGTACCCTTCCCGGACTGGAAGATGAAGCATACGACGGCACCGCTATCAATGCTCTCCAGAGTCTGGTATATGATGGGACTCCGGATGGTGGGTACGGGCTGTTAGACGACTGTATTGCATGCATGCGCATTAAGTAACCGTTCTTTCAGAGATTGCACTAAACTTCAAGGAACAGGGCAACGCTTACTTTAAAGGAAAGCGGTACCGAGAAGCACTGGGATTCTATACACAGGGAATAGATGCGAAACCCGACAATGTCACTCTCACGGAGGTCCTGCTTTGCAACAGGGCAGCTTGCAACCTTGAGCTTCGTGAGTTCACGTAATGTCAGCAAACAATTTGGACATCTGATTACAGTTACTGATCGCAGAAAACTATGGATCTGTTTTACGTGACTGTTCAAGGGCGATAACATTGAATCCAGCATGCTTAAAGGCTTATTACCGTTCTGCGCTCGCTTTGTTAGCTTTGGATCGTCCTGATGATGCCCTCGATGTATGCCACCGATGCTTGGGATTTGATCCTCAAACCTCAGGGATGAAAGCGCTGCAAGAGCGTGCACTGAACGCCAGGAAGGTGAAGAAGGGGAAAGAGAATAAAGTTCTTGAAAAACTGGAGAAAGAGAAGACTCATAAAAAGCGCATGCAAAGCGCCTTCGAGGTACCTTTACTTCACACATGTTTGTTTGCGAGGACCTGATGACAATATACAACATAGGAGCGAGGTTTGGTTGTCGTCGGGTCACCTAGCGACGAGTGCGTACCAGAATTTGACGAGCGAGGTGACGACGCTATGTCTTCGCTCTTCCTGCCCACGTACTTCCTCTACCCACAATACGCACAGTCCGATATGGTGCCGGACTTGCACGAGGACGTAATGTTAGCTGACCAATTATCTCGAATGTTTCCTCCGGATGCACCTGCACCGACCTGGGACACAAAGCACGAATACGCAGTAGGCAAGCTCGCAGTGTACGCAGTCACGCACACGAAAAGGCTTCTAAAGGTGGGCGCGAAGATGACATTACGTGATGTGTGCAACGTAGCCAAGTCCAAGGACGGGAAGCCAGATGGATTAGACTTTCGTGACGGATTTATGAGTTTCGTCGTCGTACCGAAGGGCGAGGCTGAACGAGTGTGGGTGGAGAAGTTTAAATCCAGTAGAGATCGTGCTTAATGTTTTCCGAATGTGGCTGTATACTCTCAACTTATGAATGTATTCTAATGTAACCATGTCTACAAGCTGTCGGAATGCTCCCGATGAAGTGCCTTCCCAGGCTGGGTCAAATATCGGGTTGCGGACTCGGAGGCGGTCATACTCGGACTACGATCGTTGTCAACGGCCTGGCAAATCGTTCGACAGCTGGCTGTCCACGTACCCCTCCGCCTTTCGTAGAAAAATCAACACTTGTTGGCTGGGATATATTCCCTTTCGATTTCTTTCCCGCAGCCTTTCGTTTCTGCTTTGTTGCTCCTTTACTCCTTTATTCATCATTTTCCCGACGGAACTGGTTGCGTCGCATGGGTGCTGGACTCCCGTTTCAATCATAAATTGTCTGCCCACGAATTTGCGTTTTCCGCCATGTCGACAGAGCGCTTAGCATCGGTAAGCCTCGCTGCCGGTGAAGGTGCGTCGTTCCTGTCGATAACAATAACACGTTGCTAACCGGACAACAACATCAGATGTGACAAAGGAGGCCGTGCAAGCAAACCAAGCTGCACGCATCGCCTGGCTTGTGCTGAACATATGGCCGTCTCACCTCGGTCTACCGGTATTGATCGCCACAATACTTTTGGCAAAGCATATTCGACGACACGCAACTTTTATTAACATGTGTGTCACTTGGATGATAGTCGGCTTTTCATCTTCCTTGCTGTACGTGTAGACTATACATGTGCTGTATAAATGCGCACTTTGCTAAGGCCGTATACCGCAGGCTGTATGCTGGTTTTCAAACCGGACCAGAACCCCCAAGGTTGCTTTGTCTTATACAAGCTTCCCTCCTGTATGGTCAACCCGGATTGTACGTCTCCTCTTCACATGTCAACCTAGTAGCCTATATTCAAGCCTCCAAAGGACGTCCATGTCTGCATTTGCGCTTGTATTTCAGGTATTCTACGTTGTGCGGGCTGCGTTCCGTGAGAAGGACCCTGAGTACCACAGGACACGACGAAAATGGGCTGTGAGTGATACCAGTGAACTCAATGTCTGTATAATTGTTTACGGCTTTCATTTCAGCTTTTGATGTTGCCTTATATCGCTTTCACGGTGTTCGTGGGGTGGACCGCCTATGTATGTTGGATCGCGACGTCACCTGTCCTATGATGTACTAATGATATGTAGGTAGGATTTAAAAACCCAGAGCTCGTCTCTCGAGAGCGCCGGTTCTTTTATTGTTCTGTAAAATATTCTTTGCTGTAAGGGTGTCATACTTCCTATACCGTTCTTATTGCTCATTGTGAGACGGACAGTACGAACTCGATAACGAGC
This sequence comes from Coniferiporia sulphurascens, assembly GCA_002794785.1. Lineage (NCBI taxonomy): Eukaryota > Fungi > Basidiomycota > Agaricomycetes > Hymenochaetales > Hymenochaetaceae > Coniferiporia > Coniferiporia sulphurascens. The sequence continues at coordinate 1,233,513 of NBBA01000005.1, forward strand.
TTCTCATTCTGTGTCCTTCTTATTACGATGGGCCTTGAACGTAAGCTATCGTCTCTTTCCTTACTTGCATAGCCCTCATTTTTAAAGCCGTTTACTTATAATTTCAGTTTGGATCACATACACTGTCTACAAGCACTGGCGTGTGATGCGGGCGAATGGACTAGGCGAAAGAACAGGGACAGATCTGAATCTGATTATCAGGACCGCAGCGTTTGCTCTTTGGATTTTCTTGGGAATGGGGTACGTTCCAAGAATAATCCGCATCCACCCACTGGCTTAGATGCTACAGTTTGAGTGCTTTATCTATAAAGGCTCCACAGAGTCCAGTACCAGACATGGCGCTGGCCACCAGTAAGTTTGATGTTTTTCACACAAAAGTATGAGTGATTAATGCTGAATATCGAATTAAGTGGGAAGCGGAGTCGTGCTTGTTTTCGGGACACAGCGAGATGTTTTACGTGCATGGATGTTTTGGAACCGGGACGTAGATGATTCACGTCGAGTGCAACATCTTGGTATATCATCCGCGGACACCCTGAAGCTTCCCACTTCGGCTACCGTTACAAAGAGGACAAACAGCCCGTCCTGGAGTGAAAAGCCGGAGAGTCCACAAGAGTCCGAACACCAGGACCTCTTTTTTCCGCATAAAGTGAAAGCACCGCTGACAACTAGAGACATATCACACCCAATACTCCGCGAAGGTCTGACCCTCCCGGTCTTCGCAGATGTGCTATGAGCTCATCTTATAATAGCACAGGTAGAATATGTGCAGCGCTGTACGTTCTAATTTGTCACCTACCGTCTGGGGCATGAGTTCATTAATCACTGCTTTATAACGGGCTTGTTCATCGTTCTTTCTTTATATATCCTCAAGTCCTCGCATATCACGAGACAAATTACCCTTTGTTTTTCTGGCTTCCAAAGTGTTGCTAACTATCCGTCCTATTTTCCTGTGTAATGTATGTAAAAGCGAAGCTGTTTTGAAGCGAAATTCCTGATCGGGACGATTATATAATGTGGATTTAATGACGAGATTTTGCCAGTTGAAGTGTTGCCTACGAACTACCCAGGTCCTACACTGGTCTCAGCACATATGGCGGTGAGGCTGCATACCTTGGCGAGCAACGAAAGGGTCATACTGAGTGCTTTTGTTCTTCTCGCAGTCACGTACAGCAGTAGCACTCCGCGCCTTTTCGCGAAGGGGGGCGTTAGTCTCGTAAGTCCTCTAAACATCTTCATGCACCCGTCTTTCGAACAGTTTTGTAGCTTGCCATGCTCTTCGCGTCGAGCACTTTCTGCTGCTGCTGCCATACCCACCGAGGGCTCGTCAAACTCTTCGCTGCCTCCACCAGCCGGTTCCTCTGATCCTAAAATCTCACGTATTGTGGATGACATTTCAGGACTCACGCTGCTGCAGGCAGCAGACTTGGTGACAGTGTTGAAGGTGAGCATACAAATTTCTCTCTACGCCAGGCCAGAAAGGTGTGTCTAGATTGGGTCATGCTGACCTGGTTTTTTGTTCCGCTTGCAGTCGCGACTCAATATTCAAGAGATTGCCATGCCCGCAGCATCTGTTGCCCCTGTAGCGGCAGCTTCAACATCTGCGGAGGATGCACCTGTGGAAGTGAGAGTATAATCTGATTCTTTCCCAGGCCGGACGCTTATCTCATAGTGCTGTAGGAGAAGCCGAAGGAGAAAACGATCTTTAATGTGAAGCTAGAATCATTTGACGCTGCCGCTAAACCGAAGATCATCCGCGAAGTAAAGGCGATGAACCCGACGCTCACACTCGTCGCTGTGCGTGTTTCTTTTCAATGCAATATTTTAATTCGAATCCTACAAAATGGCCACTGCTGATTAAGTGTATTACTTGTTGTTAGGCCAAGAACTTTGTCGAATCATTGCCAAAGGTTCTGAAGGAGAACCTGCCGAAAGATGAGGCTGAGAAGATGAAAAAGGCGTTTGAAGCTCTCGGAGGGGTCGTAACTTTAGATTAGGCGGGACGAGAGGACGTCATTGGGTATATCTCTGCAACAATCTGCTCTTATCTTACGCATTTTAACACACAAATTAATATTCGACGAGTATCAGCAGCGGTAGAGTGTTCCGCGCAATAAAGAAAATGCCTAATTCATACAGTAAGGGGAAGTATACGAAGGGTCAATGAAGAATGCTGTGAAGAGTCCCAAAATGCTTTGCTCTCGGCTCGCGTCGTGACTCAATCCTCCGAAAGATATCGATACTCAAATCGGAAATCACTCTTCTTCCGTTGGCACCATGAACCTTCCCAATCAAAATAAACGTATACACCCTGCTCATACTCATCGGTGATTGCCTGAGGCTCGGAGTGTCGTTGGAACCATGTCAAATACTTGACATGGAATCTCCAAGATTGACGCTTGAGCTCCTTCGCGGCGAGATACCTAAAGAGAAAAGCTAGTTAGAATTTCTCGATATATCCATAATGACACTCCTACTGTTGATAGGTCCCCGGTAAATAGTAGAAAACGTAGAACAACGTCTCTATATCAAGATTTTGAAATAGCGAGGGCGAGCTAAGTACAGGATGGGCAGATTGAGGATAGTATGGCGGAGTATGATGCGGGTTTTTTGGCACATAGTATTTAGGCCTAAACATGTCTTGAGCGAGTCTCCGTGCACTGCTATGCAAAAAAACTTACTTCTCAGTGTCCAAAGGCTGCGGCATGCTCTGATAACCTCCGTCAAGGAGTTTGTGCACTTGTTCAAGATTATTCATTCGATGCGGCGCTTCATGTTAAGTCATATGTCAGTTATCGCCCTTTTTAACAAGCTGTCAATTCTAGGTATACCTTTCTGTTTTACGTTTTCGAATGAGGCCACAAGGTCGAACAAGGACCCAGGAAATGCGTTCGAAGGCGCACTGCGAGGTTGCTGTATTTGTGGCCCGAAGGCTTGTTGCTGCTGGATCGATGGTGACGTCGATGTCATCCGTTGCAAAGGTACTTGTATTCCCTGTGCAGATAATCCCGGACCTTGAAGTTCGAGCCCTTGGGGAACCTTAAGATCTGGAGGAAAGATGGGCTCATGGTCTGACGTCGGGAGCGGCGATGCGCCCGATACGGACGACGCCTTGTTGAATTGCTGCAACTGTTGCGGCAATGGCGAGGGTGTAAGCATCTGCTGCTGAGTTAGTGGTGCAAGTTGTTGCTGTTCTGATGAAGAATTCGGCAATGCTGCACTAGCAGGCTGTGGCTCGTCAGACGAACCCCCCTGCTGTCGCTACTTGGTAAGAAACTAAAACCATCATTTGCATGTGTAAATGCACAAACGTTAGCTAAAGACAAAGGAACAGCTACAGGCGATGTCATCGCAGCTGCGGGCGCAACTGTCAGATACAATTGTGGGGGTCGAGAGTTCATAGAAAGTCATACCCATAGCCGGATCAGTTCCTTCGGGAGATGACGCTGCTTGAGGTGCACCAGATGGTGACATTGCCTCCGAAATTGCAGGTGAGAGTATCTGTGACTGCGAAGAACTGTCTCCCAGTCCTGATGCAGACGTAGACGATAGCATAGGACTGTGTCCCGAAACCGACGCCTGGGTTAAACTAGGAGACGAGGAGGTGTGGTCATGAGAAGGTGGATGCGTCGACGACACGATGGAGGCGGAAGGCTGCGTCCCGTTACTCGGAGCCGAGACCGATGATGCCGATGCAGGATGCGAAGTAGTATTCGTATGTACCGTTGTAGACGTTGTGACCACCGATGACGAAGGACCACTCACGGCAGCCGCTGCTGCTGTAGCATATCGAACTGGTAAAGCTACTGGTGGCCGAGGTGGTAAGCCGTTTTTCACAATGCTAGACATCGGTTGCGAAGAAGAATTGGATATCGGCGGAGGAGGTTTTGGTACTAATATCGTTTTAGAGGGCGAATCGTGATTAGAAAAAACTGGGCCAGCTCACCTTCTACATTAGAAGATTCTGTATTTTTTTCGAAGTCTTAAAATTAACAGAGGTCGTTCGTAAAAATGAAGGACACCTACTCCTTAAATTTAGTGAGATACCAGCTTTTCTTAATATGGGACTGTGCTCTTCTCGCTTGTGATTTGTTGGAGAGTCATCGTCCGCTTTCTTAGACGGCGTCCGGGGAGGAATGTCTAATGACGAAGTCACACACGAAAAATAGCTTCAACAATCTGTCTCTCATACCTTCACTTTCATCTTCCGATTCCACATCACTATCCACATCGTCCCCAACCAGACCAAACTTCTCTTCCTCTTCGTCCAAGTTAAGTTCATCGTATATACCCTCATCTTCGTCAAAGTCATCTTCCTAAAGTACGCACAGGAGCCATGAGTAAACGCACGGTTGAAAAATACAGTAAAAGACGAACCGTGTTGCTTTCAACAAAATAAGATACATCATCTTTGAGGGAAAGAACCTTTTCGACAGGTAGCGAGCCGTTATCCAGTAGTCGTAGCACAATTTCCAACCGGCTGATATGCCACTTTCGCCGCTCATTGAGGCGTTCCAAATCTTCTAGACGACTATTAGTTGCTCCGGACTTTTTCTTCTTTGCTCCTCCCTGCAAGGTCTCAACTTCGGCCTCGGCCTGCTCTACTTGTAACAGCAGTTCTTCCACCCCTGACCTAAGCCACTGCGTCGTCTCCAGCTTTTCCTGTGCCTTAGGGTCTAGCTTAGATGCTTGTATAAGACCCTCCTTTGAGAACGCCTTGGTCTTCATTTCCTTTTCGCAGGCTTTAAATCTCTCCATTTGCTAGAGATGTGTGTCAATAAATGCTCTTGGAAGTATGTGTGGAGGTTGTGGAAGTTGACAAGGGTATGCAGAAGAGACACGCACGGTCTCAATGAGTCGTCTGTTCTCGAGCAGCTGGGACTTGTCCTTGATGTCATTGCTGGCAACCCAGGTCTTGATTTGATCTCTGAGCCGCTGGAGCTTCTTAATTTGTGTCTTGAGATCAGCTTCAAGCTTTTCTTTCTGCGTTAAGTTGGTGGAGGCCTGCATTTTGCTGTACGTATTGTCGAATGCCTCTACGCCTTCGGCGACCCGCTTGAGCACCCGCTCAATTTCACCTAAGGACTAGCTAAGTGTCTGGGACATGTGAAGGACTCGGACAAACACATACTTTGTAGTTTCCTCGCCGCCATGGCGGTCACAAAATCGGGTGAATTTGTCGACAATTATAAGCAGGTCGAAGACGTCGACAACTAAGTTGGCGACTCTGCGCGCAGAATTGCGAGCGCCTGACTGTTTCGTGACATGTGTATGCCAGTATGCGTGACGATCGTTACGCATGTGTGTGACAGGACCATGTAGCGACCGACTCCGAGTCCAAGGCTAAGCACTTATCGGTCGCATTTTGTGTCTCTGCATTCTTCACTTTCTCTTTTATCTCTCGTTCTCTCTCCGTCTTGACGACCGACTTTACGACCTTTCTTCTCTATTTCTTTCTCTTTCGATGGATTTTCTCCGCAGATCTATACACAACAGCAGGGACAACCACCTTCCCCACATATCCACGCCAATCGCAACTGTGTCCAAACCCACTCCTGCCATTCAACCACCCAAGAAAGTTATCCGCGCACTCGACGACCACAGACCCCAAGCCCCCCACGAACTCGGCTTTAGCAAGGGTGACTTCTTCCACGTTATAAATGAGATCGATCAGGGTGCCGGATGGTACGAAGCAAATAACCCAATGACTGGCGCCCGGGGACTGGTCCCCAAGTCGAAATTCGAGGTATTCAACAAGTCTAACGCTGCGTGAGTTCACTTATTCTGTGCCTTGGGCCCCAAACTATTTTCGCCTTCATGACCTCTTGTTTACCACTTAAAACTCCTGACGAAGGGGATTATCATCCGTGCTCATCAAGTGGCAGGATCGCGGGTGTTTTTTTCGTGGCGAACCTGTCCTTAGCTACGGTATCCTTATATCCATTGACTCTTTGTTTAGTCTTCTATTAAACATATACCTGTTATTAACTGGGTTGTACATCTTTACAGCGTTCGGGTGTCGCAGGCTGCTGTGGCCCGGACTCCAATGAAACCTGTCAGCATAAAATCACCCCCTCCAACCTCTCCTCGTCAACCTGTTTTCTATGCTGTCGTTCAACATGATTTTGTCGCGGAACGTGCTGATGAGCTTGATGCGAAGGCTGGCGATCATATTTCTGTTGTTGCACAGTCGAATTATGAATGGTTTGTGGCAAAGCCAATTAGTCGTCTCGGGAGACCTGGTCTTATCCCTGTCTCATTCGTCGCCATACACGACCCAAGCACGGACATGCCTATGTCGGAATATGAAGTTAAGGCTTTGATGGAGCGAGGTGAAGTCCCCGGAGTAGAAGAGTGGAAAAGATCTATTATCGAGTACAAAGCCACCAGCATTTCCTTGGGTGTTCTTGACGACGATAGCACGGGCCGTGGTTCGGTATTTAATAGCCCGTTTATGCCGCCATCCCAACAGATGCCGAAGATGGACACCATTCTCGAACCAGAACCAGAGCCACCACGGGTGAAATCACCACTGCCTGCCCTTCCCCCAGGAATAATTCTGTTGGGTGAAGTACTTTCATGGCACTTCGAAATGGACGAATACTGGTTTCGCATACATGCGCTCTATCAGGCGGATGACCTTACTGGGTCCGGTTCCCTCCCTCCCGCGAGGCAGCTTGTCTTGTTCAGAGTCTATAACGATTTCTACGACTTTCAAGTGAACCTATTGAAAACATTTCCTTATGAAGCTGGTCAGATGCCATTAACAGACGGTCGGGAGTCCAAGCGAATCTTGCCGTTTATGCCTGGTCCGTCCAAAAACGTCGACGACAAAGTCACTCAGCTCCGTAAGGACGAGCTCGATCAATACCTATCGCAGCTCTGTTCTCTTTGGGAACATGGTGCCGAGCATGTACTACGTCACAGACTTATACTGGACTTCTTCACACCGAAGGCAGGCGATCTTGAGGAGGATGTTGAGCCGGCGTACAGAATTTTGGAAGAGCGCCGCACTAGACAGTATACTTCAGTGCGTGAAGCCGAACAAGGTCAGGAAACTTTGCCGGAGGAGAATTCTCGGGAGCCATACAACAGATATAGTGATGGTTCAAACTATGACGAACAAACCTACGCCAGCTCGTCTAAAAGCGTTTACGATCGAAAGGATCCGACGCCTCCACTCCCGGATGCACATCCTGACCGCGAGTATGATCAGCAAGAGTCTGTGTACGCTCGATCTCGTTCGCCTTTCTTGAGCTCCCCACGCGCACGATCTCCTTCACACACACGTTCCGGGTCGACAGCATCGGCTCGCAATCATACCGCGAAGGCGCCGTCACTATCGATGCCGACTCGCGACAACTATGACCAGGCTGCAAACTATTCTAATCCCCTGCAGGCAGACGGTGGCAGTCCTCGGTCCTACTCCTCAAATCATACCCAACCTCTCAGTGCGACGGGCAGTGTTGGTTCCGGAAAGACTCGTATTCGCTCCGTCTCAAACGCGAACAGTCCGCCTATATCAGCAAGCAATCCAAATACGGCTTTTGTGAAGATTAAAATATTCGATCGCTTAACGCAAGAGCTTATCGCCATTCGAGTCAGTCCGCGCGTTACGCACACGCAGCTGATGGACAAGGTGCGATCACGCCTTGGCGATGACGTGCGGCATCTTGCGTACCGTAACAGCATTAGCAACACGTTTCTGGGACTCGAGGACGACCAGTCGCTTAAACAGTGGCTAGAAGGAGCTGACAAACATGTCCTATATGCGGATTGAAGGAGATTGCTCAATTCGTTGTACCGTGACGAAGTGTATCACGTTGAGATATTTTATTGTACACGACGATCAGTTATGTCTGCCTCTCATACTTTATTCGTTATCATACTGTGGTTGTACTTGTCTCTCAAACCGGTTTGGTTTATTCGAGAAGTGTTTTAGATGATGCATGTATTTGGTTTATGACTGACGGAACTTTGTGGAGTGCATTGGTGCAGATCACTTGAGACTTCAAAACCCAAAGGGCTATGTTGTACATACGCGGAGTATCAACCTGTGGTTATACAGCAGGAATTGCTATCATGCACTTTTTTAAAAAGTCAAAAAAGAAAACCACGCAAGGTCTACGAGTCACCAATGACTTTGGGCTGGTCAATGCGCGACAGCGCCCCCGGAGTCTCTGCCGTATTTTGTTGGGGGGCACGACCGTACGTATGTGTCGTAGATCCGTTACCATTCGAATTAGATGGCAAGGCTGATGAGTTCGCCTATTTCCCCACTTCCTCCGTGGTGGGTAGGAAGAACGCGGGGGAACATCATATATTTCAGTCCACCTTAATGCGTTATATTCATTAGAGTACATAATCCATAAAAACTGTGCACAATCCACGACATTATGTTCAGGAACAGGACGATGCATCGGTATCCACACGGAGTCGCAAAGGCAGGAAGGAATACTCTCTCGATCGAGTCCAAACAACAAGAGTACTGCAAGAGCATCAGAAGGTAGGGACAAAAAGTCAAGGTGCAATAGGAAAAACTACAACCGGGGGAAACAGTTACGTTCAACCCAGTCGTTCAGATCTCTGAGAACTTGAAAGGCGCATACCAAGTATCCTCTCGAAATGTGCGGGTAGACATAGTTACGACCAGAAAAAAAGGCGCCTGATCATTCCTTGATCTCTTGGGTGCCCTGTGTGGTCGAACGTCAGGGATGGAGGAAGTGGCGTAGAATCCATGTATTCGTCCTCCTCAGGGGGTGGGCCCAGACGTTCTTGTTGCATCTATAGACGAAGAAGTTAGCATACAGTCTTCCACATATATAAGCACGAACATCATAATCCATGACCGGCACATCAAATAGTTGATTGATCTGGGTATTTTCAGGGAACTGGTAGCCGTCCTGTCCTCGGCATTGTTCCTGCAGCTGTGTTGTTGTGCTTACGAATTTCCCAATCATGCTAAATTTTGCCCAATGTATCTTGGTCGGGTCATCAGCCTTGTGGTCGGGATTGCCTTCGTGAGCGCGTCGGAGGTCGGACGTGTGCACTTCCCTAGGGAGATATCAGAAAAGGCCAGTGTATCATTTTCGGATACTACTTACAAACAAGGGATACAGGGTCCCTTCGTGTTTCGCAGGGCTAAACGGTAGGCTTGATGCGCGCCCGCAGTGCGCATTAGTATATCGGAGCTGAGATATTTCTTGTGCAGATCAGTCTTTGTCTTGAAAATCTCCATTACTTCGTCGCCAGGGTATGTCGATTGTGTGATTGCTGTAATGATGGCTCGCAACGCTGAGTAATTGTTTATATTACGCAATTTCACGGCTACATCTGCAAGCTTCTCCACGACCCGGGCTCGAAATTTGGCCTTATCGTGGCAGAGTATCATAGATGCGGCCCTATGATGCATTATTAAACAGTAGAAGTGACAATTATAAACTTCAGCTTACCAGTCGTGCAATTCGTTATATAAACCGTTGTAACGTGCTATCAAGTCTTGATTGGGGTCCTTCTTTCCGGCAACTAAGGTATGTCTGAGCCAATCGCGAGGCTCTATCTTCATATAAAGCCCGAGTGCACGCCTTGTGATCTCTTTTGCAATATCCTCGGAGTCAAAGTGTAACAAAGTGTTCGAAGCCCTAAGGAGCCTGGATACAGAATCCCTCGAAGGAGAATTTCCGTGAGGCCCCGGAACGCGAATACTCGATGGTAGGTTCCCATGTAGAAAGGTTTTTGCAGATAGCGGAATGCTAGACTTTCTTTCCCGCGTGATTGGACGAGAACTTGCCGGAGTCACATCCATGCTGTAAGGGATAGTTGACGTTGATGGCGATTCATCTCCTGTGTCCTCACTTCCGTAGTTGCTATCAGATTCGTCACTTTCCGCAATGGACGTTTCAACCTTCACAGCCCATCCGTGGTCTCGGTCTCGCAGGGTAGGGAGCATTTCGAGGAACGGTAAAAAATCCGAGCCATAATAAAGCGTGTGCGTTTGTCGAAGAATCTGTCTTATAAGTGCATTCAAAGCCCCAGCTGTCCCTGGCACCGCAAAATCCGATGGATAGTCGTGTACCCACTGCTCCAAAAGATTGCATATGCTGTATACAAACATTAAATTGGGGATAACAAACTTATATCAATAGACATACCGCATCTGAGCGAATGCTGCAAGGGTAGAATCAGCACACGGTTGGTTCAGTTCGATCATACGCTTTTGCATCGCCAGAAGAATACGACGCGGTGTCGTGAATCTGCGGTATGTCAAGAAAAAGTGACCGATGAACGATGGATCTGAGGTAAAAGGTTGAGTCGGGCACTACAGGGCTGAGGAAATTCGTACCGTCATCGCTGACCGCCAAAAAGAAAAGTTTGTCCAACAGTTCCTCAATGGTTGACCACGGCGCCGGAGGCCTATGATGCACGAAAAGATTAATCAGCATCCGCTTATTACTCCTGCGAGCAGCGGCTTACGTTTGCTTCAAATCCTTTTTAAAAAGAACAATGGGCTCCTGATCTTGATTTGGACTAGAAACATGCATAGACCTTACGCTCTCCGCGCTCCTGCCAGATTTTTTCGCCAAGTCGACAATACTTCTGGACCTGCTTATGTCCCTATCAAGCTCATGAAGCTGCTTAGCCATCTGGCTGGGTTTCTGGTTACCAGTAAGAAGGTCGCTCATAGAATGTGCCCGTGTAGGCGAAGTGGGCGCCGAGGGCGATCGCGCTGGATGGTGAACGAAAGCATTTCCGGGAAGAGGAGAGTTTGCGTTTGCAGAAGAAACTAGTGGCGGGACGGAGGTCGCGGATACGGCTGCCGTGATTGCGACACTTCGGAAAGAAGAATGTGGGGAAAGTGGTGCCGGCAATGGCGGCTGGCGGGGGACGTCGCTCGACACTTGGTTTAAGAAAGGAATAGTTGCACTCGTCGGCGTGTTCATATCCGATGCGCTGCTGATACTGTGTACTGTCAAAGGTGATGGAGCCATCTCCCACGGGGCAGGGGCATTGTAAAGGCCAGGAGAACATGGGTTAACATGCGGATCGACGTCCCCATCTAATGATACCGTAATTAGTAGGATCCTTATTTGAAAATGAGTCGAACACACATCGCCGTCTCAGAACTCCTCGAAGGAGCACTCCAACGCAGCGCTTTGACTTTTCCTTGCCAGCATCGTTGTTTGATATCTCGACAATTCCGCCATCGTATTTAAGTATAACGTTTACGGCATCAGCTGGTGGTATGCGATGGGGGAGATCTGACTTGCAAGCGAGAACTATATACGGGATCCTGCGGGTAAAATATCCACCTTGTAAACAGACAGGTTAATTTAGCATATCGAGCTATAAAAATAAAAGAAACCTTACGAATGAGTTCCTCAATATGTATGAACGAAGAACGATCCGAGGCATCATACAAAACAAAGACACCGTCGACCCCTGGTAGACAGGTGGGCCAGACGTCATCATGCAGCTCACCGTCTACATGTTCTAACTCCTGAACGCTAATCTCTATGAGCGTTAAGTAGTAATCTCTGCCTTCGTGAGTTTGTGTGTACACTTTGCGAAGAATAACTGTAAATGTCAAATTCAATGAGGCAAGCTAATTAATCCAAAAGCTAGAAAGCATACAGTGAATGACCCTCGATCCGTCACTATCCTTTGCGCAAACCGTGTGCCGTTCGGCCTCTGAGACTTGAGAGTTTTTCCAAGCTCTGCGAATAAAGGAAGATTTGCCACAACCTTGTGAGCCTATGACAGCCAATGTCATCGAAATTGCGTCCTTCTATATCAATAACATGAGAATTGAATGGCGAAAAATGAAAGAGAGTAACATGCAGGAACATTCTCCATTTCGGCACTATTAAAAGGAACCGGTGGTCTTGCTTTTTTTACAGCGGTATCGTCGGATTGTGCGCCAATACTACGCGAGCGCGATCTAGAGGGGTCCAAGGGCGTTGGTGCAGATGCCTTGGTACGGAGCGGAGGCGACCCTTCGGGAATAGCCGTGGGCCGAACACTGGTGATACTTGTATTGATATTTGTGAGTATCGGGTGTGGATTCACACTTGGCACCTTGCGGGTACGTGAAGGAAAGAGAGGCTGAGGTGACGCTCTCGAGACAGGCATGGAACCGGATCGCTTGGGCGGAATAAGACGCCTCCGCATCTCCCCTGTCCTTCCACCAACCCTACTATCCCCGGAGTGACCCTGCTCAAACTCCGAATCCTCATATGCAGAGCTTTCAATTTCGTCTTCCATCATGGCAAAACCGCCGCGCCATGAACGTCGCTGGATGAGCGAGTGAACACCCGGAGAGATCGGAGCTCTCGGGGAGGACGTCGCGCTGACCAACGATCTTTCGGGAAGCTGCTCGGTGCACCACTGTCCCGCATGTTCTGGGTCGACGGATGGGAGGCGACTGTGCCTTCTGGACGAGCCGGCTGCCTGCAGCGGTTCGGCGAGGGGACCCGGAGCTTTGGCATCCGTGTTGTGCTGATGCTCTCTAACGAATGAGTCGACCGAGAGAGACTTGGGAAGGGTCCGCAGCGATGAACGATCACGCATTGAACATGTAGCGTCCAGTGTCTCAGTTCCCGAGCTCGTTTCGTCTGTGGCGACAGGAGAAGTGCAGGCTGTTGCGAACGACTCGTCCGAATGTCTTGCAGAGACGGGCTGGTTATCGTCAGACTCGGGGACATGCAAGGAAGGACTGTCATCGGCAGCATGTAGAAGAGGACGCGGAACGCTGGCGCGAGGAATTTGAATAGGAGGTAAAGTTGGTATGGACGGCAGACGGATGTTGCCTGGCAGATCAGGTTGCGGAAGGGATTGGCGTTCACTGGCGGACATCGCGAGACATGTAGCCAGTATGAAAGAGAAAGGGAGAAAACAGGGAGAAAGGAAAGACAGGGGGAGGGCGGCGGCGGGGGAGAGGGTATCACACAGATACGGTATAGAAAAAAGGACTCGACGGTTGAGGGAGGGCGGATGACGGATGAGGGAGAGCGCAGTACAGTAGCTTCTGCGAATAGTGACGCTGGCTGTGCACCTGGGCCGGGTAGAGTGCACAAATAATTCGTACCGTCCAAACTTCAGAGTCCCTCTTACAATCCTCAAAGCCTTTGGGCAACACTCTGCGATCACCGGGAAATATCGAAATAATATGTAATGTACTTTTAACTTGAGGAGACGGGAGCAAACGCGTGCTGGACCCGTCGGAGCCACCACGGACAACGGATGCATAACGTCACATCCTAGCCCTGGCCCCTCTGCGTACACTCAGGCCGCTGCCAAGGCCCGAGTCGTCAGCCTCTAGGCCTCCAGCTTCCTGGTCTCGCACTCGGCCTCTCCTAGTCCCATGGTCCATAGTAGCGTCAGAGCGCATCGAACTCTGTCTCTTCGTCAATTCACACCCCTTTCTTCGCGGGTCCTGATGATCACGATCACAACATTTATATTCCTGTGGACAGCCGCGAGAACCTACGGCCCTTCGAGGCACCTTGATACATGAAAAGAAGAACTAGTAGGCGCGAAAATTTGCTTTCGTGCACAACGCAAGGATGTTACGAGCATTTCTCCGGCAAATTATTCCGAATGCCAAGCATGTATAGTATGCCCCCAAAAAATACATCCGACTAGTACTGTTGTAACACATGCAGGGGAAAGGTGGTCATACAGATGTAGATGTCAACTAGATGAACAGAGATATGGGCCGGAACCGGGGATATGCGCATGCTATACGGTGAAATATACGAATAGACCCAAGGCCACTATGACGAGTACGTTATTTTTCCAAGGGCGAGGACCTGAGACAAAATAATCTTTAAAAAAAACAAGGGAATAACTTGATTCAAACCAAAAAAAGAGAGAATGACAAACGGAAAGGAAATATCCCAAGATGTTTTTCCACAGGGAAATGGTTTTAAAAAAAGACGAAAGAAGATGTACGAGCGTCCTGTCGCGAACCTCGTTTCGCTGCGAAATAGTAGTGATGGAAGTCCTCACGAGAGTTTGTTTCATCAAGATGTTCTTCAACATGATCGAAGTAATGACTGTGCCCGGACGGCATTCACCTTATCAACCTGGCCACAAGACGGATCAATAAGACTGAAGACAATCGAGGAAGGACATTTACCAAAAGATTCGCGGTCTTATACGTTGAGCTGTACATATGGTTGATCCCATTGTCTTCAAGAACGCGAGAAAAGCGATTTACCAAGCCGTGTTTATCTGGACAATTAGAATGAATTAAAAGCGAAAACGTTTTGACATTTTTTACGCACCAAGCCCAAACTTCTGTAAATCCAGTTGCAAACATTTCATCATTCCTGGTACGTCCTGTACGTCCTCATCCACAACAAATAAATCATCCTCGCTCTCGAGGTTGAAAACATATGACTTTCGTTGTGCAGTAAATCGACCAGTATCTGCTGCACGTTCGTTAAGCACGTCTCCGGCGTCAAGCAGCGACTCGGAACAAATGATCATGTGCCGCTCGTCGCAGGAAAAAAGTGCGGCGAGCACACTTAATTCCGTTGTAAGGGACGAGCCTTCTGCTGTGCGTGTAAAGGAAAAGAAAGAAACGCGCGGAGAGGCAACGTATCCGGGTTTGCCCGTGTCTTCCACCCGAGATCCCGTTGACGCAACACGTTCTGTAGGGGATGGGCTTGCGGATGAAGTCCGTGGGATATCATTTAGGTCTACGGACGTCAATAAACGGGCTAGCATCAATCTCTTTGATTTCCTATGTGAGATAAGCTGTTCTGGTAGCGAGCGAGCTGAGGATCGAGTTGTCCCGCTTAGCAATGACGGAGTTGAACCACCCCGTATTCTATCATACGGTGGGGGTGATGAAAAGTATTCTTCGTCGTCATCGCTAGTTGAGCAAGATGAAAGACTGGCAGGAGAGACAGAGTCCCGCGATGACTCGTCATCAGGATATCGGCGAAAGTCATTAAGGCGTAACTTTTTTGATAGAATAGATTCTTCTAGAGCGTTATCAAGCACGGGGCTCGGTGAGGTTTGGCCCAACACCAGCTTAGCACACTGGGTATGAACAAGGTCATTATAAAGGGGGCTTCTTAACGGATCGCGGCGTTTCACATCCAGTGGTACAGGTGAGGATGGAGACGAAGCCAAGACTGGCACAGGGATGAGTTCAGGGTATCCGACAAGTGTTAATATTTTGGTGCTCCACACGTCTGCCGCACTTTCGTTGAGGCCTACGCACGCAATGTCCGGAGTGAGGACCTTCACAGGTGCGGCGGTAGGGCTTAACGTTTTCTTCTTATAGGCCCTCGTCACTGGCGAGGTACTGGAAGAGTTGGATAAGGAATCCACCATCATCTGCTTGTGCATCCCCGCCATGGAAGCTGTTATGTCTTCATAAGTTCCCGTCCTTGAAATTGCATGTGAAAGGGCCGTGAACGACGCCATGGAGGGGCTGCGAGTGCGCGATAACACTGCAGATGACATTACACCCGGAGATCCTGGCTGGCCCGCTACATACCCAATGGCTTCGTCTTGCAGTTGTACGACGCCATAGTCATCCAACCCGTCACGGACGCCCATCGGCATAGACATGTCCATGTCGAATGGGTCCGTGTTATAAAGACTGAAGCCCGCGGTATCAAGGAGTTGCATAACTTCGGCAAGTCGCGAAGCTTTTACGAAGATGAAGTCGCTCAGATAAGAAGATTGGTAAAGTATTGAGATGCCTGCTGCAGCTAGCGGAGCAGAGAGCTCCCGAACTCGACTACCAGAATTGCCTGGAAAAAAGAATAGATGAAAAAATCATGATTGTAAGCATAATACCCCCAGGGGAACATCACCGAGATGCGACACGGACGGTAGTGTACCGCAAACATGAGAGCAATGGAAAAACGTGCACTCACTGAGGCTGTCTTCGTGTGAATCAATTTGCAAAACTCTCCATTTCTCGACTGAGATTTCTACGGGTTGAATAGCGCTATACGATTGAGGAGTACGCTTCCTTCGATATGCTGAAGCCTTGCAATCGACCCCCGTCCCGAGCCTTTGCTTCTGTCTGTCCCTACGTGCTATGGGTTCAAAGTCGTCTAGTTCATGTTCCTCGGCAAATATACTAAGTTCTATTTCGTTGGCGGTGAGGTTGAGAAATTTGGGGCTCTTGCGGAGGAGTTGCTTCAAGATAGGCCGCGTGAGCTCGGTGAGGCGAGAACGGGGTATATGCACGAGAGAAAGTAAGACGTCTAGAATAGCGATAGTGACATTGGAGGTGGAGGGGTTTGGATTTGTCGACATTAATGAGGGCGAGGATGAGAGCGAGGATGGGGGTAGAGTGCTGAACGATGTTCGACAGCAGTAAGGAGCGAAGAGTAGAAGAGGACACAGGGAGGGTTTTTGAGTAAGGATCTGCCGGCCGAGTACCCGCGAATTAGGCGCTCCAGAACTTGATTGGGTCAGGAACTTTAATTTCGAACGCCGGCCTAATGCGATAACCGGAATTGATCTGTGTCGGTCTTTTCCGGTCCGGAGAGCAGCGTGCGCTCCGGGAAGTGAAGCCCCGTCTGAGCACACCCGTACGACCAAGCTTGGGGGACGATTGGAACTGACTGGATGCGTCCCCAATATTAATGTTCAGTTGCAGGTTCTATAGCCGCAGTGCCTCCGTTCTGCCGCGGCCCTTCTCGCGAATATCCTGAATGCTGTCGTCATAATACGTCTTCCATCATACCCTTCCGGGCTAGATTTCTCACCTCGAACTCCTTGTGTCCCCGCCTCCGAGTCCGCGGCATGCACAACAGAGCAGTACGTTGGCGTGTGCTTAATGAATTGTTTCCCGCTTTACCACTCGTCCACTTCGAACCAACTTTGTGACACGCATCTTGTCGGCGTTCCATGTTGGCGTTAACATTACCGTCCACTTCCTTCATCTGGCTTTACTGATGGCCGGGGCGGGGTAAGACGTGCAATCGTGGAGATCCTGCCACTTTGCTCAACTTAGGGACGAAGGCCGTGGATGTTATTACATCACCGACTCGCACCTCAGCAGTTCACGTTGTTCACATCATATATACCTGCGCCTTCACTTCCGGCGGCTTTTACCTTAACACATCTGTGTCGTCCGAGTCGTTCCTCATCCCCCAATGGTCAACACTCCTGTTTACATTGACAAACCGCTCTCTTGTGAAGGGTATTGTATGCCAGTCTTTGGCGGCTAACATCCTCGTGTCTAGCCTGTGTTCTTAGTAACCGGGTCTTCCCTTCCTTTTTCCCGGAGCATGTATGAACCAAGATTTAGTCACCCCCGTCCCGGTTCCTACCCTCGTCCCGTGAAGTCGCGAAAGATTACGCGAACCTCTCCTTCCATGTACTTCTTGCAACGACCCAGGCCATAGAGTGAACAAATGGGGCACCAACTCCCAGAATTGTCGTCACCGGGGGTCATTGGACTTTGCCCCGCTGAATCCTTCCTTGAACGGTCCCAAGTTCGCAACCGGATTTTCCCATCCAGGGAGTCCTACAACGCCATTTATAGTCAAGTTGAACAAGTAAGTATTTGCCTTTGTTTGCGTTGAGTATACTTTCTGGCCGACTCTTATCATCTACTTTAGTCTTTTCTGGTCTCAAATAAGTACTGACACTCCTGGAGACTTGTCGGGGTCGAAAAGCGGAATTGCCAAGTATTCAGGGTGGAGAGCATTCAAAATAGGTGCTCGAACTTCTTCACTTTTGTTGATTCCCTTTGCAGTCAGTCGGTCTGCGGACTTTGTAGACACACCAGTATTGCATATCGATAACGGTGGCTATTTTCTTCCGAGAAGTTGGAGTGGTCGGTCGGTTCTCGAGTAACACTTACTCCGTCAAACGTTACAAGTAATCGTGCAACTCCTTTGCCAAATATACTTGTAGTCGCAAAGTCCCTGGAACTCCTGATCACTGGCGCAAACTTAAACTTGAACTACCTTTCGGTCCTTTCCTCATGGAGAAGGTAATTGATAACGTAAATGATGCTGATTACATACTCATTTACGGTGACGTCACACCATGAAACGCGCTCTCTGTTCCCCTTCTGAAATTTCCCCATGCAGATACCCGCGAACTTACCCATTCAGCGGTGGAGAGCAGATTTTCTACTTGATATCCAGTCTTGGTCGTCGTCACTTGCACCACAATCGCCAGACGCTCTATACCGGTCACTCGCTCTCTGAATTGCGTCTCCCATTAGGTCAACCATGGGCAACATCAGCGCAACGACGTTCGACTCCAAGCCAGTGTTGGACAGTGACCCTTGGCTTGAGCCCTTCCTTCCCGCAATTTCCCATCGCTACGACCGCTTCAAGCAATGGAAGGACACTATCTCGCAGCATGAGGGCGGCTATGAGTCATTCTCGAAGGGATACACTAGATTTGGTTTGAATGTTGACGATAACGACGAGATCACCTACCGCGAATGGGCCCCAAATGCAAGGGAGGCCTTCTTGATTGGGGATTTCAGTGAGAGCTACCCTCTTTTATAATCCCATTCCATAGAAAAAGGCGACATTCGGACGCGCGCATATATCGAGTATGTGCCTTCGCATTAACACTCCTCCCCTTAGATGCTTGGGACAGGTCTACGCATCCAATGCATAAGGACTCCTTTGGAGTCTGGGAGATTAAGATACCCCCCGTGGCCCCCGGAACTCCTGCTATAGCGCATGACTCTAAGATAAAGGTGAGCTGGCAATTCCGGAACCTCTACCCAATTAGTCGAACCGGGCAGAATAGCTTCCGTTTTAGAGGGTTTTTGCAGCTGTAGACGTTCGTATTTTAGAAGTTGAAGTTACGCCTATTTTTTATTTATTTTAAATTTTCACCACTCCGCAAAAAAGTTGGGATTATTGAGTTTATTTTTGGATCTAGATTTCTATGAGCCTGCCAAATGGCGAGCGCATCGAGCGTCTGCCCGCCTGGATCAAACGTGTTACTCAAGATCTTTCTGTCTCGCCGATCTATGACGCGCGTTTCTGGAACCCACCTGCTTCCGAAAAATATGTCTTCAGGAACCAGAGTCCTCCTACGCCAGTTAGCACGAAGATTTACGAGGCGCATGTCGGGATATCAACTTCAGAGGGAAGAGTTGGTACGTACAAGGAATTCACGAAAGACGTCCTACCACGTATCAAAGCCTTGGGGTACAATACCATTCAGCTTATGGCAATCATGGAGCATGCTTACTACGCATGTATGTTCGTTTCAATGGGCTGTATCGTTTAATGCCAAATTAAAAGAAGTGGACAGCTTTCGGTTACCAAGTGACCAGCTTTTTTGCTGCCAGCTCTCGCTATGGCACCCCCGAAGAGCTCAAGGAGCTCATTGATACAGCTCATGGGATGGGATTGACGGTTCTTCTAGACGTCATACATTCACACGCATGCAAGAATGTGCTAGATGGTCTCAATCTCTTTGACGGTACCGATCATCTATATTTCCATGAAGGCAGTAAAGGACGCCATGAACTCTGGGATAGCCGTCTTTTCAATTACGGGAGTCACGAGGTTTTACGCTTCCTGCTGAGCAATCTCCGCTTTTATCTGGAAGAATACAAATTTGACGGCTTCAGATTTGACGGGGTTACGAGCATGATGTACAGTCATCATGGTATCGGAACTGGTTTTTCTGGTGGCTATCATGAATACTTTGGAGATCAAGTGGACGAGGAAGGCGTCGTTTACTTGATGCTGGTTTGTTTAGCTTCTTTTTCAAAAGCAAGATGGGAATTTGATTATTTACTTCGGCAATTTAGGCAAATGACATGGTTCATGATATGTATCCGGGAGCCATCACTATTGCAGAAGACGTCTCAGGCATGCCGCTATTATGTGCCCCCTCGCAGACTGGAGGAGTTGGCTTCAATTACCGCCTTTCCATGGCTATCCCTGATATGTGGATCAAGTTGCTTAAGCATAAAAAAGACGACGAATGGGACATGGGTAATATTGTTCATACGCTAATAAATAGGCGGCACGGCGAGAAGAGTATTGCATATGCTGAGAGTCATGACCAAGCACTTGTGGGAGACAAAACACTCGCTTTTTGGATGATGGACAAGGAGATGTGTACGTCCCGTGATTATGGTAAAAGCTTCGGAAGGTGCACAAAACATATAAATCTGCTGTTTCAGATACGAACATGTCAGATATGACGGAACTGACCCCGGTCATTGATCGGGGCCTTGCTTTGCACAAGATGATCCGGTACTTTCCACCTTCGAAACGAGGAATTTCGTGGCTTATTTTGATTCGCACGTTCCAGTCTACTCGTCCACTCGCTTGGCGGAGAGGGCTACTTGAATTTCGAAGGGAACGAGTTTGGCCATCCTGAGGTATGTAATTTTTTCTAGCTCATATTGTGTACTATTGTCTATGTTTTACTTTTGTAGTGGCTTGACTTTCCTCGCGCCGGTAACAGCAACTCGTTCCACTATGCTCGTAGGCAATGGAACGTGGCCGACGATCCGCTGTTGCGATACAAATACCTAAATAATTTCGATGCTGCCATGAACAATCTTGAATCAAAGTATGGATGGCTTGCAGCACCTCAGGTGAAATAGTTTGCCTTCATCCGGAGCTTGTATTAATGAGTCCGGACGGCGCCCAAGCAGGCCTACGTCTCTTTGAAACACGAAGTCGACAAGGTCATCGTCTTTGAGCGCGCAGGCATACTTTTCATCTTCAATTTCAGTCCGACACAGTCTTTCACAGACTATCGCGTCGGTATAGAGGAGGCTGGCGAGTACTCGGTTGTCTTGTCGAGTGATGAGAAGCGCTTTGGTGGTCACGACCGTGTCGATACCGGCGTGAAACACTTTACAACGCCGATGACTTGGAATGGCAGAAAGAACTGGCTCCAGGTGAGCTTCCAGGCTCAGTCCGTTCATTCATCAAGAAACTTATAAGACCTTTTGCAGGTGTACATCCCATCCAGAACATGCCTCGTTCTGGCTAACCACTGAGAAGCGTTTAATGCAGAGATTTGGCCACTGTCGCAGCGCTCGCAGATATGGACTCGGGAAAGAAGCCATGTACGAATAGAAAGCCCATGAGCGTATTACACTTTGTTGTCGCAATACGTCGCGAAGATTCGTTTTCGGACGATTGGATGCGAATTGGCAGAAAGTATCGTTTAAAGAATTTCTAAATATCGCCCCCCGATAATACCATAGGTATTGGGGTGTTTGTACAATAAAAACGTGAGGACTGAGACGTAGGGAAAGAAATAAAGTCTGTGCACGGAAAAAAGCTCATAATAGTGACAAGCAAATGATGATGAATAGCGCATTAGTGCAGACTGAGACAGAACAATGAAGAGCCTTCTGGGCCAGGTACTGGCCGCCATGAAATACAGAGTGCTGAGCAAACAGACAGATAAACGAGGGAGAAACAGCGAAACCTTCGCACAATCGGCATACCCGGAATTCTAAGGGCCAGCAACCATATGCCTGTCTCCAGTGGATGCGGTACTCCATCCGTGTTGCAAGGGGTGCTGAAGATCAATAGCTTGTCGATTTGAATCCGTTTCATTGTCGACCCCGATGTCACCCGCTTCATCGCTCGCGTCGTTGCTGAATAGGCTCTGAGTATCCGAGGATGCACAGGAGTGTGTCGGACGAATTGTCGGCTCGTCATCGGTCCCCGCATCAGTGTCTGTCTCGTAATAGACACTACCCTCCTGATCGCGTTCGCCTTGTTCGTCCGGCAGGGCAACGGCGGAAACACTCGCCAAAGAACGTCTCGGAGTCATATTCCGTGGTACATGAGCACCAGAATACGAAGCAATATCGCTCGAGATGACACCTCCAAACGCGTCAAACGCGCCCATGCTTTGCATAGGTCGCGAAGGGCCGGTCTCAGAAGACTCTGCCAAAGGAACTGACCATATCTCATCTTCGGGCGACCCTTGGGAAAACCGTATGAGCTGTTCCGCATAGCGCTGCATTTCATCGGTCGGAATAGCCAGCTGGAAGTCGTTAAGAAGCAAAAATTGCAACTCGAGCTGGTTTAGCTCCGCCTGAGGGAGTCCGCCAACCTTAAATGGAGGAGTAAATATGCATTCCAAGCGAACAAGTGAAGGAGAAGAAGAAAGGAACTCCTTTCCAAGTTTTCCAGCTAAGGATTTCGTGACAAGAGGAGTAGTTGTCGCAAATGGAATGCAAAACCATCCTTATGATGCCGAAAACAAAATCAAAGCTACTCACTTTCGCATAGCGGGAATTCGTATAAAACACATCACTAAAGAATTTGCTGGCCACAGTTACCCCAGCGATGACTAGTCGATGCACGTTATAGGAGTCGATCACAAATCGACTGCCAGTCGCTTCCTGAGCAAGCTTTGACATTCGATCAAAATAGACCAGGAGTGAGATGAAAACTTCGTTTGTGGTTGGACAGTAACGGAGAATACGAAGCAAGTATGCCTCCAGAGATATTGACGGAATATTACGCGCATGAAAGGTCAAAGGGGAAGTCGGAGTGGAAAGAGCGGCGCGCGAGGCAGTAAAAAGACTCTGCCATATTGGAGGATGGTCTGTACTGAGTGAAGATTGCGGCAAAGATTGTGATTCTGACGGTGAGGAAGTTGACAGTGCATCATTCGCGGCGGCAATTTGGTTCAAAAGCGACGCAAGCAAACGCAAAAGGTCAGGGGTAGGATAAGAATGAATGTCGACGGCGAAGTCGGCAACCGTCGACGAAGACGATATCGGCGGCATAATATTGAGAGCGTCCTGCTGAGTCGTCTGAGGTTCTACCGGCCTTGAGGATGAAGCACTGGGCTGAGACGTTTCGTGTCTCGGTGCTAACAGTATTTCCGTGCGAGAGAGCGAGGTTTGTGGATTTGGGCGTGAGACGTCTGACTGGACAACAATATTACTTGAAGAAGCCGAAGAGGAGGTCGATATTAACGATGATGATGACGAAGAAGAGGTGGATGAGCCCAGCGCCGTCGAGGATGGGGCTCGACGAGCAGCAGGTTTGGAGCGAGTCGCTGGTGTTTTACTCGCTGAAGCTGGTACACTGTGCGAGGACGTATGATCATGCAACGGCGGAGCCAAAGCTAGCATCGTGAATGTCAAGTGCGTTTGAGGGATTGCGTCGTGCTGAGCAGCGTTTGGCGAGCAAGTAGTCGACGATGTTTAATGTGTTGGGAGAGCGGGAGAGCAATTCGCGACAAGCAAAAAAGCAAAGTGTGTTTGCTGACTAAGCTGTCTAACCCCTCCACTTCCCGACACTACATGACCACGTGCTTCACGTGCTATGATGTTCCCGTCGGATGAGACTACTCAGCAAGAACAATTGAATTTCGGATGATACATAGCGCAACTGCGCCTCAAGAGCGAGACATTGTCTGACGATTCCATTATACGCATTAGCATCTTGTCGGGAAGATGCATTCATAGGAGGAAACTGGCATTTATGCACGTAGTAATACTAAAGCAACAAATAGGACTGGTCCCGCATACGTGCAAGTGCCAAAAGTGGTTACAAACGATGGACTAGTACATCACTCCGCTTTAGCATGGCCATTGAACGCTGCCTGGCTTTGGACTTTAGTCTGAGACTCCTCAGGTCTTCGCCCGGAAACCTTGACAAACCCTTCCATTGCATAATCTGCTCCCGCCATCTAACACATGTATTTTTTAAATTCGCACCCAAAAGGACTGACCGCTGTATGATCACTCACCCATTGAAACAAATCACGTAAGTAGCTTGGAAGTACCGTCACCCATCTGACGAAGTGCGTATAAAACGGCAAGAAAATCGTCCTTGACTCTCGCTCATCTATGGCCGCAATGACTGCCTTTGCAATGGAATAAGGTGGAACGGAAGGTGCAAAGAACCGGTGGAACCATGATGATGGAAGATTCATCTTTGAAAACAAGGGCGTCATAGTATGTCCAGCCAGCACGAGGGTCGTCTTAACATCTGGTGTCTTGTATCTGGACAAGTAGAGATCAAACACGCTCCTATCTGCACAAAGAAAGACACGTACCGCTTGTCCAACTCATATCTCAATGACTCAGATAAGTTCACAAGGGCTGCTTTAGATGCAGAGTAGTCGGCTGAGGAGGATTCTTAAAGGTCTGCATCACAAATGTGCGATTTATACTTACTCATCTGAGCAGCACCAACAAGACCGAGAACAGAAGATAGAGTGACCTGAAGGAGCAAAGTTGAATTAGACACAAATAAGACAACGAAGCAGACAAAAGCTAAAAGCGTACGATGTGTCCAGTTTTTTGTTTGACCATTTCCGGAAGGAAACTCTTGAGCGTCCAAAAATGAGCTAGGACGTTGACATCCAGCGTCCTTGAAATGAATAGTATAAGTCCCGAGAAAGGCGACGTGGAGGCAAATAAAACGAACTGCTTGACGTCTTCGGGACTGAGGTCGAGAAGGAGTTTGCCTTGTACGACGCCAGCATTGTTGATGAGGACAGTAGGGTGTCCAATCTGTGTATATTTAGTGCATGTACGATAAAAGTGGCAGAACCTTACTTCTTCGACAATCGTCTTTGAAACAGCCTCTACCTCCTCCCATTTGGAGACATCGCACTTGTAATAAGTGATATTATCTGTAGGAGATATCTAGCACAGAGTAGGCCATGAAATACAGCGAACTGACAGTTCTCCGTAACGATAGGCTTTACGTCCAGGACAATGGTCGTGACGTTTCGCACGGCCAACGTGTTTGCAATCAATTCCCCGATGCCAGATGCACCTGATTATAGACGTTAGTCAAGGGAAACTGAATGCAATTTGGACGGACCTCCAGTGACAACTACGATCTGTTCACCCCAGTCCAGGCGCTTCGGAGCGAAGAAAATATTCCCGCCATTCCTGTACAGGCGGGAAAGCCATTTGAGTAGCCCTGCGAAACGTAGAGGGAACGAAATTGGAGAATAGTAGAGGTTGAAGCGCTGCGGAAGACTCACAGAAAGTCGAAACTACGCAGAAATAGATAGTAGAATAAATGAAGACGGGGGAGTCAAATTCGAGACCCTGAAACCTGTAAAAAATGGGAATGAAGAATATAAAGAAAGGACCTGCGCCGACGTGTTGATTGGATAAGAAAACTGCCGGGAAGGAACAGGAAGACAAGAATGCTCAACTGAAAGCGGTTTGAATGAGCACCTTTGCAACTAGATCGACATCGACATTGTCAAATACTTGTGTTGGTTCCCTCTGGTCAACAGAGTCCATACTGGTCGTAGGGTGGGGGTAGGTGAAAGATGAAAGATGAAAGGCGCTGCCTGTTGGAACGAAATGATGATCTTTTCAGAGGCGAGACGCGGTAACGACGAAAAGAGAAGAGATAAGATAATGGTGAACCCATAAGTGGAAGTAGGCCACATCCGTGGCAGGCCGCGCCTCTCGCGTGCCTCCGCGTCCGTCCGTCCCACCGTTCATTCCCGGCATAATCGACGCGTTTGCGACATGGACACGCCGTCGTCAATGCTCATGCGCGTCGAGGACGCGTCGCAAGGACCTCCCGTGAAGGTAAAGAGGACCTACGGACGAAAGAAGGAGACAGCAAACGCGTTTCTTGACACAGCATCAGACTCGGACGCTGTAGTGCCGATGCTCCCAGACCCTGCGAGGGACGCTGACCCGTTAGACGACCCTCCCTCACACATGTCACCTACAATGCCGCGCAGGGATGTGTCAGACTTGTTTGGGTGGAAGAAGAAGCTTGCAGAGATTGACGAACAATTCGACGACGACCACTTTCAAGTTCCGAGGAAATACGACGCGTCCCACACCCATGACAATGATCTCAAGGGCTCTGGCTCTGCTCAATCAATCTCCACGGATGGCGACTCGTTCGACACACATGACGATTCACTTCTTTCGCTCTCGATGCCTCCTGTCACATCCTCTCAGTCCGACCCTCCATCCCCGGCTCTTGCTCGATCAGTTCATCCGGGCAGGAAGTCAGTCATTGTCGAAACTGACTCTTCTGACAGCGAAGTACCTTTCAGAGGACGGAACACTGGTGCAGCGTCGTCTCAAGCACATTCCGCGGCTCCCCCGAGTCCGGATGCAGAGCCAACGACTGAGGGGGAAACCGCGGGACACATCAATTCTGGAGGAAAGTCCGCGACTAAAAATGCGGAAGGTCGCGTCGTCCCCCGAAAAAGTAGTAGTAGCAAGCCGAAGGGAAAGACTAACGCAATTAAGGTAGCAGACTGAACATTCTAATTCAACAATTTGCTTAGCGCTTATCTTTCCGCAGAAACTTAGCAGGAAGGAGGAAAAGGAGTCCAGAAAGGCTCACGCTCGTATAATGGCAGACCAGAGGATCTCGGTCACGAAACGGGCTGAGCAGTTTACAATAAACGATTTGCTCGGGAAGCTGCAGTGAGTAATTATTAGTCTACTCTACACAATTACGACTCGATAATGAACATGTTTGGTAGACACACGCAACGCCCAACCATTGGGTTTAAGGTCCACGTTGCTTCGTCCGATCCAATCCAAGATTTTACTTCTTCGCCTATGTTGAAACCCACGGATACTCTTATCAACCTTCAGACCATGGCTGGGTCGTCTGGACTTAAAGGTAATTCAGATGAGGAACATAATGAGCGGGAAAAGCATCCAGAAAGCGGCAAAAAGGAGGACACTGGCGTCCAGCGCAGGAAAAACTTAGCTTTGGCGAAACGCCGCGCGCTCGAAGCGAAAGTAGAGGGGGACCTGACTGATACTGATGATGATGACCTAGAAGTTGTCGAAGGATCTATTCATGTTGAAACCTTATCTAGGCGTTCGAAGGCGGCAACCGACTACGAAAAAAGATTGGCAAACGTCGCTGGGTACCGCATGGGGGGGACAAATAGGCATTCTTTACCCGAGATTCCCGAGGGCAGTCAAGGTGAAAAGGTTTTGAAGCTCGCCGCGAAGTCAGCTTTCGGTGACCGATATACACGACGGACCAGCACCGCAGTAGGGCATCGCGGTTTACAATCTGCAATGCTCAAGAAGGCGTCGAAGCAGAGCATGGCACTGACTAGAGAAAAGGAGGAAGAGTGGCAGCGGCGCGGAGGGAAGCTATCGGGTAGGCAACGCATCGAATCTTTAGATGAGTCTTTCTCGATTCAACGCCTTGCGGAGGAATTGGCTCTTAGGAAAAGTCAAACGGAATGGGACGACGATATACCGGACGCGGTCACCCGTAGCAGGCCCAACTCGGATGACAGTGATGATGAGGATTGGAATCCCGAAAGTCATGTACTCTCAAGCCCAACTGCCGGCAAAAACCTCGGCGCATCTACTGAAGAGGTTCTTGGGGGCGATGTGGCCGGCATTGACTTCCACAATCAAGATAAACGCGCGCCGCAGCAAGCTTCTGATACCGAAGGGGAGCACAATCCTGAAAAAGGACTTCGAAAACCGTGGCGTACCGTCAGTCGTATGGTTATGTCTGATTCAGAGGAAGAAGAAACTGGCAAGCTCCGCCGTAAGGGCCGGGTTCTCGTACCAGATACATCCATGATCATGAGCGATCTTGGACGTGGGGATTCAATTTCGCCGTTGAACGAAAGTGTGCTCGACGAAGAAAACAAGGAGAACGATACTCGACTGTTATTTGAAATTGGCGAAGATAAGGAGAATCTTGTCATGCCACTTAGTCCTTCGGTCGAAATAAGCAGTCGCCAGCCGAGAGGTAGTTTGCTTGTTGAAGGGACTGGTAGATCGTCAGTTTCCCCAAGCGCAGGTACACACAGAAAACGCAAGCCGCTCCAATTGAGAAAAAAAGACGATATTGATGATCCATTTGCTTCCCGTTCGTCAATTATTGGTAACTCTCCGAAAGCTTCCCGAATGCCATCTACCTCGCCGAGCATAAGGGGGCATTTACCGCCTGACTTCGGTTGGGAAGCGCAAGGATTTTCACAGCTCTTTGACGACGATGACAATGCTACATATGTTGACAAAAGCACGTCATTAAATGGGCCCCTTAAGCCAGGATTCCAATTCCAGATTGGTCAGAAAGCGGTTGACTTTCCTCTCCAACCATCATTTGAACCAAAACCTGTTAAGTCCGCCAGCTTGTCAGACATGTTTTCTTCAGAGTCACAGGTATGTAAAAATTTGATTGAAACACGATGTGGCTAAAATTCTAAAATTGTGGAATTTTACCTAAAAGCCTCGCCTTGCCCCTCGAATTCAACGTCCAGGAGATGATGAAGGGTTTTCTCTGACTCTGGATACGAAGCTGCAACCCGCCCTTGAAGTTACGACACAGGTCCGACGAAAAGCCGACGCCATATTTGAGAAAGAGCAAGATTATCTCCTCGAAGATGCAAGTGACAAACGTCCTAATAATGGGCAAGAACTGTATGTTACTGAAAACGGGTGTGTTTTCTCTCTTCTTTCATATTTGCATTACTTAGACACATTGAACAATTATCTTTTAAAGACTACTCACTCAAACCAAGCCAGAGGGCTCAACCCCAGTGGTATACCGTTCCTGGACGCCGTCGCAGAAACCAACTACCATCGCTTCCCAGGCGACTGCTCCACCTACGACTCAGCGCATACCTCTCAGCACACTCTCCTTCACCTCTGAGACTTCCAGCCCTTCTCAAGATCGCCTGTCTCGCTTAGTCAAGGGCAAAGGACGAGCCCGATCACCGGCGAATGGAAGCGAGCTTCCGGTATCTGGACCTAACCCAAGACACGTCTCAAATGCTTTTACAGAACTTTTGAAAGCGTCGAAAAAGCAGAAGAGCTCAGAAAAGAAAAAGCTTGAGAAATCGGAGTACGTCGAGGGAGAGGCGTTGGAATCAGATGAGGACGAATTGTTCGGTTTTGGCGGAGCCAAAAAAGATGATGATGGTGAAAGCGACGATGAAGACCCGGACGCAGTCGTGGAGGACCTCGTTGACGACACTGTCATGGACACTGAAGAGCTCGCTGAGGAAAGGGTTCTAGAAAAAGTCAAGTGAGTCCTATAATACCTCCTTGAGAAGGAAGACATCTCAGAGTCTTGAACCTGTAGAGAACAAACTGAACAAGATGATGCGGCTCTACAAAAGTATCACCAAGCTGCTATCGAGGGCAAATACCGCAGCAAGC
The DNA here is from genome assembly GCA_002794785.1 of Coniferiporia sulphurascens. Classification (NCBI taxonomy): domain Eukaryota; kingdom Fungi; phylum Basidiomycota; class Agaricomycetes; order Hymenochaetales; family Hymenochaetaceae; genus Coniferiporia; species Coniferiporia sulphurascens. The sequence continues at coordinate 1,262,617 of NBBA01000005.1, forward strand.
GACGTATGGGTGGAGTTGTTATGGATGATAGCGATTCCGAAGACGACGAAGACGAAGAAGCCCGCAGGCTTCGACAGCGCATGCATAAGAAACGCAGGATCGAAGGTGACTCACTAGAAGCTCTCAGTGCGTCGTTTTCACAATGGACTTTGGTCGGTTGATTCTGTGCTAATATAATACCGGCTCCAGGCAAGGATGAAAGGTCCCGCGCTTTCTATGAGGCCTATCAACGTGATGTCCAAGATGATGATAACGAAGACTTCGCCCATCTAGCGAAAGATGATATGGACGTCACTGATGAAAGAGGCGAGAGTGAACAACCTGAGGTTGTCTCTACGTCAGAAATACAGTCGAGACTGCGGGAAGTTGCTCGTCAACAAAAAGGAAGAGAGAAGGTATGAACATTTCATATCTGCGTATACGGATGAAAAATAAATTCGTTTATCCTTTCTTTGACGTACGTAGGAGGATAGTTTTGATCCCGAAGACGCTGACTGGGCACAGCCGCTTGCTTTGAGCGACGACGAATTCAACGTGAAGGAAGTTGACGACCGTTCTAAAAAACCAGCCCCCCGTCGGCCCGTCTTCGGCAGGATGGATATTGTGGACCTTGATGAATCAGTATGCTTTCCCTTCGTTTTCGGGTCTTTCTAATAAGAAAGCTGACTTTTTTCGTCGCTTAGCTGCCTACGCGGTCTAACGCATGGAGTGATGTTCAGCTCGCCGCTTGGAGAAAGGAACAGGGTGGCCGTAACTTGGGCACAGGAGGAACACGGGGAGCAATTACCGTCACCGGTCACGGCTCTGGCGGCGCTGCCAGTCGGAGGGGCCCGCCCGTATCAAGAACACCCCTACCTGCAGTGGGAGAAACCCAGTCGGAGCAGCGCAAAGTCGTGAAAACGACAAGCGTGCTCGCGAAAATATCAGACAAGCACAGCCGTTTTGGACTGTAGCCTGCGGAACCAAACATACCACATTCCGTCTTTGCCTAATACTTATTGATTATTCTTCTTGCCGATATCCACACACTCATGTGTCACAATGCTATCGAGGTTCGCTCGTCCAAAATGTAATAACGTGCTCGCGTCCCATATTTCAACAGATATCATATCGCTAATACAATGCGAGTGTCTTCCATAAGGTATATAAAGTATAATCGCCACAAGTGCTAGTGCGCCTGCTTTCCGAACCTCATCCACGTGAAAGCGCGTGGTCGCTGGGGCAGAAATATGTTCGTGCGAGACGGACAACGAGCATGACGAACGTGCCCTGGCCTTCGTTTTTTCTGGCCATTCTGGTTTATCTACAGAAGATATATTCAGATAGTGTTCGGGAGAAAATATGATAGGAAAAGTGCCTTGTGTCTAAGCATAATCAACTTTGCCATGCATACTGGAGGTCCAGTCTCGCGCACCGGATTTCCTGCAGCGTAGAGCATGTCAGACACGACCTGCCTGGAGGTACACCGACACAAGCGCAAATACGAGTGCCGAATCAAAAAATCGAGATACGTACTGAGCGCAACGAGGTTGATATCGTGCATTCCGTAGTCGCTCCCGTCGTCACCGACGTTGAAGGCTTTCCAGGCTTGCTCGGGCATGAGGATGCAGGGAAGAGCAAGAAGGGCGAAGAAAAGGGCGAGAAGCATGACGACCATGGTGCTGAACGGTCCCGCCGCCGCGGGGCGTTGGGGGGACCAGCTTGGGAGGTGGGGGACGAACGAAAGGAGTGGGCTGGAAAACGAGCGACTGGCAGCGGCTAACGCGGATTCTAATAAGTTGGAAGTTGATCCTGTCAAGCGGCGGGCACGTATAGGGCGGGATTTGCTGACTAAGCATATTCTTATCGGAACAACAGGTCAGCCGCCGGGAACACACGAGTTTCAAGTTGCATCCTTCCGTCCGAGTCCTATTTTAATACAAATTTCTTCCTTCTCTAAATTACAGCAGTTCGCCCAACACCTTGACAATGCTGTCTCCGATCTCCTGCGTAGAGCTCTTCCCGCCCAGATCCTTGGAACGAAGTCCGAGTCCTCCACTGGCCGTGGAGTCCAATACCTTACGCACTGCCGCCTCGACTGCCTGCGCGTACTTCTCTAGGCCTAGCGAATACCGCAAAAGCATCGCTGCACTGAGAATCGTGCCTATAGGATTAGCGATCCCCTGCCCCGCGATGTCCGGTGCAGAGCCGTGAATCGGTTCGTACAAACCAGAAGGCGGCCTCTCCCCGGGTGCAAGGTCGGTCTTCGGGGCTCCGGCGAGGGAAGCGGATGGAAGTAGTCCAAGAGAACCAACAAGCACACTGGTCTCGTCAGAGAGGCTGTAATATTTGTTAGAGGCTACGTATCTCGTCTCACATCGTGTCGCAATGCTTACATATCACCGAACATGTTCTCCGTAAGAATGACGCCGTTTAGTTTTTTTGGATTAGCAACAATGATCATAGCCGCGGAGTCGACGAGTTGGTGCTCAAGGTTCAGCTGCGGGAACTCCTCCTTCAACGTTTCCGTTACCACTTTCCTCCATAATCGGGAGCTCGCAAGTACATTCGCCTTGTCAACGGATATAATTTGGTATGGCGGGTTTGCAGCGAGTGCGATCTTTGCAGCGACGCGTGTAATGCGCTTTACTTCTTCGACACTGTATATCATTGTATCCCATGCTGTGTCTGGTTGAGGCTCCGCGCCCTGCTCCTTCCGCTCTCCAAAGTACAGTCCGCCAATGAGCTCGCGCACAACAACGATATTCGTGCCCATCGCGATCTCGGGCTTCAAGGGGGAGCATTCAACGAGGGAACTGGATGCGAAGGACGCTGGCCGAATATTAGCGTAGAGGCCTAGGCTCTTGCGAAGGGCGAGGAGGCCTTGCTCAGGGCGCACGTCGCCAGACGACCATTTCGGTCCGCCGACGGACCCTGACGCATACAAATAAGCCATAGCATTCTACAAGCACTGGGCGAGCGTATATATACCCATAAGAATGGCATCCGCCTTTTGACAGGCATTTAGTGTCGAGTCCGGCAGCGGCTGGCCGGTTGAATCAATCGCACATCCGCCAAAGTCGTGTGTTGAGAGCTTGAACTTGAAGTCTTGTGACGACGCGCTTATTGTCTCGAGTACGCGCACAGCTTGTTCAACAACCTCGGGCCCTATGAGTGTACAAATTAAATGACCTGAAGAATACGTGTCTCAATATGCATACCAATGCCATCTCCCGGTAGCACTGCGATGTTAAAGCTATATGCGCTTTTAGAATATCTTTTACTGAAAAAAGTGAGCACATACATTTTGTTGCTCATTTATAGGCTTAAGGAAGTGAGCGAAACACAAAAAGAACAAGGTATGGAAAGGGGGAAAGAGGGGAAAGGATGAGTGTTGCTTGAACTTCATGATATTTATCGCGGCAGGCTGCAGCTTCGGCCGAGGCGAGAATTCTTTAATGGGATGAATCTTCGCACGACTGCTAAATTTGTGCTACATATGATTTTGGCCCGGGATATTGATGAGGAGTCGTAGTTTATCTTAGCCACACCGGCAGCCACTGAAGCCAGACATGCAGTCTGAACCAACATGCAGGAATCTTGTCCTCGATGCAGGACCACTGCTATCTCTATCCCCGCTGCGTGGTCTGGCTGACTGTTACCTCACTGTCCCTCAAGTGCTCTCCGAGCTCAAGGACAAGAATGCGCGGGAGCACTTCGAGAGGCTCAGCCTATCTGCAGGCGTGAAAATCGAAGTCCGCGAGCCTGACGCAGCCTCCCTTTCCCAAGGTTCTCTAATCCGTAGATCAGCACGGAATGTCACGATTGCTGACTTCAAAAACTTTGCAGTCATTATGTTCGCAAAGAAGACAGGAGACTACGCCGTCCTGTCGCATGCAGACATATGCGTACTTGCTCTGACCCTCGCGCTAGATACTCAAGACAAATCGAAGCTGCGTACGGAAAAAAAGGAAATGACTAGTGTGGAAAATAGTACGGGCTGCTCGTCAAATGCGCCAGATGTACAGGAAATCACAGCTGAATGCTCGCAAGCTGGTCCCGAATCAAAGCCCGTAGACTTGACCGATGAATTTGCTGATGATCGCCCTTCTGGTGGTGGGCTCGTGATTAACTCTGAAAAAGCAGAGCTGTCGGCGGGCTCTGAGGAAAGTCGGGAAGGGCCAGAGAAGGAGGACAATGCTCGACAACAACGCTCTGCAGCAGTTTCTAAAAAGCCGAGCGACAATGATGCAGAGGAGGAACCTCTCGATGTCGTCCTGGAACCGGTATGGGATCATGTATCCTCTACACATGATCTCTCGAACTCTCAAAGCGATGAGGCTCCTTTAGACCGTGCGCTACAGGGCACACAAAACACACCTATTTTCGAGGACCCCTCCGATGAAGATGACAGGGAGGGCGAGTGGATCACCCCGGCAAACGTCGAAATACATAAATCTCGTGCGCTTGACCCGTTCCCATCCGCCGATACAACCGATCCATTCACTACAGTCTCAAGTAAGCCGGGGAAATGGAAGGGGAGGGGAAAGTCGCAGAACACTATTGGCGAAGTCAATGCCCAGCCTAAAGAACAGATTGCCGTAGGCTGCATGACTGCAGACTTTGCGATGCAGAACGTTTTGCTACAGATGGGGTTAAGCTTGGTGGGGATCGAAGGAAAGAGGATAGAAAAGGTGAAGACATGGGTTCTCAGGTGTCACGCCTGTTTTAAGTAGGTAACTCGGCTCTCTGATTCATGGGTCCTCGTTAATTTTTCCTTTCTGAAGAATTTGCAAGGATGCTGAAAAGAAATTCTGTCCCTCCTGCGGCAATCCTACGCTCCTTCGGACGTCTGTTACAGCCAAAGCACCAACGGCAGATGATTCCACGCCGGCGCTCCAGGTGCACCTCAAAAAGAACTTCGTCTATCGGACACGCGGAACGATTTTCTCCATCCCCGCGCCCAAGCCTGGTTCGTCGAAGAGGGGCTCGAGAGATGGTCTCATTCTGCGCGAAGATCAGGGAGAGTACATGCGTGCAAAAATGCGGGAGGACGGACGGCGGGAACGTGAGGAGAAAAAGATTTTACAACGATCATTGGAAGCCGTAAGGGGCGGAAAATCGACGGGCGTGAAGCTCGGAAGCTGGATGGACCCTGATTGGGTGCCGGACATGCTCAGTGTAGGTATTGGAGGACAGGGCCGGCGTGCACCAGATGGCAGGACACCGCTCGGACCTGACGGAATGCCCATCGTCGGTTACGGAAGGAAAAATCCAAACGAAAGGAGGCGAAAAAAGTAAACTTAGACTAATTCTACAGGCTTTAGCAATCTTGTTTTGTGAATTGTTGCAGTAATGCTGTCCTATAAATCTACAATCGCGAACCTGACAATTACAATGTAAAGGCACAACAGTTCATGCTAAGCTCCTGTTCATGAATCTCCTCTTTTGGAATGACATCCACCACTTGCTTGGCTTACCCGTCCCATCTGCATACAGCCGCTCAATAAGCCTTGCTGCCAGTTCCTGACGGGCCTGAACAAGGTAACTGCGAAGATAATCTACACAGCGGCCGTAACTTGTTAGTATTTTGTACATGCAAAGACCGCGACATCACTTCAAATAAAGCATGTACCTGCATCTGCCCTGCTCGTAGGGGCGGCGTAGTGTGCGTTGAGGGGGAAGCCAGCGTCTCCAGGGATAGCAAAGTTATCAACAGAAAGCGTGTTGAGCGTCTTGGAGGCTTCAATCTGAGCCGGCATGGTACGCGCCGTGCCGATCTTGGCGAGACAGTCGGACACGAAAAGGATGAGCACGATGAGTACACGGTCGGCGGGGCCCTTGATCTCGAAGTTGCGGAAGAGCGAGTTGGCACGGAAAAGGTCGAGCGTCTCATCGATAATGTCCCCCTCCGCCGCATCCGCTATTTGTTGCAGTGGGCAGTGTCAGAACAGATTGGGTTATGGGATGCGGTAATAGCGAGTGCGCGCACCTAGAGGTGCGGGCCCACGGATCTTTGTCCTGATGGGGAGAATTGCCATGTTGCCAACCTGACGGATGTCGGGAAGCTCATTAAAAGACGAGTGATAGGCCTACATTGCACTATCAGACAACAAGCCCGATGCAAAGCGCGAATTCACTCACCGGCATGTCGTGAGCTGTGAAGGTGTGTGCACACCGACACTGGCTGCGAGCCGGGGCCAACGCTGGGACATCACGTGTTGGTCGACGCGGAAGGTATTGAACTCTAAAACGCGCCTCCGAAAGAACGTGACTTTGTGCATACCAGTGCCAGTCTATTCACCCTGTTCGGCTTGAACTCGACCGTCGTCGACAGCGACGAGAAGGTCAATTTCCGCCTACCTGAGACACTAAATGTCGTCTGTCCTGACTCAAGACGGTTTCGCCGCCGAGACTGCGTCTCTTCTCTCCTGCAAGTCCGTGCAGGCTTCGCCGGACACACTTACAAGTCGGAATGTTTCCCTTGCGTGGCGTACTTTCTCCTAACTCTCATATCGCATTCCCGCTTTCGTACATACAGAGCTGGTAAAACGCCTGCGCGCACTGACCTTGAAGCTCTTGCCAGTCGTGGTCAGTCCGAAGGAGCTTGTTGACCCTACGAGCCGCATTATTTCGCCTCAAGTCATTGCAACCTACGAGCGTGCATCCGGCGATTTCCAAGAAACAGTATGTCTCCCCCAAATTTTGATCGTGAGGATGTGTATCTTATATATTCAGCTTCCGTACTGCCTACTTCAAGCTCGCCAGTCGTTCATGTGGGACGCAAACCACAATCCCGCAGATTACGACGAGAACTATTGCCGAGGTCCTTAGCTTGCATCTCCACCCTTCACGTATCGCTCTGAATCCTGCCCTATGTAGCCATTGCCTGTGAGGTCCTTGCGCGACGTATTGTGCATGGAGCACCGCCGGACCGGCTGACCTCCATTATGTCAACTCGCTATCGCCATCTTGAGTGGGACGGAGACCAGAGCGACCTTTCAAGTGCCTTGGAACTTGCCATTGATACGCATTGGTAAGGGCTTTCTTCGACAAGGGCTTCATTCGTTCGGAACATGATTCGTTTTATAGTACGGTGTTTTTGTCTTCGACCGAGGCACAACACGGTCAGCTACCGATGTCTCAATGCATTAAGTGCAAACGACTGATTACTTTTAGTTGTAAACTGTCTTTGGAGGGGTGATTGGATACAGAAAAGCAACGAGCATAATGATATACAATGTAAGTAACCTTTGGAAAGCATAAGACTAATGTACATAGTAATCTCTATCGCAGATGTTCCTTTTGACGAAACAAGAGACAAGAATTTCCGTGACCATCTCGACCCGTCGCGATTATCCGTACCACGGTGAACAACCCAATGCTTCTTTAAACTGGATAAAGAACTGAATCCCGACACCCGCAGCTACCAGAATTTTTTCCGAGTTACTATCTGGCTTATTTTCCTAGTGATATACTCTCAAGCTGGTGAGTTCCTCAAAGTGTATCGTATATGTGGAATCTGAGTTTATTTGCAGTAAGGCAGCCTCTTGAGCGTTTTGAAAGTAGTCACCAGATGCTTGATGGCTGGGAAATTGCACTTTATGTCATTTCATTGTCGTATGCAATGGAAGGTTGGTTGACACACCCAGTTATCTCAATTAGCGTACTGAATGCATTTTTATCACAAATTAGACATTAACAAGGCAACCCTACAAACCATTAATTCCCATTTCCGCGTGCTGATTTAATCACAGTTTTACAAGATCTTGCGATTCGTGACATGGCGTGCCTTTAATTTTTGGACGGTTGTCTCTCTCATCACGGACGCCTTGTTGATGACTGCATTCATTCTACGAGTCATCGGTATGTATCTTCTGGCGGATGACTCCGACTCCGACAAACGCCACTACCAGAGCTTTCAAGTTCTGAGTTATGTTTCTCCATTTATCTGGTAAGCATGATTCGCCTGTCCTGCTCCTCCAATTTCACTAAATAAATATAGGATGAGTAAGGCCAAAGCGGTTGGGCGAACCAAATGTTTAAGCTGACCGTTCATTCATTCCCGTAGAGCTGATTACCATCGTCGATGGATACAAGTACGCCTGCCTACAACTATTAATCATGGATCGGGCTGACAGGTTTCATAGGTGGGTCGGCACCATGCAGATTTGTGTCGCCCGAATGCTTCAAGAATCTGGCATTTTCTTCGCGGTACGGCTGCCCTCCGATAAACTGTAATTCAGAAGTCCTGACATGTGTGACAGCTTCTGTCAGTCCTTGGTATTGGTTTCGCCCAAGGACTATATGCGCTTGACGCTGCGGATGGTGAAACGGAGCACGGAGCAGCTGTTGTCAATGCCTTAATTCAAGCTTTGCTGCAGTGCGACCCTTTTTTCTCCACTGAGATAGACATACTAAATTATTTATCGGACAGGTCTCCGGACTTCGAGAAATCAGTCACATCAGGAGCAAGCCTGACTCTTTTCTACATGTTGAGTAGCACTTTTTAGGCATATTGGTATGCAGCACTGATACCGGTTGAAGGTGGAATGTCGTCACAACCGTCATCCTGCTGAACGTCTTGATTTCGTTGTTCTCTTCCGCCTATACCGACGTGATATTTTCTTCCTCTGATTTCGGCCCTCCACGCTCACAATAGTATTTGTTCAGGTCGTTGATGATGCAGAGGCCCAATATCTTGCATTTTTCGCTGGTAAGACTGTCGGAATGATAAGGTTAAAAAAACATAAGTCCCTGAGTAAACATTACTTATGCAATAAATCAGGGCGCCAGACTCCTTTGTCTACCCTGCACCGTTCAACCTCATCGAGATCTTCCTCATTGCTCCTCTCGAGTATGTCCTGCCGCTGTTCTCACTACGGTCTGTACTGCAACTCACTTCTTCAGGTTCTTCGTGAGCTCGGAGGCCTACGCGAGGGTCAACCGACGTGTCATGCTGGCGCTCTTCTTCGTACCCTTGCTCTCCATCGCCTTTTGGGAAACGAACTTAGACACGAACACGAATAAGTTCATGAAGAATTGGTTCAGCCCCGCAGACGAAGGCGAGGAAGACGAGCCGATGAATCAAGACCCTGAAGTCAATGATCCAGACGGAATGAAGATATGCACAGTGAGTTTCAAGGATCTCGTGAAGGCATTTCCGGATACGACGATAGTGAGTCAACAGCGTCTTCGCTTTTATATGTGGCTCATTGAATCTCAACCGATGTATAATAGAGCGCAGAGTCCAACATACTGGCGGGAATACAGGCTCTGCGGAAAGAGCTGGAAGCCTTTGCGCGAAGGCAAAGTGAACACTAGGCTTGGTTGGATTAATCGTTACGTTGGTGGTTTTGTTTTTCTGGTATAAGGTCGGACCCACTTGAGCATCCAGACGGCTCAGTAATCGAGGGCGTCTAAAAGAGCGGCTATGAGTATATATCAGTCCAGGAGATGTTAATTTCAGCTGCTTTATCCATGTGTATACAGATATATATGCAGTGAAAATTTCATATCCCGATAGACTGTTCGACACCGCCTTTTGATACGGTTGGTAAAGTCACGCGGAAGACCATGAATTGATTGTCGACGTCCATACCACCGTTGAAGGACTGCCCATTAAAGCGGCCTTGAGTAGTGAGGAAGTCGTTGTCCGACTGGAATTACAGTCAAGGCTCGGATAAAGGTCCATCATACACGGGGGGGGGGGGACTCACAGCCGTGAATAGAAAGTAATCATCCGGGTTTGCAAAGTCGTCGCATGGTGCAAGCGAAAACGACTCCCACTTAGCGTTGATAAGCGTTGCGTCTGCAGGATCGCCATTGTGCAACCCGAAGCGTGCAAGTTGTGTTGAATTAATGAAGTTGACGAAGGATACGTACGCAGCAGGCGTAATTCCCGCGTCAAGTATACCATCTGGAGAGATTGGATGCGCTGGATCATCAAACTTTGTACCATGGATGTCCGTAGCCCGGGAGATATCGATCAAGTCTGCCTGCCTTATATAACGCGAGATCTAGATGTAACTCTTTTCCACAAGTGAAAGTAGGACACACTTATAGCTTGATTTTGTGGTGCTGTCACCGTGACCATTCCCATCGCGAGAAAGAACGAAGAACATGCTTTCGCTAATGAAGTGTGTTTCACTCTGTGCGCGCGTTTTGTTCTTAGAGGACTGTGGAAGAGGTACGACCCACTCTCCGACAAGTTCCGGTCGGAGAATAAGTGCATCAGATACATCGTACTTAAGCAGACGCGTGTACCGACTCGTTGTCGAGGACGATCCACCGTCCTGGATTGTGGCACTCTGCAAGAGTGCGTAGAGCGTGCGACCGTCGGGAGAAATGGTCAGACCTTCGAAGCCTGCAGAGGTCTCGTGAGCGACCTCGTATACCGTATTTATAGAACACGTGGACCCATGGGGCTTGTCCCTACGCTTCTCTGCCTAACAAGGGAGAATATGCAGATGACTATGTGCGTACCTTGATTTCCTGCCCTTCCGGTAGTGGGGTTGGTCTCGGAAGTGAAATTGAGTGTGTCATCAAGGAAGGGAAGGATCGCTGTGGGAGGTTGGATCGTCTGAAGCAGCTGCCCGGCAGATGTAAACCGGTAGATGTAAGGTCCATATTCGTCTCCTACCCAAAACCTGCCAAGCTAATGAATGGCGTTATGCCCCACGGAGTGGTAACTGTACACGTACGTTCCGTCAGAGTTCAGCACGAGACCTTCGAGGTCAAGGGTTAGGTGGTTGAATTCAAACGGAATAGGCATCTGTGGATCGGACACAGCGAGTAAGGGAAACCCAAGTTCCGACTTTCGGACGGCGAGTGCATCTAGACCACTAGTTCGCGTGTGGAGGCGATCCCAGTAGAGGAGCGTGCTTTTGTATGTAAGCTCCAGTGTCTTTTGCGCATCCGCAAAGCTCAAGTTCGCGGGGCCGTAATAGGGCCTAAGCACAAAGTCAATATCGTGTTGTCTGCCCTGGTAGTCGATTGTCCCATCGCTGCCGCGAAATCAGTGGGGATCCTCAGTTGAAAGATGATGAGCTGCACACATATTAAAACCACGGTCGGGCTGGACAACAAGGGTGCCTGAAAATGTGCCATCTGTATTCTCGCGGAAAGTTCCTCTCTTCATAGCGATGGCGCTCCCTATCCCGCCCAGTGTGTCACCTTTGACGTGTGCGAATTGGTTAGCTTTATGGCATTCGGTCATGTTTTGTGATCCAACATGTACCAGTAGACTCAGTGAAATTAGAAGGAATGATGCCGAAAGCGACTAGACCCTGTGGTGTGCAGCATGGTCAGAGTGGTCATCAGGGCGAGTGCGCTCGCTACCTTGTTCACGAACGTCCTGCCATCGTGTTCAACGGGGACAGCGAGCGATGGATCAGGGCTCAGAGGTGCATCCGACGTCGGTGCCGCGCAAGCGAGAGCAGCAAGGTAGAAAGCAGTTGAGATAACTGAAACGAGATAGTACATTGCCGTACTCGCTGGCACTGGCAATGAGCGTCCCAGGGCATCGCATACCTACTTATATACCGTATACGCAATAATCCAGGGAACCTGAGGCGGTCTTCGGAAGGTCGGACAGAGTGAAAACAAGTAGGCACGTTAATCGCCAAGGAAGCCTCAGGCTACCCACGTGCGTCAGTACGTATCTCCGATTCGTTATCGGGCCCTTTTGAATTGACTATAGTCGTGTGAAACCTGCCCAGGGACACTGGGTCGATGTCGTTCGACCATTCGTTGCATACTATTCGAGTTGAACAGACCAACATCATAAGAATTACGGATACACGAACTGGATATAATCCTACATTCCCTCGTCTCCGACATCCACTGCAGGCGGGTCGGTGACACTGAGCTGGATTAACACACCCATTGCTCGGGAGAGGAAGGGCCGCACCTCGTTGATTTCCGTCGCGCATATTCCTTCAAGCTATGGTATATGCATGCAATCAGCATGAGTTCCCGCAAAGATTCAAGAGTGCTTACTTGCAAGCTTGTGTGATCCAGCTTCTCGAGATTGTCCCGAACTTTGGACTGTCGCGTTTCGCGGATATCTTTCAGCAGCATGCGTAGTTTATCAGGTTGATCCACATTGTCCGAAGCACTGTAAATTCTTAAGAATAGTAAACATGCAATGATGTGTAGTCCTTACACATCCAAAAGGACTTTCGCTATTTCAGCATACCGGAATGGAAACCGCACAAACACATCCTTGGTTTGGGAACCGGTCTCCTCCGCTAGCTTAGCCTGAAGAAACTCTGGAGCAAGATTTACGTGCGCCCTCTTTCTCTCTTGATAGTCCACACGCACCCACGCTAAGCCATCCCGGAGGAACAATGTTGCACTTCTTCTTCAATTTCAAGTTGGTTGCAATCCATAAGGGCACCTTTGTAAGACGTCCACCTACAAATGGCCCATATATCCCCTAATTGCATCGAGAAAAATGCACGACGTAAGCAAGCCAACCTGAGGACAATCCAATAGTTTATACCGAAATAAATCGGATTCTTTCCATCTTCACAGTTGGTCTTATTTCAATAAGCTCCTCAGATGCGACGAATTCGAGTTCTGTCGGGAGCATTGAATGTTGTAACGAATATGGTAGTGCCATCTTACGCCCTCCCACAAACGTGCAGGGAGAAGGCGTAAGGGCGGCTTCAAGCGACTCGCGACTCGGGAGGCGCGTCTGTGTTTCGTCACGGTCACCGCGGCGACGATCAGTACTACAGTTGGGAGCGTCAAAAAGCCGCCGCTCTACCCGGCCCGGAATTTTCCATATTTTCGGCCGAGATTAAAATTTTAAACAGAAAAGTAGCTAAAAGATACAATACCTCCCTTTTTCAGAGGTGTTTCTAAAAATAGAACAAATGTGTCAAATTTTTTGAGAAATAAAAATAAAAATAAATGCCAAAAATAATCTGAGACCTCCCTAACTTGATGCATGTGCCAAAATTTCAATGATCCAGCACTTGTGCATGTGTGATAATGCCCAAGAGGGTCCAGAGTACTCAGGCAGCCAAGGCCAAATTGTCTGCAGGCACTGCCGCTTTCGCTAAGATGCAAAGAAGCCATCAAATGTCAATGGCATTCCCACGATTGGGCGCTAAATGTGCTTTGATGTTATGTAAACATCCATATATGGGTATTTTGTAATAAAATAAAATAATTTTTAATTATTTAAATATTATGTGTCAAATTTTCCTAGAGATTTCTTGAAAAAATGGAATTGGGAAATTCTAAGCAACGAATACTGTAGAGGGTTGTTATAGCTATTTAATGCACTGTGTTTCGCTAAGAAATAATGACTATTGACAGACTAGATATGAAAACAAATTTAGACCCTCTCGGCAATTCCCGAGGCGCGGGTTCTTGACGCTCCCAACTGTAGTACTAGTGACACTAAGTATGTAAACCAAGTAACGGGAAGCAACAAATCTGACAAAGAGTTGTTCGTTCATACAAATACAATTAGATGGAAGCACGAATGCATGCGTATTTATGCCCCATCATAAAATCCATCTTCTGTCCTTGCCCACTCGCAATACATCTATTGCACACTTTATCTCGATCCTCGTTTCCCTCTCCTGCCGTAGCCCCTTCGTGTTTTTCGATCGTCTTTTTGGGTTTATACCAACTCGCTGCGCTATAGGTGCAATGGCAAGCCATAATATCTTTTCAACCTCAATGAGACAGTCATAGGCCCGTTTGTCTGCTTCTAATACCACCGCGACTTCAGCACCAGGATGCGGGCTCTTCCGGTTGGGCCTTCCGGAAACACGAGAGGTTGGTTGACGAATATGTTTATAATTGATGAGCTTGTCTGCAAGATAGTGTAACCACTTGTCTCCGTGTTAGACAACAAAATTATAAAGGTCGAGTGAAGATGTCCTACCATAACATTAGTCAATGGTCTGAAGGACTGCCATTCATCCTTGTTACATTCTTTCATCATCCGGTATACATCGTACTGGTAATCGCCTTCACCCTGAAATATTTCTTCTGTGAAGGGTGTCCAGTATGTGTTTCCAAGCCCATGATCGATGCGAGCGAGCCCAAGGTCGATGATGGTTGACCGTACGCCGTGCGAGGGGTCATCCATAGAGACCAAGCCGCCAGTAGCTGCCCCCGGAAAATGAAAGGACTTTGGAGTGTGACGAACGAGGATTTGCCCCCAATGCAGATCTCGGTGCTAGGGTCATTATCAGCAAGGTCAAGGTGATACGTATATTAAAGGATCATGGACGAACCTCAAAATTTAAGAGTTCTTCGGCTCGTCCAAGACTCCGCGTAACCTGCCAAAAGATGCTACAGGCCTGAGACCATCCAGAACCACCACTCCAAGTAGAAGAGTTGAACGAAAATGACTCCAGATCCGGTCCACCATTTGGGAGAACGATGACAACAAATGCTTGATCTTCACTGAAAGAGTCTAGCAACCAAATGACATCGAAATTCTTCACTTCCGAACGTGAAAATAGACTCACCAGGCCGCACACTTTCAGAACCTTTGCTTTCGTTATACTCGTCCCATAGTTTAATTAGTCGTGTCGGATAAGAGCCTTGTACGACATGAACTCTGAGCAGCTTGATGAAGCCTTTACAGACTTCTCCCGTGGCTCTAGTAACCAATATTTCGTTCAAGACGTCTTCAACCTCACTTACGGGAGGCGACTCCCATTCTGCCTTCCACGTTGCGGAAATGTCATTTTCCTCGTCGGACAAGGGAATGACCTTTAAGACCACACTTCCGATCCCAAATACTTCAGAGTACGACGCTTCACCGACCTTTGAAAAGGATGGGCAGAGCTTGCTGTTGGATGCGTTCGTTGAAAACCCGGTATGATCAGAGAAGTCAATTATTGGGTCGTCAGGAAAGGTCTCAATAAAAGCAGTGAAGTCGAAGGGCATTATCTGTCCGCACTCAGAGAGCAGTGAGCGTAAGTAGGGAGGGTTGTGCGGCCTGTACAAGTTTAGCTGGGGGCCTGATGAAGTCTCGTATTTCTTCCGAGGCTGTGATATAGAGCTTCCAGTAATGGTAGGAAGTCCCAAGACTTGTGACGGTGCAGATTCGGAAAGTTCGAAGTCCGCAACTTTTAAGGCCAACTCAAGCTCCTCATCAATGGATGATGAGTCATCGTCTGTGAAAGCAGGCGTCCACGAGAGACCTGACGTCCTCGTTCTTTTCTGGGAAAATGTTGACGCCTGACGCGTCGGTCTAATTGGTGTGAGTTGACGTGGTCGTGGATGAATAAGGTCCGAATCAAGGAAGCGATCTTCAGACACAGATGCTGGAGCTGGTTGAGGCCTCACTGTGATGGCCGGTTTGCTCTCGACGGTCATATGAATAGTCGTGGAGGATGTCGCTGCAACACGAGGGGGTAAGGGGATTACCACTTCGACCTGCCGTTTGCGTGTAGGTGGCCTGCGCTTTCTTACTGGCACTTTTGGCTGTGCTGATTGGTGCTCGGCACTCATGCAGGCAAGGGCGTTCGGTCCCTCTGCAAGTTTGGGCGCCATGACAGGTCTCTGAGAGGTACTGGTATCATAGTCCGATTCTGATTCCGATACAATAACGGCATGGGTCGCCCTTTTCGATGCCCGAGGCTTATGCAGTGAATAAAGTTCCTCTTCTGTAGAGTCACGTTCAGTAGAGACATTTTCCATCTGCTTTGATCTCCGAGAAGTTCGTGCGGTCCGAGTCGATGTGCTCGCTTCGGCCTTCCTTAAAACCCTCCTATCCTTTGCCTCTTCGGCCTCCGGTACATACTCCTCGTCATCGTCCCTTTCATCCTCCGAGTTAGATGGGTGATGATTCCTTACGGGTACGGACTTCGCCACTCGCTTGACCGCCCCCTCGGATGTCTTCCTAGACATTTGCACGTCTGGACCATTTGATTTCGTTATGCGTCTTTCTTGGCTGAGCCGACGCCCTGTGTCATCTAAAATAATAATGTCCACGTCTATGTGCGAGGATATTTTGGGGAATTTCTGCCGTTTGGCGGACGTGCCCTTGCCAACACCACGAGAGCTCCTCGATAACGCGGCTGGCGATTTGGGTACATTCGTCGGACATATGCCAAGAGGCCGACGAGTTGGTGCGCAAGTAGTTTCGGTGGATAAACTTCTGTCCACAATTTTCTTGGACGGGGCGTTAGATTGCCTACGGTCGTTGCGGCTGTTCTTGATGGGTTTGTACACTGAGATACCGGGAACGGACAAATGCGCGTAGATATCCGCTTCCTCTTCGGCTCCCGAAGCATCCAAAATGACATTTAGATCCGATGCTGGTATCTCTTCAGGAGTTGTCGAATCATTGAGGGAACAGTCATTAGAAATTGGGACGAAGCGCTGCGCGCGTCGCCCATAGGAAATTACTTTCTTTGTTCTCGTGGAGAACATGAGGACGAACGAAGAGATCTAGAGTGTGGTACGCGATCCAGCTTCGGCGGTTGAGGGGAAAACACCACAGATATTTGTTTGAGCTTGCCGAGCAGAGCAACTTCAATAGACACAGAATCGGAACGTAGTATGTAGAGCTAGTAAATAGCCTGAGTACGAACTTCGGACCGCACTGAACAGAACAACTCCCAACGCGTCTTCGGCACGTGACGAGACGAAACGAAAACTGGAATATAAAATTATATATATTATTTACACAAATTACAGTGGTATACCTCATATACACTGTCGCAGAGCTGCAGCCTGCGGCCCGACAAGTTTCTCTCTGAATTCACCCAGTCCATGCAACTACGAGAAGATATGGGCACAAACGGTGTGGAAGTTATTGACCTCACTAAATCGGACCCTCAGTGCACTCCACTACATGCCACAAAACCCACCGTGCCTGTTGCTGGTCCGTCCTTAGCAAATTATAACCGGGAGAACCGGAGACGGAAGCGCCCCCGCACAGGTTCGACATCCGTTGAGCTCACTCCTGTGCTCATTTCAGATGGGGAAGAGCCGTCTTTGCCGTCAGTTGGTCTTGCCTCAGTTAAGACGCTCAGGCTGAGGACGAAGAAGAAATTCAAGCCGCTTGAAGAGGGGGAGGAGATAGGAGATATGGAGGCCAGAAGCGGCTTACATCGAACGGGGCAGGAAATTGATTCGCAGACGGGCGGGAGTACTGGCGTACGAGAACAGACTTCGGTGCAGGAAGACGGACAACCGCTACTGCGGGACTCTGCCAGGTTGCGCAGCCCTTCGCCCGCGTCATTGTTTTATCTCGATGACAAACCAGACACATATACTGTGACCCTCCCCAATGAATTTTTGGATGCTACCGAAGACAAAATTACCGGAGCACCCAATACAGACCCGCTCTTGCTCCCTGATCATGTCAAGGTTGATGTGGCTGTCGGAGAGGCACCCGTGGTTGTCGAAACTTCTACGTTTGTTGACTCAGATAACGACGAGTTCATACATTATGCGGGCATGTACGAGACGCGAAATGTGTGTACATTCTCACCATTGCTTACAAGAATGTTCTCACAATTTTTTGTAGACTGGTGCTCGATATTATGACGAACCTGAGGACACTGCCGTCCGGGCGCATTATGTTTGTGGTCACTGTGGCGCCGAGGGTGACCATAAGGCGGCTGATTGTCCAGTAGTCATTGTGAGCCAGGTTGCATACTTGAGTTAAACCCCTGTCACTCATGAAATTCCGGAAGTGTCTTACTTGCGGGGCCCACAACGAGCATAGTACCCGAGGTTGTCCGATCATTAAAACTTGCTTCAATTGTGGTCTGAAGGGTCACATCAACAGGGTGAGTATGGAACAGGATGGAATTTGTGTGACCAGTAAAGTGATGCAAATATTGTCTCGCTAGGATTGCCCTAATCGATTTACGGCGCGTAAACTAATGGGTCGGGAATATTACGATGATTGTGGGCGATGTGGGTCCGACCTCCATAGCATAAGGGTAAGTTTGCATACTATATCGACCCTGAGCGTACATGACGCCCCGTGAAGGAATGCCCTACATTATGGCGAATGTATGAATATGTGGATGACGCAGAGCGCGAATCAACATTGCAGTCGCGAAAGACGAAGGAGGTCCTTCAGCTCGGCCAAGGCGGTGAAGGATATATTGGCAGGGACTTATGGTGTTACAATTGTGGAGATGATGGCCACCTTGGCGATGTGAGTAATGTGTTCATTTTACCTTATATTATTCCCAATCTTTGGTCCTGCTAGGATTGCGATGTGGCATCCCGACCACCGGATTTTTCGAAAGAGCCTTCCGCATTCGGCTCTTACAACACTATGTCCGGTCCTTACGCAAACTACTCGTTCGATTCTTCTCGCCGGAACAACCGACGGGAATGGGAATTGAGTGGAGATTTTGATGACGGGCATGGTTTTGCGGGTCCTAGTGACGTTGGAAAACGAGGGCGTGACAAGGAGCGCGAACGTATGCGTAAGCGAGGGGAGGATGTGCAGCAAGAAGATGACGACTGGTTCGGGGACCGCCTGCTGTCTGCGAACCGAGGACACCCCCCACTCGGACAAGATCGCAAAAAAGCAAGCCATAAAATGGTTTTTGATTTTAAAAACACGTCAAAGACCGAGTCCGGGGAACAACGCCCCGCCGATCGATTGCTGGCACGTATGTCCTCACACGATACAAAAGGAGAGAAGGAACAAGTTGCCAAAAACTATTATCATGACCGCCAAAGGGGAAATTCGTCGAAATCCCGCCACGACCGCAATAATGAGAAGTCAGATGGCTACTCAAAGCGGGATAGAGAACGCGGCCGTGACCACGATCTCGATCGCGATCGGAAACGTGACAAAGACATGAGTCGACCGAGGGATACTAGTCGAGGGGACGAGAAGAGGCCTGGACGGCAGTACTATGGTGGTTATGGGCGATAAGAAATCTCAGTTCTTTATGGGAGCCTATCCCAATAAAGCTATCTGGTGGCAACGGGTCCCAGATCTCAATATATTGCTCAAGCTTATTGCAATACCTGTGTTTGAGCGTCTGGAGTCCACAATGAACGCCTGGTGACTCTGGCTCAGGAGTGTAGGCACAGCGGCAGCTGGCTCCGCGACGTCGTTTAATACGACCATAAACTACATATCAGGGCTGACCGATGGATGATGCCTACCCCTATAGACCGCGATGCTGATGAACTGCGGCTGTAGCTGTGACCATGCGTAAGATACCCAATACCAGCCCGATCATGCGACTGACCTAGAACATTCGGAATGGTGTGAACGGAGTACAGACAATGACTATCGAGAGAGGTCAATCGACCTTGCTTTTATCAAGGATGCGATTGTTTTGTCAAAAATGTTGAGAGCACTGGTAATGACCTCCCGAATTGTTGGCCAAGAATACATTGAAATTATGGCTTTCACATGACTACTGGTAGGGTACGTGTTGTGAGTCCGTGTTTGCCGGCGGCCAAATAGCCGAAGAACGCCCGCTCGGGTTCAAAACTCGTCACGTCCAGGTTGTAGACCCGGCTTCGCGACGACTCTGCCCTGCCGACTGCGACAAGTCTCTGAGGGCTCGTCTGAGTCGCCCGGACGTACCTTGCATTCTTCGGACTTAACTAACGTACCAAAAAAAGAGAAAAAAATTAACGCTCGTACGCACCTTTACGACCATCCAACGACAGTAAGGCTAGGCGTCATGATTCCACTCGTCCCAGCCCTCGCTCTCTCCATAACATCTTTCTTGTTTTCCGTCAGTGTCATCGTACGTGCTGTTCTGCCTTTACTTCCGTCGCATCCTTTGAGCAGCAGCCGGGCAAGTCCTCTTTCCGGACTGTTCTTCTATTCACCCACTGACCGTGGCTTGATCGTAATGCAGAGAGATTCTGGTGGTCTATCCGGCACTACGTCACTCCCTCCCATGCATAGAGCGTATACTTGGGTAGCGGCCTGCGACCTGCTTAGTTTGACTGTTTTCATATGGGAGGTTTTCGCGGAGTACCTGGGAGGGCTGTCGGGATCTGGCGATGCCGTCCTCGACCCCGCTTCAGCCGTGAGGCTGTGGTTGACTCTTACCTTCAGGCAGACGTGCCTCTTTGTTATCATTTCCGCAACTTTAGTGCAAGTTCGTTCAGGAAAGCCGGTTACTTTTGGGTATAAGCAGTGGATCATTTGGGTGCCAACGTTCTTTATTGCTGCCGTCTCAACTTCAGTGGTCGGTCTGTTGACTGGAATTGGTATGAAGGGCTTATTTGTCGGCATCGTGAGTTTTTCAGTCGTCATCGCTGCTCTAAGTACGACCGCGTTGGTTTATACCGCCGCAACCCTGCTTGCTATCCGCCGCAATCTTCCGACTCCAAGCAGACATGTCAAAGCGTGGCGCCGTGCGACAGAAGAGAAGTCTCGTCGCCGTTTTCTCCCGAAAGAGGCTGTCGAGGCGCTCAAGGACGGGAGTTCATGGATTACTTCTGATGCCGGTTCGCGTCGTAGCTCCATCTCAGCCTTCTCGTTCTCGACTGTACACAGTACAAGGGCTGAACTGGCCAGTACAAAGTCTGACCTAATCGCGGATGCGAAGGA
The DNA here is from genome assembly GCA_002794785.1 of Coniferiporia sulphurascens. Taxonomy (NCBI): domain Eukaryota; kingdom Fungi; phylum Basidiomycota; class Agaricomycetes; order Hymenochaetales; family Hymenochaetaceae; genus Coniferiporia; species Coniferiporia sulphurascens. The sequence continues at coordinate 1,283,135 of NBBA01000005.1, forward strand.
TAATATATCGTGTGTCGAAACAGACTTTAAAAATGACATAAAAAAGCTCCATGAGCCGGTTGGACCTCTGCTTGTGACCGGGCAAGGTCAAAACACATCTAGTCATCGCCTACCTCATATCCGAGTTGTTGAAGAAAATGAAGATAGCGGCGATCATTCCAAAGTTTCGCAACATGATAATTCTTGGCTAACCGAGCCTTCTGTCTCCCAGACCACTATGTCCTTCTGGTCATTCTCAACGGCCAGTGCGGATGGACTTGCCCAGCCGAATGTTGCCATGGTCATTCATCCGCAGATGTGCGGCAGTCATCCAGGTGCTTGTCTATTCACGCCAGCCTTGTCCGGCACACGAGTTCTGGATGACTGCTTTAACCCATCGGTTATTAGCTGTGACGATGCAGAAAGGGGCATCGATGCATTCTCTGTCCAGCGTGCGGGGGAGTACTTAAATATGAACTCCCGCCGCGTTGTCGGATGGCTTGTTCTTCTCTGGATACCCTTGGTGAGTACATTGCTTATGCTTTCGAAGAAAATGACCGAGCGACTCAATACGGCATTTGCAGGCCTTTTCCTTACCCTACTTACTCATGGCTACTCCCCAAGGTTTTTCGACGAATACTGTGTCGTCTATATTCCTCATACTTTCCGTATCACTCTCGGCACCCATATTGGCACTCAATGTCATGTTTTCACGGCTGCCTATTCCAACTATCCCGTCTGAAAAATCAACTAAGGTGTCCCCTTCCATTGATTTTGAGGGACGTTATAAACGTAGTGGCAGTGTGACTGTTGTCGAAGGTCGCCGTAGTGGGGACGTTTGGCTTGTCAAAGGAGATGCGATCCATAGTAAGGGCGGATTGAGTCGAGCAGCTTCGTTACTCACCCCGCTACCGAAGCTCTCCGTACTTCCTCAGGCAGAGTATGTCATCAGTGAGGATAGCAGAGCGGGTTCTCCCTCGCCACTTACGATACTCGGGGATACTGCACTATTGGCTTCGAGTTCGGACATTATCTCATCTCGGAATCTGAGCAAAGGTCTTGGCACGCCTTGCAAAGAGGAGAATGACGAATCGGCGTTTTCCTTCATTAGTGGGAGTTCATCTGTATTGACGGAAACTATTGAAATGGGGGATTGTCTTCGTCCTACATCGGAGAGAGTCCTGGGGCCGACTCTCGATAGGGACGACGTCGTTTCCAAGAGTTCGTGGGGTACTGGCAGAATGCACATCTTGAAGGAAAATTCCATAGCAAGGCCTGAAACAATCGTAGATGTCAGTGTTATGAATATCCCGGCACGCGGCCCTTTGGTAGGCACTGGATCGTCACTCACGGATTTGATCATTTACGAACTACCCGTCAAACCTACCGCTTCCCAGAGGCTTGCAGACGATGCTCTTCGCGACCGGAGAGCCTTGAGATCTACGACTAAAACAGGGAGGGGAATGAACGACTTGAGGGAAGGTTCATCAACCAGTCTCCATCTTCCGTTGACTGCAGGCCTCGCACCCAGGGCCGGCGGAGGCGCGACTATCCCGACGACGCCTGAGGGTATACAACGCCGTCGGAGTCTGACATCGCTCGCATCGCTCTCTTCTCCTGAATTGACATCTACGCCCCCTTTCAGTTCCACTAACAGGGTTGACTCAGCCGGGCTGAAAGGATGTCGCACAATAACTCCGAGCCCCCCATAGTAAGAAACCATTCACTCCCTTCGCACGAAAATCCTGAGCTGAGATGGCTGATATCGCGAAATGCACAGTAATAGTGTCTTTGCTGAAGCGGAGATCCGGGCCGTTCTAAGTAACAGAAGAAACAGCGTGGAGGATCGCCGTTCCAAATCTGGATCGTTGTACGGCGGCAGTTTACGGCGAACTCAGATGACATCACCAGGGGTACAGGTTCAAGACGAAAGGCCTGCGCTTCAAGTTGCTCACATGCGTCACACAGTAGTGAAAAAAATCTTACCTTCGAGCATCCCGAATCTAAAGACCAGGATTGTACCGCATCATTTGACGGGGGTTGTTCCTGTCGCAGAGCTCGAGACAGCTAGTAATTCCTCCCCTTATCTAAGAGAGGCTAACTGTTCTGCATTTGATGCACGGGAAACGGGGAACGTTCCCAGGCAGTATGGCATTACTGCTCTTCCCTTTTTTGTCCCGACCGATGACCCTCCACACATTGTGCACCATCCAGACAGCTCTCGCGTCCAGCTCCGACTCCATCATACCTCATAACGGCTTGGTTGGGACACTTTCGGACGGGCTACAACGGAAGTGAACAGAACCGGACTGGGTCATCCTGGCAGAGTAACACCCATGCTTCAAGGCTGACGCTGGAACGACCGCGAGATAAAAATGTACTTGCCCACCCAAACAGGTTTTACATACGGTTCGGGAAAGCGAAACGGACAAAGTGGGGGCTCATCTGAAGTACATGGTTTGGTAGGCACTTATTTGAGAAAAACTGACAAGAGACAACCACTTTCCCGGAAGTTCCCGATGCCCACATGATGATCTGAGGCCTTCGTTTATAGTCTTTTATGTTATCCTGTTAGTATTATTTTTCCATTTTTAAAGGCTCTCCCACCATTACTCAAGATTAATTACCGGTGCTCATAGCATTACGATCTAATTTCACTTCCGTACTTTGTACGATGCCTGTTTCTTAGTGTGATTGAATATGCAATTCGTCATGAATATGTTACTAATTGCTATCATAACTGGGCCCTTATCACTCGTTTCCTTGAGACAACATGCTATACACGCATAAGCCCCTTTAGTCGCCTCCAAGCACAAAGGTCTACTGGTGAAGGTCTTACGCAGGTTGATGATACATCGTATTACATTACTGTATTATGGGTCACATGCCAGGACCAAAGAGGCTGAGGAAAGCTGTCTGGGGCGCCCCCTCGCGGCTTTGTTGCCCGCAATAGGCGAAGACATATTTTGATGGATGCCATGTGACAGCCGGGGCGGGACCTATGGTGGACACGCGGTGGAGAGGCAAGCCAGTTTCGACAGCGCACTGGGAGGCAAATGGTGAATACGGCGTCCATATTATGCGATTACTGAAGGTACCTACTATATCTATGTATGAACCCTGACTGGCGATAGCTAGATACTCGCCGTCGTGCGAAAAGCTCAGCGCATTTATTGAATGGCTGAAAATAATGAGTAAGTGCTGGGTTTCTGCCAGAGGTCCTGCGGACGTACTCGCAGGCCGTAATAGTGTTGATACATATCCATTCGGTCATATCGAATAGGTTGACGATAGAGTCATTGCCCCCCGAAGCGAGGTAACTAGGATACATGGTGTCCAGCCAATAAGCCGCAGAAAGGAGGAAAATGACACCTACCGCCCTCTGGGGTCGAGTGCCACTGCTAAACATCCGCCAACATGTGCGGCAGGCTGTTCGCGTAATACCAGTGATGGATAATCCATTATAATGAGCGTGTTTGATCGGTAAAAGCTCAGTGCTAGCCCGTCACCAGCATGATTAAATATGGCTGTCGAGGCCATGCACTGAGCTTTACATTAGTCCGCAAATACACGAGAAAACGAATGGAACCCACAGGTTCTCGCTTCACAAAATTCCATTGAGGCTTCGGCTCGCCTTCGTTTTGCTCGAACTGCATAAAGGAAAGCTGGTTGCTTAGAGTGACTATGCAAATCGTCTTCCCATTTGGTGCGTAGTTGATCTGAGTCGGCACCTGATGGTGAGTGTATGTCTGAACACAGCGACTCTCTGTCAATTTTAGGAGGCTGCCGTGTCAGATTAGAGAAAGCATCGCACGAAAGCAAACCTGAGAAAGGGAACGTACGTCTCGCGTCCCAAAAAACAATTTTTCTATCCCTTTGGCTCGAAGAGCAGAACAATTCCGGGTGCGTTGGGTTCCAGGTCACGTAATCCACATCGTAATCGTGTCCACCGGTATACTGGACCGCACTACGAGGTTCCAGCTGTAAATGGTGTTTAGAGCTTCTGCAATCATCTGGACAAAGTGGCATACGTACACTCTTTTCCGGTGTCCACAGCCTGACAGCCTTGTCAATTCCTACAGAGGCCAGTCTTCGGCCATCACAGCTCCATGCGACATGCGAGACGGGGTGTGTAGAGGTGAAACGTAGGTCCCGAGGCTGAAATGACGAGAAAGAGGGAGTCTGACGCGATAGTTAGAATCAAAAGCATATTGAGAAAAGCATCGAAGGTTACATGGACGCCGCGTGAGGCATGCGTAACATGGGGCGGCGGCGAGGGGAACCGAGGTGTTTCCAGTATCGGGTCTTCGAGCTCTTCGGGTTTCCCGCCGCCGCTCTTCACAATTGATCTGCCGGACATGTACGGAGAACTAGCAGCTAAGATCCAGAGGATGAGAGTCCTCTTTATACCCGCGATGTAATTTTTCCGGCATACCTGGACGTGACTTGGGTTATTATGAGGACAAGCTAGAGCCAAAGTCGTATTTTACTACTACTCGGAGTTGCAGCAGCTTTGTCACATTTGTTTGGATCGGCACGCGTATGTCCGCCCACCGGGGCCTCTTCCGCGTATTTACAACGAGTCGTCCTCAGTGCATACCATCAATAACCACAGAAGAAACATAAATCGATACTTCTGGGATGTATACGAGGAACCTCGCTTTTCGCCTTTCGCATGCTGTGCAAAACACCTCAAGTCCACCGTAAGCGGCATGGTCCCTGGCATTGACACGGGGCTTATATGCACCGGAAAGGATTCCCCAGGCATACAAATGGGCAGCATCGTATGTTGCAACAAAAGAGAAACCAATACTCGATATGTCTCAAGGCGTCCCTGGAATCCCCCCACCCACCAAGCTCCTTAACGCACTGGGAAAGTGTGCGGCAGACCCTCGAACCTGCGGTTATTGTCCTGTAACTGGAGAGCCTCTGCTAAGGTCTGCTCTAGTACAGGAGATGAAGCACATCTATGGAATACATAGTGATCTCGATCCTGAAGACGTTGCATTGGCCGCGGGCGCAAACATGGCGTTCACTACTGCCATTATGGCCGTGGCTGATGCAGGCGATGAGGTCATCCTCCCTGTACCTTGGTGAGCCATTTGCGATGGCCTGGGCATTAATTTTACAATTATGAAGGTCCATTTTCACTATAAACTCCATGCAGGTACTTTAACCATGAGTTAGTTTCTTTCCTGAATTCATAACGAAGCTCTATCGACGTCTTTCAAACGTAGAATGACGCTCCAAATGATGGGTATAACACCAGTCCCTCTTCAAACTATTCCGCAAGAAGCCTTCCGGCCTTCTCCGGAACGATGCGCAGAGCTTATCAACGCCAAAACTAAAGCAATTGTTTTAGTCACCCCTAATAATCCAGTACGCCGTCTTCAACTAGCTCAGTCATGCAAGTATCTAAGAATTCTTGCAGACAGGTGCTATATATTCTCCTTCTCTGATAGCGTCATTCGCCCTTCTGGCGAGAAAGCGCGGCGTAGCACTCATTATGGACGAAACATATCGTGATTTCATACCCGACGGCGTACCCCACCATCTCTTTGCTCCTCCTGCTTTGCAGTCGTCAACCGCTCCACTAGCAGATTGGACTTGGAGACAACACTTCATTCATATTTTCTCATTTTCCAAGAGCTATTGTATTCCGGGACACCGTCTTGGCGCGATTGTCGCCTCAGCTGAGGTTTTGCAACAAGTTAAAACAGTTTTAGACTGCATACAAATATGCGCGCCGAGACACGTACAATTAGCGCTGCACCCACTATTACCAGAGCTCCGTCCATTCATTCGCGAAACTTCACTGTCTCTCGTCCATCGTCACGAGCTGTTCAAATCACTACTTCCCAAAACATGGAAACTCGGCTCTCAGGGTGGATATTACGCCTTCGTAAAGCATCCTTTCAAGGGTGTATCTGCGATAGATGTCAGTCGTAGAATGGCTGTTGAGGCTGGAATAGTGACACTTCCTGCTGGCTTCTTCATGCCACCGAACTACTTAAGGAGTGAGGGAAGGGAGGATGCAGACAGATGGATACGATTTTCTGTGGCAAATATAGACGATGCCAAGGTCGAAAAGGTTTGCGAACGACTTCGTGAGGTGGAGTCTAATTTCGGGTGGGAAGTGGAAGACGGAGAGTAAACACATATATCTAGTACAACGTAAAAACGAATTATAATTGGGGATCTGCCAATCGTATAACCCGTCCCTGAGGAGATGGTTTGGTAACAGCAAATTCCAGGAATGAACCATTTGATATTATCTACGCCCAATTTTCCGCTGTAAGTAATTTAATGAATTTTCCTTTTGTACGGAAAAATAATCTTCGATAAGCCATCTCGACTTGCTCGAGAGCCCCCGAAGCACAAATCCAATGCCGACATTTCCTATGGAGAATCTGGAGATAGCTATAAAATCTTCGGCACAACCTAGATGTCGCACGTATGCGTACGGTCCAGTAGTGATATGGACATGGGCAGGCCTAAGATCGGAGCGATACACAAAGCCCGGAGTACATGTACTAAAAAGCTTGAGATCACCAGAGCCACGGCGGACGAGGATGAAACTAGGTGTTCTTAATACCGCTTCGAGGTGTTGATCTGAAAGGGGATACACAGAACGAAATACTAGTATAGGACCACATCGCATGATGATGAACGCTAAACGGGCAAGAGCGGTGACTTTTGTCTGCGTGGTGAAAAATAAATCTCCGTACAAATGTATAAAATGACAGAAAATCGGCACCCTAAAGAAAGAGGTACGCACTTCCGAGGTGTTGTTCAAGTTGACAAGCTCCCCGACTGTCGGTTCAACTCATTCATACGTTCAAACATTGCATGCACCACAGGGAAAGAAGGCCAATTTATGGACATGGGCGAGATTCTGGGAGACAAGATAAAGCCAGCGTGACGGTTCTCGTTGGGAGACTACAGGCTGGGCCGGGTGGCACGAACCTGGTCGAGGCACGTGATACACGAGGTCCAGCCACAAGCGCGACTCTTTGCAGCACAGGCGCGCCGCTTAGACCACAACTTGCTAGCCGTGCTTGCGCATTTTTCTTTGTTCCCTTTTTTTGTCAACATTCTCCAGGCCACGACCAACATCAAAGCTTAGCACAACAATGGGCATTAAAACCCGTCGACCTAGCATAGCGCCACCACCTTCGCCTCCCTCGTCTCCTGCTTCACCTTCCTCTGCCAGCAATAACGCGCGGCTCGACTCAAGTCTAGTTGGGTGGCTCTGAACTTTTGAGGGGGCCTTACACGCATAGAAAATACAAAGCACACCTTCGGCTGCCTGAAACCATCGTAATGGCGGTCTTCAGATGTTCCTCTGGTATATTTGCTCCTGTAGTGCCTACAGTCAATAGTCAAACTCAAGCTGGTGCTCGTACTTACGTTCGTATCTTGAGCTATTGAACTGTTTATGTCGTACCAGATAACTGAAAGTTCGAATTTTAAACAGAAGAGGAGGTCTTGCAAAGAAAAAGCGAAAGCCGCGCCCACTGGCCTCGGTCGTAATACAGCTGGGCCGTCACGTCCCTCCGATGCCGACCTCGCAATTAAAAGGAGCCGCCGTGACCGCGTTGTCCGAGACGTCCAAAGCAATAAATTATCGCATGTCTTCGTCGGAAATGTGAGCTGTCATCTTGTCCATTTCACATAGCCGTACTAACCGGTGTCCGTAATGTTAGCTCAACAAAAACACATCCGAAAAGGCTCTCGTCGAGGCATTTTCGTCCTGCGGACCTGTACATTACGTCTCTATTCGCTGCTCCGTCGTCCCCAGCAGTGAATATGTAGAGGGTGAGGGAATACACTATGCAGTGGTTGTCTTTCGCGACCCCATCGCGTACGTTCGGGCGTTGAAGCTGGACGGATGTCTGCTCGATGACTGCTTTATCGTCGTGAGTGTCAATTCTCCTGCGGACTGCGAGATTATTTAAAAAAAATTCTTATCAGGTCTGTCCAACCGTAGACGATTTGCCCGAAATGAAGAGAATGGCAGAGAAACGAGCACAACGCTCCGTACCAAAAGGGTAAATGTTCCGCCACGAAGCCAGAAAGCTTTGTTTACTGAGTCAGCTTCTCGCTGTTCCACAGGCGTGAACTCTGCCGCCAGCCCACTCTTCTCATCGACCCTTCTAACAGCATTGGAATAAGACCCGAACAAGTCCCTGGCTGCAGTAAAAGCGGGCCCAGGAGGGGAAAGCGACCTCAGTAGATGAGGTCTGGTTCCGTCGAAGACTGATATATCTAGCCACTTATGCACATGCCATCATGCGTGCGGTTGTCTATGCTGTACATCTTGGTCTCTTTTGGGTTGGGGTATCGGCTTCGTGATCGAGTGTTTACTACTATGCACGTCCTGTACAATGCTGTGTATTCGATTTTGTATTTATGATTGTGCATCTTGGATTTCCTTTCTCCCTCTCCGCGCTCCGAATGTGTAGACAGCAAAAGGGCAGGCAATCGTTGCGATAGTTGTTACTTGTGATACAAAAACGAGGCCCGGAATCTGAATGGGTATGCCGCCGGCTACGTGGTGTGAGCCTCGGGTTGAGCCCGGGATTGCCAGAGAGCGTCAGCAACTGGCGCAAAGTCGAGTTCGCTATCGCGCACCTCCTTCGCTCGTCCCGCATGACGACGGATCAGTAGCTTCATCCATTTTTCTATAACCGTTGGAGGTAAGGATTTCCTTGCATTATTGTCCTAGAAGCGCCTCCATCGGTGGCCGCTGCTCTTGTTGCGAGGCTCATTGATAGATACCGGGCTGACGTCGGTGACCTGTCTTCATCCTCTGAACAAGGGTGATATCAAGACAACTCAACCATGATGGCCAGAAGTCCGGCTTTGAATCCCGCTTCTGTGCCCTTCTTTCCGTCGGTGTTGAGCACGGATGGCGCCGAACAGGTCGGTGTAGGCGCGGGCCTGGGGTTCAGGATGCCTTCCGGCGCGCATGCACTCCAGCAGTCGGGCTCGTCCATCTCGTTCTCTTCGTCTGACTTCCGCTCTGCGAACTCGTCGCCCGCAGAGTCTGGACCAACCACGGATAGTGGCAACGGGATTGATCGGTCAGGCTCGAGGTCCGGTTCCCCTAAATCGTCTATGTTCAGTCAGCAAGCCGACGAGAGGGAGAAAGTGACTTCCTCCACATCCCCAGCCCAGCCGGGGTCCCTGCGGTCATTCCAAGAGGATGGAGTTGTCGTTGCGCACAATAACGGTGCTATTGATGGTGAGGAGACTCCTGGACCTCGTGCTATCCATCAATGGGTTATGAGAGCGCAAGCTCCAACCAACCCAGGGCGCGACGTCGTTGACTTTGCTACCTCCATGAATAACCTCTCCCAGGAGCAACATGGAATATCACCGCCGATGCACGCCCCGAACAGGACGTCCATATATTCTACGGCACCGTCGTTCAATATACCATTCAAGTCGACATCGCCAGTTTCCTCTACGGACTCTGCTAGTATTGTCACGTCCAGCTTCGACTATTCATCAATTAGTTTTGAAGCTCAGATCAAGTCTTCCCCGACCATCCGCGACCTCATGGAGCGCCTCGCGAGATGCGAATATTCCAACAGGGAGATACAACGGGAGCTCGCTGAAGTACACAGCAAAGTCAACCTACTTGTTGAGCGATCTTTGGGTCCCATAAATTCAGAACCTGAATTCAAGAATCCTTTCGCCCCTTCGTCCGCTGTATCTCGCAGTCTGACACCTTCTGGGGGCCTGGGTCCGTTACAGATGACCCCCCCTCGTGCGATGCCCGCAAAGCCAGATGACCTCTCGCAGCTATCTCATCGGATTAACAGTTTGACTTCCTCAGTTGGGCAGCTTTTAGCCTTACAAACGCAACAGCACATGAACGGCGCACATCAAAAATTTCCGCAGCCTCCCGGGCATGGGCCTCCTCAGCTTGGCCTTGATATTGCACCAAACCAGACCGTTCCGTCTCAGACCGTGAACCAGCCAGCTTTGCACGGACATGGGCTCCCCAACAGACCCGACCTACGCCCGTCTCCACGTGTACCAAACCCGCCGATGCGCACTTGGTCAGCAGGGACACTGGAGCTGCCGGTTCGGCCTACAGATTCTAATATAGGTAGGCCTGACGGTATGATTCGCGATAAACGTAGGTCTGTGGTTGGGTTGATGAGGCGCGACTCAGCTGGCGTACGTCCTACGTTTTAGTACGCATTTCTGGCGGATACTCACCCCTCTGTTAAGATTCCCGAATCTCCAAGTGATCATTGGTTAGGAAATAACTCTCCTCGCGAGCTTGGACCGGTTGCATCAAAGTGGGAGCACTTACCTCTCGCACCGGAGTTGCTCCGTTCGTTGAACAAGTTTGGGTGAGTGCTAATGTTCGTGAAGAAATGTCGATCACTCAAGCTTTCTACAGTGTCGGTCCGCCTAATAAAATTCAGCAGAGGGCTCTACCGTTCCTCTTGAGAGGATCTGATATAATCGCTCAGGCTCCTCCCACTCAAGAACGTATTGCCGCATACGTGATTCCCGCTATTCATGTTGCCGTTACCCACATTGCACAAAGACCTATAAGTCGTGGCCCTATAGTCGTCATGATATCTACAACAGTAGATCAGGCCACGCAAGCGCAGCGCATGATAAGGGACCTTGGAGGCCCTATTGGCGTAAGGTCCGCTCTCGGTGTGGGTTCAACCGGACCAAACGGTGATATTCAGCAGGAACTTCGACTACTGCAACAGAATTTGCCCCACATTATATGCGGAACACCGCAGAAACTCCACGCATTATTTACTTCTGCTGGTGGCCTGTCCGGTTCTGAAGTTCGCTTCCTGGTCCTCGATGAAGTGGACCAGTTAATTGCTCGCAACTTGCATGAGTTCGTTTTCAATATTGTGAAATTGCTGCCACCTCCCCGTTCTCGTGGAGTGACTACCACCACCCCTGGGCCTGGCTCCACGACTTCATCTCAAGTGCAACTAACTTCGCTTGATTCGAATGGAAATTTATCTAGCTCCCCATTCTCCCAGAACGGAAGACGTTTTTCAGCATTAAGTACCTCGAGTGCTGTTTCTGGGGAAGCTGTTGCGGCACCTGCGACGCAGCAGATTGAGCGACAGACAGCCCTATTCTCCAACACCGTTCCTCAGGACGTTTTAAACCTGGCGAACACCATCCAACTACGCGAGCCAGTCCGAGTCCTTGTCCGACGTGATGGCAACATCACACACGCAGACACAAGTCAAGGGACAAAAGGTCTCCGTCAATTTTATCTTTATCTAGCGTTCACAGCGTCGGGAGCGCGCTCCGATCCTGCAACAATGAATGCTGGAGGTGGTCATGGAATTATCGGCTCTGGACGCGGGGCTTCATCCAGTGCCGAGACTACTCAAGCCAGAGAATGGAAGCTAGACGCGCTCGCGGACATATTGGACGACCTCGAGGTTCCCCAAATCATTGTCCACGTAGGCGGGTTGACAGCTCTGGAGGCTGTGGCCTTTAAGCTTGCCAGCAGAGGTCTTGAAGCTGTCCCCTTGGTTAGTAACCCTCGCCGATTCACTATGGTGACGCGAACTCACTCTGGTTACAGCACAGTGACATGAATGCTGGCACTAAATTAGCGGCTCTAAATAAGTTCAGGGTATCTCCTGGGTCTATGATTAGACAACCCGTTACGAAGGTATTGATCGTTTACGATGTTCAAGTCAAGGCCCCGGATGTTTTCCAAGTGCCTTTAGTCGTTAACTACGGTATGTTTTACGGTCCTTTTGTCTCCTGTTACTTATGTCTGGCCTAGATCTGCCTCAGGCAGTCGAAGAATACGCACATCGTGTCGCTCCCGCTATTGCCAACAATTACTCTAAAGCCGGGGTCGTTGTTAACTTTGTTACAGCTACAGGTGGCGACGTCGAAATGTTGCGTTCGATCGAATGTTTCTATAAGTATGTGTTTTTACACTTTCTATCTAACGAACCTTATTCACTACCCTTTTTCCCCAGGATAAAATGCGTAAGCCTTACAAAATCCTAAATGTCTCAGACAAGAGGGTGTTGATAACCCGTTCTTTGACAGCCTGAAGTCCCCTTGAGCCTCCGTGAGCTTCTCTAATTTTCGACTATCCGATATTTCTGTATCAGTATTTGCACATTATCCGTCGCTGTCTTTCATCTGTTAGCTCTTATCTGCCCACTATATCGGACTGCCCTGCCATCAACTTTTGTTTCATACCCTTAACACGGTCCCAACCCCAATGTGTCATTACCTGATAGCTTTCTGTGGATTACTCACTTCTTATAACCATGTACACCTGATAGCCTTCCTCCTTCCCGATACTTTGTTTAACAAATAGGATCCATTTTCACGCAATCAAGCCTACAATTGAACACGTAAAATACGAAGTGTGCCATCCTCACTACATGTTGCTAGTTGATACTGGACCACGCCTACACGGCCCGCTTGCCGTGGTCGCCACTCCATACGGTGGACTCGGTCTACGTGTACGACACTAATTAACACAAATATCAGAGTGTGGTTCCTTAGGGCGCAAGCGCTGACGAACCTCTTATCCAAACAAAGCTGCTGCACCCACTTCTCCGAATTCTCAGCAGAGCTTGAGTAGATTAGAACCTCGCCATTTTCTAACCCAACAGCTAGCAGCCGTCTGGTGCAGGCCGTGATTAATGTAACGAAAAGTTGAGACGCGAAAGTGCCTTACAGCCCATTTCCTTCTGCAGGAGCGAAGGCAACTGCGGTGGATGCCCCCCCGTCTTAATGGTCTGCAATGGTACCTGCTTCTCTAGTGTCAAATCGCATAAATTCCAGATTTTGACCTGCATTCAACGGCTTAGAAGAGCAGATGATAATGATTGGTAATTGTCATACCGTCTTGTCCCTTGATGCTGTAGCGAAGACGTCGCCTTCATGCGTCCAGGCACAATCCCATACTATGCGCGCGTGCGATTTGTTTGCTGCAAGCGGGATATAGTCATCTGGTAGAATGGGACAAGTAGGGTTAAGTAACCAATTTCCTCGTAAACAAGAGCTCAAACGCGTTACCGTCGCTCATTTGAAAAATCCTCCATGTTCTGTCACGGGAGACGGAAAGGATATACTGGTCATCAGGACTGAACGCGATCCGCGTTACGGTCAACTGGTGTCCTTGAAGGGTCTGACCGAATAATTGCCATGTCTTCGTATCGTAAATTTTTATCCCAGAATGTTCGGGAGTCGTCGCTCTGCAGGATGTCGCAACATATCTGCCGGAATGCGATGCGGCAATAGCGTGGAGCTTTTTTGCATATCAATCAGTCATATTATGCTTGGCGGTGGCCGATTCACTTAGTTACCTCATAGCCATGACCGAAGACCTTTTCCACTTCTGGCCAGAGCGTCGATATGGCCAGTTCTCTTTCGAAAGGTCGGCGCTGCACCATAGAGGCACTTGGTAAAGGGAAATGAGATTCTGTTGAATCGGCTGTGTTCTCATAAAACATCGCTCCCGTCCGCACATGAAGAAATCCCACCTCCAGACAGCGCCTTATTTGAAAGCCCAAGCGGTGGTACAGAAGCTGCAGCGGGTCTATGCTACGCTTATTGTCAGGATATGTGCATTTGCAGGGTATCGTCATGCGCGCTTACCTCGTCTTCGTCCTCCATATCCGGTAGAATGCCGAAATTCTTGCACAATGACATAAAACTCTGCGGCGCCTCGAACACTCGCGCAACTTTCTCATCTGCGGCACTGATAAATCGGGTCGAATTGAGAAAGACAGCACTTAAAAGATCGTAGCCGTGAACTTGAGGACGGCAAATTTCGTGCCATGATTCTGGAAATTTATTCGACTTCGCATTAATATTTCCGTGGATACGTGTTGTCTGGTCCGGGCTGGATTGAAATTAGGATGTATAACCAGACCACAGAAGCTTATGACTGTAATGGATGGACATACCCCGTAGAAATAAAGTATTCTCCAGAAGGGCTCCAAGACACGCCGCGTACTGGACCATTGTGGCCGCTGGCTGCGTTCACTTCCTTCCACTTTTCGGTGAATGATTCTGAGCCAGTGTCTCCGATATGGGAGCGCCATCGTCTCCATCCACCTCCCCAACCCCAGGCGAGGGCATCTCCTCCATCACGAGTCCATACAGCGCCTACAAAACCACCAAGTCTCTGTCCCCCGATGTCACCAAACCGCTGCTGATTGATCCACAATGAGGTTGTATTTCCCTCAGCAGATGCTGTTATAGTTGACGGTGCCCATAATATGAGCGACAAGTCTGTCGAAGTTGACAGCAGCGTGGGGCGAGGCGCAGAACCCGAGGGCGATGGTCTCCAAGAGAGTGATGTGATCCCAGCTTCATGTCCTATAAGAAGTGCATCGAACGTGATAGAAAATTGCGTCGAGCTGATGTCAGTGTTAGTGAAAGACGTTGATCTGATCTAAGAAATTGTAACGAACCTCCCTTCTCTGTTTTTGACAGTCAAAACGTGTCGCTTTGTAGAGATCTGCCTACCGCCTTCCTTGCCTTCAGCGATGTCTCCAAGCGCTGCCTCGAAAGAATCGAGTAGTTCATCGTCCAAAGCATCGGCACCGTCGTCTAAAGGCGCTCTTTTCTCCTTAATAAGTCGCTCGATGTTCCACAGGCGAATGGTGCCGTCTTGCGATCCAGATGCTAATGTGAGTATTGACGGACCGGCAATCCCCTCCTGGAACGAGAGACTTTTCACCCAGTCTTCGTGGCCAGACAGAGATGCGGCACGAACAAACTTCCAAAAATATTATGGGACCATCATATCAACACGCACAATAAGACTCCACACTACCTTCTCGTCAGACCGAGTGAGAATCGTGATATTTCTTTCCGTGGCGGAAATAGCCATGATTGCACCTGTGCTCAGAGTATAAAAATCCTCCCAGAGACAGATAAAGGGGGGAAACTTACCGCAGGAACCTGGAAGTGATGCAACTTGGATGTCAAGTGGATATCTGCCTTTCATGTCTATTCGTTGAACTTCCTCAAATTCATCTACCAAACAACTGTATAGCTTGCCTACATAGCGTGCTTTCAGTCAGACACACCTTTCGAATTCTGCGGTGCATGCTTATGCCTCCATACTGCAACTGTTGCATCGGACGAGCCCGTTGCAATATAGTCATCAAAGACGGTCAAAGAAGAAATGGCCTTAGTATGGGCTTGTAGGACGGCCGTTGTTGTCCACTAAGCCGCAATACAATGTCGGGAAATCAGTAAAGATGCATTGACGGATAATACCCCGTACCTTCTCGTCCTGCTGCCTCCAGCACCTCACAAAACCTTTGTCGTCTGCACTGAAGAAACATCTCCCCCCGGCTTTGAAGCGAACACAGCTAACACGACCATCGTGTCCCGGAAGAGTTTGCTGGACGCCAGTGCTTTCGTCCTCCTATAAAATTTTCTTAAGCCAGTATAAACGGAGACCACGAGCAAACTCGACCTACGGAAGCGGACCATAGCGACACGAACGAGGAAGATCCAAAAGCGACCAAGGAAGACTCTGACGAGTGTGCAGCACGAGGATAGCGATTAACGAACGTAGATATATAATCTATGGATACCCGTGATGAAATACTGAAGAACAATGGGGAACAGTATGAGACGCTTTCTTGTTAAAACGAGTGCAATGTGCGCCCACCCGTCTTCTGTGCGACTGAGAGCCATGAATGAACAAAACGGCAATTTTCTCTGAAGGAGGAGGCACCGTAGACCTCCAAAAATTATTAGGCCAGCAAGTTCTGGTGAGCAATATACAGAAGTGATGGGTGTATGCGGAATACAGAAAGTTGGATGATTACAATTGATCTGCATTTGGTCTGAAGACAAACCACTGCCGCGTCCATCCACCTCAACAATATTAATGACCGTGTCTGGACATCGTGTATGGCAATACTCGGTCTTGGTGTCGACCTCGTGCACCTACCCCGGGTAGCTGCGCTAGTCTCTCGTCGAGGTGCGGACCGGTTCGCGCGCCGTGTCCTTAGTTCCAGCGAGCTACTCGACTGGCGCCCAAAAGACAAGAACTCTCTCCAATACCTGGCCGTTCGGTACGCGCTTTCTTCGTCGACACAGATGGTACGAAGAGTCTTAAGGGTATCGCAGGTTCAGCGTAAAGGAGGCGGCGTATAAAGCCCTTTACTCGACATGTCGCCCTACGTGGAAGGAGCTGACGTATACGAGCTTCGGAAACCGTTTTCCCGGCTCTAAACCGACGTTGTTATACGCACCAGGCGTACTATCCGACGGAGAAAAGGTCGGACAGTTGCATGTGTCCATTAGCCACGACGGGGACTACATATTTTCAACCGTCATCGTCGAGAGTCCCTGACTCTTCAACAACATTGTCCGTTGATTTCAGTAATATATTTCTGGAGTATAGTACAGCTACATTCAATTAATAGCATAGGTAAATACTGAGGCTTATTCCATTTCGATTAATCGTGTTCTTGCCTCGGCCACCAGTCCGGCCACCAATGCGACACGTCCCACTCCGCATTCATCTGGAACTTCATGAGACCCCTTTCGACCAGATCTACCTGCTCGAGTCTCATGAGCGCCAGACCAACGCCGTGTACTGTACTCAAAAGCTTCCCACTCCCTCGGACCCGAATTTTGGAGTCGGCCAAGCCTTCAACTGCTGTAGTCCGTATGTCGCCGCCACTAAGAGTCAGAAGTTCCTCGGGAGAGGTTGCTCTCTCGGTGTTCCTGGAATCAGTTATGAGCGAGAGTCCGCTGCGTTAAAATGTTCTCCTTACGTTGTTACTTGGACGGGCAAGATTCGCTTCCTCAAAACCCCGGTGTGAAATGTCCGAACTGTCAATTCTTGGCCAACGTAGCACCCCTTTCTAAAATCCACTAATGCCTGCTTAGATATTCAACATGCGACGGGTACGAAGTCACTCACAACCGCCCATGATATCGAGATTTGATTCCATAGGGAAGGCATGCATAGGTTGAATGTCAACGACACCCTCGGGTACACCATTAAGAATTCTATGAAGCGTATATGCCCCGTGCTCGACAGTGTCGTGTGTAGATGCCTCCTCAGCTATTAATATAGACTCAGCGTGGAACGAAAGCAATGTTTTGGGTACAAACGTTTGTCTCCCTTGGTTATGAGCATTCTTTTCCCCATTCCAGGGGCCCTGCTATCGCATAGAGATAGGCGTTCCCCGTCACCATCAGACCATGGCCAATGTTCGCTCAAGTTCCATCGAGGTTCAATTACGCCGCTTCGTGCAAAGGTCCACTGTCGCGTACGCTCCTGTATGTATGCATTTTCGGAACCCCAGGCAGACCAGACATCGTACTGGTCCGTGACATCTTCGAGTTTGACCTTCGAGCGCAGAACAAAGCGTTTCAGAGACGGAAGGAGAGACGGCGCCTCAGACGGTTGCGAGTCGTACTCGATTAGATATCCAGCGTGCCCTTTAGCGTTCTTCTTGGGATAGACAAATGCATCATGGACTACCCTTCCCTATGTCCCAGATGGCGTTTGAAAGTCTGACATAAAAATGCGGACTGAATTCACACCTGTGCGTTGAGGAACGCAGAGAAAAACGGGCCGCGCGGTGGGTTCGGGACGGTAGACGCGAGGATACCATTCAAGAACTCAGTTGCCTGAGAGCCAGACAGGTACAACACTGCCCTGTGGGGGACAGGTGCGACCGTAGGTGTTGCCCTGAGGAGGTGACGAACCGCGGCTGGCAACATGAGCCAGGAAGTTGAAGACGCGTGCGTCGGCGCGCCGCGTCAGGTCACGGCTCCATTGAGCAGTAACTACCATGTCCTCCTCGTGCCAGGACCTCGTCGGACTTCTCAAGGAGTGCCTCTTACGATCTGACTGTGTCGTCAAGCAAGGCCATCTGCCCTCTGACTGTCTGCGCAACCACATGAACGAGCTGCCGGAGGAGTGCAAGTCTATTCGTACAGCGGTATTCAACTGCAAGCGAGGCATGGTGCGGGACTCCCTTCAATGCATTCACTGTGATCGCTGAAGTAAACATTATACCCTCAGCTCGACATGCGGAAACGCTTTAGAGGAAACAATCCTGGATACGTGCCACCTCCAGCGGCAACAACCACCGTACCATCATAATGGTAGTGAGTCTTCCATGCAGATGAAACTGAGGCTGAAGTGGTTATTGAGCTTTTCATTTAAAAGATGCAGCCCGGATAATTATCTTTAATGACATCTTGTCGGACACTTCGTACAGCAATTGTATTTTTATTGCATCCCCTCTGCTTTCAATCCAAAATGACACATCGGAAGTTCTCAAAGAGAGTGAATACACCCCAGCAGTCGTCACCCCTTGCGCTTTCCCAGCGCCCTCGACACCACCTGGCGCCTTGTCCCGGTGTCTGAGCCGAGTATTAGAATGCGCGGCTGAGCTAGCTGGCGGACAGCAGTTCACCGTAGAAAACGAATGTACCATCGGTCAGACCCACTTCTTGACATGCATGCCATGTAAAGAAAATGAATAAAGAGGATGGCAAGTAGTGCGGGACATTATCATTGAGCGGGACGGAATAGATGTCGCTCTCACCAGGAACGTGAATGTACTTTTATTTTATTATAATGTGGCTGTGTAAAATAAAATAAAGTTATCCCTTCGGGCCGTTAGCAATAAATCACCTCAACTTGTACCTCCACTGACCATAAGGCATTCGTCGTTCTCCTAACTCTCGAATATCGAAAAAGCCGATTGCACTTTGTGTTTTCTTTTTCATTGAAATGCGCTATGCTGTTCTCGTAACTGGTCCTGCTGGTGCAGGGAAATCGACATTCTGCCGCTCCTTCCTCACTCATCTCCAGACCGCGCGCCGAACAGGTCATCTTGTCAATCTCGATCCTGCCGCGGATTCGTTCGAATATGAACCCAGCGTCGACATACGCGATCTCATTAGTCTGGACGATGCCATGAGCGAACTGGGATACGGACCGAATGGCGGCTTGCTTTATTGCTTCGAGTGAGTGAGTGTGGTACTAGATTTGAACGGCTGTGCGGAAGGTTTGCTCATGAATTGACGAGCACAGATACTTGCTGAATAATATGGACTGGTTGGAGGAAGAAATAGGGGAGTTCGAGAACGACTACCTCATTTTTGACTGTCCTGGTATGTATGCATATTGCTGTACTTGTTCCTGTGGCATCCTTACGATAGTATAGGTCAAATCGAACTCTATACGCATCATCGCTTTTTCCCAACCCTTGTTTCCAACTTGAATAGGCTCGGTTTACGAACCTGTGCTGTGTATCTCTTAGAATCGCAATTCATGGAGGACAAGTACAAGTTCTTTAGGTAAGTGAATTTATCGTCTTCTAGAGTACCGGCAATCTGAACTACATTTTTGTGATGCTGAACAGTGGTGTCATGTCTGCTATGTCTGCCATGGTGAACCTTGAGACACCATGGATCAACATTATGTCGAAAATGGACCTGGTCTCCGGGAATTCAAACGACCCCGCGTCTGGCCGCAACGGTATCCGCAAGCGGAGAAACGTTGCAAGGTTCGGAGCGTGCTTTCCGCAGAGGAAGGTTTCCTGATAGTTTTAAAGATACTTGGATCCCGATCCCTTGCTCCTTGCATCCACTCCGGGATCATCGGAGGGCAGTAACCCCCGATTTCACTCCCTAAACCAGGCAATTGTACAACTGGTATGTATGCTATTGCCATTGTAAGTACGGTATTGACTAAGCGATACTACTTCAGATTGAGGATCATCCACTGGTTTCGTTCCTCCCTCTGGATTTGACGTCGACGGAATCACTAGAAAACGTGGTGTCACATGTCGACTTCGTTATGCAGTACGGCGAAGACGAGGAACCTAAAGAGGTCTGTTTCCCTCAAAGCTTATTGGAGGGTCTAAAACTGACCCCTTTGTCGTTAAATTCCCGTAGCCCCACGATCTGGATGAGGGGGACTTTGCTGATTTAGAATAGCATACCTTCCAAACTTTATCCTCTCTCTTCGTACTAGTAGAGCGGCTGTGTATTGGTGTTCTCACGGTAAGCATGGCGCAATCTGTATAAGTACAGGTTCTCGATGAGTGTAGAACGGGCCTAACATACGGGAGTTAAGTACATCATGTACGCGGTTACTTTAGTCGTAGAAATCTTGTAGCCAGAGCACCACCTGCCTATCTCGGAATTAACACTGAGCCGACCGCTCCACTAAGAATTGAAGTCTTACATGAATTGCCCGTTGGTTAAGATGGAAGCAGTATCCATGAGGGTAAGAGCATCAACCTGAATGCCCAAAGTCGATGCAAATAGTGAGGCGACAGGATAGGGGGATGGAGCCCAAACCAACGGAAAGCTTTTTTTTTTTTTTTTTAAATCAGCATTTGTATACCGCTACATTACATAGTAAAAGACGCGGATGTGAGACCATATGAAGTGTCGTGCCAGAGGAGATTAACAAGGTATAAAGTTCCTGGGTTTAAGGCGATTAAAAGGTATGAGGTTGTGTTGTCGGAAGTTTTTTTCTAAATGGTTTTGTCAGGGGGGATAAGAATCGGAAGAGCAAATTGTGAAGGGGGAGGTGGCAGTTTTATGGATTCTATGATGACTAATACTGGTTGTGAAAGATGGGAAAAACTACTGAATTTTTTATGTTGTGTGTGTGGGCATGGTTTGAATTGTTTAATGTCCGATATTTGTGACTCTGAGAGTGGTGACGTAACAGCGCTTGGAGCGGCAGGTATGCGTGAGGCTGGGGCCAGGTTGCCATGAGGTGTGAAATTGACCGCGAATTGTAGGAGGACTGATGTTAAGTCTATGCATGGGCCATAACGGCTGAGGTGCTCTCGGTAGAGGAAAATATGTCGTGAATTGTGTGGTTGCCCACTAATACTGATGACTTGTAGTTTGTACTGGCATATAGCCCAGTCTAGTATGTGCTGGTTGTCGTTAACGAGGTTGAAGGGTTCATATGTGGTGTTGGTTTCGAAGTTTGGCACCGGGAGGTGAAGGAATAGAAGGGGGCATGGGGGAATGGGGGAAAGGGGGAGTGGAATGGTGAACAAGGCCGTAAAACAGCTCGACGGATGTCTACTGTGAGAGAGAACTGGTGTGGGTGGTCAACCCAGAGAGATTAGGGGTGGTGCGAGTCAGTTTGCGCTGGGTGAGATGATGGTGGTCAGAGGTCAAGGGGTTTTTGAACCAACGGAAAGCAATTCATCTATGATATGAAGTTAATATATTGTGGGGAGCGCTTGACTTCCGAGCCTATCCGTCGGTGCCTACGCGCCAGTATGACGCGTGCCCTCTGTAAGATAAAAGAGCCGACGAAGCCCCCATCGCTCCGCCCAAACCCCTCTCTAAGCCTCATCTACTACCCTCCAGCTACAATATGCCGACCTACGTATATCCCTCGCGCAGTGGCAGTCGCCACCGTGACTCTTCACGACACTCGCATCACGGCCATTCCCCATCGTATCACTCTGGCTCCCACTATGCATATCCCAGCAGCGGATACCCCAGCAGCGGATATCCCAACAGCACTGGCAGCCACGGGGGCGGTTACGGGAGGCATAGCGCCTACGATACCGGTGGAAGCCACCGTTCCAGAGAGTATTACTACCCGTCCTCAAGTTCGCGCTCGCATCGCAGCGAGCATCACGTGTACCCATCCGGTTCCTACGGCACGCAGTACGCAAACCCCCCGAGGCACGGATACAGGGATCAAGGGAACCATGGCCAGTACAACGCAGGCAGCTCCCGGGATTACAATTCCAGAAGTTATGTAAGTGATTCCCATTTTTAGTGCAAACGCAACGAACTTACCGTACGAGCAGCGTCCGACGCTTGGAGAACGCCTCCGATGGCTATTCGGCGTAAATCATCGGGACTACCACGACAGTGGAAAGAGAAGCCGCGCCAATCATGAGTCGGGTAGGAGACACGACAGCTCAGGCAGACATATTTATACAGTCTAAGGGCTTTTCATCAACACCTCTTGATCAATGACAGCAACGGGAATGTATTATAGTTCGTATATGTATGATGAACAGCGCTAAAGTGGTTTGGTTCCTTGTATTTTGTAGTAATCGCTAGTATGATAATGCTAAAAATCTAGTACGATTATTAGTTGAGTTACCAGGCGAGCAGAGGCCGAAAAAGTAGAACTTACCGTGGCGGTGACAGACCGGTCACCGTCGCCGTTGCGCTTCCGGTTGAGTCAAGGCTGAACCGCAGCTTTAAGTACTGGCACGCCTTTCGCAGTTCTCGCAGTTTCTGTCTACACACCACAATGTCAAAGCCCGACATCGTTCCCGTGAAGACTGTGTCGGGTATCGCGGTTGACCCCAGAACGCTCGAAAGAGTTATCCCAGAATCTAAACGCCCAGACGGATCGTATGTCCTTAGTAACATATGCTTTGCAGAACGGCTCTCGCTCCAACTTCTCTCGACAGTGTGCGAAAGCAGATCAAGATCAGACCTGGATTCACGCCCCAAGAGGATGTCTCGCGTTTCCGCGGCTCGCTTCAGAAGCAACTAGACCGGAACACGCTCCCCAAAGGACACATTTTGGGCTGGGTCGCACCATCATCAGAAAAGAAGGCTAGTCCGAGCCCGGCTGGGGAGTCAAAGGGGGACAAACCATTGTCGAAAAGCGCGCTTAAGAATGCAAAGCGCAAGGCAAAGAAGCAGGCGGAGAACGAGAAAGTCATTCAGGCGAACTGGGAGGTTTCTGATGAAGAACCCGTCAAGGCGGGCACACCAGACAAACGAAAAGGGACGGCAAGCGGCAGGGCTGAATCTCCGGCAAGCTCAGAAGCGGCTTCAGCCAAGGATGCTCAGGATGGCGGGTCAAAAGCGACAGGAAAGCAGGCGATCGAGGCGCTGGCTGAAGAGGTTGGGAAATTGGATGTACGGTAAAGATCTGATGGCAGATATGATATGTATGATTGTCGTTGGGAGATGCGATAATTAAAATACTAGTAAGATGTCTATATGTACTATGTTAGCCGTTGCGTTGTTGTATCTTTACAGTTGTGTTTATTTCTTTCAATCCATTAATGAAGTAGGGGAGCAGAGGGGCTGCACCACCTGTTCGAGCCCATCGAGCACGCCGTCTTGCCTCGGTTCAGCGAAGGGCGAAGGCGCGGGAGAGCTTTTCGCCTTCGAATTCGTGGTGTGACTAAACTCGAATACAATTACGATGGAAACAGCGAATGCTCCCAACGCCACTGAATTGTCGAAGTTGCTGGAGTCAGCAGAAAATAGTGAGTAAATGACAATAACACTTACGGACGGCCCTGCGCATGTTCTCCCATTTTAACTCTTCCGTTGTTGCCCTCATATCCCCTATAGATACAATTGCCTTGTTAAGTACCTCCTACAGTTTAAAGACATGGTCAAGGGTGTTTAGGTATAGGATAACAACAAACACACCTCAATCGTGATGTCCATTTGTTTTAGATCTGTTTTGGACTCTGTCTTACGATTATCTAAATCCATTTGCAATCTGAACACGGACGAATAAGCGTCCGACATTGTCCCGCACCCGAGACTTCTCACTCGTGTTTTAAATTAGCAATGTCGGATTTCATTTTGACATCTAAAGAGTCTATTTCTCGCCGAAGAGCCGCTAAAGATGTTCGTAAGGCAGCGGAATCATTGCGCTGCCGTAGGGAAATCTCGTTTCTTGCCTCGGACAGGGCAGCACGAAAGAGGTAAGCTTGCTGGAAGCCAAAATATCCAGCACACAGGCAAACATATTTGTTAACAGTGGTAATTAAAAAAAGCCAGTTCAGACACACATTTTCAAGATCCTTCAACGTCAACGCATTCCTTCGTACTTCCCCTATTCGATCCACCAAGAGCGCGCGTGTTGCCCGCATCAAACTGTTCGCTGTGGATGAGGGGAATGTTTTCTCGAGCTCGGAGAAGAAGTGGTGTGTATCAAAAGGAGGGGTTGCGTATGCGTGTAAGTGGGATTGGCCGGATTCTTTCCCGTGCGGCAGGGAAGGGAGGTTCGACGGTGTGACTGCATTCTTTGCCTCCTGGATCTCCGCGTATTCCTTTGCTCCTGCAAACGGGTGTGCTTGAGCTTCGCTTGTAGGTGGGCCAGGCGTTGAGGCGACTATTATCGGTGCGGAAGGTGTTCCATAGTTGCGTTCAGGTTGTGTAAGTTCGTTCAGTGGGATTTGGTTAGCACTCCCCTCGAGCTGACTCGGAGGTTCTACGACGGAAGACTGGGGCTCGGTTGCAGGGGGGAAATGAATGTTTGTCGATACGAGTCTGCAAGCGGCTGATCGAACTGAGTTTCGCGACAAGTGGCTGAAGGCTGCTAGCATCATAGGATATTAGAATAAAGACGTGAAGGAACGGCTCGGTTAGTATGTGATAACGGAAGGCGGGTGTCGGTGCGGATGAGGACAGCGGTGCACCACGTGATAGTGTGGCGGTACGAATTTTTGAGTCCGAGGCATGCCGCTCAACTTTACTGATAGCATTAATAATATAGCATATTCTCTTCGCAACCATTACTGCTGTTATGGCCAAAGACTTGGAGGAGCAGGATCGGAACGCTTTGCTCGCCATGCTGCAGGCCCATGGCCAGAGCTTTTGGTCCTCGTCTGGTCCCTCAGGTCAGGCGAGTGCTCTCGAACCAAAAAAGAAACGCAGAAGGCTCGAGATCGGAGCGGAATCGAGGCCGATAGAAAGCTCGCGGGATGTATACGAGAGTGATGCTGGAAACGACGACGACAACGACGAATGGTGTGGTTTCGGTTCATCGACAGACGCGCCTTTCAGTGAGAGTGATTCAGCAGACGACATTTCTAATGAGGTGGGGGATAGTAAGTCTCAACTGCTAAGAGCGTCTCCGTAGCTATCTAATGCTTTCTACTACAGTAGTAGAAGACGACGATTTCCGCAGCGATCAGCCGCCTACAAAGCAACCCGAGGTGGTCGTCTTCTCCGCAATGTCAAATCCAGTTCACCCGAGGATATCGAGACTTCAAGCCAAATCTTTCATGGTAAGTCTCAAGCGTTTACAATTTCACTAACTCCGTTATCTCAAGCTCCATTTTAGTCATCAAAGGTATCCAAGCTGAGGGAGGACGTGGTGATTGAAGGCTCCGAAAAGGCTCCAGGCGACGATGAAGACGGCGTGGAAGAAAGGTACGCCGATTGTCGTAAAAGAGTCTCACATAGTGCTGATAACGATGCTAGGACTAATCTGCAAAATGATGCACTTCTCCACAAACTCGTTCACACGCAGCTCCTTTCCGGCTCTTTGAATCCCGATCTTGGTCTTACCCCAGCGCAACGGAGGAAGGCTTTAGAAGGTCGTGTGCTTGAACTTGCGGCCGGGGCCAAACTCGGAAAAGGCGAATCCGTCGTGCGCCAAGAAGAGAGGAAGAATGCAAGCAAGAGGGTAAGAATGGGTCTGGAGCGGAAGGTCGAAGAGAAGAAAAGCAAGACTCTCGAGCAGGTCCGTTGTCCTTAAACCCTCCAATTTCGATCAACTAAAAACTGACCCCAATGACAGGCAAAGGACCTTGGCAATTATCACCATAGCATCAAACACTTGTTTGAGGCATCATCCGATGGCCAACCTGACCGCAGGAAGCGAGAGCGTGGTCTGAAACTAGGAGTTGGCAGGTTCTCGCGTGGCATCCTGAAACTTAGCAAAGATGATGTGGCTCCACTGCAAGGGAGGAAGGACACTGCGAGAAGGGGTAGACCGACCCAGCAACGAAAAAGATAAATAATTGCATTTGCACAGTACATGGCTTAAGATATCTTCCTGCAGTTCATATTTTTTCATAGTTAGACCGGTCAACGGTCACCATCTTGCTAGGTATACATAGGGTACATAGAATACAGGCCGGTACATAAAATGTTGTGCAGGGGATGTTACATATTGCTTACGGAGAATCGGAAGAGAAGGATGAGCATGAAAACTATCTGCATGGCAAGTGAGACATGAAAAGGCAGGAATTGTCGAAATCCCTGATCAGATATAAATTATCTGCGACCGTCGGGGTAAGTACTCGTAAGACTCGTCGCTGCCGCCGCTTGAAGAGCCGCTGCGGAATTCTCCTGGGTAATAGGCCTCCCTGATTTCAGACAATTGTGAGTCAATTCAGAGACATTTACGCTGAAGATGGACAGGCACATACTTATCCACAGGTTGTCCGTATTCGTCAACGAACATATACTTTGGGCCATTGTTGTCCACACGATCTCGTTCTCTCAGTCCTGAAGCAAATCTGGAGCGTAGTGAAGGATAGCCACCCTCAATGTATTGATCTCTGGAGCTATGGATGCAAAAGCACATTGAGAAAACTCGATTTTACTCATAGTGTTGTAATATTAGCTCACTCATAGATGCGCTGCCCATTCTCATCCATCACAAGTATGTCGGGAGCGGAAGATTCAGAGGACTCGGTTCGCGACTCATCGGAGGGCGGCCCGCGGCCCGCCGATGAACCGGAGTAAGAGGAACTTGCATCGCGATTGTACTTGTAACGAGAACGAACACTACAATGACATTGGGTACAGAAAAACCACAAGTTAGGAATTAATGTTATGTGCAACAGACGCTTAATGCCTGTGCTGCGCTTGCCTTCCGTTATTTGAGTTAAGATACATAACTCGGGGAGTTTTAGATCGTGATGAACGGGAATTTGAACTAGCATGAGAAGAATATTCGCTAGATGGACTCGGAACGAAGGGGTGGCGACGGTCTCGGTTCCAATTACCGATTCTGATTTATTAGGATGAAACGTAAATGATTCGTTCGCTTCGCCGTGTACAAGGATCAACGAACCTGAAAAGCTCGTTCCCAAACTCGTCTTGAATTATATACCTGCGACGACGTAAAGTGGGGGTGTTGTACTTCTGAGCGTCAACTCTGGTACCCAAGGTCAGTTGCCCGTTCCACACTTCTGATCTCAACATCATACCGGTACAATTCCCGTCCCTCTTCGTCGGAAAAGATGACGGGTGTGCTTCCGGGAATAATAAAATATGTGTGGTCCTTAGCTCTGCGCAGGTGAGCGGTGGCCAGGTACTCTTCATAGAGCATGAAGCCGTCGACTTCATTCCCGATCTGCTCGATTTAACTACCGAAAAAAACTTCCAGGAAAAATTCACAAACCTCAAGGCCATCTCCATAATCGACGAAAATCATATAGGGGAGTTGTTGTTCGTAACCGCGATCGCGGGGGTCTGATCTGCGAGGGCGATACATGCGCTCCGGTTCGCGGCGAGGATAAGTGTTAAACCTGCGTGTCTTCAATCCGATGAGTGCCAAAAAAAGAACACTAATTGAGAAAATGTTAGAACCCACTGAGGACGAGGGCGGAGGGCGTAAACGATCTCCGGTACCCAGACTCCGCGCAGCTGAGCTAGGGGCTCTATGCATGGGTAGGTTTTCATGATCATGACTGCTAAGGTCACCAATGAAGGTCACCCGTTGGCCTCGACCACTTGAACGAGTCGAATCTGAGCGCTCAGAAGAAGCCGCAATTAGCACTGGTTGGTCGCGCGTAGCATGCTCGGAATGCGATCCAGTAAACCCTAGCTCGTCAGCGTAGTCGTCGTGAAGGTGATGGTCACCGAGCTCGAGCTCATGCTCATATCCATCATGCTCGTCTGCAAGCTCCTGCCGAACAACCAGAGGTATGGGCGTCGCCCCTTCCGACGCAGAGAAAGTTTCATACAACCGACTTTGAGGCTCAATCAGATCCTCGGGTTCAAAGTTGCGTTGCTCATCATGATGATAATGGTGGGGAGGGGGAACAGGTCGTGGCGGTTCGTCGCTTCCTATGGAGTAGGCAGAATGTTCTGACACAGGACTTAGCGGGGGAGATCTGTATACAGGCGTTTCGTCAATGCGGGGGGCGGCGGTCGCGCGCCGATTCGAGTTTTTTCGAGAAAACTAAACAAGGTCACGATCGCAGCTCGTTAGTTAATCAAGTCTGAAAGGACGAAGTAGTACAGCCCAATATTAAGAGCACATACGATACTTGAAACCTAATACAAATACGATGTTGATCATCGCTTCACCGAATGAGCGATAAGTACCAGTTACTACGCACTTTCCCGGCGAGTGACATGATCCCTTTGAGGATAGACTATCGAAAGGAATTGACAGAAGAGGCGAGAAATCAAGTAGACCAGCTACTGGCGCGCGGGGAATTGGGTCGAAGAGGTGATCGATAATGAAAGGGCAGAGTAAGAGGAGGCGTTTGCGGCGAGATGAGTCGACAGACACTCATGCTTGAAGCGAGGTCTTATATGAGACCTGACGGAAAACATGCTGTTTCTCTGGAAGCTCTCGTGGGATGAAAGAACGTGGACGTCGCTTATCGAAAGCAAATGATGGCTCGGCATGCTGGCGACGGATTTGAACCTCCGAGTACATGTGTAGTAAAGTTGTAAAGAACACGCGGAAGTTTATGATATGAGTAATAGAACACTTTTACTCAATTGAACTAATATTACTTTTCCAGATGGCAAAGATGTAAACATGAATTGAAGGCACGTTAATTTCCATTTCAGTACTGCTTTGGCATTAAACCTTCAGGGGACCAATTAGGACCCAAAGGACGTGTTAGTCATAGTCCAGTCATACCGCTCAACTTTTCAGCCTGCACCAGCGCCCGGAGGACTTTTCTCATGGCATCCGCCGTGCGACCGATAGCGTTAGGATCGAGAGTAGCAGGAACACCTGACAAAGACGTCAGCCTTTCCGATAGGGAGCGCAAACCGAGTTCAAGCGATGTTGTAGCAGCTCCAAGGGCCTACGAGATAAGTGCTAAGCAGGCATTATCTCTTTTTCAATGACCCACTCACACTGGAATGTACAATCGGCATTGATAGCTGCAGGAAATAACGACCTGTTAGTAACATATATAGGAGAGAAGGGCTCCTTACATTACTGGACCTGTCCTCGCGCGCGGGCTCGGAAGTAGTATCAGCTAAAACTTCGACGCCGAACTGCATAGAAAGTACCATATGAGAAGCCTGGGTAATCGGAACAGTAAACGCATTTACAGGGATAGAATCGGTGGCCCTTCCTTTTCCCTTTTCTTGGGAGGAGGTCTGATAATGCAGTCGTGAATCTCCACCTGACGAGTCAGCTGTACCATTGGAGGAACTGACGGCTCCAGAGTGGAAATCTTGTTCAGCGGCCAACCCAGCAGCGTCCTTTTCGTTGATGTAAACTGTATTGCAAGCTACGCATTCCTTTTCGGAGAAGAGCAGTCAGTTTGATAGTTCTTCTATATGGTTGACCTATATGTGTCAACCAGTTTCGAACACTACTTGCCTTCCTAGGATCTTTCCCGCCTCTAAGCGGGGGGCTTACCAGCGGAATGCCATAACAACCTTGACCTGGGCATTCATCCGCGAGCATAGTCCAGCCTAGGAGTAAGCGCTTTTATTCAGCAAATAGTCAACTGTATAACCTGCCTTTCTAAACACACCTTTCAAGAGTCGCTTCCCAATTTCGGAGGAAGCCGCGTCAGACTGTTGGCGTCGACGGATGCTTTCAGCGGTATCCGCAGGAAGTATGAACGGCTGTGGGCTTGGCACACGCGAAATATCCGTCGGAGGGGTAGATGATCCGGATACATGGGTGATCGAGCTGTGCGTGACACTTGGAGAGGATTGACGCGGTAGGGGGAGTTGAGGTTCCGCAGATGACACCCGTTGAACTATAGCCAACGTCAATAGATAGGCACTTCATCACTGCGGCATTGCTTGCTTTGAGATTCATTATCACAGTTTGCACAAAAGACAGTGACTGGAACACGTCCCCTGGGCGAGCGCATGAGAGGTACAGAGCATGATTGTTTTGGACAAATATCATCGGTCAAGACCTATATATCATTTGAAGGTCAGATTTAAAGCAGGGAAAGAGGCGGTGCTTTCTCTCACCCAACCTTTAAGCATGTATTCCCCAATTTTGCTTGATACGTCGACTGCGTTCATCTTATTTTGCTTCGAAGATGTGGTGATACTACAGAACGGGTCGAGCGCCATCCACTATTCTGTCCAGCACGTGACCAGTACGATCCGCATCACCGTGTCGCTTGCTATTACCGACTTCCACGTCGACGCGTCTGGGCGACTCTTCCCTCACCGTCCTCTTATGCGCTGGCAACAGGCATGGCAAAAACCAGCGCTTGCCGTTGTTCTGGTATGCCTCGAGACAAGTAGCTGGTCTACAGGGCCAGTTGCGTACGCGGAAGCAAAGTCCTCAGGTTGGTCTTCCCAACGAATGCTTGCTGCTAGGGAGAAGACGAGAGATCTGTGGAACCATGGGTTTAACAGTTACATGAATAATGGTATGCTGCACGCTATTGAGTGAGGTTACCTGTTCCAACACCTATGATTTAATTGGAAAAAAAAAACAGCTTTCCCCTTGGACGAGGTGACACGATAAACCCGGCTTGCTCGTAATGCGCGCTCACCCTTTTCAACAAGCTTCTGCCCTTGTCATGTACTGGAAGGGGACCAGACTGGGAGAACCCGTATGGAATCTGCTACTACTGCACTTTAGGATTAATCTAAATGCTCAAGCAGTCACAACTTTGGACACAACGATGTGGCTGGCAATTTCTCACTCACATTAGTCGATGTTCTAGACACGTTTGTTGTGCTCGGAGATACCGACGGGTTTGAGAAGGCTGTAAAGAACGTCATAGAATGGGTCTCCTTCGACGTGAACACAAAGCCACAGGTGTTCGAAACAACCATACGCGTGCTGGGGGGCTTACTCTCTGCCCATATATTTGCTTCGGACGCAAGCTCTCAATTCTATTTAGAATGGTATGAAGGCGAACTTCTGACGATGGCACACGACTTAGGGCGGAGAATGCTGCCAGCCTTTGCGACGCCCACTGGTATACCGTATGCTCGGGTGAACTATTTTGTTAGATTTCGAAAGTCAGGGAATAACTTAACAGTCACCAGTTAAATCTTAGACACGGTGTCCCCTACGGGGAGTCTCATGATACTTGTACTGCGGGAGCGGGCTCTCTCATTCTTGAATTTGGGACACTCAGTCGACTCACTGGAGATGACCGCTTCGAGAAGGCCGCCTACAAGGCTTTTTTCGCTTTATGGAACAGGAAATCGGATATTGGACTTGTCGGGAATACGATAAACATCTGGACCGGGGTAAAGTTGTCGAATTATCCTTGCCTTTTACGGTGCCATCTGATGACCCGTTTA
The DNA here is from genome assembly GCA_002794785.1 of Coniferiporia sulphurascens. Taxonomy (NCBI): domain Eukaryota; kingdom Fungi; phylum Basidiomycota; class Agaricomycetes; order Hymenochaetales; family Hymenochaetaceae; genus Coniferiporia; species Coniferiporia sulphurascens. The sequence continues at coordinate 1,314,356 of NBBA01000005.1, forward strand.
ACGCAGAAATGGCTTGCCCCAGAGGTAACTGGCATTGGGGCCGGGGTCGATTCTTTCTTTGAGTATGCCTTTAAATGGTTCGTTCTGAGCGGTGCGTCCTACAGATGTCGCTAATATCCGCTCGCTTATGCGCCTATATTAGGCGAGGTAGAGTTCTTGGATGTGTGGCATGAAGCCTATGCAGCTATCATGCGATACTCAAGAGGAGCGGACGGGTTTTGGGTTAGGCTTGACTTTAACCTTTCTTTTAGCTCGCGTGTTTCTGACCCTTATCAGTTTAGGGCAGTCGATATGCACTCTGGGAACGCCATGTATAATACTGTCGATTCCCTGTCTGCCTTCTGGCCGGGACTACAAGTACTTGCAGGAGATGTTGAGAATGCGGTAAAATCCCATTTAATATGTAAGTCATTCCGATTATTCGCAAATGAGCTCGATGATCATAATTGGGAAGAAAGACTGGAACCTTTGGAAGCGGCACTCAGGTCTTCCCGAAGTATGGGATACTAATTATATGCAAGCGGTAGCAACGCAGTATCCATTAAGGCCGGGCAAGTCTTTTTTTTTTAAACGCCCCGCTGTAACTAATGCCTTTACAGAATTTGTGGAATCTACATATTATTTGTACAGAGTGCGAGAAAACTCTTTCCCGGATCGCTAGATATTTGTCGGAATACTCATATTTTGGATACAGGCGACCAAAGATTCGTTTTACCTGGATGTCGGCGAGCGTGTATTACACGATCTAATATTACGATCGAAAGTTGCATGTGGTCTAACGGGCATATCCGACTTAAGGATAAATAAACAGGACGACAGAATGGAATCATTTGTGCTTTCGGAAACACTGAAAGTAAGTTATATAGTTCCACTTATATCCTAAGATCTAAATTTAAGGACTTACCTGCACCAGTACCTATATTTACTTTTCGACGAATCAAATCCATTACACAGGGATGACTCGAACTTTGTGTTTACTACCGAGGGCCATATTTTAACACTAGAATCCAAGTATCTGAAGCCTCTTTCTCCCGCACGAAGAAGATCTCGACGCGTCGAGAATCTACAATGCCCAGCGTATCGGTCCGTACGTGTAGGTGTTGATGAGTCTGACGACGAAGATGCGGGATTGGCGACCGGTATACTCTACCGACCTGACGTTGACTACGCTAGAGCTTTAGTTGGTGCTGCATCGCTTGACACCGAAGAAAGTTGGTGGTCCGTATATGGTCGTTGTGATATACCTTCGGCAAATCTTTACGTGCGTGCATTCCTTGACTTGGATTTTTATATCGCTTTTGGAGATTAAAACTTTGCGGGTAGTCGTACGATTTTATACTCTCCGCGGATGGCAAGCACGTTACAGAGGACTTTAATCCTGGCCCTCAAAAGCTCTACGAGGTCAATGATGGCTACGTGGTCCAAAATGTTAGTGGGATAAGGACGCACATTGTCAGCCGATTAGACGGAAAGGGTTACGATGTTGTTAGGCGTGAGCGCTTTCCTTAAACGATGGCACACTTGAAATACCTAAGTATTCTTCGCGATAGTGGCCCAATATCCTGTTCGGCGGGGCCAAACAGTATATCTCAGCGATCCTGCATTGCAGCTTGCATCTGGCAAAAGCGACAGCTCAACGGAAAAATATGACGATTGGTTTCCTGCGTACCGTGCTCGGGACGTCAACTTGCGCTTCTATACCCATGTCGATCCTGCGTTGCAGGTCCAGTACATCGTGGAATTTACTGATTTTGTGACGGTCGCGTTTCCGGCTTCTTTCGGTGCCGACCCACTCGTTTTCGGGGCCAGCAGGAGCATGGGTTCTCGGCTCATTCAAGTGACGGGAAATCGTCTGGGCTGCTCGCCGTACCGTGCGGACGCCGATACGCCGGCATTGGCGGACACACTTGTGCTCGTGCATCGCGGTACTTGCACATTCCTTGAGAAGCTCGTGCATGCGAGGCGTGCAGGCGCTGCAGGAGTTGTGGTCGTGAGCGACAGCGACAATCCACTCAACCCGTCTGCCGAAAAGGAGGAATTAGAAGAATTTGGCGTGGACGCTCTGGAGAATGCCGTGATTGTCGTCGTGACACGCTCGGGAGGAGATGAAGTAGAGAAGTTGATGAGTGCGGCGGATATACACGGTTCTGTGGACATCATGGTCTCCATCGAGCCAGAAGGACAGCCTGGAAAGACTGAGGCGCAGTCTCCCGACGGAATTGCCCAAAAAGAAAGCGGAAAACGCAGAAGTGACTTAAAGGACAGACAGGGCAAAATTCTATATCTTAATGGCCATCCTCTACTGAATACAAGACTACTTATTTAAAGTCTAAATATTATTCATACTGTTTACGACAGATACCTTCCGCTCGTGTATCGGGAACTAGCGTTTTCAGTGATGTTAACGGCCTTCAACACTGCGCATCCTCCAAGCGGAGAAATTCGCAGATTAGTGCGATCCCTCAAGATGCGTTTGAAGTCCAACGAGATCGCCAAACGCTTGTCTGTCTAATCATCGGCCTGAATAATGGAATATGCCGGTGCATCGAGTCTTTCATGGCCCTTAAGGAAGGGGAGGCCAATAACGAAGATGTAACCGACCGTCTTGCCACCCTGTTTCGCGACGAGTTCGCCTGCCGCCTTGGCAGAACCGCCTGGTCAAAATGTTAGTCCATATCATGTATCCGAAGCCATTGCAGTGTACCCGTTGCTATAAGGTCGTCTACGACCAATACGGTTTGACCCGGCTGTATGCTGTCTGCTTGCATTTCAAACACATCCTGACGAAGCAAAAAAGAAAAACATAGACATTTAGTACCAGGGAATGCGGTTACCAATCCGTAACGCACTTCCCCATACTCTTTGGCGTATACGGCTTGCACGCATTCACCAGGGAGTTTACCGCGCTTGCGAACGGGGACGAAAGCGGCACCGAGACGGAGGGCTAGCGGTGGACCGATGAGGAAGCCTCGCGCATCGAGACCGACGATAGCATCGATCTTCCTGCTCTGTGCATCGCCGGGGATGCGTGGGATGACAGTCGTCGTGATGTGGTTAAGGAAGTGAGTAAGGAGAGTCTCGAAGGCGAGCGGGGAGCGGAGGATGGGGAGGAAATCCAGGAAAACGATTCCCTGCAGTGACGGTCAGGTTTGAGTTATTAGGTCCATATATGCAACCCACCTTCTTCGGAAAGTCAGGATGCACACCGAGATGACTCTTGAGGAATTCGACGTCGGCCATAGCGATTAACTAATGGTAAGTATCGCTCTTGATAAAAGTTTGCGGTACAGTACAAAAAGGATCAGCTTAACATCACCCGTCCGGATTCTGCGGCTTTAGCCGTCAAAATAAGTCTCCAGCTAAAGACCTGCTTCCGAAATTACATATACACAGGTATCCCACCACGCTTTGTGCGCCGAGTGTGCATGGTCAGAAAAAGAGGAGAGACATAGCGCTCATGTATTCATGATTAGTCCCACGGCATATGTAGAAAAGTGCATGTAGACGCAAACAGGATAACATCAATACAAGTAACGCGAGCGTTTATACAGACTCCAGAATCTCCGGCTCCTTGAAGTCCTTCACCACCCTCGTCCCAGTCTCCTAATCAGGGGGGAAAGAGTAGTGTATCAGTATGGCGTCAAGCTGAAACAAGAAAAGCAAACACACGTCAGTTGACTCGCCGTGAAGTTCCATCAACTTCGACACATCGAATTTTGGTGCTTTAATGATCTTCGCCTTGCGGACGTAGACATTCTGGAGGGGGTAAATTGAGCGCGTCGCCTTCTCAATCTCACGACCAATCGCTTCAGGGATGAACTTCTGCACAAGCTCCTTGAGATCGCATGATGCCGCCTCGCGGGTCATGATCTCAAACATCTTCTTGCGGATCTCGCGGATCTGCGAAGACTGCGCGTACGTCGTCTTTTTCACCTGCGACGGTCTCCGCTTGGTGAAAGCAATGGCAAATAAGCGGAGGATGTATCCGTCAGTCGTCTTGACGTCAACATGTGCCTCAATGAGCGACTGCCACTTGCGCACGAGAGAGCGGAGTTTATCGGAAGTGAAATCCATGCCGTGGAAATTGGTGAGACAGTTCTTGCCCTGCACCTCATCGATGCGGAGCTTGATCTTGCGGAAAGCCTGCTCCTCATCCTTGTTGAGGTCGGCGAGAGAAACCTCGATGATACGGCCCTTTAACGAGTCGTTTGCGTTTTCTGGATTTCACCGTCAGGAGGAACAGGATAAAGTAAGCGGTGCTACTAACTGAGACCCTGCGAACGGTTAGCGAGTGTCTTGCCAACATTCCGCACGTCGAATATTGAAGGCGCCTTGATATCATACCAGTCTGAATTCGAAAGTCAGCATACAGAACTAGTACAACCCCCAGCGAATGTAACTCACCCTTGCGCGAGAACGGGTCGACGACCTTCTTCTTAATACCCTTCTTGCCTTTCGAAAGACGCTTGTTCTGCGCAACAGTTAACACAGCCTGTCGACTTGAACATAACAAGGGAGCGTACCTTGCCGACGGCCATGTTGTTTTAGTGCAGTGGAAGGTGGACCGCAGAGAGCGTTGGTCTTGCTGACTTGACGATGAACGGACAGACACACTCGAATCGCTAAACTCCGAAATCAAGGTTTGGGATTACATAACATAAACTGTATAGCACAAATCACGTGATCCTGTTAGAGAAATGCTTGATCCTCTCTGAGTCTCAGTTTGTGTGCAAGGGCTAATCTACTTTATCCCCAATTTTTCGGGCTTCCGACAAACGCTGGTCTCAATGCCGACTGATCTCCGTAGTTGTGCTAATGGCTATCACTCGTGATGATTTTGAGCGTTCCTGCAAGGATTTTGTCGAAAAACACAGAGACTCCGACAACAATGTGCTCGGCGGATGGTCGTGGAACGAACATTCTGTGTGTGTTTCTGATCAAATGGACTTGCATTCGGTGCATTGAGTACAACTAGAATTATCCCCATCTTGGATATCTCTCTCGCAAAATTACTGTCTACTCAGCTCAGGACGAGTCTGAAGGCGGGTCCGACACGGAACTCGGGGATGTTTTCGAGGAAGACGATCCTGCTACGGCCGTGACAACAAGAGAACAAAGCGATATCCTAGAAGCCTGGCAGTATATCGTGTACTCGGCCTCGTTCCAAGTTCCGGCGTTCTATTTTTCCGTGAACACGAGAAGTGCGCTACAAACAACCGTCGATTATCCTATTGTAGTCCTGATTTGCATGCAGGCGGCATTCGTCTTGGCTTGGATGACATATTAGGGTGTTCGCTATTCCAACGTAATGTGCTCGCAGACGTAAAGAAGACGAGCTTTGCACTGCAGGCATCCGGGCATAACTTCCCGCTGTTGTCTCAGGGGGAGCATCCCACGCTTTGCACGCCCTGCTGGTTTCTGCATCCGTGTGAGACGAGCGTTGCACTAGGCGAACTGATGGAGGCGGATGAACAAATGGTGAAGCCAAGTGCACGGATGTTAGAGTTGTGGCTGCTGCTGGTCGGAAATGTAGTGGATGTGAGGAGAAGTGCCGCGGCGTAAAGAGAAGGCGTCGGGCCATGGTTAATACCTACAAAGTGAAACACTATCACATGTCCGAGAGCATTGGCTATTATATAAAACTGTACGCATTAGTTTACGACGTCTTAACTTTGTTCACCATCATCATTTGAGCTGAACCAGTAGGACGCGAATACGATAGCATCGTACGATTACTCGATAACAAGAGCAGATCTGGAACACGCCACACTCCCTCTCTGCACGGACTATTTATTACATACATGCTCGCTCTCCGTTCTCTTTCTCCATCCATCTCCTCTGCTTCACAACGCACCCGTCTCCTACTCAATCACGTCCGTTCAATGGTATGTGCGCGCGCCTAGTGCTCCTGCTTACTGCCCCGTGCTGCTTCTGACCCTTGTGTTCTCCAAGTCTTCCTCCCCTCACGAAGTTGTCGTAGTCGCCGCCTCGCGTACCCCCGTAGGCTCTTTGAACGGCGCTCTCAAATCTCTTACAGCTCCCCAACTTGGCATCGTCGCCCTCAAACATGCACTGCAGACAAGCGGTGTTTCCCCTACGGAGGTTGAAGAGGTCTACTTCGGCAATGTCGTCCAGGCCGGTGTTGGCCAGTCCCCCGCGCGCCAGGTAGCACTCGGCGCAGGTTTGAACCAGTCGAGCGACGCGACGACTATCAACAAGGTCTGTGCTAGCGGTCTCAAATCGATTATGATTGCCGCGCAGAGCATTTCGTCCGGGTACAAGAGCGTTGTTGCCGCTGGAGGCATGGAGAGCATGAGCAACGCTCCGTACGTATTGTTACACTGAATTGGCACTTCGGCAGTTGATGCTGATATTTGGCGTTCGTTTGTGTTAGCTTTCTGCTCCCGCGTCAGAACCCAGTTTTTGGAAAGATAGAGACGAAGGATTCGCTCGAGAATGATGGACTCTTTGACGTATACAACAACTTCGCGATGGGTAATTGCGGCGAGGCTACCGCTGAAAAGCACAACATTTCTCGCGAATCTCAGGATAGCCACGCAATTGAATCGTACAAACGTGCGGCACGTGCGTGGGCTTCCGGTGCATTCGACGCTGAGGTCGCACCCGTGACAATCAAGGGCAAGAAGGGCGACACGATTGTGAAAGAAGATGAGGAATATAAGAAGGTCATTTTCGAGAAGATTCCCACTCTTTCGCCTAGCTTCAAGAAGAACGGAGGCTCGATCACGGCCGCTAACTCATCCAACTTAAATGACGGTGCATCTGCGCTTATATTAATGTCTGCGGAGAAGGCAAAGGAGCTCGGTGTGAAACCGATTGCAAAGATTATCTGTAAGAATCTTGAGGCTCGGCTCATGTGCAAGTTGATTGACGGGTCGTTATGTAGCATATGCCGATGCCGGAGTGGCGCCCATCGACTTCCCGATCGCTCCGACAGTTGCACTCCCCAAGGCACTGGCCGCTGCAAACCTGACAGTCAAGGACATCGCATTGTTCGAAATTAACGAAGCCTTCTCCGTAGTAGTACGGGTCTCTGAGAAGGTTTTGGGTATCGAACCGGAAAAGATCAACGTAAATGGGTAAGGTCCTGTTGGTCTTGCTCGCCTTACATGCAGTCTAAATACTGTTACAGCGGTGCGGTTGCTCTCGGACATGCCATCGGTAACTCGGGTTCTCGTATTGTTGTCTCGCTTATCCACGCGCTCAAGTCCGGCGAGTACGGTGCGGCTGGCATTTGCAACGGGGTAGGTGCTATTAAAAAAATTTAATACTCCAAATCTAACCTTCTCGGGTCACAGGGTGGTGCTGCATCTGCGATTGTTGTTCAGAAGCTGTAGTGTTATCAGAGAGGGCTATTCACAGGGGAGAGCGGGTCGTCAATCAATTTGCATAGTTCTGTACCACAATTACGTTCACTTTGCCTTATACACAGCAACTTACTTTTATCTTACCTTATCGCGCATAGACGCACCATTGCGTGTTGATCGGGGGCACTACACATATAAGGAACAGCTTTTATATTACTTGAATGATGCGTATGCAGAAGACTGGAGGGAAGACTGCAGTAACGCATTCAGGAATCGTTGTCTCACCGTTTTGAGGCACGGGTGCAATCCTTTCTGGCCGAAGCGTGCCGAAGTGTTGGACTAATCGTGATTAGTGGCTTGCTCCCCGGACATGCCTAGAAGCGAGTGAATAAAAATGATCGGAAAAGGTAGACAAGGCTTAAACTGTAAGAGATTGGTCGCTTCATTTATATTCCCCCTTACTCAAGTGTTCGGCGGGGATGTTTCCATCGTCGGGTCGCGAACTCGATAGGCTCCTTACAATCAGTTCATATACAAACATCACTTGGCGTTTCCCGTCCGGGACTTCAAACCTTGTCGTTCCAGCGCCCCTGCTTCTTCTTCATGTACACGAACACCTTATCGTTTAAATATAGCTCGAATTCCCACCGGGGCGAAGATACTCGGCATGGAGCCCTTGTATATCTTCCAGCCATCGGATATCTAGTAGGTGTTCTGCGACTCGGACGCTCAAGATTGACAGTATGGCGACGCCTGAGTCCCTACCTCACTTGGAAGAAGTCCGCCTTGAGTCCATATTCTCGTCGGAGAAGAAGGACTCTGCAGTCGATGAGAAGCATCCCGAAGTAATCTCCGTTGAGTCGATAGACTCTAAGGATGTCGACGAGGCTCTCGAGCTTGTGGGAATGCGGCGCGGTGAGCACTTCAGCGAAGAATACAACAATAAATTGCGGAGAAAACTGGTACTCGCATTCCGGTCTCTTTGGTCGATATCATTTAATAACGTCTCCTCAGGATTGGACAATTCCCCCGCTTTGTGCAGCAGTTTATTTCACTCAGTTCTTGTAAGACAAACGATCTCTTATGATTCTTGTGGATAGATCAAATAACATGTCACTTTCTAATTTTAAAGGGACAAGACGTCCTTGAATTATGCTAGCATTATGGGCTTTCCGATTACAGGACAAGTTAGTGAGCCTTACGTGTGTCTATCCGTACAGCAATTTACATTCGATCACACTCTCAAGGATTATAATCTCGTCGCATTGGCGTTTTATGTTGGTAAGTTTCTCGGACGTTAATTTGTATGCTCGTATTAATGTTATGATCATTTTATAAGGCTTCTTCGTGTGGGAGTTCCCGACGGTCTACATCTCTCAGAAACTGAAGCTCGGGAAGTACCTCGGTAAAAACTCAGTTCCATTCACGATCATGCTCTGTGCTGACTTGCACGAAGGAATTAATGTGGTGTTATGGGGTATCGTCCTTATGCTCCAAGCAGTACCGAATACATTCGGACCAATTTTTTTCCTGCGCTTCCTCCTTGGTAATCCGTTCCGATTTATTTTTGTGTCAGGATCTATTGAAACTTTCTGACTACAGGCATGCTCGAAAGCTGCGTGGCTCCAATCCTTATTCTCATCATTTCCATGTTCTACAAGAAGAATGAGCAGGTGCGTCTTGATAATTCAATTCGCGGGTTAAAACTCACGTCTTCTCTGAGGAAGTCACGACGAATTTCATGGTTTTATGTTATGGTAAACCTTTTTGCCACTCATTATCTGCTAAAAATAAAACTGCATTAGAATGGACTGACCTCGATATTCGGAGGATTTGTCGCATATGTGACTACTAAAATTATTACTTCATATCGCATTGGCGTCGTATTGACCTCAGGATCTAGGGCATATCTTTCGACCCAAACACGAACTTTGCCCCTTACAAAATACTGTTTCTCATGCTCGGGGGTCTCGCCATCGCGGTTGGAACGGCTGTCATAATCTGGATGCCAGATTCACCTGTACACGCACGGATGTTGACTCGCGAGGAAAGAATAGCCGCAATCGAGCGCGTCCGCGACGATCAGGGCGGTACCGAGAATAGAAAGCTGAAAAAAGACCAAGTGATCGAGGCGTTTACAGATATAAGAACATGGTTGATAGTGTTGTCAACTCTCGTTAGTGCGTAGGCATGTTATATGTACCTTAAAGAGCTTGCTAACATATCCCTTTAGCGAGCATACCAAATGGAGGGTTAAGTAATTGTGAGTCTATTCTGTTAATTTCCGTTCTTATAAGAAGACGTCCTGAAGTTAAGCTTGATCTCAGTCGGATCGATCATCCTAAAGGTAAAGTTCGATATTTAAAGACATCATTCTTCTGACATAAGTTTGACGCCCATGGTACGATAGAGCTTTGGTTACACGTACGCAACATATGTCGAGATATACCAGTCACAATTTTACGAAAGTATATATCCCTTTACAGGACCAAACAGGCGTTGATATTGGGTACGCCGGGTGGGTTAATCGGATCTTTTGCTACAATTACGCTTGGCTGGTATGCGGATAAAAAGGTTAGCGCGTGTCAATACTCCGACTGAAGATATGATAAATCCAAATTTACATCCAGAACGAGAGAATGGTACCGATTGTCATCTCGATCATTCCGACCCTTATCGGCACAGCCATGCTTGTTGGATTAAACGGGTCTGGACAGAAGGGGGCGCTCCTTTTCGGTAAGCTATGTGAAGGATTAAATATACCAACAGGGTTAACCATCCGAGTAGCCAGCTGGATAATCGGTTTTTATGGCTGTTCGCTCGCCCTTGTATACGCCTACAATGCGAGCAACACGAGTGGGCATACCAAAAAAATTACTGTGAATGCTATGACTCTCACAGCTTTCAGTCTGGGGAACGTCATAGGCACAGAAACATTCCTACCGAAAGACGCTCCAAATTATCTCCCGGGAAAAATCTCGATACTGGTATTGCTAGCGTCACAGCTCTTCATTTGCTTCTTGCTCCGTTGGATCAACCTACGTTTGAACCGGAAAAAGCGGGAAAATATAGAAGAAATTAAACGAAGGAACAACTGGACGGACGAAGATATTCAGAAAGAGCGTGAAAGGCATGCTTTCTTGGACCTTACAGACAATCAGTAAGGATTATTAGATTTCAATTTTTTTTTTGAAAAGTTCACTAAATCAATGCAGGAACCCATACTTCGTCTATACGGCATGAACATTATATGTAGCTTCGGTAACGTTTTGATGAGGATAAGGATGATGTTTACGGGTCATGTTCTGTAACTACAATTCCACAAGCGTTTGTAGGTCCATATGCATGTTAGCCATGGCATTTCTTAGTCCATATATGGAAAGCAGACCAATTGAAACGATCGACGTTGACGATCTGGTGAACGTTCTGTTCTGACCACGAACTTGCCACCGACGTCCACATTGCACTCTGGTGTTATTAACACTATCCACCCAAGGAAAACTCCCAATATCGCATCCGACTACGGGCCTTGAACTTGCTCGAACGGACTGCTCTATCGCCATGGGGGATTCACAAAATGCCAAGGGACTGACTTCCGAAGCATTGTCGAAATTGCCTCACGATCACTCTGCTAAAGCGTCGCTGGTCAAGGCATTTGTCTTTTCTCAAAAACAATACTTCTCAGCCTATCTATCTGAAGGAAGAAAGGATTTCTCGCAGTGGCAATGGATGAATGGGATTGAAGATGGTGGGGATTCATCAAATAGCAAAAGCATCGCGAAGACGTTACCCATAGGAGGCGGTTTCTCCAGTCCTCCCGTGAAACCGCGCAACTCTCAAATTCAACTTCCACTTAGAATCTCTAAACATGGCCCAGATTCTGATAAGTTACTTGTCCCCAAACTGAGTAAAAAGCGAGACGCATCGATGTCGACGCATCGGAGCGCAACAGTCGACGAAAGGTCCGAATCCTCAATTAAGTTGGCCAAAAAGCCAAACGCCAACGGAAAATCATTAAATGATCACAAGAAGAAAGGCAATAACCCTACGAATGTAACCTTCGTCAAACGAAAGCAATCCGATAGTGATAACGAAAGAGAAGAACGTATGTCGAATTCACGGCCAACGCGTTCGTTATTAAAGCAATTTTTTAGGATTAGCTCAACGACGCGCACGAAGGAAAAGAAAGAAACTGATAGTTGCTCCTAAATTACCTTCGGAGATAACAGGGACTAGGACGGAAGTGGACAAAGAACGAACAGGGCGTATAGATGGTTCGAGGAAAGGGAAAGGGAAAGGCTCAAACGGAAACAAAGAACTCAATAAAAGGCTCCCCGCTGGCCTTGCTCTTATGCACGGGTTTAGCGCCAATAACATTGGAAAGGATAGAATCACTGTAGGGTTTTTTTAGAGGCACGTATGATAGCTATTGACGCTCCTAAGGTCTGTTCAGGCGCGGCGTATGGAGTTTTTGGTAAGGGTCGCGCCTCTACTAGAGTAAAAGCAACCAGGAAGTCGACTTTGAAGAGTAAGCAAGTTTACAGAATACTATTTCAGCTGAATTTCTGACGAGATGATCGAACCCAGCTATCTTCAGCGAGTCTGACTTTCTCGGGAAAATCTCCTCTTCCGCCAAGTCAGGTCGTAAACACAGGTCTATCCCAAAGCGCGTCATTACCATTAAATCTCAATCATCAACTGTGTCATCAGACTACCAAGACCTTGAGCGCAAGAAGCTTAGTGCGGGAAACGAACCTTCGGCAGTAGACTCAGCTGTGTCTGGGAACTCTTCTGCAGTTTCATCTTCCCCGTCTACTCGGCAGGTAAAGGGCTTAGGTTATGAAGAAAAGCCAAATCACGAGTCTGAGATCTGGGAGATTGAGCGGGCATTTCTTCCAGGGGCCGACCCTGCCCGATTGTCACCTCCAAAGTCTCCAAAGAATAGAGTCGTAAACGGCAAGACACGGGACCGGAATCCCCCAGCGCCCACACATGTGGGTAGTAAGAGCATGCCAGCGCCAGTATCCCGCAGCACTTGTGTGTCATCCGCACGCGAGAAGTGGTGTACAGTACCATGTGACACTGGAACTAGTCGTGCTGGAAGTGCGTCTTCTCTGGCTCCCTCTCAGTCGGCGTCCCAGGCATGGGCTAGGGTGGATTCTCCAGCCCCGTCTTGTTCGCTCCAGGTTAAATCTAAGTTCTTCGCATCTCCAATTTTGAATGTGGCTAGAGTGTGTAAAGACAATATCTCTCCTGAGAAATCGCAGGTTGCGCCAGTACAGGATCAAGATCATGAAATTCACTCAGTCTCAGCTGGTGGGTTTCAAACCCAAGCATTTAGGACATACGCAGGAGACATCGACAATGATCTTGCGTCTCTATATCCTACTGAAGGAGCCATTGGAGAACTAACTGCCGGAGGACATGAATCAGGTACCAATGAAGAAAACCTCTTGCTGGATCCACAGGAGTTTGCTATTGACGCTGACTGTGTCTCTGAGTACAAGGCACAAAGCAATATTTCTATTTCGCAGTCTGTCCTGGTCGAAGCCTTTGGAAAAGGCAAATGCGATCATAACAGCGACACCACGAGAGATATGGCCGTGGACTCCTTTCGTCCCTGTCACAAGCAGGCTCACGCATCCCGCAGAACGTTGCCCCCTCCCGAAGGGCCTTATTACGGATCCGACTTCATGCATAACAATTCCGACTTTCTGGATGAAGGCTCTGATATGTACGGCCTTTACGCGGGTATAGAAACGGCCGATGCAGTGAATAACAGTATGTACAAGCAGGAAAACATCAGCGAGTCAAGCATAAGACCTTATCAAGCGATCATGGATTCCGAGTTTTGCGGGGTTGCAGATGAGCATCTGTATCTCTGTCGGTCACTGGAAGACCCGGTTGGGGGATATACTTACTCCGAACAGGTCTTGCAAAATTGGGAGGCCGGAATCAGCGTGTACAACTCGGAGGACGATGTCCAGTCATGTACGGAGGTATTTTTGGACGAACAAGTCGAGTCCCAGGGCCATTTTTCGAGTGTTCTCGACGACATGGATATGGATCCGTCGACTACTACGTTTCTTCAGGGTCGCACGTTTTTGCTGGGCATGCACTGTTCGCAAAGTGGCATACCTGAAGAGAGTCCCAACCCACTGCTAGCAGAGTGGTCTTCTAGCTCGGCAAGCCGTTGGCAGACACAGGGATCGTTGGAAGATGTCGAGGCCGAAGTTGCCAAAGAGTTCCAGAAAAAATGGTATCCCGTAAAGCATTAATAGCGAACCACAAGCCAGGGTTTTGTTATGTATCGTCTTGGTTGGCGAGTAGTTGACTGGCTTTAGTTTACGGGCCGTTTCCAATAAAATAAATACTGAGAAACGCTGGTGATAGTAAAACTGAAATGGGAAACCAGACGCGTCCAGCGCCGCTGGCAGCCCGTCGTCACGCCGGCGGCTGCAGTCAGTTTAGCTACACGTGCAGTGCTACGACCTCATCTTGCCTGAGCTATGGCCAAACAACGCAAGCAAAAAAATAGGCCAGCCTCCGGCAACCCGCCCTCGAAGTCAGAGGAAATCCCGGAGGACGAACAATGGCGGATCATCGAGCAGTCCGGCGTATTGAAGAACATACCACTGAACAAGCCCCCTTCCTCTGGCTTACCATCTACCGGCACGCCTGACAAGGCTGAAGTAACGAATGACGAGGACTTCTTTTCTCCTCTATGCAATGAAATCTTCAACACCGTCCTGCTCGCCATCCCCTTCTCCTCTCTTTACATAATGATGGACGTGTACGGACGCTCAAGTGATTCACTTGCTAGCTTCGCAGTATTCTGACCACCGGTACAAGGACAGTCTTGCGCATCGTCAGTATGCGCAGATGATTACTACGTGGGACGTCGTTGAAAATGCATTGTGGGGAATACCTCGTCAGTTTCCTGATCTACTTCCCATGTGTTCGCCCTCACTGTATTTGTTCTCGTTATTTCGCAGTATTGTTCCTGTTCATTTTCTACAGTGAGTTTCTATGTCAATATGTTTACATGCTTCTTCGTTTAATTTGTTTTTGCTAGCGACGCGTCATAAAGCAGAGCGGCGAATGCAGGCTCTGTTGTTCTTCCTGTCAGTAGGCTGTGGCTCAAGGTTGATTTATGTGGTCAACTGGGGGAGCTGGAAGACGGTGATAAAACAGGTATCTACTAGCAGCAGCTTTAATTTATTACCGGGTCTCACGTTCGCTAGTGTCCACCATTAGGAACAATATGGATATACACGGTTGCGCAACTAGACCTCCTACCTGCGGTTATAGCTCTTGCGTCCGTTGCTGGTTTCGTCAAATGGAAGGATTTAAAGATCATATTTTAGCTTCGGCGGACACGTATTTGGGAATCGATAATGGATAATAATAATATTAATGTCACCCGAGCACATCTCTACTCCAAATATAAACACATTTCACTCAAAACAGTGGATGAGTTCAGTAGTTGAACGTCCGTTCTGAGCTACTCTCCAGCGCGCCAGATAAAGGGTAAGAAATTTCTATCCGCTCGATGATACGCCGTCACGGGATGGAAGCTTTCACCCGGATGGCACCTTATACGAGCGTACGGAATCTGTGAGATGCACATAAACAACGGCCTCCGTCAGTCAACAAACCAGAATCGATTGCACGTAAAAATAAGTGTCCGGAATACATAGCAAATCCGCTAGACACCTTGACCCTCGTCCAGCTCACCAGCCAAAAGGACGATTTTACTCTGAAAACGTAATCAACGCTGAATCCAAACACCAGTCGTGGGCTTAAACGTACCCTATAAGTTATTGTCCTTCCCTCAAGCACTCTTTCTAGAACTCTGATTTGCCACTTCAAGCGTTTACTGACCCCGGCTAAGGCGATTCGGTGGCGATGGATACGCTCCTGAAATGCCTTGAAGACTCTGTCATCTCGTGCAAAATAATATGTCTGAAACAGGGATCAGCACGTTCAAGCTGGGTGAATGAAGCACATACTGGAATGGGATCGCCCTTGACAGTGTCTGACACACATGACCAGGCAGCCATGGCCAAGAGATCCGCAGTAGCATTTGATATGCTAAAGCATCTCTAGAAGTGAAAATAAAGGCCGTACTAATATAAGCACCCACTAGTCTTCTAATGCCGCAATGAGGTCGGCCTTCCCCAGCTCCTTTGTCGCAAAGCTTCGAACAGCGTTTTCAGCAGCATGTACCGGCCTTCCCTCTGTACCAGCGTGAAGAGCGAGGGCGACATTATGTGTTTGGTTAGAGACCCATTTCTCACCCTCACTCATGATCAACGTCTGCATAAAAGACGCAATAAGGTCCGACTGAGAACTTTGCAAACCATAATCTATAGCGAGTTTGAGGTTCGTGCCTTCGATGAAAGAAAGTTACCACTTAGCTACATTATGCTGTAGAAATACGCGTACTTACGGAGAGCGTTCAGCAGTGGTTTCGTTCTCTTATCAGCCATGTCGCTGTCTTCGAGATGATTTACCCATCTTGACATGGCACCCAATAGAATTATGGTAACTTCGCGATGAGAGTCGCCTATCCTCATAGCATGCACAAGGGGCGTTGCGTCTCCCGTTTTCTTGAGCAGAAGCTTGCATGCATTTAGTTAAGAAAAGAGATTGCGGAAGACATATCTGGAGATGTCCTACATGAAAAGCACGATCGCGGACTTCCATCAAAAACATGATGTCCTTTCCTTCTATAGCTCGGAATATTTCGTACGACTGGAACATCCTTCAGCGTCCATATCAGACTCAAGACAAAAATCTCACCTGGGGTTCTTTCCATGGGCCACTCCGTCCCTTGGTTTGGTGCGAGAGCCAGCTTTTCCGAGAACCGCTTCCAGCCGACGCATTTGAGTCTGTTCTCGGCCCGCGCACCTGTTCAGTAGGTGAAGGTTCTTCGTCCACCGAAGGGGGCGTTGGGCTTCGTCGGAGTTGTCTCAGAACTTCCTTTGGTCCACTACGTTCGCCTTCACGTTCTAGGAAGCCTTACCCAGACCGCAGATAAGACCACGAGTACCGCTGCCAGCGCCGCAAGATAGTGCTTACTTGTCGAAGGCAGTCTAGACAGAAGGCACGGTTCAGAGCTCAGGGCCTTTTGTAACTGAGGCCGTATGCGTCCTGACGAAGGTCCATCTAGCTGCTCCGCTAATTCAAGGACTTGGTATGCATTGTTGAACATGTCCTGTAGGTCTCGAAGTTGATGTCGTTACCGATGCTGCTGTTGAATTCCCACGTCTGAGTGAGCCAATCCGCATATTACTTGAGCCAGCACAATGCCGACAGAATTATCCTAGAGCAAGTGTGGCAGAGAAAGTAGGAAACGGTCATCCGGTGAGGATGCTGACGAGGATACGACAGAATGTGAGAAAACATCTCCTCTCGTAGTATTATGATCTGCGTATATCAAAGGACGGTGTAACTCCGTTCGGCAGAGGAGGAAACGAATTTACAGTGGATTTTATGTTGATCATCTGCGCCAACAAGACCCAAAAGGCGAAAACAATAAAATAGAGTATAAAAGTCATTCTAAACTACTCTCCGTTTCCAAAGTATAACGTATTTTACTTAGTACATTCCATAGTAGTTTCGGTGAAAATGATATTTCCGCATCCGCACGACATCCGCTTCCGTCTCCCCGTCTCTCCTATCTTGTGGGTGATCCAGTTTCTAACTTTTCTTCTTCAGCCTTGAGGAGTTTTTTCTACCCTCATGGGTATCCAGAAAGCCGCCCAAGTCCAACGCGTTTCGAGCCGCTTGATTAATGTGTTTGAAACGATCGGGACCTAGATGGATTCCACCGTAGTATCTCGTCACGACTACAAGCACATTGTCAACATCCTTGAAAGGTACGTTAATTCAACCCACAGTGAAGTCATAACGGCTACCTACAAGGATCTGCAAGAGATGAGCAACGCGACCTCCAGCTGCGGTCTCCCCATCATCGTCATTGTCTATCGAAGTAAACTTAGACGGGACGTGCATAACCGCTATAATACTCACCTTGGTGTAGAGTGCCATCCATCGTACATCGCCAAGCATTGATTATTGGATGCGCCGCGCGAGCGATCCGTTTATCGGACATGAGATGCGAAAGGACGACGGGGACCTGGTCAGAGGCAATCAGAGGGTGCGTTAATATGCTAGTGAACCGATGCTCACCTGCGACGGATGAGATATTCGACAAGCTCGACCGATGAAAACGCTTTTACGATCGACTATGGGTTCCGACACAACAAGATTAATGCTGTCGGGGAGGATCGCCTGACTTTCATTTTCTTCGGCTAGACTTTGCAGATTTGTGTTCGGACGAAAGTCCTTCTGAGGTGCACTTTCTAGCACTCTTTCTTTCTCATCCTCCCTCAGAAGTTCCTGAGACTTCTCCTCGCTCAGGCGTTCCGAATACCAGCTCCCGCAACGTTCGCGAACATTCTCTAGACCGTCAAAAACGCACTCTGTTTCTGGAAGCCACTCTACGCCACCTCTTGACGATATAAATGTCCGAAGGATGGAACCGAACAGACTAGAGTCCACGCTGAACGATCCAATGTAACGCGAGAGAAGCTGTAATTGAGGTGGGGACGATGATGGGTAGGTTGGAGGCAGGGATACGAGTATCTTGAATCGCGTATCTATACTGTCGTGTGGAGGGGGTAGACTGCGTAACTTGTCAATCACGTAAGCTTCAGGGTCTCTTCAGAACCAAGGACGTACTCCAAATGAACTTCATATCGCACCGTCTTGTCGTACGTGTACGCCGCAGCACCCTCGTTGCTATCAGAGGAGTGCCATGTTCTTATCGAATCATCGCCGTAGATGGACTGAAGAACTGCATGTCCACAAGTGTTGGAAAGAAAGAGACGACATGGGAATGCGGCTGAAAGCTCGGCGCACCCCCAATTTCCGACGCGATCTGCTCAGTCTCTGGGACGAGTGAGAGATCAGATACGAGAGCCTCGAGTTCTTTAGCGTAATCTCGAGATTCTGAGTCCTCCGGCGGTGCGGTGCTCATGGCAGCTGAGGCGAGAAAGTTCGGGAAGTAAATACTATATTGTGATGATCGACACTGGTAGTGCATAGCTTGCCAAATACCAAGTCAAGTGTATGTAATGGTTTCGTAGAAAAAGCCTCGTCCGTGAGTTGTAGGACATGCCGCCTTCAACATCCCCGCCCACAGTCCGTGTCATCATCCGCCTGCCGTACAACAGACCGCAGGAAGGGTACGAGAACCCTCCGCGTGTAAGCTCCTCGTTTTTCCACTCGACGCTGTATTCATTGTCTTACTGAGTGCAGATTGAATGGAACGCAGAGAAAGAAGACATCCTGTGGGCGGTCATAGCCCGTTCGAGAGCATCAGATAGTGTTGGACCTGACTGTGAGTTTCTCGCCTTCTTACTGCTGAATCTATGGTTTGATTCAAGCTGGGAAACGTTGAAGGGCAGGGACTTGCGGCTCATCTAGCTGTACCTTTACCCTATCTTCTTTTCAGAGCACAATCGCGTTATGAAGAGGACCTTAGGGGTCTACAGCTTCACACTGGTGCCCTGGGGCCTACTGTGACCCAGCCTCAAACAAGGCCACTGGATGACGACGGCAAGGCTCAGGACCACCCAGAGCTAGTCAGAAGGACATCCGGGCGAGTAACAACTGGAAGCACTAAACTGTCTTCTTCTGCTAGGATGAATACTCCGCTTGCTGTCCGGGCTCGATTAAACTCACTAGGTTATGACTCCGGGCACCGTCAGTCAAAAGCATCTTCGTCCTCAGTTACCACACTTCAAGGCGCCCGCAACAACCCGCCCTTTGCGAGGCCGGCTTCGCCAACGTCGTCTCGCTCGGAATCGGAGTCTGAGGATGAGGCTGAGAAAGCAGAGGAGGAAGAGCGCCGTCTGGAAGAACAAGAGGCACTGGACAAGAAACTCAAACACTTGCAGACTATTATGACCAGTGATGCGATTGGGCTCGTGCACGATGTGCGTCCAAAATTGAAAGGGAAGGAGCCTCAGCGAGGCCGAGACCTAATGTCTCCCGCGTCCCCTTCGCCGCTGCGCCAAACATTCCAGAGGAGAGATCCGAGCTCTAGCGATTTCAATTCGGCCACGAGCTCCCTGCAAGACTCCGAAATACCTTCAATCCCATCTCCGCCGCCTGAACCACAATCGCAGTTGCCCAGGACGAGGCACCTTACGCAAGGGAAGAAATCTTCAAGTCCGCCTGCGTTGTCTTCAGGCCAGGCTAGAGGCCAGGCACACACATACTACAGACCCATGGCGGTGGGGATGACCCAGGCGAGTGACAGGAGCAGTACCCAAGGCTCCAGTGCATCTAGCTTCAGCGACATTAGTGGTGCGCTTCTCCTCCGTTTTGTATCTTGTTTTGTTCCGCAGATTAAGACTTTTGTTCAACAGAATCGATAAGTCTGTCAACGTCGGCCCTGGAGAGCGCGCTTTCGTCTAACATACGAGGTACCGGATCGCGATTGTAAGTAAATGCTCCTTCGCGCAAAGACCTGATTGTTTACGCAGAGCCCGGACTTGTAGTTCGGCTTTTGCACGCAGTCAATTTGGGAGACGTGCCTCAGGACATCAATAGGCTAGATAGTTGTCTGTACGAATAGCACCCTAATATTTTTTGTCCAAATTGTTTTGCTCGAACAACGGTTGCCACCGACGCGAGGACGACCCGACGCGTACACCTCCGAGACTCTGGGTGACGCGTCCATCATGAGCACTAGATTGTTCTCAGCCATTCTCAGCCGCATTACCAAGTCCAACTTGTCAGGCTGTGAGGGCTGCTTGATAGCTGCGCGACACGTCGACCACACCGCTTGCAAAGGCATTACTATTTAGTCAGGGCTCGACCGAAGGGGGGAGGGGTTCGTTAAGCACAACCGCATTCAAGTGTTGCCCGAGGCTTACTTTCGGTCACGTCCGTCCTATTCTTCCTTTGTTTCTCGCCCTTTCGCTCTTCATCCGCACTCTCCTCCTCCAACCAACATCCACCCAAGATGCGTCTGACCTTCGTCAACGACATGGGTCAATCCTTCGTCATCGAGATTGACCCGCAGATGAGCCTGGAGGATATCTCGGCGCTGCTCGAAGCCGAGGTGTGTTTCAACGATTACGTCCACGGAACCAAATTCTAAATATTTGATCACGCATACTACCATGGTGTTCCTGCACACCATTTCAAGTCCGGAATCCCTACGAACGAGCAGAGTATATCCTTCGAAGGGCGGGACTTGAGCAGTCCCAAATCGACAATGGCGGAGCTGGGGGTGGGGGACGATGCTATGCTCCTTCTGCGGCGGAAAGTGACTGTGGCGGGCAGGTGCGTGAGGAGCAAGGATCGGAAACCAGTCCTTAATTCTTATCTCATATTACGCTCTTACAAGGTCGACGGAGCAAGACTCTGAAATGATGCGTTTGCAAGTGCTCGGTGACCCCGAACTGATGCGCCAACTGCGCGAGGTAAGCCGATGCCCCCCTCGCTAAATGCACACCTTTACACAACCCAACTCTAACTCTAAAAACGTCTATCAGTCACAGCCCGAAATCGCAGACGCAGCACAAAACGACCCCGCGCGCTTCGTAGAGCTGCTGCGGCAGACGCGGCAGCGGCAGGCGGAAGCCGAGTACAACCAGCAGCGCGAGATAGAGCACCTCAATGCGGACCCGTTCGACGTGGAGGCGCAGCGGCGGATAGAGGAGGCGATTCGCCAGCAAGCCGTGATGGAGAACATGGCGCATGCGCTAGAGTATGCTCCTGAGAGCTTTGGGCGCGTGATGATGCTCTAGTGAGTTGGATACCATGGTTCTGGCAGATTCACGTATCTGAGCACTCTCGGACAGTATTCCTGTGGAAGTGAACGGGACTCCGCTCAAGGCGTTCGTGGACAGCGGGGCTCAACAGACTATCAGTGAGCTTCCATCTCTCTCCTGCTATTTAATTACACTAATTGCTCCAAACCACAAAGTGAGCCCGGAATGCGCGGAACGATGCGGGATCATGCGCTTACTCGACAAGCGTTTCGCAGGAGTCGCCCGGGGCGTCGGGACTGCCCAAATCCTAGGGCGCGTTCACTCCGCGCAGCTCAAGCTCGCGGACCTACATCTAGCGTGCGCGTTCACGATCATGGAGGGGCGCGACGTGGACCTGCTTTTCGGGCTGGACATGCTCAAGGCGCATCAGGCGTGCATCGACCTCGAGAAGAACGTGCTGCGCATTAACGGACGCGAGGTGCGCTTCCTTGCGGAACACGAGTTGCCGGACAAGGCGCGGATATTCGAGAACCCGCAGGGTGACCCGGCGGATCCTTTGTCGGCACCTGGGGCGAGCTCGTCGACGTTGGCGAGTCCACCCCCCCAGCAGCCGTTCCCTGGCTCGGGCCATACCTTGGGAGCTGCTCCGCGGACTAACCCCCAGGCTTCTGGGGTGCAAGCAAGTCGATACCCGGAGGCGAGTATCCAAACATTGATGAACCTCGGTGCAACGCGCGAAGTGGCGATCCAAGCATTAGATGCGACGGGGGGCAATGTCGAGTATGCCGCGTCGGTATTATTCAATTTCTAGGCCAACTGTAATTTTTTCCCTCATCTTGTTGTGCCGCCGTGTACGATCTTTTTTAACGACATCTAAAACGTGTTTACTACATAATTATCAATGGACAACACAATACAAGGGCCTTATACACACACTCATACACTACATACATACGTGAGGGGGAAAACCTGAAAAATAAATACAACAATTCAGATGAGACTAACACCAGTTCGGACGAGCCCTCCGCGCCAGCTCCGCATCCCTGCAGACCTATAGTGCGCCCAATCATTCTGCATTCTGGCAAAGGCATCTTGGATATGTTCAGGCATCAGTGCCGTCCTAGCTTCGGGAGGAGGCAAGAACAGAGATGACATCGGCAGTGGGACGTCATCTCTGTCCTCGTCCTCGTCCCTCCTCCGTTTACTGCTTCCACTGTCCAAAGCGCCGCCTGCCTTGCGCTTCCCGAGCATAGGCGAGGTGTGGTCGTCGAGGACCTGAGCATCTTCGAGCGATTTCTTTACCTCGAGTCCGCTTATGGTCAAGGCGCGGACCATCTCAAAGGCGAGGAAACCGACGATGTCAACTGTATCGTCTGCGCCTTTGAGGTCCAGCTGCGGAGGGAGGTTGAGAAATTCGCGAAAGCGCTTGGCTGTAAAAGTAATCACAATTCATTCTGTCGATTTGTGCGTCAGACAGGGGCTTACATTTCCGGTAGGTAAACGACGCCTGTCGACAATCTGAATAATGTTGATACTCTTCGCGAGTCATTTGTCGGGTTGCGTCGTCAGCTTCTTTCAAGCGCTGAATAGAAGCTTCGTGTGCCTCAATATCATCCTCGTCCTCCTCATCATCCGACTGGTGTCCAGCCTGCTTCAGCACCTCGGAATACACAGCCTGGATCTCCCAGGGCAGCTTCACAGTAATCTTCTGAGCCTTCGCAGCAAGCTTATCTATCCCGAAGCGTGAGCAAGCGCGCCGTTCGTTCCCAAAAGGAACCTACGCACCGTCTGCGCCATCCTCGAGAGTTTCGACCTCGACTGCGCCTCCGCCGTCTCCGCCCGAGTCCTTCGCGTGCTTACGGACGTCCTTCCAGGAGAGGTAGGTACGGAGCCGGTTGACCTTGGCGCGGTCGTGCCGGATGAGGAATATGAGGTCTTCGGCTGAGAGGTAACGCGCACCCCGGCGCGTGGCTAGGGCGCGTGCTTGCAGGATCTGGAGAGGGTAGTCGGGGTGAGGAACAAACAAAGGCGGTGTAACGCGGCGCAACGCACGAGCTCAATGATCTGGCTGCGGACGATGTCCTCAACGAGATTGACGGTATCCTGGTTAGGGTCCTGTACCTCACCAAACACGAACATCTGCGTCGGGAGGGAGAGTTACACTACAAAGCTGCATGTAAAAATATAGAAGCGGACCATCTGCGAAATCTCCTGGGTATACTTGTAGTCCCTCATTCTGCGCTCCTCTGGGCCTGTTGTGGCCTGCTTTTTGGCGAGTAATGTCGATCCAGTCATAGACGGGCGGCCGGGTTTGCTGGTGCCTCCGGCGCGGCGGAGTAGCGAGCGCGTGGTCCGGATATGGGAGTATGTTCCCAGGGAATGCGGTTGGTAAGTCTGCCTCGGCGCACGAATGGCGTGCTCGACGGTCCACAAATTATAATAAGTGATAATAGGACACCGCAATGCGTTTATCTCCCGCTCCTCCCTTAGACACGCTAGTTTTGTATTAATATGTCGGCTCTCAGCGAACCCGCATTCACGAGGCCGCTACAACACCCTGTGGACCCACAACTCCTCGAAAATATCAACTCGTATCTGCACACCCTCACCCCGCAGGAGATCCTCAAATGGGCGCTGGAAAGTCTGCCAAACCTGTACCAGACGACCGCGTTCGGCCTCACGGGGCTTGTCCAGCTCGACATGCTGAGCAGGATAGCGGCCTCGCCCCCGCCTCTGATTTTTATCGACACGCTGTACCATTTCAAGGAGACGTTTGAGCTAGTGGAAGAGGTCAAGCGGAGATATGGCCGAGAGGTACATGTGTACAAGCCGGACGGATGCGAGACAGCGGTGGATTTCGAGGCCAAGCACGGGGAGCGGTTGTGGGAGAGAGAAGAGGCGACGTATGATTACCTGGTGAAAGTGCGTCTGGGGTGATGTTTCGCTGACTATATGCGCGTGCTTATGTGCCTGGGCAGGTGGACCCGGCACGGAGAGCTTATGCAGAACTGGACGTAAGGTCTGTCATTACGGGGCGGAGAGCGTCGCAGGGCGCGTCGCGCAAGTCGCTGCAGCCGCTCGAGGTGGACTCTACGGGGCTGTTCAAGCTGAATCCACTGTTTTCGTGGAGCTTTTCAGCGGTGCAGACGTACATACAGGAACACAGCGTTCCTCGGAACGCGCTGCTGGATCAGGGGTACAAAAGTGTAGGAGACTGGCACAGCACGCAAAAGTCGGGGGACGGGGACGAGGGAGAGCGTGCGGGACGGTGGGCAGGGCGGGAGGAAAAGACAGAGTGCGGACTGCACGAGGACTACTTTGCGCTGAGGCTGCAGGTGCTAAAAAAGAAGGTGCGCGGGTTTAACCGGAGTATATGTGGCGTACTGACGGGTTACGGAATAGCGGGAGGCAGAGCTGCGGGAGAAGGACGAGGCACGAGGAGACGAAGTAAAGGCGGAGTAAATGTAGGATAATGTGTATTGTGCGGTTATATATACATGCGGATAGAGCCATAAACGGCGTATGCTCTGCTTGTCCCCTGGAGCCATGGCTGCCCGCTCTCGGATACAAGCGATGCGATATCTGGGTGCTACTAGCCTGCGTCTACCGCCTCCGAATGCTCTGCTCACTCCCCGGCGGAGTTTGTCGGAGACTCTGGCGGGACCTACTACTCCTTTTCTCTCCTTCATTCGCTACTACTCCAATCCCCCTCCCCCGCAAGTTCAATCGCCTATGGTCGCCCTAAAGTACGCCTCCCTTTCCCCGCAATCACTCTTCCCTTCCTCACCTGCCCGTACCAGGCCGGCCGTCCCAGCTAGTCCCCCGCCCCTCCCCACCATTAACAGCAGGGACGTCCGTCTCCAAGTATTCACCCACCGCTCCGTCTACGGTCGCTCCAGACACGACTTTGAAGACCTCCCAAACGACCCCGCACCAGACAACGAGGTGTATGTCTATATCTAATCTTGTATACTCCCATGATTCCTGACAAACATATATTACCCTTCTGTGATCCGTTTCGCCCATCTCCCGGTATACTCCCGTCCCAGACTGGAGCATCTCGGTGATGCCGTCTTGGGCCTTGTAGTCACAACCTTCATCCGCGAGTGCTACCCGCACCTTAGAGTCGGTCCCGCAACCGTACGCTCTTATCTCACAATTCGCGTCCCACATGATTTATCGCAATAAAAGAAAATACGTTCCCTCGTCGTCGGAAACTCGACTCTTGCAGAGATGTGAGCACCCTCGATGTGCACTGATCTCTTTCTTTTCTAATCTTTTACCAGCTCCCAAAAATATGAGCTTAATCAGCGTCTCAAGATGCACCACGCTCATGCTCTTACACTTCAGTCGTCCATGAATATACGAGGTGGGCGGTAACCTCATTTATCGTCCGATAATGTATGGTCTAAAATACCGCCACAGCTGATGTTTTTGAAGTGAGATAAATATGCGGCTGTCCGACTCCAACCACTCACATTGCACCTTAAGGCCTACGTCGGTGGTGTCTATGTCGATCGGGGCATGGACGTAGCGAGTAACTGGATTAGAGCACTTCTCCTGCCCTACGTCCAGGAGGCCTACCGTATCGTGCGGGACCAATATGGTTTACCGCCGCATGAGCACGCAACTCCCTCCCCGCCTCTATCTGCGGACTCCTGCCACGGCAGGTCTATCCCACCCAGCCCCGAACCAATTAAAAACGACGGTAGTCCATCGGGAGCTGGAGAAACGAAACCAAGCGCGGCAGGCTACCTTTCGCTCTTCAACCAGCACTTGCAGCAGAAGCACAAGACTGTCGAATGGGTGTATGAAGCGGTTAGAAACGAAGGGACAAAGGTGACACCGATGTGGATCGCGCAAGCGAAGGTCGACGGCCGCAGCCTCGCGGACGGGCGAGGCAACACAAAGAAGATTGCCCAGAATGAGGCTGCGAGGAATGGCCTTGCGGAGCTGGGTATCGTCGTTGCCTGAGAGCAAGGTCGCGTCCCGACTTCTATCATATCTACAATGGGTTTCTGTTTGGGCTCTTAAAGGTTTTCCGCTCTCCAAAATATCACCGATCTGTTTAATACCCGCTCTGATGTACTGCTGTCGTGCACCTCTATGTATCTTTGGTTTCGTTTGCTTTGATGTCGCTTTGCAATTATAGATGTTTGTTATGGCCGCATTTTCGCAAAAGATGGGTGCACTAGATATTGTAAGGTGTACAGTGAATGCCGTCTCTATTACTTCAGAGATATAGGAAAGGAGGAAGAACGAAACACTACGACGGTCTGTCGGCTTTATCACCCAACCGTCCTATCCGTTCCACGGGAGGCGCCCCCCACACGAGAGTCTTCGACCCCGGGTCCAGGGCGTTCGGGAAGTACTTGACAAGCTGAGAAGCCAGCACCCCGCGCACGGGAGCTGCACCGGTCGGCGTTCGCGCAGCTGCAGCGGCGACCGTCGAATACGCCTTTGCCAAGTCCTCAGTCCCCGCCTTGACTTTATCATCCACCACGGCCACAGCAGCAGCGGCAGCGGTAGTAGGAAAAGCAGCAGCACCGTTCCGCGAATCAAGGAGCGCCTTCGCCTCCTCGTCGAGGTCCTCAAACGTGTCCTGGCGGACGGCGCGGATGGAGTAGGCCCATACGCCGACTACGAATGCGCCGATGAGGATGCCGGTGATGGCGTTTCGCGTGCGGAAGGGTGCGCGTGCGCGCTGGAGGCCTGGGGAGAGGCCCTGTGTAGTGGTGTGTGTGTGTTAGTGGGGGTTGCGAGGCAGGGTGAGGAATGGGGACTGGGGACTGGACTGACGTAGCCTTTTGGACGGTATTGCTTGTCGATTTCTTTGCGCGAGACGTATGGGCCGGACATGGTGGGACGGGTCTGGGTGCGTGGGCCGTGTGTCGCGTTATGCGCGCGGCTTCAGGACTTTTTCAGACTTATTATAAACTACGTTGGATTCTTGCAAATTTCGGTACATCCGCCCAAATTACAATACGACTACGAATCACTCATAGAAAAACAGTTTCAGAGCCAGCACCAATTCGGAATGAATGAAAGTTGTATGTCTATTGATTTGCGCGCGCGGAAAAAAAACATGCTAGATGCTAGAGTGTACTTTGCACTACAAAATTTAACGTCTCCGCGGCTACCTCATGCCTCAGAGGACTTGCCCTAACACGCGCGAGCAGAGGATACGCATTATTGAGACGGCGACAGAGCAGGTAGATGTACGGGACCGCGTACCTTGATCAATTGGGTTGCGCCGTAGCCTACGCCGACGAGTCCGACGGCCAGACCCGAGAACCACAGGCCTGCGTTCGCTCGTTCGTCAATTGCATGGGTCGCGGTGATAGAGAATGCAGAACGCACCGAGGTAGAGGCGGGAACGAGGGGGACGCCAGTACAGAGGCCTCGTGTCATTCTGCAGAGGATAAACGTTGGGTTACAGCGGTGCACAACACTGCGAAGGGCAGACGAAACGCACCTGGTAATATCTCTGCTTCTCCAAGACGTGGTTCGGTCCTACGTAGAAAGAAAAAAATAGTCAGGAACGTCCGGCCAGTGTCTGCGCGAAAAATAGAGGCGTACTGTTGACGAGGTGATCCATGGTGGACGAGGAGAACGGCGGTTTGTGGTAGACAGAAAGAGTAGAGGTGGCGGAGATATTGGGTGGGTTGTGCGCGATCCGGATTAACCCGAGGAGGTCGCGTCGTGTGCCTTCCTGCCGCCGCCGCGAGCACACATGTCCAACGAGCGCGTCCGGGTCAGAGTACGTTCAATTCCACCAAATTCATTTGTCCCGAACATTTACACCGCCGAAAGGGCGTAACCATCCACAGGCCTATTATCTATGGGAACACCGCTACCGTGCTGACGCCTGAAGAGCGCGCTAATTCCACCCACCCGGACCATACGCACAGATGGACCGTTGCCGTGCGCAGCGCTGCGTCGCTGCCCGACGCGGACACTATCGGCGGCGCAGACGATATTAGCTACTTTATAAAACGCGTCACGTTCAAGCTGCACGATACGTATCCGAACCAGACGAGAAGTGAGTCTCTGCGCCCGTGTCGATGCGAGCTTCGCTGAAACAGGCCACTTTAAGACATTGATAAACCGCCCTTCGAGGTGACTGAGACTGGGTATGCTCGTACTATAGTAGTCTGATTAAACGGTTTGCTAATTATCGTTTGTAGATGGGGAGAGTTCGAGATCCAAATTCGCATCAACTTCGTGCAGGAGTCCGGCGAGAAACAGTATATGCTCTACCACCACCTCAAATTGCACCCCTGGACAGTTATTGGCAGCGGCGAGCCGGACATACCCCCTCCAGAAGTCGCCGCAAAGGCCGGGCCCGTACATTCCTGGCAGTACGACGAAGTCGTCTTCAGCGACCCCTTCCAATCGTTCCTGAACATCCTTATTGCACACCCGCCGACACCGCTCCCAAAGGCCAAAAAGAAGCCTGTACCCTTCCACACGGCCAATCCCGATTCAATTGCGGACACCAAAGCGGGGGGGACGCCGGAGTTCACCCAAGCGATGACTCAGGAAGAGGCGGAGCGTTTGGAGAAGGCGCGGAAACAGGTGATTGCTGAGCAGGACAAATGGCGGGCGATCCTCATCGAAAAGGAGAATTTGTTGGGGAAGCTGAAAGCGCAGCTGGAAGCTTAGGCGAGTCGATTTGTTACAGTCCCTCAGTTGTAATCTATCATGTAATAGCGAAGTTGTAAAATTAGGCGGTAAAGAATGCTACAGGACGGGCTAACGATACAAAAGAGTGATAAGTTAAAGTACAATTCAATGCCAAGGTGCCCAACCAGGGTACATTTTGGACTAGGGACGATGAGCGAAATTCCGATCAGGAGAAAGATTTAACGCTCACCAGGTTACGCAGATCCGTAGCCTCTTCTATCAACATCTGAACGAGGTTACTCGTTGAGATCTCCTTGTCCTTCCCGCCATTCCGGTTAGCATCTTTTGCATACATGCCTCTCAGCTTTCTCTCAATCGGAGTAAGCGCCGTTTTGGCCAATTTCCGCAGGTCGACGGAATCTTTGACCGCATTGAATTCACCCGCTCTCTTTGCCTGGCGTTCCTGTGGGACGTGATAAGAAGTTAGGTTTCGTGTGCCCTGGGCCCCATATGACGGTTTGCTGACCATTTTGCGTTTCTCATCTTCCCATTCAACAAGTGGATCATGGATGAAGGCGTCCAAAACGCTCATGAGAACATCCTTGTTATCACGAAGGAGCTGCAGTGTGATCTCGGAAGCGTTGCGGAAAACACCTTCAACGCCAGTCACACCGAGCGCATCAACCATATTATTCGTCAGCCTGAAGGGGACACGTTCTGGTGTTTCCAATGTTTTTCCCTGGGACGAATTAATTTAGTACTTTTAGAGCAACAGAATGGGATTACCTTCTCAAAAAGACAATTGAAGTCAACGTGAACAACATCTCCAGAATTGATGTCGAGCAATATGTTCTCGAGATGCCGATCGCCTAGACTAGAAGCCAAACTTGGTTCAATTCTTTCGTGATGGAAGAAACCTATGGTACATACCCAAGGATGAAGCCGACCATGGACATCACCGCTGCCGTCCTCCCGTACGCCAGTCTACTGGATAGCCACGCCGTTGGTTCTGGGAAAGTGTCCAAAAACCATTCATGAAAGATGGGCGAGTATCTATCTCTCTTGCATTTAGTTTGCTGCAGAATTCCATATAAAAAATGCTCACAAATTTAGGATTTTCTCCTGGAAGATCTTGCTGGCCTCCTTATCGGTTGCTTCCTTGATCTTGGCAAAGTTGATCGACATATCGCGATTCTTAACGGTCAACAAAGTCAGGGCTGCTTTTTCCGGGTGAAACGACAACGGAGTCACGCACCCAGGCATCGATGCCCCTTGCAGAGTAATACTTCAGCAGAATAGGACGCACAGGAGTGGTATTCGGAACCCATTGTATGAATCCACATTCCTCATTTAATGTAACAACACTGTATGTCCGTATACCTGCACAGAGACTATTCAGTACCATGAACGGTAATCACAAGGCAGACCTTACGAAGCTGTCGCCTACGCGATTCCGAGTTTGTCTTGAGTAATTTGTTTATGATTGAATTAAAATCCATAAGGCGTGCATCCTTTCGAAGATCGTCCTTTGGTTTTCCCAAGAACATGTATATATGACCGTTACTTCCTTGTATGGTGATCTTCCTGGGCTTTGCCAAGGATTTCATTACATCCACCTCGTCGTAGAAAGCTGCGAGGATTCATGTTTGTTAGAGAATATAGTTTTGCAAACATCAAGGACACCAAGACTCGACATTACCCATGATCGTAGGAGCGTCTGGCGGGAAAGGTTGGTGAACAGTTTTTGAACTTGACGTTGCCGGAAGGGCAACAGTCATGGATTCCTGAAGGGGGATAATAAGCGGTGACGGCGCCAATTTGGCCAGCGCCGGAAAGTCTTTCGTCATGCTGAGGGTTTTGGTGGCATCATCTTTTATAGGATAATCGCAGAGCCTCAATAGTTCTGTCGCCATTGCTACGGCTTGGACGATGAGAGATGGAACAGAATTTCTAGCATTCTTTGGATTATTCTGCAATCCCACAAGTAAATTGACGTTAACGATTGGAAATGCATCGTGAGAGGAAGTTGACTTACTTTCAGCTGTTCCAGTATTGATCTTCCCCTCTTTTCCCTTTTTGATTTCGTCGACTTCACAACGGCCATGAAAAGCCATAATCCTTGCTGCGGATACTCTTGCAAAACAGTTGAAATCAATAAAGACAACGTCTCGAAAACTTGGTTATTTTTGTGATCAACTCTTGAGACGATTTGCGGGAAAGCGGTTAGCCACTATCAATATGTCGCAATTTTCAGCATGAGAATATACAGAGCGCCATAAATCTAACCTTGTATACGGGAGTGTGAGAAATGGCGTTCTTAATCTCAGTATTGATTGCGACAAAGGAGTCACCCCCAGCGTGTACACTGTCTTCTCCCATATCGAGCCAGATAGTGAGAAGGCGAGGGATCGTTTGGTACGCGTATTTCGATCCTAAGCGTATCGCCGTGGAGTAAGCTCGAACAGTGTACAGGTTCATTCGAGGACCTCTACTGTAATTTGAAAAGGGGCGTTGAGATGCGGGGGGAGGGACACATGAAAAAAAATACTGACCTACTCCTCTTGTCAGAAGCATTCAGTGCCTTGTAGCATTCGTCTTGAAAATGGCCAGCGTGGAAATGCGCGCTCTCAAATCTAAAGAAATTCAGACCACAAACATTACGGCCTGGATTGGTCTTATCTCACTCGGATAGGCTTCTTGCTAGTTCAGAAAGCTCCTTCGCCACAACACCGACGTCAAAGCGTTCCGATTCTTGCATCCATCGCGCTCTCAATAGCTTTGCCTGTAGTTGATGATTAGTATAGCGTAAAAAAGTTGGTTTCACGTTTTACTTTAGCCTCCACTCGTTTGAGCTCATCACCGTCGATTTGGTCGTCATCTGTAATATCCATGACATCTGCGGTGGCTTGAGCTTGTCGACGTTCCTCTGAAGCCCGCAAGGAGCTGTCGAGTTCGTATAGGGCCCGCAATGGTTCCCCGGACGCTTTCACAAGCTTAGCACTCTGGAAAAAGGTTAGAGGCGCCTGGCATTCTTGAGCTTGCAAAACAGCACTGTACGCCGTTTGCCAGTGACCAGCCTTCCGTGCGATTTTAGCACTGTCAAGCCAAGCTCGTCCTACCGCCCTCTTAAATAGCGTCGTTGCAACCCGGCTATTCTCGCCAAGCGTGATATTAGGTTAGAAGGTATATTTAAGGCGGAGAGAATATCACTCGCCTTAAAGAAAATGCAGTCCTATGAATACTAAGTATTGGTTCCCGAGTCCGGAAAGTGGGTAACGTAGAATAGAGGCGATGGGAGAGTCCAGAGAATAAGTCAGGCAAGACCTGACTCCTTGTTCCTCCTTCGTGTATATGTATGACTGACTGGCGGATTGTTTCTATATCGCGTACAAGATGCAGCTTGAGAACGGCGTCGTATGCTCGACGATAGCCTCTTTCCCCGGCTGCCGTGATAGGTGTACCCAGCTGCAGTCGGGTCGCAGATATCGCACTGGTGAAACCTGCCGCGTCCGAAGATTCCAATGCAAGCAGAAGGCGAGCAATTGCTATCTCCCAGGTGTCCTCTCTGCATCGACTGACTATCGTACGCACTGCATCCCAGTCGCCACTCATCCAAGCTCCTTCAACCCGGAAACCAGCTAGGGCATCCTCCCATTCCGGGTTGCGTACGAGAACTCCTTGGATGTGTGTCCGAAGACTATCTGAAACATTTGTTCAATTTCGTAAATTAATCCAAAAGCGTAAAGAAGGATACCATAATGCCCAAGATTGCGAAGACACCTCAAGAGACCCAGATGGTAATCTAGCTTATCCTGCGACTGCTGCAGGCGAACCTCCCAGCAACTTTGAGAGGATGTCCATCGTCCAGTACTTTCGTGTTGTCTGATTTGGTGCTCAAGCGACGGTAGGGTGATGAAAGCTGATATTCCCTCCATTCCATCGGGTTCATCAAGATGAGAATATATCTCGTGGAGTCGATCGTAATACACCTGAAGATCATCCCGAGATGTACCTCCGTTTCGAAGCGTGACTATCTGCTTTTCGAAATTCATCAAGGAGCGTGCATATGCTTTGCACTCAAACGCCGCTTTCGCGATCAAGACCTGATCAATGCTCGCCAAGATGGAGTCTACACGAGTGACTTGAAGTTCCGCTTCGTTCAAACCATGGTTATGTCGGGCTCGCTTGCTTTCGCTGCGTTTGATACTTAACTCCTGGCGCATTACACGAATCCACTTGCTTAGGTGATCCATCAACATAAAGATAGCCTGTGCATGGGTCAAACAACGTTCTTTACGTTGTATCTCGGTAAAGACCCACCTGCGCACTGAGTAGACGTTTGTCCGAAGACGACTTACTCGCTCCGTCAAGCTGATCTTCTAACACAGCAACAATTTCTGAACGAATCTTTTGAGTATCGTCCTCCCCACCGGATATCAGAATATTGAGAATCAAATGAGGCAGTAACTGATGAGCGACTCCGACATCCTTGTTTCGTACTGTTAGTCGAAAGGCGTCAAAGATGGTCCTCGCCATATGTCCATTCGTTCGAGCGATAAGAAAAGCGGTCCATAGCTGGATCCACTCCCTGTAGGTTGATTGGCCCAGGTAAACAGGATGTTGAACGTTAACAGCCATGCTGGTATTATTCACAGCAAAGCGAGCCTCAAGCAACGGTGTGACCGTTTCAAGCACATGTTTCGGCAGGGAATTCCACCGACTACGAACTTTGAGTGGAATGGCAGAGCCTGGAACAGCAAGTTCAGGCGTAAACTTGCAAAATTTGAGAAGCTCTTGAATAGCAAAGGCGAGATGACTCTGATATTTGATATCGCTGGTGGACCGGAAGGCGCCAACAAGAGTACTTTGAACAAGATGCAGAGCGAATTGCATTGCTTCATTTTCGTCCGTGTAGTTACTGAGGACGACCATACCGTCATCCTGGAAAAGCATGTCGAATCTGTCAGGATCCGCCGCACCCAAGATTCCCATACACTCGAACGCTAAGAGATGAAGCGTTTCGATATTCTCCCCATCGCGGCAAACCACTGTAAGTAGGGATTTAGTGATGTGCCCAACTAACGGGTCGAACACATCGCCTGACGCCAAGCCACGGACAACGTCCGCGTATTGTGTGACCATGAAAGACTTAAGTTCCTCGAGGGCTTGAGCGACAACAGTGCTGTTATCCGAAAAGGTTCGTTCGAGAATGCGCTCGAGGCGGTCCTTTATTGTGTTATTACGCCTGAGTGCCCGCATTCTCTTGGAAACTTTTGCGAGTTCTGGGACACCGGAAAAGTCAACAATGTCGTCCGTATGGTCACCGAGTTCCGTGAAGGCGTCATTAAGGATGTAATCAATTGACTGTTTCGCCAGATTTCGCCCTTCTGCATTGAGAGAAGGCCATATATTAACGAGTGCCGCTGTTGTGGGACCCACATGCGGGCCGAGATCCTTAAGAGACAGGGTGGTAAGGAAGGAGTACCAAGTATGCAGTGCAGCAACGGAAAGCGAAGGCAGGCACACAGTTGTTTGCAAAGTCGCCATAATCTATCGGGCGTAGTATTATACGATGTCGCCGTACAAAGAAAAAAAGAAAAGCCCACCTGGGGAGCGACAGCGCTGATAGAAGGCCCCACTTTCTTCACTAGCTCGTTTAGTCCAAATAGCACTTTGCGTTTAACGTCATCCGTTTTGTGGCCCTGGACGTCTTGCAGAACGTCACTTAAAATTGCAATAATTCCCAGCATGTAACCTTTGATGAAATTCCCAATGGTTTGCGTAGGACTTGGGTGACTATTTGTTGATGCGTTCAGGGCTCGCTCAACCTTCAGTATCGCCTGCATTGCCTTAAGGAGATACCTAAATCAACAATCCAGTCGGGTGCAAGAAATAAGACGTACATCTTTAGCCACCTCGTCATCTGGGTCTCCCATGCATATGACAAGTTTTCCAAGGAGAGGAATGACACAGCTTTTGACTACGTTCAACAAACCAATTTTGGCATTGTTCGCTGCTTCGCTAAGTATACGCAAGATGAACCTGATTGCCTTATCAGTTTCTTCGGCCTTCTTCAGAAGAAAAACGTGAGCCAGAACATCCGCAGACGCGTTCAAGAATAAGCCAGATATGGGCTTCCCGAGTTCATTATGTAGATTATCTAGCGCCGCCGAGTTGCAGGTAGCAAACAGCTGGGGTAGAGTGTGCGGCAAAGTTACGGACAGAAAGTCATTCCGCGACAACGAAAGGAAGCGACATGTCTCAAGTAGGGCGTTTGGTTGGCGCGGCATTACGGACACCACGTACGTGGCTATTTCCTGCATGTAAGGCGAGACAAGCATGTAGGGTGTCTTCTTGTGATGTTTTGCCAGCGCGAGAAGCTGCGCTGCACTTTTAGTATCTCTAATGAAACCGAGGGGTTGCACAAGCCCACCTGCATATACGTAACGCCCTTCAGTAAAATACTGTTCCGGTCTAATTGCGTGAAAAGACAAAAAAGTACGCGTCCCAAAACTTCTTGATTAGATGCTTTTCCGATCAGACCCAGAGTTATTAGCGTCGTCTCTTTCACAGTGTCTTTGTCACGCCGAAATAGTGCAGTAATGTTTTCAAAGACACGACCTAAATGCTTGGCGCCACCTCGATCTAGGCCAATTTTCGGATATACTTGGACAAGTTCCACAAGTGATCGACTAAACGGTCATCAATCACTGCCCGCACTAATTTAGATGGGTATAAATCTTTTGACTTACCCTGATGCAAGCCTTACGGACCGGTCCTTATTCTGCATTCCAGCGAGAATGTTACTGCTTACTACGTCCAAGGTTTCTTCACTAAACCCTTGTGCATGATGCTTGAGGCAGACGACCAAGGCATCTTGCACTACTCTTAGAACTGCCGGATCATCCACGTTATCGGTTCCATTCTGTAGGCGTATCAAGCATGATACAAATGCCGGAACGAACGATGAAGTTTGAGGATTAGTTAGCAGAGGTTGTCTGCAGTCAGCTTGGTCAGGGTGGGCGGTACAGCAAGGGAATCTTTTCAAGGCAAGAACGGCTTGTAGTCTTACAGAAGCTAGAGGATTACCGAGTCTGTTATTAAATAATGTCAGCTCTTACCATAAAATGGAAAGGATAGCATATAACATACTCAGTTAGTCTGGCTTCGAGCTTAGCCAGGATATTAGATACCCAGGAGGCATCACTCAAATTCTCTTCGGGAAGCCAATTACCATTTTCGAAGACGTCAGGTTGAAGCATTTGTACAGTCTGACTTCTCCAGGGATTACTTTCGCTTCTCTTGCGTTTCTTCGGAGTACTGCCGTTGCGCTGCATTTTTCCGGAGTCAAGTATTAAATCAATATCCTTTGCTAAGGCATCAAGCGATTCGGGGAGCTCTTTTCTTTGCAGGAGGCCACGCATACTCCGTAATACTTGATCGTCGGGCTCCTTCAGCGACGCTCGAATAGCAGAAACCACGCAACTCTGGAGTGACGAAGTCAGCGCATTTCAAGCCTCGACTTGCAAAGAAACTGACAATTAACATTTGCCCACTATCTCCCCATTCTCCTTGAAGGACCAGTTCGAGAGCCAGCGTGCTGGAGTTCGAAGGTTGTAGAGTCACAGTGCCAGCGTTGAAGATATCAAGTAAAGACATATCAACAGGTCTCCAGTCCTCACTCGGACCTTCTCTTAAACGGAAAACTAGCAATATAGTCGGAACGGAAGCCAGAAGGTCGCGCCCCGTGCGAGTTGAAAGAACAAGCTGTTCAATTCCCTTTAGCACGGAGGATATTGAGTCTATGCGTATCGACCGCGATCCGAGAGCGGGATTAGAAGACAGAAGAGAATCCACCATGCGTCTCGCAACAAGGGATATCTGTCTGTCAAATTTTGACACGAACGTGCGGCTCGGTTGTTCAGCTTTAAAACACAGAACAGAGATGCCAAAGAGGCCGGTCAGTACCACGCAAAAATGCGCGGGGTGTTCGAGGTCAAAATCCAAAGTGAGGCCGGGATCTGAATCATCCTTAACGACCCGGTATTATGAGCAAGCATTATGAGACTTGCTTTAAAGGAAAACTCACTCCACTGGCTAATTCGGGCGAGTCAAAGCAGTTCAGCATTAAAGGCCAGACGGCTGCAGAATACAAACTAAGCATTTCTGAAAGAAGGTCAAAACTATATCAGAAAATTATGTATTACAGAAGACTCACTTTCGATTGTAATGATTGATTGTTCCAAAAGCACTTTGCAAACGACCGAATCTCTGGAGTTGCCTGCGAAGGCACCGACTACGGCGCCGATTGTTTCAACAACCTTCTTGCGCAATTCACCCGGACTATCTACATTTGCACACTTGGATATGGGAGCTACCCACGTGCTCAAGATGAAATAGAATTTCAAGAGCCGACGGAGGATAATAATGGAACGCTTGTCCGAGTCTGCAAACAGCCCATCGACACGAAGCGCCGCTCGTTCGATCACGTCAAGACTCACACTGCAGAGTCTAATTTTCTCTTGTAACGCACTCCATAGTTCGGAGCTGGAGCCGGGAAACGTGCCGAGGAAGTGCTCGGAGAGACCTTCAACCAATGCCGTCCAGCTTTCTTTAGCGGACGCTGGTATACGATTTGAAACCGGGCCATCCAAGCTTTCGGCTAAAAGAGTTCGGAGGAAGACAAGGAAGTCCGCAGGCGATGCTTCACCTTCTTGTCCAGGGCGAAATGACCCAACTGCGAATGGACTCGGAGGAAGGGTTGAGGCCATTCCCGAGGCGTTGAAGGAGCATCGGCTTGATTTCTGGAGAAGTAATTGCTACAGGGTCCAGACGCGAGACCTGGTACGCGAAACGACCGACCCTAAACAAGTCACGTTCCAAAGAGTAATATACCGGAAGTAATCGGAAGGCTTCTTGAACGATTTTATTAACATTTTCACGATATGTAATTTTGATGATTCGAAAAAATATTGGTTTTCTATTCAATGTCCATCATACAAAGTTCCAAAAAAAAAAGTCGAATTAGTTTAGAATACATTAATGAGTCTATGAGATACAGCAATCATGAAGGAAACTCTAGCTCTATAACCCGCTTTTGAAGCGAGAGTATGCAGAGTAGAAATCGTGGTTAAGACGTATGGTCTAAGCATGTGCAGGCGCCTCATGCTCTTTGGCTTCCCGCGCTTGTTGTTCAAGCTTAGGACACAGCAGGTGTGAGCCAATTGGGTTCAGGTACGAGAACGGAATCCAACTCACCAATCGAGCCCAAGAATGATTGGCCGGGTCCTCCCTCTTCATCTCGGCGGGCTGCATCTGCGCAAGCGCAGCACTACCCAGTAACCCAGCGAGCGCAATACCCTGAGCCTAGAATACAATACAGTTCGTTAGAATAGCACACGACGTAGATGTATGGTAAGCAGACGCACGTATACACGAGCCTGCACAATCTTTTGTGAGAACGTCTGCGTTTTGTTACGGCGGAGGATCATCCACGAGGCACCCATGCTTGCAGCCCAGCCAGCAATGAACAAGTGCCAACGGTGACGCAGTGCCCAGTCGCCCGCCTTCTGCGGAACCGACAAATTGTTCCACCGACGCTCCTCCTCCATAGCCTCACGGTCCATCTCATCCTTTCCAGCGCCAGTCCTGGAATGTGCAGATGTGTGAGAATTCTATAGCGAAATAAAGGACCGGCGACAAGCACTTACCAGTTATGCTCCATGTCATATTGCACACCCCTCCGCTCGGCCTGTGCGGCAACAGCGGGGCCAACGAGGAGGACGACACCGAGCGCCTTGATGGTAATCGGCAACGATCGGTAATATGCCCAGCGCCTTTGGAAGTAGAAAGAGGCAGGAAGGGAGACGGCGAGCGCGGCCGCTGCACCCTCCGCCATACCCCTCAAAGTTTCTCTTGAGTGGTTCTCAAGGTCCTCCTTGGTGACGAACTGCAAGAAAGCGGGGAAACGTCAGTGGGGGTCATCGAGCAGAGGAAGAAAGGCTGACCTTCATGACTAGCTAGTGGTACGGTAGGTGTCTGTCTGTGGTAATGGCTTTCACTGATAGGGAGGGAGGTGTACATATAAGACTGTAGTAAGCGGAGCATATCGGAAGGCTCGCACGGCAGGTCTACCGCAGGCGGAAGCAATCGGACCTAGGGTAATTTCCCACTCGACCGGGCTTGGACGCATCACGCATCGCGGCGGACTCGCGGGGCTCTGCCAGCGCCGCGGATTCCGTTGTGGCCGCCCCCCGTTAAAGATCCGTTTCGTGAACACTCGGCGTTGTGCCCCGCCTTTGCTCCAGACGCAGCTGGGCACCGTCTCGCCCGTCCAGGGGACCACTGACCAGATCGATATAATTAGATTTTCATTGTAAAAGAGAGATATGATGATGGTATCCGAATCCACAAAGTCAGGAAATGATAGTACACGAAGCGTTCCGGCGTAAACCCTCAACTTCAGTCATCCACCCAGTCACCCCTCCTCACCCGCTCAACATATTCCTGTACCCATGCGGGTTTCTGAGCATGTTGCATCAGCAGTTGCTCTCTTGCTTGCCGAACACGTTCATCTCCCTCATTTCCCCCCTCACCTTCTTGTGCTGGGGCCGTCTCCCGAGCGTTCGCTTCTGTTCGCACACGGCCTTCGCGTGTGCGCAGCGCAGCACGTCTGCGATTCCAGAACGCCGGATGCAATGTTAGAACCAATAGGCTCACGAAGACCCTCACTTTAGTGAACAGTCCCGGCTCCGGCGCGCCAGCATCGTCCAGCGCACGCGCTTCGTCATCCAGGTCAAGTTGGGCAAACCTTGATAGGATAGCGTCCGCACTCGAAGCCGCCAGTGCCGTTGCGCGGGCAGGATTCTGGTGAGGAGGGAACCCCATCCCAGCGGGTCGTCCGTCAAAACCGTCGTCGTCCTCCATGTGGCGACGCTGTGGGAACGGACGACCAGCACCCCGATTGCCATGTCCGTGAACATCCCGTATATTGTCAAAAATCGCTCCTCGCACAGCTCCCCATGCTTCATAAAGCACCCACACTCCCAGCATAAACCCGAATATCGGTTTACGTGCGGGCGAAAAGAAGTACAGAAGGAGTAGCGTGCGAAGGCACAAGAAGAGCAGCGGTGTGAGAATTGCGCGCACGGGGATGCGCACAGCAACACCTGGACCTCTGGCATCCGCACCAATCCGGACAGCGGCTCCGACATCGGGGTTACCAAAAGGGCCACCAAGGTTATTAATGTTCATGTGTGGCGGGCGCATGCTAAGAACACCCGGATAATAAGTCGGTGTAACTGGTAACGAGAGGAGTGGGAATGTGTACGCAAGCACGTTCAGGGCGTGCTGTTGTCTGGGAGTGGGTGTTGCGTGCGCAGTCAGGTTCTGCAAGAAGGGTTTTCCTCTGTAGGGCACGTCAGCTTCAGCATACCAAAAGGAAAGAATAATACGGACCCAATCATGGTATATTCGTAGGTCACACCCCCCTCCGTCTGCGGAGGGTATTCTTCATCGAAGATAGAAGGCCACGTGCATCCAGCTGCTTGCAACCACTGAGTTGCAAATTCCTTCTGACTGACAAATTCAACGGGGGCCTGTGTCGGCGATGGAGCCGATGGAGATAAAATCCGTAGCGCGGTGCTATGGATGTGTTGGATATACGGCAATGTATCATGGTTTCGAGGTAGAGGTGATGTTGATGGATAATATTGTTGGAGACGGCTCGAAACATCATCAACTTCGTCCTGCCGCTGGTGAACCGGGCGTTGCGGCGGAAGCTCAGATGCCTCCGGAACTACCGGTTGAACGCCTTGAGACGGAGGGGCGGACGAGGGGTTGCTTGGTACTTCCGGCGGACCTGCTGCCCATGCCCATGGGCTCACTGCCAAATGTACAACACGTGCTTCCGCTTCAACCTAGGATCGGTACGTGGGTTAGCATACCAGCCATTGAATGTGGGTCGTCTGTCCAAGTACTCACGAGCCAGAGTGACTCGACCCTTTCCGCATCGTCGAGGATACGGCCTCTATTGATCAGTCTTTGGCCATCAACGCGAGGATTTCCAGGACAAGCACGGGATATCTCCTGCTTGATGTCACGGACGGTGTGTGTCGGTAGTACATCGACGACGAAGGACTGGGTGTACTGGGGGAGCTCAACGGTGACCGGGATGAGCGACATGGACGTTGGTAAGATACACACAAGTCTACGTGGAAAGGCCCACGGCTAAGTGGCGGTTCGGGGTGATCCAATCGGGAATAGCTTCGGCGTGGCTGCCTCGCTTCTGGATTTCCGTTTCGGTTAGATTTACTTAATATATCTATACAACAGCCCCGCGCTCGATATCACAAGGAATCCATGTATATAGTTATTATCTGAATTGTATCCGAATCATCTCGTCGGACACATGTGCTTACCCCTATTCACTTACAGTAAGACCGATCGTCCGTTTCTCCCGCGAGCTTTGGTGTGCGAGCTCAATTATCTCCAGGACAGTTATCACTTCTTTCCACTCAATTTCCACCGCCTCGCCCTTTCTTATGGCGCCGGCCAAATTGCGGAAAAGTTCCACGTACGCGCCTCTGTCGAGTGTTGGCCATCTGTAAGCACAGTCACATGTCAGCTATCGACAACGCCACATTGGGTGGGACGAGGGAGAAGGTGAAATTTACGATGTCTTCGTGATCCTTCCCTCGGTATCCATAATTTGCACCTCCCCCCAAATGTCTTCAGGTTCCCTCCCAAAGTCGTCGGAGAATATATCTCGAGGAGAAGGCATAGCCTTGAGCCGGGCTTCCTGTACGTCGAGACCATATTTGACGAAAGTGCCTCCTGTTCCGCGGACGGTGAACCGTAGTTGGGGGTCGCGCGCGGAAAGTATGTGGGCACGGAGCAAGACGTTCACAGCATATTTCCGCTGCTTAGCCTTCGGATAGCGAAGGATGATAGTAAACTGAAAGGAGCTTTACAGAATACCAAACG
The DNA here is from genome assembly GCA_002794785.1 of Coniferiporia sulphurascens. Classification (NCBI taxonomy): domain Eukaryota; kingdom Fungi; phylum Basidiomycota; class Agaricomycetes; order Hymenochaetales; family Hymenochaetaceae; genus Coniferiporia; species Coniferiporia sulphurascens. The sequence continues at coordinate 1,356,090 of NBBA01000005.1, forward strand.
CGTGTGTAATATATTGTATCTCTTACCGAATCATCGATGTCAGGATCACCTATCCCTCTGATATTTTCGATAAAGCCTGTCACACTCTCTGGCTTGCCGAAAAGCGACACAATCTGGTCTATAAGATGCGAGCCAAGGTTATACACTTGGCCCGCACCAGGAAGGTTGGCGTCCTTCCAAGAGCCTTTAATTTCGGTTTGATAGCGATTATAGCTGAATCACGAAATGGGTATCAGGATACAGACAAGGAATAAATGATTACTGCCTACTGGGACTCGAACTCGACAAGATCGCCGAGATATACAGGGGAAGAAGCAGGCTCTCGAAGGAGACGCTTCAAAGCAAGAAAGTCTGAGTCCCAGCGACGATTCTGGTACGCATAGAGGACGAGATTTTTAGACCGTGCAAGCTCTCCGAGCTCTCTCGCCTCTGCAGCCGTAGTTACGGCTGGCTTATCCACTAAGACGTGTTTGTTGGCCTGCAGAGAGCGCTTCGCATACTCATAGTGAGTAGCATTGGGTGTACCGATGATAACTAGCTCGATCTCTTCATCGGCCAGGACATGCTCGAATGACCTGTGTATCTTGACGTCGACGCCGAAGCGCTCCCTGACCTTCCCACCGTCGGAGGACGGGTTTCTCTCTAGGACTGCATGAAGAGAGAAGAGGTCAGGAAGTGCGAGGAGGAAAGGGACGTGGAATGTGAGGCCAGAGAGGCCTACACCGAGCACGCAGGTACTAATTGGCTGCATACAGGCTGGTTATCCCGAAAGGGTAGCTGCCGACGCGGATCGCATATGTACAAGCTATAGACGCACGCGGCGACCCGCCCCCGTTCGCTTGGCTTCTGGCCTTGCGGAGGCCCCGCCCCCCGTAGGCCTTCCTTGTTGGGGACGTCCATGATCATGCATCCCAGTCGTCTCCTCCCCCTCGTCCTTCCCCTCGTCCCCGCCTTCGCTATTGTCGCCACCGGTCAGCTCTCCCTTCCCTCGCCACCCTACCTTCCGCCGGACGCGTCCGCAGGCGCAACTCCTTCCAACTCGACGTCCATTCCGAATGCTCAATGGTCGGACCTCCTCGGTAACCTCTTATTTTTCTACGACGCCCAACGCTCTGGGAAGCTCCCGGTCCCGTTTCGTGTTACCTGGAGAAATGACAGTGCACTCGACGACGGCAAGGATGCTGGTCTCGACTTGTCCGGCGGGTTTTACGACGCAGGAGGTACGTCAGCCTTTGCTTCCGAGCTTGTCACAAACCATTCAAGCTTCTTTCCGCAGACTACATTAAAGCCACGTATCCCTTGGTACGGCATTCCCTCCTAGTATGATCTCTCCGGAATATGGATCCTGAAATGTCCCTAGTCCTTCACGTTAATGTCCATCTGTTGGGGAGCTATGGAGTACGGAAAAGGTATCTCATGGCTCCAAGACGCGTAATTTATCAGCTCATAGGGGCCCAGGTTATGATTTGTCAAACCAGACTGCTTACCTCGACTCCGTGCTACGATGGGGTCTGGATTGGCTAATTAAGGTGATTATTATTCCCCTACGGCAAGCTCACCTTGCTAACCTCTCGCCGAAGGCCCACCCGTCAAACGACACGTTATATGTCCTCGTCGGGGACGCCAACACCGATGACGCTTATTGGGGCGGTGACCTCAATATCCCATCCCCCCGACCCTCATATCAAATCAATGACACAAGGTACTTAGGCCATCTTTTTTTCTTTTTTTCTCCCTTATACCTGAGCTATCCCAGTCCAGGAACAGACGCTGCGGCGGGTGCTTCCGCCGCGTTCTCTGCATGTTCTTCGCTTTACGCTGGACAGACGTTCAATACCTCTCTTTCCTCTGTAGCGTCCCTTCAAAACGGATCATATGCATCTACGCTTCTCACTCACGCCGAAGCGCTTTACACTTTTGCCGTAAACGCCACAGGTGGTCAGCGCTTGTACCAGCTCTCAGTACCCGAAGTTGCCGACGCGTACGGGTCATCAACATTCGGTGACGAACTGACGATGGCGGCACTCCTGCTCGCTTTTACCACAAACTCAACAGAGTATTTTGGTCAGGCGGAAGTCTACTACAAGCAAAATAATCTGGCTGGACAGGATGGTGTATTCAATTGGGACTCAAAGACACCTGGATTGGCGGTATTATTCGCCAAGACGGTTTTCTCAAGGCCCGAGCTTGGAGGGAACATTACCCAATGGCAGAGCGAAGCGGAGAGGTACTTTGACAACATTATTAATGGGAACAGCCAAGGACAGTTGACAAATGGTTTGTTCTATTACTTCTCTGTCGTTTTCATCGTCTTAACTAATGGACTTAGGTGGCCTCCTGTATTATGATGGTGACTCAGATGAGGCGTCATTGAATCCAGCTATGAACCTCGCCATGCTCATGAACATGTACAGTCCTTTGGCAAGCTCGCAAGACAAATCCTGGATGTACACAACGTATGCCGAGGCACAGTTCGCGTATGCGCTCGGAAAAAATCCGATGTCTTGTCCATACATCGTTGGGTCGAACCCCAACTCCCCGCAGAACCCCTCCTCCGCTATCGCGAGCGGTGGATCAAACATCGATGCGATAAACACGGATCCTGCACAGGAAGCGTATGTTCTTTATGGTGCGGTCGTCGGTGGACCCGACAATCATGACCGCTTCTACGACATACGGAGTGACTGGCCTGAGACTGAGCCTGCGCTTGACCTCAACGCGCCTTTGCTCGCCCTTGCGGCGCTGCATGTTATGAATGATACGGCAGATCCGTTCTATACAGGCTTGGCGGCTGGCGCGTATGACGCTGTGAAGCCATCTGGCACGCCGTGTGACGAGGCGTTTCCTTGCGAAAGCCACGGTGGCCTCAGCAAAGGCGGGAAGATTGCACTTGCGGTTGTTATTACAGTCGTGGGCCTCGTTATTCTTGGTGGAGTGGCTTACATTTTCCGGCTGCGTGGTAGAAACAAGGTCATGCGCGTTTGACCTGCCCCCTGAACTATTTGCAGCAGACATTTTGCACGACTTTTTTGCATTTATAAATGTTCTACTCTCTTGGACGCTTATCACGATAGCTACGAAGTGTAATTGCACGACGAACATCCATGTAGCACTAAACAAGAGAAACAAGTATTCAAAAACCCTAATGTCTTAGTATACCTCTAATACATAGCGTTCTTCCTCCTTCAGTCCTTCTAAATAATCGCCCGCCTCCGTTTCCCCGAGACCGATGTACTTCACAAGTGCCCCAACAAGAGCCTCATAGACATCGGGTACAGGCCACGTCGGTCCACATAAATAAAATACACCCTTGTCAGTGTGTAGCATCCGGGCAAGCGCCTCCGCGTCCTCGCTCATCTTGTGCTGAATGTAAACCTTCTTCTTTCCGTCACGAGAGAACGCGAGACCCGCGTGCGCAATTGTCTTGTTAAGGATAAATGCCTCTATCTCCTCACCGTAAAGATACTCCTTCGATCGGTACCTTGATCCGAAGTAATAATAAAGCGGTCCAACAGGTTTGCCCTGAGCGGCGAGCCATGCACGATGTTGTAGGAACGCACGGAACGGTGCTGCGCCGGTTCCTAGGCCAGCGAGGATAAGCGGTTGCAAGTCGCTCGGAGGAAGCTGAAAATATCACAAAGTGAGCCGGAAGTAAAGAAATTGCGACGATGTGGACAAACCTTCATAACACTAGGCTTAATAGACACGGTGACCTTCTGGCCGACCTTCAGCCCCGCCAGATAGCGTGTACACTGTCCGTACCTAGCGGTACCTGAAATTCCGTAGTGAGCTTTTGTGGAGCCGCAAATAAGGGAAAGGCCTTGCCTGAAGGGGTTGACCATTCCACGGTCACCACGAGTAGATCAACCCTATCCCCGACGACGCTCTGCGCGCTGGCGATACTGTAATGCCTTGCTTTGGTGTCTCCGATCATTTCGCAGAGTATCTCGGTGCTTGGTCTTGCGCTTCTGTACCTCTGGAGCACATCGGCAAACGTAATTGTATCCTTTTCAGAAAGTTTTTTGAATGTCGACGATCCCTCCGGAGAACCGATAAATTGTAATGTCAATTTATCACTCTTCGCCGTCGCATAGTCTGCCAGGCCAGCGTAGAAGCTCTTAGGGGGCTTCCCGAATAAGTCAATCTGCTGCTGTAACGCCTGGAAGACTGTACGTGTATGGACCCTTCCCTCTACGCCTGGTACAGGAATCGTGATCAGGCGGTCGGGGTCTATTCCGTACCACGCACAGAACTCAAGCACCTCGCCTGCATCGTTCCATCCATGCACACCAAGCGCCTCGCCAATAGCGTACTTAAGCCCCGTCCCAGATGTATCAAATTCAAGGTGGAAGACATTTCGGTCGTATTCAGTTGGCGTAAGGCGGCGGTTAACAGTGCAGGTAACAAGGAAAGTGCGGTCCGGAATTTCGGGACGAAGGGCAGGGTTCTGTGAATACCCCTCGACTGATAACGCATTAACCGGAAGGTCGAACACATCAGGGAATAGTATGTGACGGGCTGCATCGTGCCAAGAGCTGAGATGTGCGCCGGGGAGAGATGGCTGACCATCGTCGAAACTCCCGTTAACGGCATTGAAGCTGAATATTTTCAGCTCAACATCGCCATTTTCTTCCGACAGTCCCGGTTTCGAGGCGATAGTTAGTTCTTCAAGCGTAGCCCACGCCTTCGCATTGATCTTGTCAATATTTAGCCCTTCCTGCGAGTGGCCATAAATATCGTGTGCTAGCTTCTTTAGCAGGGCTTCGTTCGCCGATGGCCCGAGATACAAACGGAGAAATGCTAGGTGTCCCAAAATAGCCTGCGCGGGTAATCCCCCAGTATCTTCAACCCCCTTCACATCGATGTTGTAGATTTTAATCCTCTCCCGGTTTATGAAATCGCGGGTATCCATCGAAAGGTTTGCCGAAAGCTCCGATCCAGACCACGAGGAGAATAATAGTACCACGGAACCCGACTTGACATGGTTTAATAAGGAGTGTGATTTGAGAAGGCTTTGATCCAAAATAGCAAGGAAGTCTGCCTTAAAGCCTTGCTCCTCGCCATCACCCAGAGGAAGCTGGGTATGCACGGGTGTGTATTCTTCCGGATTTGATCTCGGCGATAGTAAGACTCGAGTCGCCTCCACCCCACCGGGTTTGGAAAATACATCATGATCCGTGAGGGAGCGCGTCTGGATGGAGTTACTCGCAAGGAATACATCGACGATGCGGCGGGGAAGGTTCGCCAAAGGGGAAGACGGCGTACTGAAAAAAAGTAGTTTTTTTATATTGTCCGTTCGCACTGGAGGAGATGAAACAACGGGCAGCAGTCCGCCTAAGAATTCGGAGAATGTAGAAGGGGACTTGATGTATTCCTGAGTGATCGAAGGTACAACCCTCTCTGCCCGGACACTGGGTTTACTCGCGCTGCCACTGAGGCAAGCTGCAAAAACATCCATGTATAGAGTGCCCTGAGTGCCTTCCGATGGAACTTCATCGAGAACGCGAACATTTTTCACGCTCGCGGGCAGTGCAGAGGTGAATAATGTGTCGTCCCAAGGCCTAAGGACTCTGACTACGACCAACCCGAAGCCAGGTTTATTCTTCGCAAAAGTCTTTGCCGCAGATGCAAGGGGGCCATTGAGCATGACAAGAACGTCGGTCGCGTTAGCATCCCCGATATAATCAAAATAAGCATATCCAGCCGCTTCCAGCGCGTCTCGTACCCCAACCCTTTCAGAACTCCTGTTTATGGGTTTATTCAAAAGGGTGTGCCCAACTTCCCTCCCTGCGCTGTAGTGGTCGAACAAGTGGATAACATGAGACTCCGTGATCTTGTATGCCACTGCAGCAAGGTCGACGCTTTCCTGGGGTGTCGATGAGAGCAAAACGGCGAACGAATCCGGCAAAGTGTTCAGGATTGGATTCAAAGGCGCAAGGGTTGGCGAGAACTCCAGGGTCTGTCCGACGGGTGTAATCGCAGGTGTCTGAATGACTATTCTGCTAGACGCCTTCGGTTCGGGAAGGAACGCAAAGGATGGAACCATCGCAGCAAGTCCACTCGGTGTGTTATATGCGGTGAGGACCGAGTCCTTTTGAACATCCTTGCTCGTACCCTCCTCGGAGAGGCGTCCAATAAGACTTAGTCCAGCGCCTGCCCGTGTCTGCAGACTGACAACGTTAATGGATCCCTTTCTGCCTTGGTTCCGCCCCTTCGTGAGAATGCCAAAACCTGCGTGCTCTGCGAGGTCGTAGACAAAGACCGATGAACTGTTGGCCAAGGCAACTTCTTCGACAAGTGTCGAGGCTGAAACGGTATCATCCCTGGGTGACTTTCCAAGCGACATCTTGTGAGAGACAGAAATCTAGAGAAGGGGGAGGGGCGAGTGGACCGCATCGCATCCTTTTTTGAAAAATTCGGGCGTGTCTGTCAATTGGCTCAGAATCACGCAAGAGGGCTGGTTGCCTTTTCCGTCAGCTGCTTACTAGAAGCACAATTTATCATTTGATTAAATCCCGTTGCATATATACACTTCATTACAACGACTTTCACAGTTATGATTACGCAGCGATCGGAAAGTTAACATAGAAAGATGCAGTGTACTTCTTCCTAGAAATTGAGAAGATTTCATCTATAGAGTGTTGAAGAGACGATCACCCTAAATGCACAAATAATACAATTAGACTAGGGATTTCATAAATGGCTAACTCTCGTACCGTATCTCCCAAACCCGGAGTAATTATTCCTTCCGGAGTGAGGGTACGGTCAACTGCGGCGGCCCAGATCTGAAGTATACAAGTGATCAATGGGCATATGTAGTTAGATTATGATTATGAGTAGTCGTACCTCAAGGTCGGGGAACTCCTCGGAAACTTTCTTCAAACCAGTCTCCGATGCTAGAACACAGAGTAGCTTAATGTTCTTAACTGTATCGCATGTATCAATTATGTTCCAGGATAGACGTTTAGCTGAAACTACTTACTGGGGAGACCCCAATCAATCAGCATCTGTAGAGCAGCGCAAGCTGTGCCACCCGTGGCAACTAGGGGGTCGAGCAAGTAGCATACGTCCACCGTCACTTCTGATGGAAGCTTCGAGTAGTCTGTCGAAAGAAATTGTAATTCGAGGGCATTAATAGCAACATGCTGTACGCACATTCAACGGGCTGGAGGCTGATCTTCTCGCGGAACAATCCGATGTGATATACCTTGGCCGTTCTTCGACATTGGAGGGTGACAGTCGACCGTCAGATTAGGGTGCGTACTCGGTTTAAACAGATCTTACGGGAAAAGGTCAAGCAGCGCCTCCGTCATCCCCAACCCCGCGCGAAGGATAGGCGTCAACCCGATGCGAGGCTTTATGACTTTTCCGGTAAAAGGTGCGACTGGTGTGTTCTAGAGGGCGGAGGTCCGATCATGATTTCTGAGAAGATAACCGTACAAGTTCACTGACACCTTCGAACGTCGACTCTTCCAGAGATCTGCTCGCCTCGATGGCGAGAAATGTGCTGATTTGGCGTATTCCCTGTAGGTTGCAACGCAGATGAACAAAAGAACGATTCGACAGAGCGCTATCTCGGCCGGGCTACTGTCCACCGGCAATTTCAATCGGTAGGAAACCCACCTCGCGAAACTCCTTCGTCGACGTGCTCGTTTGCCTAAGCTGCGAGAGCTTTGCATTTACGAGAGGGTGGCTAAGAATATTTGTTTTGCCTGGCATTTTGGTGGAGGACAGGAACAGGATAGAAAACAAAGAGAACCGTAATCCGCGAGGCTGAAGCGCGTTCGCGTTGAAGGCCGGCGGCACACATGGTTGATTAGAGATTAGGAGATTAGATCGGCGCCACGCGACCCGGCAGGCGCCTTTGCCGTCTTCCGAACCGAACCGAACTCAGGGAGGATTGTGGCGGCTCTACTGCTAAGATGTACATATGCACTCGTTTTGTCTACGCACAGCATCGCTTATGGGTCAGGCGTATATCCGTGTACATGGAACCGGTCGGAACACACAACGTGAACAAGGCAGATCAATTTAAATAATAAAAGCCGGCAACCACGAGACGACGTGCCCCGGTCCAAGTGTCCCCCTACCTTCGCTTGTATTCACAAGGTTGCAGAACGTCCCCTCGGACCATAATCCTCTGCCAGGCCTCCTCGCCCACTTTTCCGGACCCTTCCGTTTTTTCGAAATCGAAGAGCGTGAAATGACTGTTTCGTTCGTCCTGTCCGTAAAATTTTAATGAACGTCTGATCCAGGCTGTCGGGAAGGGGAATTGTCTTCGCACCTTCGACATAAGGCGGAAACCTACGGATTTTATCACGGACGTAAACTCGTCAACGTTTGTGAATCGACTGGCAACTTCCGCGATCTTCAGTTCGCCCCTTCAGAGAACAGGGGTTAGCCGAGTCAAAGCGTATAGCTCATGGTAGAGAAAAAAAGTACCCTGTTTTTAAAACTCGTCTCGCCTCACGTATGCAATTCAGCCAGTTCGTGCTCATTAAACTCAAAGAGCACACGACTACATCCACGATTTGGCCCTCGGCCTTTTCTTCCGCGCCTGGAATGGGCAGCTTACCGCAGATATCCGTCGCTACTATGAACGCATTTGCTGCGACCAGATCGTAAGAAAGGACGACGAAGCTTTTTGAAATCAAGCCCTGCGCTAAAGCCGCATCACCGCAGCCTAGGTCGACTATGACCGTACGTTCTGGGTACGAAGAAAGCACCTCAATGAAGTGCTTGACTGGATTCGACGGCCATGAGGTAACCTGGTGTCTGAAGCCTGCGTGATACTAAAGCAAATAAAGTTATGAGCGTACTTTTTTCGGCCACTAGATAAAACAGCCTGACAAACCTCCTCAAATACCCTCGGATCCTCGTGCATCAGACGCTCTGCATCCCTGCTAGTAGATTTGTATAGTGTTTCATTTATCCATCTGATGCAATGTGTGTGTTTTTTTCGTTCGGGAGATACAACGCGTTTAGCATATCAGCATATGTATGAATGATTGAAATGATATAAGGGCACCACCTAAATCTTGCGCCATCAAGGCTTTGTTTCATTTTTGATTGAAGGAATGTCAGGTGCACATCGGAACCCCCGGCCTGAGTGTATTCTTTCTGCTCCTGCACAACCGGCTTGCGACCCTCGTTTTTCTTCTCCTTCTTCCGCACCATCCCCTCGTTTTTGGGATGGGCCGGCTTGAGATCTGAAGATCGTGAAGCATGCCCAGATGATTGGGGGAAGAGTAATGGAGCATCCGTGTCGTTAATTGAGCTCTTCTTTTGCTTTCCGACGTGTTTCTTCGATATTGGTACATCAGGAAATTCCCGAGAGTTCCTATATCCATCTGCTTCTCCTGCCCCTGGGGAGGTCTTTTTCCTGTTCCTTCTATGCGCTGTTCTGCCACCCTCGGTGTTGCCATCTTTTCCCTTTATCCCCATATCCCCTCCCTCCTCCTTCCCCAGCTTGTTCATGAGCCTTTCCATGTTGACTTCAGCGGACTGCACTTTGCCCGAGGAACCATCGGCAGGACCGGGGCGTTTCCGCTTTCGTGAATTTGCTGAAGAGGCAGGCTGAACGTCCGCGGGCATGGTCCATCCAGGGACGTCGAATAGTGCCATGGTATTGCAGTATATAGCTTATCGGAATGCCAGTAGCTATGATGGGCTTCGCAAAAGCTTGGAAGCTTGCGAGGGAAAAATGGAGAGAGAGCCAAGGTGGGTTCGGAGATGTGCGATTTACCTCCGTTTACCTGCACGTGGGTTCTCGGGCGAGCCCGACGCCAAGGGCATGCGGTCTCAGTGCGATCGCAACTTCAAGTTCGTCTACTAGTTACTTTAGTGAAATAAGCAAAAGTACTGTCTAGTGCACCAATCAAACTCTCTTGACCCGTACACGTGTACGGTCGTAGCGAATTCATTGCTCCTCAACCCGAGTCTTTCGGAATCCCGCCGAGTAGTAAACAAATACATATTTAGGGGCTGGGCCCTTCCTCTGTGAACTTCGTTCTTCTTCCAGTATCTAGAGTTCGTAGCTATCTACCAGCGTAAAACATGCGGCACACATCATTGCCTAATTTACCGCGTCAAAGTCAAATAAGCGACCCAAGTCCAGTCGCCACCATTGTGCAAGGTGCTCGTCCGAGGACCCTCGACTCATGCGGCCCTCGTGTCAGTCTTTTTTCTAGCATAGTCGAGAATGTCCCTTTCCTCCAAGATTCACTGCACTTAGTGACTTAAATTACGCCAGTCTATTCCATGCGCTTGCTCGCTTTCCGAACTTTCAGATGGTCTTTTGCAGGAAACAGAACAATTAATCACCCTGATCATCATGAAGCATAATGTCGGGGGTAGAACTCCCGACCTCAGGTTTGCTTACCATTGTTTCCTCTGTGCTATCCCCCACCCTGCGTCTCCCATCGACTTGAAAGAGACCGGACACACATCCTCGGCTCAATGGATAGACAAGCGTGGAATACCCCGAGTGGACAGGGTATACTCTAAGTTTTTTCTCTTGGCAGCTTAGGGACACTTTGACCAAGGTCCTGCCTCCATCGACTAATAGCCTAGTAGCCTGCGTCCAGCTCCTCGGTAAGATTGTCAGAATGTGGCGCATAACGAGGACCTTGTTGGCGCTAACGTTAATATTGTCGCGCGTGGGACTGTTGACGGAAATAGTATCTCACTAGTCGGGCGTCCATTTGAAATTGCGTAACCAAGCTAAAACAAATATTCACTTACAAGCACCCGTCTGATACGGACATGAAAGGAGGCCTTTCAGGCTATACAGAAAATTACAAGCGTGCGCGCCTACCACCGCTTTATACACAAGGCTTATCATGGGAAGGTGCTCTTGCCGCCCTATTGGTATTGCCTTGTTCTAGTACACAACCCAGTAGCGCTCGTCTGAACTTCTTAAGAAAAGTGAGACGAAGACAGTTTCGGGTCGTTGATCGCCTCGACAGGACGCCACCTACTCTTTTTCTCAATTTCCTCCGTATTCTAGTTCGTACTTGTACTCCGAGTCCGATTCTGAACCCGACGTTCGAACAATCACTGTTTGCCGGAAGAAACAGCTGCGGACGGAGCCGATGTCAGGTCCTTTCAAGTTGGTAAGTACGCTCGCATCAGCTAGTGTGTTATGGGCGCTTTAAATACGCAACTCATTGACCCGACCACTATGTTCGCACTTGGTTCATCGGGTTTTTCGTTTGACTTTGCGCACACCACACCGGAAACTGGCCAAACGGTAACAGCAAGTCTTGGATGCTGTTGAGGTAGCGAGCGAGCTGAGCACACCGGTCATATTGGGAAATGTGCCAGTGACTAGTAATGGGGCAAGTCCAACCGGAAACGTATACGGAGACGAGGTACGCCTGCAGAAATATCAATATCTATCCGCTTCCTGACTACCGGGTGAAATTCAGGGGGAACTTGAACTCCTCCAGCCAGTTGCATCCACAAGTGGCCCGGATAACAAACATGAGCGGTGTGGGGGTCATGACTACATGACCGCGCCTCTCTTCACACGCGGCGCGCTTCTCGCTAGTGGTTTGGCGCAGTGTGACTCGCAATACGGCTTGCTTGGTCAAGTCCTCTTTGTTCAGTACGTTATAAATCAACAAGTCCTCAGATTTTTAATACTAATAATATATTTTCCAAAGTACAAAGGAACGAGCCAGTACACCAGAGGACACGCGTCTTTACATGAATACCGTACGCACGTTCCTTCTTGGTGATTCCAGACTAATTGTTATTCTATAGAATGCCCCTCTGTCCGTCCTCGTGTGCGGTGTGCAAGGCTCTGGAAAATCTCATACAGTGGCTGCCATGCTTGAGAACATGCTCGTCCCCGATGACAGGCGCTTAGGAAGGCTTTCAAAGCCGCTTTGCGGATTAGTCCTCCATATGAGTGATGGAGGGCTCCATTCTAACCCAAGTGAGGCGGCCTGGGTAGGAGTGTCCAGAGGACCCCTTATCAAGGCACCACGGGTTACAGTTTACGTTTCACCGTCGTCGCTAAACACGATGAGGGCTGTGTACAAGCCTTTGGGAACGAATGTGCAGGTTCTACCACTGTACTTCACAGAGGATGAGCTAGATGCGCAAGCGTTTTTGTCGATGATGGCCGTAGGGTCGTCCGAGTCCGCGCCCTTATATGTACAGATAATCCTTGTAAGTCCGATAGTCTCACAGTTTGTGATCCTCTTGATTTCACGTACTTCAGTCTATACTGCGAGAACTGGGAGAGCAATATACATATCAGACTTTTAAGGACAACCTAGAAGGGAGACGGAAAGATTTCAACCCCGCGCAGGAGGCCGGGTTGAAGCAGCGCATGTCTCTACTTGAATCATTCATGCCAAAACACAAGGGTCAACAGGCACAAACAAGGCGCTTCGCTGCAGGACAGCTTACAATTATGGATTTATCCGACCCATTCATTGACCCGGCATCAGCTTGTGGAATCTTTGAAGTCGTTACCAGGCTCTTTGTGCGGGCCAGGGTTGATACCGGAAAAGTTATTGTGGTCGATGAAGCGCACAAAGTTTGTGATACTCGAAGATGCTCTTGGCTCGGAGATTCTGACTAACTAACTCATCACAGTACTTATCGACGAATCGTGGCTCGTCGGGCTTGACAAAGTCTTTGCTGACCTTGATCCGCGAACAGCGTCACAAAGGCATGCGGGTCATTATCAGTACACAGGGTGTGTCGCCGGCGACTCGTTTATCTTCTGCAGACTGCTGATTGACGTACACCCGCTGACAGAGCCGACCGTCGTGCCGCCGGTACTAATTGACTTGTGCACGGTCACTGTGCTTCACAGATTCTCGTCACCATTCTGGTACGAGCACATTCTAAAGCATGTGTCTGCCGATCTCGGCTCTGATGCATTTGACCGTGTGGTCAAATTGCAGGTGAGAGTAACAATCTGAAGCGAGGAAGTTGAATTTACCAGCGGCACGCAGACGGGCGAAGCGATTGTACTTGCACCATCGGGACTCTGCGTCTATACGGGTGCACCTGAAAACACAGTGGAGCAATATGGGCGGCGCTACCTGCACGTCCGCATGCGGGGGCGCGTTACGAAGGACGGAGGGGCGAGTGTTTTGGTTGTGTAGATCTATTGTATTATCTGATAAGGAAGTACTCGGCATTAACTGCGGCAATTAATCTTATCTTGGGATCCGCGGCACGCCGCCTATTGGATGGCAGCACGGATTGGCTGGTCTGGGTTCTCGGCAACTGTCCGCGTCACTGGGCGGGGCTTCAGCAGTAGTCACCCAGTCACGTGCTTGAATTTTGAACTCCGCCTGAGCCAATCCAAACAGTCCCTATAATTCCAAGGGACTCCACCACCCATCCGCCCTTTCCCACCGTCGACCGCCATGCTCTCCCTCCGCGCCCTTTCAAAAACCGCTCTCAATGTCGCCCCCCGTGCCTCCCGCACCGCAATGCGTCCTGTACTTGCTCGTGCCTACCATGAGAAGGTCATCTCGCACTATGAGTCTCCACGTAATGTGAGCCAATCGTGTCTTAGCTTACAGATCAGATTTTTTCTTATCTGATATGCCCTCTCCGTCTACAGGTAGGCTCGCTACCCAAGAACGACAAGGATGTCGGTACGGGTCTTGTTGGTGCACCAGCGTATGTCTCTTGCACGCTTCAGCTGATCGGCTGCTGATTTGTCTGGCCTGCAGTTGTGGGGATGTCATGAAACTCCAAATTCGTGTGGACGAGAAAGGGATTATATCCGATGTCAAGTTCAAAACTTTTGGCTGCGGCAGCGCAATTGCGTCTAGTTCGTACATGACTGAGCGAGTGAAGGGCTTGTCGCTCGAAGAGGCGGGAAAAATCAAGAACACAGAAATTGCCAAAGAGCTGTCCTTACCGCCGGTGAAACTCCACTGCTCCAGTACGCATCCACTTTAGTGCATATTTTGGTCTCCTTTCTAATGTGTTCATCAGTGCTGGCCGAGGACGCCATTCGTTCGGCCATCCGCGACTACCGTAAGAAGCGTGAAACTCTCTCGAATCCCAAGCAGTCTGGGTTCATTGATGTGACACAAAGCGCTGTAACTGGAGAAACCGTAGCAACTGCGCATCCGGGAGCCGCTTAGTCAATTATTCTATTCGATATGTTGCACTTCCTTCTTGACCTGTCGCATTCTGTCGGCTTTCAGTAGGTCATCTATTAGCATAGTTATTTTTCAATTGTACACTAGCACGGATAATGCAAGCATATACAAGCTTATGCGCAAACGCCGGAAATTATATGTATGTACGTGGTCCGAGGAACAGATTTAAGATTTGCTGGTACTTCCCTTCTGTCCCGCGAAGGAGAAAGTACCGGCCGCAAACCATTTATCATTCGCTTCCTTTATGCGTTGTGCCGCAGCGGCGTGGTTCGTGATTTCGAAGCCTGTTAAGCACATGTTAGCCGAGAATACCACGAAAAGAGCCGGAAAAATAAACTCGGACCTTGGACAGGAGTAAATACCAACGAAGTTGCAGTTCCCGAAGTTTGCTGGGCGGAACGCGTGATAGCAGCGGTGCGCAGTTTGTTTGCCTTAGACATTTTGGCTGTAGGGACCACTTGTCAGCGGCAAGAACCAACACCGATAGACGGAACCTGCCTTTGCTCTTAGCTTCGCCCATCCCTGCTCTAACCTTTCCACTCGCCACACCGATCATGCCCATGCCCTTTGTTTCATCAAAGGCACCTACTTCTTCTTCAGCCTCGCCGAATGCCATCCGGTTCTGCAACTTCCGGAGCTCCGTCTGTGCGTAAGCTTCCTTTGCCTTGCGGGCTCTAAGGTAATCACACGTAAGCATACAAATTAAAATGTACTTGAAAGAGACAAAGACTGACCGCTTTCCACCACGACGCTTCTTCGGACCATCGTTCGGAATAGGCAGAGCTTTGGTCACTTTTGTTGGTGGAGGCGCTGTGAGTCGGTCGATGTGTTTGTCAATCTTTTCTCGTAGTTCCTCGCCATAGCCCCCTTTGTTCAAAATTATAGCGATTAAAACTGTTATACCGCATGTCAAAGGAGCAGGACTCACCATCTCTGCGCCTCCGCTCCAAATCCATTCTCGCAGCTAAAACGCACTTCGCACCTACGGTTCGCTGGACCTTTAATCTGTAATCTGGAGGGGTTTGTTGGATAAGGTCTGACTGGAATACAAAGCCCGTGTGTCGATTTTGCGCAACTGATGAAAACCCTGCCGCAATTTTCTTCTGTGCGCCCAAAAGCTGCATTTGCATCCGTTAGCTTTGCTCGACGTTTCGGGTACGTGGTACGCTCACATGAACGTTGCATGCAGGCATTTTCGCGAGGGCGTTGAGACCACCTGCGACACCGAGGAGTTTGGCCGCAACAGTAGTTCCCACAATGATGGAAAGGTTCGGGGCCAGCATGTTCATACGAGAACTGACGTAAGTGAAGATCTAACGACATCCCTTTAGCATAAACAGTGTCCGGCTGAAGAGAATTCCCACCTTTTTCCGAGCTTCTTCTAAACGATCTGCCAGATCACACGCCTTCTGGACTGCGGTCCATTCTGCGTCCGACAGCGTCCGGCCTGACGTCGTTGTTGCAGTTACGAGGACACTCATAATCACCGCGGGTGGCAAGACACCAGACAGGTCGACTTTTGTTGGGTCCTCGTTGTTACCCAACACACGAACGGAGCGGATGAACATGGACGGGTCGGTGACGAGCTGCTCCAGTTCCGGAAACTTTGGGGCATAATGATCTCGGATGAACTAAAGTTAAAAGATCGCAGAAATAATAATCAATACCTCGTAACCTGACTTCATGCTAAGGCAAAATATTTGCCTTGTGAACAACCAAGATATCGTTATCAACGTCGACGGAAAGGTTGTTAGCCTGTACAATGAGTGTGTATTCCGGGTTGAGGTGCGGGGGTTGGGACATCATCTCCACCGAGCTCGGGTTCGTCGTGTAGTGCGCAATTTCCTAAAACAGAGAATCAATCATGGTGTCTCTAAGGAGGAAGTGTGAAACACACCTTCAGTATGTCTACCATCCTTTTGCTACCTTCCAGCTTTGCGATTTTGCTCACGTCCTCGACACCGCTAAGCTCCATGCGTTGCACCTCCTCCGCGTCTAGCTCGGCCGCTGGCTTCATGCCGCCCTCAAGCACAAGCCCGCCCCCAGCAGCTTCTCCTTGCCCGTCTACATCATCATCTTCGCCCCCTTCGCCCTCCAGGTCAGACATCTCCAGGTCTTCGTCCGGGCCAACTTTTCGCTTCGTTCCAGAACTTGACGGTCGAGGGACTGACGCCTCTTCATCATCATATGTTTCTCCCGCATCATCTAGGTCATCTAGATCAGCCAACAGGTCGTCTGCGATACCACTCATGTTAGGCTCAGTTCTCGCTCGGGAAGTATAAGTGGTCGTTGAGAGCAAGACACGTTCGGTACAGTGCGCTAACAAACCGGTGGCGCGTCGATCATTGACATATTGGGTCTTTCGGTATAAAGTGTACTTGCGATATTTGAAAAGTACACTACTGTAATAAAATGACCAAACAGGTCATCTCTTAGACGAGAGTGCTCAAACTGATAATACATTCGCTTGTTTTCCTTAACTACTAAACAATGATACGAGCGGCCTGTACGGTATTCAAGTTCGCTCGAGAACGAAAGCGTGCCCTGTAACGAATGTTATCACAACATCCCCTATGCACTTAATGATAATAGAAAATATCAACAATGGCAAAGCCGTATCGTATCACTGGGCACTTACAGCAGAAATCATCCTTATCTCGTATCTTGAGGCGACATGTGCAGTAGTTTGCGATGTTAACAATTTGCCCTCCACTAACGACTGAACAGTTTATTATTGTTAACTCGGCCAGAGGGGTCGGGGAAAGACCATGACCTGAACCAGCCGAGCGTAGTCGAACGAGATCCTCCAATGCCCGGCCACTAACATGCCCGCACCAGCGAAGATCAAGAATAGATAATTTGGGAAGGAGACCGAAAGCAGGGCTTAAATGTCCCAGCGTCTCGTCTAGAATTTCCGAGCCATGGAGGTACAGTTCCTCCAGTGTGTGTAAAAGATTGAAACAGAACAGGAAATCGTTCTGCGATATATCGACGTCATACAGCTGTAGAATACGAAGAGGCGGAACGGAAAGCTCCAAGAAGTCACGTAGGGCTGCGCGAGTTATATCGTCCGCGAAACCGTGCGGGTCATCCGGACAACGGAGATATAAATGATTGAGCTTCGGCGTGCGGAGGTGCAAAGCTAGCCTCATGAAGGGGATAGGGAGACTTAATGTGAGTGAAGTCAACTCGCATAGCAGAACGGTATGAGCGGGGTCGTCCAGTCTGAGTTCGCGCTTGTCTCTGTGTGGGATGTCGATATTTAGTTCCCGGAGATTTGGAGTCTCCGCAAGGACGTTAATGATATCCGAACAGAGGACAGGCCCGGCGTGATTAAGTTGACAGTCATTTAACTGTAAAGTGAGACTAGTAATTTGACTTATCCCGGCCCAGGACTGAGAGATATCCGCTAAGAGCGACACCCGCCTGAGGTTCGGTACACTCTCAAATGCTGTCCTGAAACCAGAAAGTCGACCCTGTCCATTGATAGCATCCGGAACAGGAACGGTCATATGTGAGCCCCCTAACCTTATGTCTACTTCCCTCAACTGAGGCCCGGCTCCCGAGCAACGTTCTAATACATAGTTTGCAGTCTGTACCGAGGGCGCCTCCAGGGTAAAAGACTTCCAGCGCAAAATGTGCCCTAATAGAATGTTCAAGGTAGCATCGACTATTGGCAAATGCTCCGTAGTTCTGAAAGTCACGACCAACGGGGACTGTCGCGCCATATGAAGCCAAAGTTTACAACGTGCCACTGGATCGCCCTTATCGCAATCGACGTAGACATGAGACCAGACTGAGGGCGCCTCGGCTGCCTTTCTCCAGGAAAAGCACACCTGGGAAACGACTATGGGTGCACGCGTCCACCCAGCAATCACGGAAAGCTCGAAGATTCTGGCGAGAAGTTCACCGGGAATACGATTGGCGAGAGTCAGCACACCTTTGCATTTTGCTATTGCAGTGGCATGTTTCCTCTTCTCTTCTTCGACACGGCGGATCTCTTGGACGAGCCCGTTTATTTTCAATTGCAAAGCAGAGATAGCAGATTCGTGTAGTGCAATTTCCTCGCGTGCTTTCCGTAGGTCATTATCAGATGGCGCTGAACTTCGATAGATGTCTAGCTCTGCCCTAGTAAGCATGGGGATCTGTAGCAGGTTTTTGTTCGGATTCTGAGTGCTAAAAACGAGAAATTATGATGCTCACCCCGACTCATTAATGGCGATAACCTAGCGGTAATATAAGCGGGTTAGTGCCAGTGATTGTATGCCAGCAAACAAGTGGCCTTATTTATGATCACGTCATCTTTGCCCACGTGCCTCGCATTTCGTGTCAGCGACCGCGTTCAACCATGAAAAGCCCTAGTTGTCACCAACACCTGAAGCCATAAACGCCAGAAGGAGCCTGTAACACACGTATATAGGTGAATGTCTTATGGACAGCTGTTTTCGTCAAAGATGATTCAGAGTGGAAACTGAGTTGACCTGCTTGGAAAATTCACTTGCTGGGTCGACGTGAAGACTTTTAATGTTCTAGATACTGCTGAGATTTTCCTTTACTTCACAAAACCAGCTCGAGGCTGCCTTTTATCATCGTGTAGCTGACCATATCCTCTTTTCTTTAGCGACCGTGTACTAGAATGGACCCGAGAAGAGCGAGAGATCCTCGTCTGGCACGCGCTGACCCGCGTCTTCAGAACAGGCCTCCCTCTAACCCACCGGCCCCCACACCTCCTAGTCAACCCATCCAATACACCACACCTGAAGGATACCAACAGAACCCAACACAAGCTTACGGCGCATCTATCTCAACGTCCCTGCCTGGGTTTCAAAATGGAGCTGAACCTGTTCCAGGGTTAGGTGTTGCCGGCCCATCAACCTATTCGTCTGAGACAACCACATCCGAGTTCATCCAGACACAACAGCCCTCTCAATCTTCTGCTTCCAAGTACAAACTGAAGCCGCTCTTCTGTGTTGTATGTGCGAGTAATCAGGTGCGTCGAACCTAACCGTCTGTTGGTGCTTCGCGAGTTCATAAAACCTAATCCAAGAATCGTTCAATGGAAGCGCATAATGTGCTAGCGTACGTCTAGCCCTCCCCCCCCCTCCCCTTTCGTTAACAGGGAAACTGAAACGTATCCTTTCTTCCAGTAAAGCCGGGTTTCGGGTTATATCCTCGGGAACGGGTTCAGCTGTTCGTCTTCCTGGACCTTCGATCGATAAGCCAAACATCTACGCATTCGGAACACCGTACAACACAATATACGAAGAACTGAGTTCCAAAGATGCACGCTTGTAGGTTGTAATAAGACGGGTGCTTGTGCGTTTCTCACGATTATTTCCTAGATATACCGCGAATGGGCTTTTAAATATGATTAATCGGAACAGGACAATAAAGCTTGCTCCCGAACGATGGCAAGAGAGCAAGCAAGTAGCGGATGTAGTAATTACTTGTGAAGAACGATGTTACGATGCGGTTTGCGACGGTGAGCAAAATAAATTCCGATTTGCAGGGCCTGCCTAATAGACTTAAGTAGACCTGCTGTTGAAGGGCGGCGAATTTAATCGGCCAGTCCATATCATCAATGTTGAAATTAAGGACAACCACGAAGAGGCATTTTTGGCGGGCAAGGCGATCTTGGACCTTGCTACGGCGGTGAGTACAAGTTACAAATGTCCTCCAGCCAGTGTTGATCCTCATGCGGGCTACAATGCAGATAGAAGCGTCGGACGACGTGGACGAAGATATTGGAAAAATATTAGAGATTCAGCAGGAAAAACATCCACATACGTTGCTGCACACTGTTGCGTTCTACTAGTAAAAGTATTTCGGCTGTATCGCCCGAGCGAGTTTATCGTAGCAATTCGAGCACGCCATTTGGGTGCTAATCTGACCTCATCGGGACTCATCAGAACTATAAAAATGTATTGGCTTTATCGTTAAGCAGGCGTGGGAAACTATGGGGCATTATGGTGTGATCTCGTCCGCTCCTATTCCAGCAACCCACGTTACGTCCCTATAAAGCCCCGGCGGGTAACGCCAGCCTGGTAGCACCCCCGCTTCGACCGCATCACCCCCGATTAAATATCGAAATGGCCGCCTCTCTGAGACTCGGAAGTATTGCCCCCGACTTCGAGGCAGAAACAACTGCCGGTCCCATTAAGTTCCACGACTGGATCGGTGGTAGCTGGGCCGTCCTCTTCTCGCATCCGGGTGACTTCACGTACGCTATATGCGTCCCTATTTGAGTCGCATCTGACGCCACGCCGCACTAATTACAGACCTGTATGCACTACGGAGCTCGCAGAAGTAGCGCGTCGCGCACCTGACTTCGAGAAGCGCGGCGTAAAGGTCATCGGCATCTCCGCCAACGGACTCGAGGATCACGCGGCCTGGGTGAAAGACATCAACGCATGGGGCGGACAAGTCGCCCCTACGGATGTCCAGTTCCCTATCGTGCGTTTCGCCCCTGACAAATGACGCAGAACGCGGGAGAAACACGAGACGCTCATTCCTTGTCTCCGAATCTCCAGATCGCTGACCCCGACCGCAAAGTGTCGGTGCTTTACGACATGCTGGATGCGCTTGATGCGACGAACCGTGACGCAAAGGGTTTGCCGTTCACCGTAAGATTTGATATGCCTGCCCTTAATAGAATAAGCAGACGTCTCATCTATACTTAGATCCGTACGGTCTTCGTGATTGACCCGAAGAAAGTCATCCGTCTTACCATCTCTTACCCTGCATCAACTGGCCGGAACTTTGACGAAATTATTCGCGTGATTGACTCTCTCCAGCTCGGTGACAAGCACCGCATTACGACCCCGGTCAATTGGAAGAAGGGAGATGATGTCATCGTGCACCCGTCCGTGACGAACGAAGAGGCAAAAGGGTTGTTCCCTGAGTTCAAGACCCATCTGGTAAGAGCATATCATTCATGGCGTTTTCTCATAAAGCTCAGATCCGTCCACGCAGCCCTATCTGAGGACCGCACCTCTCAAGGTCGATTAGTCGATGGTTAGAACGTCGTTAAAGTAATAGTATTAAAACCTGTATCTGTAATGTAGGATACCGTGTGACCAACCTGATTGTGCATCCTACGCCCCACGCCGCAACAGGGGTTGCGTCGGTTTTCCGAGCAAGTTAGACGTCTCAACCGCCACACCCGGTGGAACGTCTTGCCGACCTGACGAAAAAGGAGAGCACGCGTAAAGACCACCAATAGACGGTAGCTGATAGCAGTGAGCAGTATAAGCATCGGTGGCTGTTTCCAGGCAAGACCGAACCGAGAAGGACGGTAGTCCGAAGGGGGTAACTTTGGCCCTTTTTCCGTTCCTCAAGCCAGAGCCGGTATGGAAGATGAGGAGAGACTCGCCGGGCGGATTGGAAGGGTGGCGCGGGGGTTGAGATGCCACTTGTGGATGATTTGCGTTGGTAAGCCGAGCACTGCCAAGTCGGTGCCGGTGCCGGTGCCGGTTGCCGCTTGCGGGCGTGCCAAGTCCGCGGCGGGTGGATTACGAGATATGTACGAGATTATTAGATCTCCCGACTGACGATCGTGATCGCCGGGCTGCTTCCAGGTGAGAAGTACCAGCTGTGCTTCCGTCATCCCTAGCAGACTAACCGTGCCTCAGTCGGCCTCCCCCTTTTGTTGCTTGCTTGCTCGCTCGCTCGCCGCAACCGTGTGAACACCACACTGTTCATTAATTTCCGGCAGCATACCGATCGACAATGTATTCTGACAGGAGCCGTAGTTCACCTGCAACTCTCGGGAATCAAAATACCCGGTACGAGGTCGTGGTTAGTAGCGGGCTTGGGATAAATGGCAATCCGTAGTCAGGGTGCTTTATCGCTTTGTCACATGAATTACTATACACGTACTAATCCAACCCGTTTAGTGTTAACGGGTCCATCACATTGACGGAGTTGCATGGACTTACGTGAACCACCCACAGCTTGACAGCCCCCGCTCATCCGAGCGTCTCAACACGCGCTCGCAACTGCGCATTATCATTCGAATACCCTATAGAAGCCCCGTGTGAATGTGGCCCTCAAAGGTCTGCCTCGGCCGAAAAGGAGATCCATGGCGGTGATAAAGGTCAACATACTCTTGGCCATTGTTCTCGGATTGGAAGAATTTCCTGCGTCCGGTGGATTGACATGAATCTGATGTCCATCTGAAAAAAGAAACAATGATAATTTATTGTCATACCTGTGAACCCCTAGATGCTACAGTGGACTCTGGAGAGCTCCTTCAGACTGCCAAGACTGGTCTACCGATTGTCACTCTGAACAGAGCCGGATGTACTATAGAAAAAAATACAGCATCAGTTACAGTGCGCATTTCGCTTGGGGTTGAATTCATGGACCGAAACATGCATTAAACACTCACGCATGTAGGGTGTCCACATCCGTAATTACGTTGACCAGCACGCACATTGTTGGTTGATTAATGGAGATCGGGTGATAAGAAGGCGGGCTGTATGAAAAGAAACCGGGAAAATACAACAATTTAACTCCGAATCGATTTCCAGGACGTCTCATGTGTTGTGGCGGCGCACGCCTGACAGAACAGTGTGATCTGACATTAGCGAATCACAAATATGGGAGCCCAATGCTCTGCAACATGTAGGCTGGCGCTCGTCGAGGAAAAATGAATACCCTGGTCGCGTTAACAACACGACCCAGGCATATCCTGTCGGTTGCTTTCTCGGATAATCGTGAATAGACTTTCGTACTGCGGGCCGTCATCCACGAATCATAAGTGCCCATTTAAAAAGCTCGCGCTACCAAGCTTGAATCGCATTCACTGCATCTAGAACGATACCACTATAAATTTCAGCAGGAAACTCGAGAGCTTACTCCGGGGTCATCTTGTCTTTACACTGTACCTACACCGGGTAAAGTCGTGAGCGTAGAAGATGAAGGTTTGCAGCGATAAGAAGTCCCGTTAATGACGGACCTAGTGAGAAGTGGATGGATGGGAGGGTCGCCGATCAGGTGACTACCTGCGAAGAATAGGCAAACCATAGCGAATTCACCTTACAGCACTTCGAGAGCCGCAATCAAATCATCGAAGCAATAATAAAGTCGTAAGCGGCTGTAGACCTCTGGATCTGCCGCAGCATAATAAACGGAAAATAGGTCCTGAGTTTGGTGTGTTGCTCATGCGCTGCCACACATCACTTTCCGTTTATATGGCGATGCGAGCCTGAGCTCTGTATCATCACAATCACGTTCCTCGTGACACGTTTCCGGAGAAACTCCGTAATTACTGAGACCCCTTCCCTCAGCGACGAAAACTACCGTGCAGTCCTAATGTCAAACGAATTACACTCGCGAAACATTAGTAAATCCCCTCATTCTAGTTTAGATGCTTGACTTAACGCGTCAACGCTAGTTTTTTTGTGCTTCCCTCCCATCAAGTCTTCTTACGGGAGCGGTAGGCTACTCTCTGTTATGACCCGCGCGAATCGCTTGCCTTTTATTGATGCCCCTGGTCATCGGTTAAGATAATGTCGAAATACAGTATCCGGCTGCGGGAGAAGGAGCCCAACTGACGGAAAAAGCACCGTCCGCGATGCTTCCGGAAATATTTTGACAGTATCATTGATATGCACGAGAGTGAGGGTAGGAAGATAGCAGAGTAGACAGGCACTGAACAGTCCGATGACGGAGAGCATAGTCGGAGGTTGAGATCACCGAGGAGCGCGTCCCATCAGCTGAGATATGATAATTTAATTCATGCTAGGGCATATGAACAGAGCGTCAGGGCAACGGCCACTTTTTCTCTAGAACTAAGCTTTTTGTCAGAGGAAATCAGTTTATCCTCAATCATTCCCTGTTTGTATACATGCATTTGAGTTAGTCGCATGGTGTTGGAAAAGTACGGCGGAAAAGATATGTTCTGAGGTTCTGAGGAGGGAAGGGGGTAAACTGACTCTTGATAACGACAAGTATCAGCTGAGCCGCTCGAGGCAACTGAATGAGCCCGTTTCTATAAGCGCAAATAGACTGGCCAGAAGGAATGCCGTACCCCTGGCTGAGACCATTGTGTATTTCCGGAGGAGGAAAACTTCAAGATAGTCTGCTTGTCTAAGCCGGGAAGGAAGCAAGGGCAACGGGGAGACATTCTGAATGGCCGAAGCAAAGCACGAGAGTCACATGCAGTCCAACCTTGTAGCCCGTGGCTGATTGAAGCAAGTCGGCGTGCATCTGGGTGAGGGACGGGAAGACAGATCTCTCGTAACTCGCCAATTGAGTCCACAGGTTCAAGGGTTAAAGGTGAGGAAAGCGAGAATAGACTGTATGAAGGCAGAAGGGGGCATGGACGATAGCCAGGGGGGGGTGCTGGACCATCGCTGCAGTTCAACAAGCGACAGTGCCTGGCAATAGCTTGAGCCGAGTCCGAGTCCGAGTCCGAGTCCAAGTCCGAGTCCGAGGTTTGAGTCCGAGCCCGAGTAGAGCGTAAATCGAGTTAATTACGTAATTCACGTAAGCGGAGGGCATACGCGTCGTGGACGCGTAGTCCACACCCCCGCCAACCTCCTCTCCTCCTCCTTTATTCCCGACATTCTCAAGAAATGGCTAGCGCTAATGGAGGGGCATACAGGTGCGTATACGTGCAATAGTACGTCTTCCTGGTCCTCAGTTGCCGTCATCCTTGCAGTTATTCGCTCACGGTGTTCTCACCGAGCGGTAAGTTAGTTCAGATCGAACACGCCCTCGCCGCGGTCTCGCAGGGCACTACAAGCCTAGGAATCAAGGGTACTTCCTGCTTCTCCAAACTACGGCTATCTAAATCTCATACGATTTCTGATCAGCTTCGAATGGCATTGTGATCGCTACTGAGAAGAAATCATCTTCACTTCTAATCGACTCCTCAATGTTAGACAAAGTTTCTATAATCTGCCCTAATATCGGCATCGTATACTCGGGAATGGGCCCAGATTTCCGCGTGCTTGTCGACAAGGCGCGTAAAAGCGCACAGGCGTACTGGAAGATCTACGGGGAGTACCCGCCGA
This sequence comes from Coniferiporia sulphurascens, assembly GCA_002794785.1. Lineage (NCBI taxonomy): Eukaryota > Fungi > Basidiomycota > Agaricomycetes > Hymenochaetales > Hymenochaetaceae > Coniferiporia > Coniferiporia sulphurascens. Next base: position 1,381,255 of record NBBA01000005.1, read on the forward strand.
CACGCGTTTTGACTCAAGAGATTGCAACCGTTATGCAAGAGGCAACACAGTCAGGGTAGGGGACAATTTCGTCGGGGCACGGTGCATGGCTAACCTATTTACTGACAGGGGTGTCCGGCCGTTCGGTGTCTCACTGCTTGTTGCCGGCTGGGACTCACACAGGGGGCCCACACTCTACCAGGTCGACCCGGCGGGGTCTTTCTGGGCGTGGAAGGCTAGTGCTATTGGAAAGAACATGACCAATGCAAAGACATTCCTGGAGAAGCGGTCGGTACATGATGATTCCGTATTCTGGCACCTGCTAATGCGGCTTCTACACGTTGCACAGATATAACGATGACATTTCTTTGGAGGACGCGATACACACGGCACTGCTCACTCTCAAAGAAGGGTTTGAGGGTCAGATGACAGAGAAGACGATCGAGATTGGCGTCGTGACTGTGCCCACCGCCGAAGAACTGGAGGCAGGGAGGGTGGGGGCAGAGTCTGGACGGCCAAAGCCTACGTTCCGAAAGCTGACGGAAGAGGAAGTGCGAGACTATCTCGCACTGTAGGGGGACGAGAGGAAGTGTGTACGTGTATTGTACGTTGATTAAGGGAACAAGCTTCGCAGTATGAATCGGCCGGCCGCACGCGAGACCGCAGCACTCGAACCAGAGCATCCGCGGCGGTTAGCAGCTATGGACCGGCTACTCTGGGATCTGTATAAAGAATTAAGCTATCGGTGTTTACGTGTCCCCACAAGTGAGTTGGGAGTAACGAGGCGATCCACACGCCGCCTGTCCGGGTAACCGGAGGGGGGGGAGAGAGGTGGGGAACGAGAAGGCGGGGAGAGCTACACGCCTGATGGAAAAACGCTGAAACACCGGACGGAAATGAAGAACGAGTAGTATCGCTGTATCTGAACGAACACGCGTTGAGGGTGCGCGGTCGTGGTTGATATTTCTCTTGCGAGTGCGAGCAATGCAATGCGAGAGCGGGCGAGTGAGATTGCGGGTACGCTGCCCTGCTAACGCCGAACCGTCCTACCACCACGCGTGCAGCACCATCCAGCAGACGCAGACACGTGTGTTGCACCTGTTTTTGGCTTTCGCGTTCCTTTTACCTTGATTTCTCTTCGATTTTATCATCTTCGCTTCATCTCGTTTGATGTGTTCCTTTACTTTCGTCCCTTTGATGGCTTCCGATGTCCCGTAGGTTTAGTACTCCTAGCGTCAACGTTCCTGTGCTGTGCACGGCTGCGTGTTCCGCATTGTTCTCTTGTTTGCCACTCGACGCTCACGAGGATTTCATATTCTTACCATAACACCAACAGAGGCCGCTTCGCGTCAATGCGAATGTGAGGTGCGGAAAAGATGCTTGGGACAAGAGAACACGCTACATAGCAGTCCCCCCCACCCCCCTGGTCAAGAGCGGCTCGTTTAGGGCGTAGCCGGCTCCCTTGGTCTCTAAGTATATGTTTCAGGCCGGAGCCGTGGCCGGTCAGCCTGTGCAGCGTCTCTCTTCTGCATGGTCATGACAGCATTCTATCGCTGGTGCTTTCTGCTCGGGCACCGTCTTCCCCACGAAGTCGGCGCACTTTCCCGACTCCGGCTCGCCCTTCTCACCCCGCGCGCCTTCAGGGGACCTCCCCTTCGCCTTCGAACGCCCCTTCATCCAATCTTCCCCGTCTTCCCCTCTTCGCGATATCGACATTCTGGACTGCTTATCTCCACTCTTATGACAATTACGTCCTTCCCTCCTCCATCACCTGCCGGTCTGCAACGATGGCTTTTTTTGCTCCTCTAACAAGTGAAATCGAAGACGCATTCTGAATGTTTCAAAATTCCCTCCCCGTTAAGTGCCGGGCATCTCCGCTTCCGTGCATCTGGCACCTGTGTCTGTCTCTCTATTTCTGACCAAAGTCTCAGTGAACTCCGTTAGAGCTTGCTCCGTACCCTCAAGCATAAAAGGACACATGCCTTTCGCCTCTCTGCACTCACTATTCGTTCCCCTGGTCGTCCCACTGTCTACTTTCCTCAGCACGCCGGGACGTGCACATCTCTGTCATTATCACACTGCACTTTGTCTACCTCCCTCTCGCTTACGCTTATCCTCGAGCATGTCCGCTCCTTTTGGCGAAGAAGTCACCGGAGCATTAAGGAAACTGGAGGTCGCACGTTTACAGGAACGCGCGCCCCAAGCCTGCGTAGAATGCAGCAAGTCACACAGGAAGGTACGTATCAGACATTCTTTCGGATAGTATCCTTCGTGCTTACCAGCTCGGAAGTGTGAGTACAAGAAAAGGCAGAGTCGTTGCGACAAGTGCGAAAGTAAGGACTTGCGGTGCACCTTTTCCCAACGTCAACCACCTGGATCTCGCGGTAACTACATAGACATCGACGTGAGTAGATAGAAGATCCTGGTCGCCTTGACTGACTGACTGACTTGCAGGTCTCTGGGCTCGGGGCGTCTCAGACTCCTCATTCAACGGGCATAATTCCAACGAGACAATCCGAAGACTTCTCAACTAGGTCTCCAGGAAGTGAGCAACGACATTCGTCGGATTCCCATTCCAGCGGCTCGTCCATGGACAGCCCTATCCATGCGCACAGCTCGCGCAACTACCCCTCCGGCGCAGTTCCGTTCCAGCAAAATGATATATACCATTACAACGCTGGCCCGGCTGGTGTGCACGTCGAGCTAAGGACGCAGGATGGTTTCTTGGGTCCAGCGGACTCCTACGTCCCCTCGCAGAACGAAACCTCACTATATTCCATCGACGGCGGACACGCCGGTCGCCAAGTTGCTGGCTCATCGATGCGACATGACGTTCAACGGATCCCACACACGCAGGTCCAGGGGCGACGGAGCGCTCATTACGAAGCCATGCATCCGCACCCCCAGCAAAGCTTCGTCCCCGATGCTGATCCATGGAACGAGCTCGGGACCCGCAGTAATCGGTCACATCAACATCTAGGAAGTGTGCCGCCTTCCGCCGGTCGAACCTACCAGGCCCCCGCCATGTACCCGGTAACAGGGCAGTCACCAGCGGCCCGCGACCTGTCGATACCAGCAGGTTCGCTCGTCTACACCGGTACGGGACAGTCGCACGTCAGGTCGGTTATCCTCCTCGTCCGTCTCCTGTAATAAACCTTATTTCGGGTATTATTTAGTCCAGTCCAAACATACCCCACTCACTTCCCGGCCTCTGGGGGCTATCCGTCAGCGGGCCAGAACATGTACCAGGTACCGCATGGGGCCTAGCCACAGGTTTGTGTTTCAAACTGTCTTGTAGTTTATACGATGCCGACGAATTGTGTCTACAGAACGTCCCAGATAGCCGCTATTCTGCGAGCAATGGGCAGGTATATGATTATAATCAGGCCTCCTCGGTGCGAAGCACGTTACTTTCTGTCCATCTATTTACTAATGATCTTTGACTTAGGGTTCTGCCAGTGTGGGAATATACGGCCAACAGCACATGCATCAGTAGATGCGATCCCCCCCATGAATCGTGCGTTTTTTTTGAGTCCTTCATCTTGAACAATAGTCTGTGCCGCAGAGCCGCTTTTAGTAAACATTTTCCAGTTATGATAATAGCCGTAGCTTCGTCCTGTATGTGATTGATGTATATAGTCGTAATAACTTCCGTAATCCTTGATTTTATTGATGTTGCCCACGCCGTTCTTCTCGCTGAGATAGTGGCGTCGTACAATACAAATAAGTGCCTACTAAGTGAGGCCTATGTAGTGCGAGCATCGCAGATGGATTGTTCATTACATTGAGGTGGTTTCTTTTCTTGACACGAGGTGCACGCCCGATAAAACTCGGCCACCTAAGCCTCTAAACTCAGAATGAGACGAGTTTCAGGCGGACTTTTACGTCGAACCTAACAATTTGGCCTATATTTTCAACATGATGCGACATCTGAAGAGCAGTACACTCCGTACATTGATTTTTTTTAATACTATACAAAAATAACTATGCACTACAAGATATCCATTTCATTTGTGTTTCACGTCTGTCGGTCGCTGTCTCGACTCAGAATGGCCAATCGACCTTCTCACCGCCGAAGCTCCAGTGAACAGCCTTAATAGACGTGTATTCCTCCAGGGCGTAGCTGCCGAGTTCTCGACCTAGAAGTTGCAAGAGAAACGACGATACATCAGCTCCACAAAGACGGAGAAGCGTAGCGCTAAATAAAGATGTACCGATTCCGCTCTGCTTCTTTCCCCCGAAGGGTACGTTGTTGTTCAAGAAGACGTATTGGTTAACCCAAACCTGGACAAAAGAAGGCCGAGTCGGCAACGAGGCTGAATATATGCGAGTCAGACGGCTCCGGGACGTACCGTGCCGGCCTCCAAAGCGGAGGAAACCCGCATGCACTGGTTAGCATCATCTAGAAAGGATTGCCTTTGGCGTCAGTGAGTTCTTCCATTACGATCGGAGTTTTCCTACTCGAATGTAGGCCGGCCCCTAGACCATAGCTTGTATCGTTGGCGAGTGCAATCGCCTCTTCTTCAGTCGAGAACTTCCCTACACACAAAACGGGACCGAAGATCTGCGCAGCACGTTGTGAGCACGCGAGTTGGAAGGAAGAAGGAAAAATGTTGCAAACCTCTTCCTTGACAATCTTCATCGTGGGCTTGATGTCGGCGAATACTAGGCGAGTAAACGTCATGAAAAAGACTCAAATTACGGAAATGAATAAACATACTCGTAGGATCCACCCAGTACCCGGCCTCGTTCCGTTTTTCGCCACCGTACACAATTTTGGCTCCTTCAGACTTGCCCGATTCAATGTAACTCCACACCTTTTCGTGCTGCGTCTTAGATATCTAAGAAATAAATAAATAAAAGTTGTTCATGAAAGTCACGTTTCCCTGGTCGCACCGACGGCCGCACGGAAGGGGGTAGAAGGCGGTACACATACCAGAGGCCCAGCAGAAGCCTTCTCCTCGAATCCGTTGGAAACAACCAGCTCTTTAGCGGCCTTGATGAGAAGCTCCATAAACTTGTCGTAAATGGTATCTTGAACGTATACGCGAGAACCAGCAATGCAGTCTTGACCGATATTGAAGAAGACACCCAGGCCGGCCCATCGCGCGGCTGCAGCAGGTCAGCGTGCGACTCTATGTATTGAGTGATAAGCGCCGTATATGGCTTACCTTGTTCTAGGTCAGCGGATTCGAAGATGATGTGGGGGGACTTTCCTCCGAGTTCCAGGGATACCTCAAGACAGCAAGCGCGAGAAATTAAGATTAGCGCGGGGGCCGTGGTGTAGGGGGTCTCAATGGTATACCTTCTTCAGGTTACTTTTTGCAGCAGCCTCCATGACCTTGCGGCCTGTGACCGTAGAACCCGTAAATGCGACCTTGTCCACATCGGGGTGCGAAGCCAATGCAGCTCCTCCCACGGATCCCAGTGAGGGAACGGTGTTGATTACGCCAGGAGGGAATCTGGAGATCGTCCGAGAGTGAGAATCCCAAAGATGCGTTTCATAGCCTCAACGTACCCTGCCTCCTTGACAAGTTCGGAAAGTTTCTGATGAGAGTACAATGTTATGAGTCTTAGAGAAGACCGCCACGCGTAGCAAGAGATTGATTTGACGTACTAAGGCGGACAAGGGAGTGAGTTCTGAGGGTTTCATCACGATCGTGCAGCCGGTGGCCAAAGCGGGTCCAACTTTCCAGACCCTACGTCGAACCGCTCAATGCAAGCGAAGTCTGTTACGAAAAAAAAATTACGCACCACATGTTAATCGGATAGTTCCAGGGAATGCTGCAGACACATGTTAGCAGGCTCATGCTTTGTAGCATATGCAAATGGCGCACATTTGACCGCAGACTCCGATGGGATCATGTCTAGTGAAAGCGAGCTTAGACTTGTTGTCGACCTCAATGGTCTAAGAGATCTCGATCCATCAGTTTCCCCCCACCGCGGAGCGTAATAGAAAAGGAAGACGTACTTGACCAATGATTTTGTCCGCCCAACCGGCGTAGTAACGGAGGCATCCGATTGAATCTGCGATGTCGGCGTCCCTTTGGACAGCAGCGAACGGAAAAAGAACGCGCGCTAAGTATATGCCATTTGAATGAACATGCTTCTTACCTCGCGATCCTCACGGGTTTGCCGTTGTCGAGACACTCGAGTTCGGCGAGCTCCTGCTGATCGCGTTCGATGAGGTCGGCGAGTTTGTTGATCAGTTTTGCCCTTTCAAATCCTGTGACGTTTTTCCCCCAGGTCGTCTGGAACGCCTTGCGGGCAGCAGCAACAGCTATATCGATGTCCTTCCCCGACGCTTACACGGACAGGAAAGAAAGGACGACAAGGAGCAAGCTTGAGATGACCGACCCACGCGAAGGACTGCTATTTGCGACACCTACCAGCCGAAATCCTTGCGATTACCTGCTCAGTCGCTGGGTTGATGGACCTTTTACAGGCACGCGCTCAGCTACGGCTCGAGAACGGACATGAAGGGTATATAATGATGCATGGACTCGCACTCGATCTCTAGGCCGTCTACAGAGGGGACAAACTCATTGTTGATGAAGAGACCTGTCTGCAGGGAGATAGACTTCAGGTTGGCGCTTCCGGGCACCGGGATGGAAATGGTCTTGCTCAAAGTCATGGCTCTGTGTATGAACGGGCGAAGAGAAGGGACGGTGAAGGCGCTCCGAGGCCATCCGGGTCTTTTAAAGGGGCCAGCGCCCGAGATAAGCTGCGCTCGACCGGCAGACAGAAGACGGCACGACATGTCCGCTCAGATGGCGGATATCGGACTCAATTCACAAGATACAGTAATGACGAGAAAACGATTAGAGAAGGTCGTGAGGGCGACTGTCGCCGACTGAATGAAGGAAAATAAAAATGAAGACCAAAACAAAGTCGGCTGTGATAGGCTGAGCACAGAGCGTGTGTCCGACCAAAGTCCGACCAGTAAGGAGCCGTCGCCTCCGGCCGCCCAATAAGGTGACGCCCTAAAGTTCAGTGGCGGCCGTTGTCCCCATCCTTTCTCCAAAACCACACCCATGTCTTTCCTCGCCCGCACTGCTCTCCGCTCCCGTGCGCCCCAGGCCTTGCGCTCGTCCATCCAGCAGCGCTCCCTCCATGTCGAGAACACCGTCGGCAACGTGAGTTTTACTTGGCCTTCCACCCAGTGTACTGCAATTTGCGTTTGCGTTTGTAGGCGACGCCGTTCAAGCATGAGCAGAGCAGCAAGCACTTTTTCGGTTTAAAGGTTGCCGCCTTCCTCATCACCGGTGCATCCATCCCCGTTGTCGCTTCCTATTACCAGCTGTATGTTTTTCTTTTCCGTTTCCATTATTTTAATATGTTGCGTCACTAACATATCGTGCGGCGTTTACAGGAGAAAGTCGTCCGCTGCATAGATATGGCTGCCTTCCCCATAGACAGATAGATGCAATAGATGGGCATGGACTCCTCCACTCGCACTTGTAGATATCTACACGCAATAATTAGACGACATTTGGTCTAATATTATATTCTAACCGAGAGACGCGCCTAGATGATTTCCCGTCCCAAAAGCACTGGAAAGCTATTAATACAGCCCTAAGTCTTCTCGCTCGATTCATCCGCTTGAGACATCCATAATTTCGTTGTCAGAATCTAGCACCCCCTCCACGAACTGCTCTTCGGCCTCCTCTCCACCACGCGCTGCTGTTTTCTGCGCCTTTTTCGCGACTTTCCGGGCATGATTGAGTGCGCGGCAGTCGCATGTCCGAGCCATAAATAGGGGATCGCCTCCAATTGCATCCAAGGCCCGGTCGGCAGCTCTTCTCGCAACGTAGGTTGATGATGTATCCGTCGCCCTTGCCAGAACAACGCCATGGACCACGACTGTCGTGCAAACATTAAAGACTGCGGCATACAGGACGGCATCGAAAACGAGACTCACTCTCGCTCATGACAGTGTGGCCGTAATCATTCTGATCGGGGTCAATATTCCTTTTGTGAACCCTGAAATTCTGGCAGCCTTGAGATTGAAAGTATTCGAAAAGAGTTTTTGTAGGGTGATGGGCAAGCGTATGCAGAGTGATATGCTTGTCGTAGAACGGCGCCAGGACCTTGTCAAAGAAGACCTCGGCCCCCGCAGGCGAGAAATTGTCAGATACATACACTGCTCCAAGAATGGATTCAACGACATCCGAGAGCGCCTGATACAAAGTTCAGCGTACTAGCGCTTACGCCCGGACTGGATCTAAGGACTCGCCTTCGGGGGTTCAACTTCAACCCAATATTGACCGGGGGGACCGTTCTCCCGGGACGCCTGCTCGTAAGCCTCCTTTTGCTTCGCTTTTAGCGCAACAGCGTACGTCTGAATACTGTCATCCAGTGCATTTGATTCAAATAGAAGATGTTTGTGGAGACCTGCCCATACGCAAACCGCAGCAAGCGTTGCATTTGAAACCATCGCTCCCTTCAAATTCCGCCGAGTTAATTCAAATATTAGTTTTGGGAATCCAGCCCCCAAACTATTCCGATATTGGATAAATGAGTTTTTCGCACCTTTAAAAGTGTTAGTGCGCCTGGTGATAGGGAATTGTCGCGATCAAAGATATGTCGGATTACAACTGCGCGGGTGAAATCATCAGAGACGGAAATGGAAGACAAGCTACAACGACAAACGGAAGTCGAGGATGGCATCACCAATAAACTCTAGCCTTTCATAACTGGTCATTTCATTGCCGTGTATCGACGCGTGTGTCTTATAAGCGTGATTTACTTCAGTATTACTACCGGAAAATAGGAAAAGTTGCACTCACAAGAGCCTGAGCTAGGAGATGTGGGTGACTGAATTTATGCCCAATGATCGCCTCTACAGCCTCGATGGAACCGGTTTTTAATCTGGCAGTAACCTCGGGAGGAGGCGCAAGTGCTTTACGTCCGAAGTCAGACCAACGATCAACGTGTGGAACTGGAATGTTCAAAGCCTTCGTCACTTTCAGCGCTACCTCACGCCCCCCGGTGACATACGCGGCACCTATGACTGCCTCCGCAACATCGGCCACCGCCTAACATCACTTATTCATCAGGTTGGAGAGTGACGCAAGATACAGCCTCACCTTGTCTCCGAGCCATTGGATATTGCTACCTTCATGCTTCTGCTTCTTCTTCTTATTGGTTTTTTTAGACGCTGTGCTAACATCTGGCTGGACTTCGTTCATATGCTCTATATCCTTATAAGGATCATCCATAAGCATACCCTCATGCTCCTGTGGATCGACTGGCTCTTCTTTGAAGCCCTTGACCCCGATGCTCATTGCCCTTTCATGGTGTGCCCCGTTGTCCGTGGGAAGTTCGCCTTCCTCTAGGTCTGGGTCTGCAATATCCATCGGTGGATCATCGCGTTGCACTCGCGGAGGATGGTAGACGATAAAGTTGGGTGGGGACCATGTTTTGGGAGTGAACGGCCTCGATTGAATATACTGGGGTAGGCCACATCGATTCGCGTTGCGCAGAAGTGATCTGTTACTAATGATGCGCTGTCGAGAGGTATGCAATGCACCCTCGTGCAGGGTGGGGAAAGTCACAAAAAGATATATGGAGGATAAATATTTTAGATATGCATCTCCTGCATGGGTTATTTCGGGTTCAATTAGCAAGCATAGGGCGAGAGCGAGATATCCTCCCAAGCGTACCTAACAGCTCAAGGCGTTCATAGTCAAACTCTACAGCGGCCGATGGAGACGATACGGCAGCATGAAGCTGAGACTCGGCTATGGAATGATCAAAATACTTGGCATTCAACTCTTTGATTAGTAGAACGTCGTCCAATCTCGAAGTAATAGACGGTAGCAGGGTTGCGCTCCGGTACACGCTTAATCGATGTTAGCGCCCTTCGAAATACATGCTATTCACAAACACATACCTGGCGGGGATGGTACACTTAGCGCATAATTCCGGGATCAGGTCTGCACATCAGATGATAAGTCAGGTAAAACCTCAAGGAGAGGACACTGGGCGTACATTTGGGGGGACAATGCTTGCTATCCGCAACTGGCTTGGCTGCTGGGTTCAAATGGCTATGGATAATCGGACAAAGTCCAACTTCGATAAGAGGCTGTTTGTAATTTTGGAGTCCTCCAAAACCCTTTCGTCGAGCCCGACAATACTCAACGAGATTGTCAAACCCTTGCTCGCGCTATCAAAGTGGCGTTAGCAACATACAGCATAGTGTAAAAAAGTTTGCTGACTGGGCTATCCTCTGGCTTAGACAGAGGCGTCAGATCTGGACGCATCCTTATACAATAGTACCTGCGCGTAAACTCTGCCCATCGATCCTGGATCATTGCATCGTCAGTGTCTTCTGTGAGCGTTTGAAGGTCTTGGGTATTCAGTGCAATCGTCGACCGCTCTGCCGCAAGCTTAACTTCTTCCCAAGGTATGTGATCCACAATATCGGGGAAATTCCAGCGCTGCCCGCTATCCAGGCCATCGTCATTCAGGTTGACTTGGAAATTGCGCATCAAAGGAGCAATGAAGTAAGCCATGTTTTCAAGTGCACAGATGTGTGGTCTGTTGGTGATATTCCGGATGATGCGGATCGTGTACTTGTATATGTCTTGAAGACGGTCCTCGTCGACTTCGAATGCAGCGGCACGTTTGAAATGTACCTTCCCCGCTACACCGGAGAAAAACACGTTCATAACGGATATTGGTGGAAGAGGCAGCCTGGTCAGGAGGAGAATCGGCGAGTAAACACTGCCCCCCTCGATGATGGTAGAGTTAATCACAGGAAACACGATAGTCGGGTAAAGGCACCCGCGCATAATTGGCAAAGTATTTGCCCAGAAGTCAGGTCTTTTACGAGGATAGGCACGAGTCCCTGGCGCTTTGCTTTGGCCCTGCTTCGTCTTCGCAGGAAGTTGTGCGTCCTCATCCTCCCTATCACTCATATCCTCCACCATCTGGGCAGAAATATAGGCAGTCCGCAATGGCCTATTCGTTGGCAAAGGGGGACGAGGAAAGAGCCGATAGTCGAGAGCACCGCGGCGGTATAGTTCAAAACATGTTTGATGACAGGCTGTCCGCCGGGCTTGCGTCATTGAAGCACATGGAGACCCTGATACCCTCCTAACTGGTGCGCCTTGCGGAAGAAGGACTGTACATATGTACGTCGGCTTTGAAGACGACCCTCCCTGAAGCTCTTCAAATTCGAAAAGTGGTTCATTCAATAAGTCTCCCTCTTTATCGCTGTCCGTCGACAACTGTGACACAAACCGATAAACAACTGTCGCGGCGTCCTGTATGTATATCCTCCCACTAGTCGTCGGGTCTTGAACGAACTTCGTCGGATCGTCGTCCTCATCTTCACTATCCGAGCGATATGGATCCACCGTTTCTCGCAGAGGGTAAGGTGGAACTGCGCTCTCCGCACTAGTCGCAACTCGCTGGACCCAGCGCTCCATGTACGAGTCAATACGTGCCACCTGCGCGAGGATCCGGCGATGGACGTCATTTCCGCGTTCCGCCATGTGTATAAGATGACATTCTTGGCCTCGAGCTCGGGCTCGGCAGTGTGCGTATGAAATCTGACTTTCAAATAGATCAAATCTGAAAGCCACATCAGATGCAACCGAATTTGTAACATATTGGTCTACCTTATTACGACCGTCGCAGGCGGAATCTCCAGGTCTTCGGCTTGCTTCGTCGCGACAAGAAGATTAAATAATCCGGACTTAAATCCTTCCAAAATGTCGGCCTGCAAGCACTTGCCTTAACGACAAAAAGGAAAACAGCGGTCTAATAGCTAGCTGCTTACCTGTGTCGATGGTTCAGCAGAAAGACCATGTCCGACAAGAGCTTGTGGCCGCAAAAATCCGACACGATCGTCTAGTGAACGAAGGAGGTCTGTAAGGACGTACGCGGTACTCCGTTTTTGCACTGTAAGAGTTTGAGAAGGTCGCTTGTTTTTGAACGAATATAAGTATACCAAAGATGATGCCCCGGAACGCGTCACCCTGGGGTTCACACGCCTTCACAACCTGCATCAGCTTTATAAATTTAGGAGTAACATTGAGACCACGAGAAGTTGGGTCCAAGTTGGGCATCGTGAACATCCAGTTTTTAATTGCATTCCGAATATTGCTCTTTGCTTTCTTGATCGCAGCTTCCGAGCCAACCTGCAGTTCATCTTCTTCTTCGTATACGGGAGCATCACCACTAGATTCTGCCTCCATATCTTTCAGTGCACGACGCCAGACGAGGTCAGAGGCGCAGGAACCAACTTCGCCAAGCGCGTGTTTCGCGTTACGGAAGTTAGAGCGGAAAATGGACATTTGTGGGTCGAATATCCGAAGAAGCTTCAGTAGAGGTGTGTCGACGGCTCTAACCTGAGGATCATAGAACACAACCAATTCCATTGGCTTGTCAGGCAACGTCAGGATCGTCTCGCGTACGGAATCTGAGACCCCATGAAATTTTGCACCCAAGAGACGCTCGAGTTTCAGTAAGCTGAGGTCGAAGTAAAATTTTGAGTCCGGGGGTAAGACAATGCCTAGTATTCTTGGCCGCGATAGCTTGTCGGTAATCCGGAAAAAATTCAGCACGACTTTTTGCATCGGATGAGTCTCGTTGTCCTTCATGTTTACCGCATCGTCGATAATCATGAAGTGAATACGAGAAATCGCCAGGGCCCCCCGATCCAATGACTCAAAGAGATGCTACAGAACACGAATTTCAGTAAAGAAAGAACCTGCCCACTTAATAGAGTAGCATTCACATTTGCCGAAACCACGACGGCATCTTTTGTGGACAATTCAATCCATGATTCCATGGGTGAGTTATGCATAGCAGGCGTGTAAACGCCGACAGACAAGTTTGAAAGTTCAGCAAGCTGAACTGAGCGTGCACTTGCCGTAGCTACATTTCTGATTGATGACATCAGATAGTGTACAGGTATGTAGTAGGATAGGCATACTCTGTAACAACCATAGCAATCCTTCGCTTGCGAGTGATCCCAGTGAACGGTCTGTCCCTTTCGGTGCCGCATGACCATGTCAAGAGTTCAGCGGAAATCTTGACCTTTTCTATTAGTCGTGTGAAGTCAGAGGCATCATGCATATAAGGCAAAAAATCATTTACGAGACTCCGATTCTAAAATTGCAAGGGCTTTATACAGTATCAGAGGCTGCCGAGTTGAGTCGTCTGTGAAGCACGTACTGTTCTCGGCCTTCGCCTGTGCACAAAGGGAACTTTCGAATTCCGGTGACGTGTCGGAAAGCCGCCTCGTTCCAGCCATGTTGTCTTCAGGTATATCGGCCCCCGCCATCTCCGGTAGGCGTTTGGATATAACGCCTTCGGAGGGGTCTTGCCCCCCTGGAGGCACGTCATCCGTCTTCCGTCGCTTTGCCTGGTGTTCACGGGAAGGGTCATCCTGGCCGAGCCCAACTTCATTAATGCTACGCGTATATTTTTGAGTCGGTGCCGTTGTTAGACCCCTGTCGGACACAACGGAGCCTGAGGCTTGGTATTCGGGGACTGGATCAGAGGGAGGCTGAGAGCCTGGAGTCTGGATGCTCTCCGAGGCCTTCTGCTGGGAGTCCTGTGGACCATCTTGAGCTGCGCTATCCTCTCTCTTCCAGGCTTGTTTCCATATTTTTAACATAGCATCAAGAGCTGAGGAAAAGTGGAAAGACGAAGCAAGCCACGATCGCGCTCACGCCGGCAGCGTGGCTTGGTCCCGGTATGGCGGTTGGGTGCTGATCACGTAATGCGGAAGGATTAGCATATGCTTCAAGCGCGACCCACCCGAAGACCCGGGGCTACTATATACATACACTCAGCCCTATCATACTATATCATGGCCATAATAAAGCTTCCACTCGCCGCTGCACCTTCTTTTTCTCTTGTCTTTCGCCGTCTCTCACACCGCCCACGCCACCCACACAGTGCTGTTCTCACTTTTGCCAGAATGGCGAGCAACGCAATAGTACCTGCAGCGGTTCGTCTGTTTTCCGCCCCGGCCTTTCCGGGTCTCTGCTTACGACGTTTTTTCCTGCCGTGATTTTAGTTTGCGTTGAAAGACAGCAGCCTGATCAAGACCCAGGGCTTTATTGACGGAAAATGGCTTGGAGCCTCTACTGGCGAGACCATTTCTGTAACTAGTTCGTACCAAATTTCGGACTACGGCTTGGAACACATTCACAAGCGAACTGAATATTGCTCTGCCAACAGACCCCGCGACTGGCAAGGAGATTGGAACGATTCCGGAGATGGGCTTGAAGGAGACGAAGGAGGCCATTAACGCTGCTAGGCTTGCATTCAGGACGTGGAAGAATTCGACGGCAAAGGTAGGCCGATGCCGATGACGTATTCTAGGACGCGTCGCCCCCACACTAACGTGGTCATCTGTCAGGAACGCCACGATCTAATTATGAAACTATATGCGCTCATGCAAGAGAACGCTGAGGACCTCTCCAAAATTATTGCACGTGATCGCTCGTCAATCTGATTCGATGCCACTACTGACTTTTTCCCGTGGGTAGACCTTGGAGAATGGAAAGACACTCACGGAAGCAAAGGTATTGTATTGCTGCCCTCCACCGGACTTTGTGTACGGATAAACACTGAGCCACACACAGGGAGAAATTGTTTATAGCTCTTCCTTCCTGGAGGTAAGAAATCCAGTCGTGCGTCGCTACCAGGATCAGACTTAAACAAGTGTTTTACAGTGGTTCGGTACGCATATGCTTCACACCGATTTCTAAGCCCCAGTTGAATTGTCCCCCAAGCCGAGGAAGCCGTGCGAACATATGGAGGTACAGCAGCATTTTGTCGCTAAGTACACACCGTGACTGACCTGAGTTCTTCCTAGAACATATTCCTTCGCCAGTCCAGGGAGTTCGGAATGTGACGGTCATGCAACCAGTTGGTGAGAGTCGATTAAACTATCCGTCGCCAGCACCTCAAGGCTCACACACCGGGTTTGCAAGGTGTCTGGTAAATATTCTTCAGGTCTCCAAGGTGTTGGGTTTATGAGACTTTGTTCAGTGCGATCTTAACGCCTTGGAACTTCCCTTCGGCTATGGTACTAATATTTGTACACACTCCTCACCCCCCTTGCTTGCTTACGTCGGCTCACCAGATCACCCGTAAACTAGGGGCAGCACTCGCTGCAGGGTGTACAGTTGTCGTCAAACCTCCTCCGGAGACTCCATTCTCTGCTCTTGCTCTCACAGAGGCAAGTAATTCTGACATTGTTCATCTAGTGTACTAACCTGTTTCGCTATCAGCTTGCGCGCAGGGCGGGATTCCCGGATGGAGTCATTAACGTTGTAACAACCCTTAAGAATGTTGGCGAAGTTGGAAAAGAACTATGCGAAAATGGCAATGTGCGGAAAATCACTTTCACTGGTTCCACGGCTGTAGCGAAGTTGCTATACTCGATGTCTGCAAGCACGATGAAAAAGTAGATTTTACCCTGCCGCCCCGATTCGCATTATCATACTCAAAATGACTTAGGGTTTCATTTGAAGCGGGGGGCAACTCACCGTTCATCGTCTTTGATGACGCCGATATTGATGAAGCTGTCAATGGTTAGTTATTACACGCCTAAATGATTAATGTTTCAAATCTCTGGAACTGTAACTGATCATCTTTCTCCCAGGGGCCGTTCTGTGCAAGTTCCGCGGCAGCGGCCAGACCTGCGTCTGCGCGAACAGAATTTACGTTCATTCGTCCATTTATGCTGAATTTGCCTCTCGTCTTGCTGCAAGAGTAGCCCAATTCCACGTCGGCAACGGATTAGATAAAGAGTCGTTCGTACACGAGCCTTACTACCCAAAAGCTATCTGCTGACATCATAATAAGCACGCACGGCCCCCTTATTCACGAGCGAGCTATCCAGAAGGTCGAAGCTCATGTAGCTGACGCCACCTCCAAGGGCGCACAGGTCCTTGTCGGTGGCAAACGCCTGGATGGACCCGGTTCGTTCTTCGAGCCAACTGTCCTCAGCGACGTGCCCCCGAATGTGCGTCTCGCAAACGAGGAGACCTTTGGACCTGTGGCTGCACTCATCAAATTTGAGACGGAGGAAGAAGTCCTGAAGCTCGCGAATGACACGGAATATGGGCTCGCCGGTTATTTCTACTCTCGTGATGTTGGTCGCATATGGCGTGTTGCAGAGGCACTCGAGGTCGGCATGGTTGGCACGAACACAGGCTACATATCTCAGGCGGCCATTCCATTTGGAGGTGAGAAGCAGGCTTATTCCGCTGTGCATGTACTGGTTTTAGGAGTGACTTGGCACTGACTTGATAACTCATTTACTAAACTAGGAGTAAAGGAAAGTGGCCTCGGTATGGATTTCTCCTTCTAATAATGCGGCTATCTGATTTGACTGTTTTTGGACCAGGTCGCGAGGGGAGCCACGGAATCCAGGAGTACATGCAGACAAAGCTGATCGTATTCGGTGGCCTTTAAAAACACACGTCAAGGTGTTAATTGTTAACTTGATTGATAAAGAAGTATCATGTATGCATAGGCGTACAAAAGTGTATATACATTGAAACGTATAATCCGTTCCACATATGTTGCGTTTTGGCAAGGGGAACAAGAGACATCATGGATCGGAATACGGAGAAACACTACAAGTAAAAGTGGCCGAGCCAAAGGGCGTAACAATGAATCCAAAGTCCGCAATCCCCCAATCTATATACTAACCAGGGCCGCAAGCGATTACAACTTGACTTGCAAGCCACTCTTGCCTTCTTCTACAACGGTGTTGATCAGCGTACCCATATTACCTCCAATCCAGACCCGCACGTCGTCGCCGTGCTTCAGGAAGATGGGTGGTTTCTTCACGGAGCCCACTCCCTTAGGGGTACCGGTCATTATGATCGAGCCGGGTTCGAGCGTCGTGCCCTGGCTGAGCCAAGCGATGGTTTGGCGGACACTAAATATTTGGTCACTAAATCACAGGATAAAAATACGTTAATGGGATAATTATAAGAGAATTAGAGTACGAACGCAGTTGTGCCGTCCTGCAATTTGTCTCCGTTGACGAAGGTCCTTAAGGGGAGAGTCTGAGGATCTGGGACAGTTTTTGCGGCGACAAGACACGGGCCGAACGGGGTTGAGTTATCTGCGTAGGCCATAATCAGAATTAATGTGCAGAATGGGCGCGACAGAATCACATACCGAAGCCTTTCGAAAAGCCCCACTGGGATACAGAAAGCTGATGGAAGCGGAAAGAGGTCTTTTTGGGAGAAAGAGGAATTGTTGTAAGTACAGTAATAAGTTTTGGGAATCAGGCGCCAACATACATCGTTTCCGACCGTGTAGCCAAGGACGTAGTCCAATGCGTCAGCTTCCGATACGTCTTTGGCCGGTTTGCCAATGACTACGGTCAACTCGACCTGGTAAAAGTTTGAATAAATTACATTCCTTGTTGGTAGATGGAACACTGGACCTACCTCATAATCAGGTAAGTGCTTGTTGACGGGCTGGGCAACCTTCGGTACCATGATGATCGCCTCGGGCCCAATAAGAGACGTCTTGGGCTTGTAGAAAAGAATAGGGGCGCTGGATAAAAACTCAATGAGTGGCGGACACGGAAGGTTGATGGATCTCACTCACGCTGGTTTCGCCATTCCAGCTTCGGCCTAGCACAAAATAACCTCAGCGATGCCGCCCAGTTGGCACCATCCATAGAGCAATACACATACCGCATGGTCGGAGTAGTTCAGACCAAGACACCGCACAAGCTTCACCTCGTCTCGCGCAAGCGGGGCCAGCAGCTCTTTTACGGTCAAGACCGTGTTGGAGACCTGGGCGTTGGGGTCGAGCGCGGACCCGATGATCTCACGCGCCTGAATGGTCTTCTTGGAATGGTATGCAAGGCCGACTATGAGCAAATGAATACGTCTAAGTGTCAGGCATGTCCCGCGAACCAAAGTACGTGTGTATAATACATACTATCGAGATCAGCATCGACCGGCTCGCCAATGTGCACCATTGACGTCTCCGCCGCCACGAAACGAATCAGACGAGTCCAGTCCTAGAGTCGTTTAATTAATTTCCGCTACGCATGAGCGCCCTCTTGCGACAGAAGGGACGACACGGAACACTTACGGTCCGTATGGGAGCCATGGTAGAGAGATGGCAAGGCGGAAGCGAGGAAAGGGGGGAGAGGTTGCGTTGAGTATTGTATTGTATTGGCGGAGCGGCTCTTTATATCATGGGACTTGAGTTCTCATGGAGAACGCGGTGCGCGGCGCGCGGAAACCGAACCTAAAGAAGCGGGCTGAACGGAGAGCGGGGTGCCGACTGTGATCCCGTTCCATTGGTAGGCACGACTTCCTCGGTCATGTACAACTATTGCACAATTTACCACATAGCTTAACGCCATTCCCGTCTGCTTTGTGTTTGAGGTGATGCCGAGGACATTTGTTGTTTAATCGCGGAAAGAACTTTAACCCACTGGTAAAGCGGGTACTGAGCGGGATTTACGAACTCAAGCTGTATCTTTTTCATCGGGAAGCGACACCTTTGTTTTCAACATGAATTTCGTTCAAGTTGTTGTAATATTAATGCCAGTCTCTTGTCGCCTCCTTGTTAATGTCAGTCAGTCCTTACGGGCAGAGAGACTACTCCGTCAGTGACCGGGCCGGCTTCGGTTTATTTGGTCCGTAAATAACGCGTCAGGTTCAACCTGAACACGTACTATTGCAGTGTGGCCTCGCCGCCTTGGGCTTCAAGTACCATCCAGCCACCTCACTGCCAAATTCCAGACGACTATGCAGCACTCTCTTGAAGCAGCCCTTGACAAAGTATTATTTCTAACGTACAACTACATATGAGGATATCCTAAATCTAAACTCAACACAGCTCGTTTCTCCGCGGTCTTCTCTCAAAGTTCAAGCCGATGCGCTCTCCGCGCTTGAGCGTATCCTCGCCGAGCTGCTTTCAGATGAAAGGCAACACCTCCTGTGGGGCAGCTTAACCTTGTTCTTGCGGCTGCAAGATTCCTTTCAATGCAACAGTATGTTTGATCTGCAGTCGTCTTCAGGGGTACAATGTTCACGGGGTGACAAGTCGCGTCCCGAACGCTTGCGTGGCTGTCTCACCAGACACATATTCTAAAGAAACTCGGCGATGAAAAGGATGCCTCTTGTATGTGCGTCCTTAATTATTGGAGACGTATTGAAGGTGTTGACACGTTGCAGCCGCAGATACTGAAGAGGGGCTCCAGGCGTACACCTCTGTGACCGTTCAAGCTTTGTCCTTATTACAGGGTATGGCGTTGATGCATAGGTCTAGCAAGGATTTTCTGGGGAGAACAGGCTCCTTAGAGGTGAGTCGTTAGTTCATCATCTAGAGGATCTGACTGGAAACATGGGAAGGCCTTCATTGATCTGCTGTCTGCGTATCGACACGCCACCACGAAGCCATTTTCGAATACAACAAACGCCTCACCGAAAAAGGCTTCACGCAGAGAGCAACATTTCAATCCGTCGCTAGCGATTGCTGTACTGGACACCTTGCTTTGTGTCCTTGTCGATTCCCCGCCCGCGATTCGAGCGTTTGAAGAGGTGCGCGGTGTCGAACTCGTTGTGAAAATCCTTAAGCGTTCTGCCATTCCCAAAGATGTCAGGTAAGTAATTATGCCGTTGTTATCTAATATAGGAACTTGGCCAACTATTTCTTCAGGATGAAGTGTCTGGAATTCCTTTACTTTTATCTTATGGATGAGTCTTCTCCTGACCCTGAAATCCCGTCGCAGGAGGTCCCAACTAGGCCATCATCTCCTCAAAGGCCGGGCTTGGTGTCCGGACTTCTAAATAGCTCACGATACCCTACTGCGTCTTCGTCAGGCTCCTCTACAGACTCAGGACCTTTCCCTAGGACGGGGTCATCCGCGTCCTCGTTCAGCTCCTGGTCCCCCACACCTACTCTTGCGGGCACGCCACCGCAATCACCCACGGCTTCATCTAACAGCAAACTTCCACAGATACAGGGCCAAATTCGCGGTCCATTGGCGATGCTTCGAAAGGATGTAGACTTCGTCCCGCTCAGCCCGAAAAAAGCACAAGTTGCTCAGCTAGGTCTGGGAAATCGCCAGCGGAGTGCACAGGGATCTGTAACGGCACCTTTATCTTCGAGTGCACACAGCAGCAATCCTGGCCAGAGATGGCCAAGCCCACTGGGCCGAATGACGTCTGGAGACACTCTGCCCTCAGAGTCCGACGCCAGCGACAGAACTACCGACATCCTTGAAGTTTGTGAGCGTGACGGTTCCCCTGTCGGCTCCGTGCGCGTGCGGACATCCGAAGAGAAAAAAGAGCTCCTGGGACAACTCCTCGGGAACGTCGATGCTTTGGTTGAAGGGGTCAGAAAGGCGGGTATCTGGGGACTGGGCGATTGAAGTGAACGCTCCAAACCCTGTTCTTATCCTCCCATCGTCCTCTCCTTTACTTCCCGACATGATCTACTGGGTAAAATATATCGTCATCGTCATCTATAATTTCATCATGCATGGTTCGCTTGTCGCATTAACATATACCTCTTGTTTTTTTCGACGTATTTTATCAAGTTTTGCGCATTGCTTAAAGCAGGGTGCTCAGACCAAAACGGCTGATGTCGGTCCCTGCTTCCTTCCTTTGACTTTCCCGTCCGACCACCCCGCGGTGGTTTAGCAGGGATCGGCGTGCCGTGTCGATCATCTCCGTGGTCGTACTCTACATGAGCAGTTTCAAATGTGGGCTGGTAAGAGGATCGATCTGCAATTGATCTCTCATGGGATTTTCAATCGTTCGAAGAGAGGTCTCGGGAAAGTAACTTTCCGCTGCGGACACGAGTTAATCACGACGTAGAGCCTATGAAATAACTCAAGTATGTGCACATGGCAAGTTTCCCAGTGCCTTGGTTCGATGCCGCGCGGTGCAGAATCGGGAGAGTGCTACTTGGGCGGACACACTAGTGACTCTCTCGCAAGAAAGACCAACTCCCAGAGCTTTTATATAGAATCACTGACGCTGGCATGTTAACATACTGTTTCATGGGCAAGCTTTACTTCGCGTCGATAGCCCCCTTCCCCCAGATGCGGAGCCTTGGAGACTTCAGCTTGTTTTGTCGTCATTCCGGCGCTACCCGGAGGATATCTGAAGCCTATCTGAGATATTTGAGTGAGGGTCACAATGACGTGGATGTTTTATATTGAACAGTGTGTCATGTTTGAGAGTGTTAATTGTGTACAAAGCTATTGACGGACTCATAATAACGAGGATACCGAAATAGTTCTGCATGTGATTAATATTGATTATCTCTGTCTTTGTGGCTCCATCCTAAATACGATATCGCTGATCCTGCATACAGTCTGCTATATAATTAATACCCACCGAGCTTCCGATGCTTGTCAGATTGATACCGACCGTATCCCTGGGCTAATGTGGCTGCTGGAGAACAATTGAATATGTGTCGTTTCTTTACTTAGGAATGAACCATCACGACAGGGGCTAGATCCTCTCTTGCCGCGCCTTGCTCGGCGTAGAAGGTGAGCAGCATTAGATGGGTGCGAGAAGGCCGGCGATAACCTTTGAGCGCTCTTGACACCAGTTGCTATGGGTGAGCTTATATCATGGTGAAATATGACTATGAGGATGGTCGAGCGCATCGGTCAAATGCGTATCAGAAGGCCCATAAAAGGGTTCATAGGAGTGATCAGAGGCCCAGGTGCAACTGAAATACTGCAAGAACCGCGGCAGACCGGGCTGTTCGACGTTCGTGTGCGAAAAATGCAGAGCCGGAGTGTATTGGCTGAGGGCACGATTCCACGCCTACAGCGAGATGTACGCGGGGTTCATCATACCAGCTTATTCCAGTTCCGTCCCCTCCGACGTCGTGGGGTGAGCGTTGCCTAAGCGGGCTTGGCCTTTACGTTGCGGCCCGGCACTGTTGAATCAATACGCGGCCGCAGTTCTAGTACTTTCCGCGCACTGTTGGGGAATGCATTGCAGGGACAAAACATCGCGGTTGATACATTTTCTTGAGATATGCGAGAGGAGTGGAGGCAGAAACGCAGGCGACATCGCCGCATCACTATTAAGCGTACCGATATTAATAGGCATGTCCGTGACGTGGAACCATCGCCTTGTCACCCCTGCAATGTTGCAAGTACAAAATCGATCCTGGATAATGGAGCTTGGGCGTTGTTCAAAAAGCCGTTGTCCCTGAGATTTCCTGAGCAACGAAGCCGACACTTCCGGTAAACGCGCATAATCGAAGTGAGGAGTCAAACTTGTGATGTCCGAGGACATGAGCTACCGCCAAAGGCCCCGATGACCTTAGCCGCATCACACATTCATTTTTTCACCAAGGGCCGGTAGATTATATTCAGAGTAAATGGCGTGATATATGGCAAGCGCAAAACAAATATTGCAAAGCAAAATCCGGGATGTCTTCAAGAACAGAGAAGACAAAGAATGGGGGACGGACAAATAAGCTAAATCTAAGGCAAAAATTACGCGGAGTAGAAGCGCCATGCGAAATAACCAGCGAGAGCGGCGAGAGGGACGAAGTAGCTGACGCTGAATATAAAATTAAGGTAAGAACAACTTCGTGAGCACGGAGCGCCGCATTAAACCTGAGGAGAAAACATACTTCGAGGCGGTCTGAGCTACGGGTGCGGGAGTGGAAGGCGACGGGGCAGATTTCGCTGGAAGAGACTAACGCAAAATGACAGTAAGGACCTCGATGACGTGGAAATACGAGAAACGCACAGAGCTGCCCTCGAAGTCGCCAACAAACATGTCCTTCAAGAGTTCGCGTGCTTCGTCGGAGTGACCAACATCCTCAAAGGCCTCGGTCGCGTCCTTCCCTGAAAGGAGGTTTAGCATCTGTCTACTGACAGCAACGACCTTTTGGGGGAACAAACCTGCTTCAGCTACTATCACCTCGTCTCCTCCCGGGTGCTGAACTCGCGTCGTCAATTCCTCGCACCTATCTGTCGGTTGTCTGAGGACATACCTCGTCAACGAATTTTGAAACACCATAGACTGTGCGGTAACGTCAAACGCGTGAAAGAAGGGGAAGCTATCTTTCCAAACTGACCCTTTCCGTGGAGGAGGATGTAAAGGTCGTCCTTTTTGGTGTGCTGCTGGAGCTCAGCGGAGGTGATGATCTTGTTGCCCGACATTATTAGAGGATCGTAAAGCGAAGGAGTGCCACGGGAGCCGGAAGATGAGGGTAGGGGCTAGGGAGAGGTAGAGAAGACGAGATAGCCAACCGCGGTTCTTAAATTACGAAGGGAACGCTGACAAATGCAAGTGCTTCCCCATTTTTCTCACTTTATATGGTTTAATGGGCCAAATCATCCTCACGTACAACCCGGAGGAGGCATCAGGAAGTTGTGAAATTTGCATTCAATGACTATTGTGTATTACAAGACGTTTGTGCGCATCGGTTTAGTACTCGGACTGCCCATTAAGTAGAATGCTAAAGGCACTGGACAATCAAGCGTGGACCAAGCTCCTGATATAATCTTCCACTTCGCCAGTAAAAGAGACGACCGGAGAAAGCCCTGTGTCTCTAGGCATAAGCGAGTGGGGGTACGATAGCAAAGGTACGAAAGAAAGGAATGAATAAAAGGCTCAGGGAAAGGGAAGATTAAAAATTTTGTCGTTCATGAAGGCTGTAGCTCCAGGGCAAGGACGGAGAAGAAAAAACTGTTCAGCTTAAGTAACATGACAGAGTTTTAAACTCCGCTTGGAATTGCCGAAGATGGGTGGCTGCCCCTCGGGGCTCATCTCCCACGCATCGGCCGTCGTCGCGTTCAGCGAACACCCGCTCCCTCACACTCTTGCGCGTCGCGCGCCCCTCGGCCACTCTACCAGAGCTTCGTTCAACTTCACGCCAGGAGCAGAAGTTAACGATGGACTACGATGACGCTGCGGACCTCCTCGGCAACAAGCGGATGCCTGTTCGCCAACAGGAGCGGAGCCTCATCACCTCTTTGTATTACGCCTCCCTATGCACTGTCGTTTTACTGGCTCTCTCATTAGCCTACTACAATGGGCGCCGCTGGATCAGAAACTGGAAAGAACAAAATCATAGGAAGTGAGTATCAGTACCCCTTTTCACTTTACCGATGTCCGACTATAAGCTGAATGTTTGATCGCGTCTCAGGATGGTACGGCGGAAGTACGGTATCCCGGACAGTAGCAAGGAACCTTTCAATGTTGCATATGCGAAAGCCATGCAACGACGCAAGGAAGAGCAACGGAAAGACCAAGAGAGAGCCGCATTCCTTGTTCCCGACAGGTCTTCAATGGAAGAACGTGTAGCTCCGGAAAAGCAAGATCATACGGGTTCTTTACCACACCGACGGGCCTCAGCTCTTCGTGAGTTTTGTCGATTTCTATGTCTTGAAAAGAACTTACTGTCTTTAGCGAACTCTGGAGGCACATTGTCCGAGGACAGGTCAGACAATTTGCGCCATCGGTAGGTGTGCCATTGCAACGATGTGTAATCATGCTAACGGGTCGAAATACAGAGCGCACGCACCTTCACGGAGCACAGGGTTCAAAGCCGTTCGCAGCGAGACGGCACCACAGGCTTCAAATCAGTTCCGCACAGCTAATAAAACAAGGCCAAATACCTCCATCTCCAATGTGGCAGGCACGCCTCAACGCAAGCGCGCTCTGGACAGAGATGACGATCATGAATCGACTAAGAAGTCACGCAACGAGCCGGTTGAGGTTATTGACATTGACGCCCATGATACTTCCATGGATGTAGCCGATGATGTTTTCTCTGATGGACCACCTCAGAGTCTCAAGCGCGGCTCAAAAAGACAAGCTGGGCCTGTTGAAGATATTACGAATGTAGGATCGACTGGAAAGAAGGCTGGGAAGAGAGCACGGAGGCACTTGAGGAAAACGCAAGAAGAGTTACTTGATGGCGATGAGGAAGAGGACGAATTGATGGACCTTGACTACATCTCGAGGGGGAAGAAGCGGGATAGGGCTGAAGCTGGTTCTACATTTGGTGGCGATGATGAGTCCCCGACCAGTGGACGAATACGGAAAAACAGACGGCAAAAGCGCAGTTCTGCAGCACAAGCAGATGTTAACGCCGGCGTCCAAGCTCGTGGCACAAAACGTAACTTCGAAATCGAGTCGACTTTAGGCAGTGACGAAGAAGAAGGTTACATTTTGAGTCGTTCAAAGGCTTCCAGAAAGCGCGGAAAGCAGATGAGTGCAGGCCAAGAGGATTCAACGGATGCCTCTGTAATTGAGACCGCTATTGGTGTGGACCCTGCGTGCGCGGGTCGCAAAGTCGGGGAGGAATGGCAAGTCAACGGTCAATTGTATAAACTGGGTCGCGATGGACGGCGGTTACGTCAGGTACTCGTTAAGAAGCGCAGGTCCCGGTTTAGTATGGTGAGTAGGCGGCGTGTATGGTCGATAGTTTCAAATGGGGTGATCTAACGTATTCTAAACCATTAGCCTGAGGACTCGCAACATCCGGATACTCAGGCGCACTTAGTAGTTTTGGTTGAAACCTGGCTCAACGACGATGAATTTAAGGAAGCAGAAGAGCGTGGCGAAGTATTTTCGCCGAATACAGAGACTGGGGATAATGGGGACGTTGAGGTAATCTTTGACGACATCACATCCTCAAAATAATGCTAATGAATATACTTGTATAGGATTTCAGCTCCCCGACGAAGTCTGGGAAGCAGCTTTTATGGTCCTCCCCTCAAAAAGCTGCCACCTTACCAAGGAAAGCATTCAAAAACTCAATTGTTACTAATGTGGGGCTCAATGTAAATCCATTCGAGCGCCCGCCGCTTAGTGGATATAGTAAACGTGTTTCCATTGGCGGTGACAATTTCAGGCCCTCTCCACCCAACTCGCCTGCGTTGCTCCACTCTAAGTCATATTCAAAATGGGAGAAACAAGACCTTGAGGCAGAGGCTATGGCGAAGTTGCGTAAGAAGCTTGAGGAAGAGAAAAGGGCGGCTTCACCCGATCTTAAGAAGGTGTCGTTTCAAACGCCTTCACCAGGAATTGGTGCCTCGGAAAAAACGGTATCACTGAACGTCACGAGCCCATCGGTTCCTAGCGTACCGGCATTCGGGAAGCCGGATGTATCATCCACCTCTGGCCCTGCAAAAAATATGTTCGCTACACCTGCTGCTAATAGTTCACAAGGCAATCCAATCACGACACCACTCCCAACCGCAAATGCAGCACCTGCGGCTGACTTGACCCGGCCTAAGCCATTGATAGTCTCAACTGCTCCCTCTCAACCCTCGCCACTTGGAAATCCACCACTCAGCGCTCATCCCATCCCTGTTGCTCCTCCAGCGACGGGCGGCAAAGCGTCATCCACTTTCGGATTAAAACTTGACGGTCATAACACGGGCTCTGCGACTACCAGTTCTCCTACCCCTAGCTTTTTCGGAAGCAATGACAAACCTTCTGGAACTAACAACGGGTTCGCAAGCGCACAACCGACAAACCCGTTTATGCCAAAACCCGCAACTGGCTCAAATTCGACTACCGCTGTTGTAGCGGCGACGGGCGGAGGTGCGCCTGATGTCCCCAAAGGTACAGATAAGCCTCATGCTTTACCTTCGGTCCCTATCTCAGCTTTCGGTACTTCGTCGAGTAGCACATTCCCATCTTCTTCGCCTTTCACTGCGCCGGCTGGTGGAGTTTCGGCACCCAAACCTGCAGAAGCGTCATCCTTTAGTGGGCCCGGTCTTGCTGCTCGTACAGGAGGATTCGCTACTGGAAGTGGCGCATCAAGTGGTGCAATAGCTGGTTCATCGGGTTCTCCCTTCGCTTTTTCCGTACCACAGAAGGTAGAGGCGTCCGGAAAATACACTGACCAGGCCGCCAGTAGTGCCCCCCAGACACCGAAGTTTAGCTTTGGGTTCACAGGCAAGCCTGCTGCTGGACCTGTGCCGACGGCACCAGCAGCGACGGAACAGCCGAAGTCGGCTCCAGTTTCTTCACCTTTCAGGTTTAATCAGACTTCGTCGGCACAGACCGTTCAGGCTCCTAATGCGAACTCCAATCCGTCAGTTCCTAATTTTTCCGGAGCATCCGCTGCGCAGCCCTCGTCGCCCGCTACATTGCCCCAAGCAAATGGGTCCGCTTTCGGCAGCACCACTGGCACGTCCGCATCACCTTCGGGCACCTTTAAATTCGGTAGCCCTGCGAACGCCAACGCGAATCCATTTGGTCTGTCCAAAGAGCCTGCTGCTGCACCGTCTCCATTCGGTGGCGTATCCAATACCACGAGCCCTTTTGGCACAACCACCAAGACTACATCTTCGCCGTTCGGGAATGCAAGTCCCTTCGGGTCGACTACCAACTCCAACTCCGGCGCTGCGGCACCGGCATCGCCGTTCGGTGGTGCACCGAAGCCGGCAGGTGAAGCACCAAAGCCACTTTTCGGCTTTGGCAACACGGGCAACGCTGCTTTCCAGAATACGGCACAGTCGCAGACTCAGCCTTCAAGTGAGAAGCAGGACTCAAAGCCCTCGTTTTCGTTCAAGTTTGGCGCGACGTCGACACCCACACTCGCGCCTGCAAGTTCATCCACTTCGACGGCACCCGCATTCGGCCAGCCCTCGCAAAACGGTACTGGCTCAACGTCGCCGTTCACTTTCGGTAACACAGGAGGGTCTGGTGGTGGTGCAGGGAATGTTTTCGGAAACGGAGCCAAGCCGGCGACGTCGGTATTCGGTGCACCTGCGGGGAATGGTGCTTCGAATGAAAATATCTTCGGCTCGAGTACTGGGACTTCAGCCTTTGGCGGTCAAGCGAATGGGAGCAAGTGAAGTGCGTGTGGGTGATGGTGTTGCGTGTGTTGTTAGTTTGTCGTGATTTCATTTTCTGGTGCTCCTCCTGGCGGCTTCGTCCGTCCGTCCTATCCTGTCTGTATAACAATTATCGATTCTGCTGCAATCTGCTCACTTCATTTCAGTCTTCTGTACACTAGTACCCGCAAAAGGCCTGCGCACATAATTCACTCGCATTGTTGAACGCATCATTCCATTTTCCCCCTATAAATAATAAAGGCCAACCGTGTTCAATTGGGTTTCGTATACGCGTCTGCAAGGGTGCATTTGTGTGAACAAGGCGTGCGTCATTGGATCGTACAAGATCTACAAATAAACATGGGCTACTAGCAAGATGTAAGGTCATACACTCGGAAGGAATGAATTATGTACATGTGTATATTGCAACGAAATAAGGAATGGGGAGTATGCAGTTCCGAGGCTGACTAGAAGTTCAAAGTTCGGATCCAAACCAAGGAAGAAAGAGTCTTTACAACGAGAAGTGCCGTCATCGACGCGCCTTGCCCATCTGTGCTGGCGGCGGAACGGGGCGGAAGAGGCTCTTGGGGCCCATGCGTGCCATCGCACACACAAACACGACGATCACCACGGCAAATTGCATCCAGAGCCAAAGTTCAACGAGCAATGCGGCATACTTATTTCTATTCCTGTCCTTCTGGTCCGTCTTCCGTACCAATTGCTGGCCACTAGGCTCAAGTGTGAGGATATCCTGAGTGAAGGGGGAGTCGGTGTCGGAGCGACCTCTAGGGAAAAGAGCACTCGCGGAGTCGTCTAGCGACCACGTCGAGTTCCCGGCGCTCTCATCCATATTTCCACCTTCTGAGTCTGTCTCATGAACAGGAGAGCGAACGGCGAAGCTGCTTTGCACGTGCCGAAGAATCGGGAACGTCAGTCGTTCATCCAACGAAAAGCTCCCTGCGTCCGCGCCGGGCGGACTTCGCGGGACCGTCATTGACAGCTGATTAGGGGGTGACGATGACGGAGACCCAGATCGTGAAGGCGATCCCGCCTCGCCCTCTATGGCGCTGAGAAGGTCGGCGATACTTTTCGAGCGCGAGTGCGTGGGCGGCGCATGAAGACCTAGGCTTAGGTCGAGGCCCAGCTCGCTCCCCAAAGACTGCATCTTGTAACAGTCAGAATTGTCATGCGCGCTCGCGTCAAAGCTATCGCCGCTGCTCGAATAATTCAAAGGTGGCGAGGAGTCAGATGGAACGCGCTGGATTTCGCCTAAGTCATCGTATACGGCGTCGCGGATGGGAAGCAAGGGGGACTCCCGAGAGTTCATCACGGAACGACGTCTCAGGCTCGAAGTTGAGCCAATCGAAGAACCCTCTTCAAATAGTCCCATGGTCCGTGGCTTCCTAGTGTCTCGCAGTAGATGTCGTGTGATAGGAATATCTTCTCCCTCGCCCGTACTGTACGTCAGGCTATCAACGGAGTTGAACCTGCGCAGCCGGCCAGCGTTTCGCACACGCGCAGTAGCACCGAAGTCAAGGGAAGTCTTGCGATTAACTGACCGCAGACGAGCAAACTTCCTCGGCGATATTCCCAGAGCAACCGGCGCAGAATCCAAAGCTTTATGATCGACATCGTCATCCGCGAGGTCATTGTCACCTAACTCAAGCTCTGCGCCTGCACGAACCTCATCGTTGATGAAATCGCAAAGGCGCTTCGCACCCTCCATCTCTTGTTCCGCATGACGAAGCTTCAAGCGGGATTCAAGGTGTTGTGCTGCTAACTGCGCATTAGCCTCTTCGAGCTCGCGGACTTTGAGAAGTAACTGCGAAATAAGCGTCTGCTCGCGAGGGCTCGAGCTGAAGGTGGATAATGTGACTGGCGAAAGTGCGGAACGCGGCGACTCGGTCTCGGCCGGTCCTTCAATTATGTTGGATGGTGTGCCGTAAACGGCTTCAGGAGACATTACCTGCGCGAAAGTTCTCCGAGCACGCTGGGGAGAAAAAACGGAGTTACTGGGTGCAAAATCTTTCGGCTCGTCGAAAGTGGCGTCCGTTTGATCCCATGGACGTGTCTTCGCCTTCAATTCACGCACTTTCGCTTCGCGGTTCAGCTTCTTCCACCTCTTGACAAGCTGTTCATCAAGCCCGTCGGGCAGGCCGGCGAGGCTAGGCGCAGCCTGGAGCGTTTCTTCCAAGCGCTCACCCATCGCACGTGTTTTGTCAAGTTCATCTTTGATGCCTTGCAGCTCATGTTCGATGCCCTTGAGTCTGCGCTTAGCCGCCTGATCGGCACGCGTAGCGTCTGCTTCGAGGTCGTGCAGCTTGTTGAGCAACTCGGCATTCTGGTCCGCAAGCGCAGCGAGCTCGGCGGGAGAGCTGGGCACGCGTCTGCCGTGTGTGCGCCGCCGCAACGGGGTGAGATCGGGAGACCAGAGGAGTGACCTTGATGAATTACGACTATGGGACGGAGAAAGGGTCAGGATTGGGGAACTCAGGGGAGATGTCGGCTGCGAGAGGGGGAGGCAGGCAATGAGAGCATCGTTTTTTGACTTGAGAGCGGCGTTGTTCTCAGCGAGAGATCTTACGGTGACGGATGTAATATCAAGTTCTACCGTTAATAACAATAGACATACATCAGGGATGCGCCGAATGACAGAGGAGACGGGCGCACCTTGTTCGCGTTCTTTAATGATGGTATCTGCTCGTTTCAGGAGGTCTTCGAGTTCCTCCCTTGATTTCTCGTGATCCCACGTCTCACTGGAAGGTGAACGGTGGACAGACATGATCTGGGCAGTCGCGCTTATAGGAGAGCCGAGCAGGGTGGGCAGCGCGGGGTGTGTGTTAGCGTCGGCGGGTGCATAGGGCGGGGGAGAGCGCCAGTCAAATGGCACCGCCGAGGGAGCGGGGGCAGAACTGAAGCGGGTGTGCGAAGCAGCGCGACGAGCCTTTGCGGGTGGCAATGGGCGCGGGGACGCATTCAGTGTCAGTCCAGGGCCCGGGTCCAGCTCCCCTAGAGCGAACCGTTCGATGACCTGGTCCAGTCCGAGATCCATATTTAAATTGGCAGCGGGCGACGCTGGCTGCAGTGGCGGTTCTACGACGACGAGTGCGCCGCCTTCGTGTGTGCGACGAGGCGGACTCAGACAGCGAGCACGGACTCGACACGATGGCGGCGCGTTCCCCGCACGGCACGTGGTGGCTAATATATCCGTCTGTCACTGTCACAGAAAATACTCCCGACTGCCCCCGACGGTAACTTGTGACCGTGACTGTTCGGTGGGGAGAGCGGGGACGCTGAGAGCATGGAAGCAGCCGACGACGTCATGGCAGAGCATACGTCTGCTATATATGCTCGTCCAGCCGTCGAGCCTCAGACTCAACAGCAGACATGAAGGTCCGTACGCTCACGGTCGATGGCAACAGCGACGGCGATGAGCTGATGGCTGACCGCCCCCACAGCTTCTGACCCCCCAGCAGGAACAGGAGCACCAGGTTGTAGTCATCGCGGGTGCAGCCAAGGGCTTCTTCGGTGGTCTCGCCGTCGCCATACCCACCTCGTATCTTCTCCAACGCCGTTCGCAATACTACCGCTCTCTCACTCCCGCCCTCAAATCATTCGGCGTCATCCTTATTGCCGTACCCGCCTTCGTCATCTCCGCCGAACGCGCTAGTCTCGCCTACGAGAAGACACAATGGCGCGTCTTTTCTCTGCGGGCCGTCGACGGCAGACTGACATATGTACAGGGATGATGTGGGCAAGGCCGAACTCGATACCGTCGAATCCCGTGAACGCGCGCGCTGGGCTTCCATGAGCGTGACGGACAAGGCCGCGGATTTCGCCCTGCACCACCAATACAGCCTCATCAGTGGCAGCTGGGCTGCCAGCATGCTCGGCGCCTACGCCTGGATTAGCAGAGACAAGTACGTACCAGTCCCGTCGATCCTTTCTCTGCCTCCGGTGCTCACACGTCTTGCAGGATGGCAACGACTTTCCAAAAGGTCACCCAGACACGTGTGTGGGTGAGTATATGCGCATCTAGGCTTGCGGGTGCATGTGTCTAATTTCATCTCGCACAGGCTCAAGGCCTCACGCTGGGCATTATAATATCCGCCGCCTTGCTCACGCATGGCCGAGAGCGTAAGCGACACGTAGACCACTCGTGGAGGGATATGCTCGATCGGGAAGAAGAAGCAAAAAGGCAGAGTTCTCAGTAAACTATTTGACTAAATGCATTTGTACATGTATATGTATATTCACACCACTTGGACCTGACGAAATAGCGCCTTGAGCGTACTGTACTTGGACACTCTGGGGCCCGTCACGACATTTCATCGTCTACCATGATGACCTTCATTCTCCAGCCTTTGTGATCCTCGTCTGGTTCACTCTCCGCCCACAATACGTCCTCGTCCTTCACTTCCCTCTTTAGCTCCATTTCCAACGCGTCGGGCACTTCCTCTAGCCCGTTCACGTCTACTTCCGCGTCCTCCTCGCGTCTCTTACGCAGCGCCAGCTCGTTTTCGTCTTCAATGTCGAATTCATCCTCATGCTCCTCGTACTCTACGTTTTCGTCGACTTCCTCGAACCCACCCGCAAATGCGCCCCATCGCTCTGGCGTCGGACAATGCCAAAGCAAGATATTCCCCGAATTGGTCGTTGACGCGATGGCAGGCGCTTTTGGATGCCACTAAGATAAAAAGTCATTGTTTGCGAAGACACGATGTACGGAACAATCTTACGCTAACGTCCAAGAGGGGCTCGCGCCCTCCGTCTAGGGCGGTTGCAAATTGGCCGTCGGAGGAGATATCCCATATGTATATCTTGTGTGTGGCTGGATCCGCGGAGCCTTCGATGCATGTCAGGACTTACACGACCACTCAATGTAAATGCCCGCCCACCTCCTGCCAGCCACTCTCCGTCTGGGCTGTACGACATGTTGTGCCATGCAACTTTGTTGATAGGGTCACTGAATCTGTACGTGGGCTCTAATTCTTGCTCTTCTTCCTCCAAGTGTGCGGGATAATGGCTTGGAAGATTGAATTGACGAAGGATACGGTCAGAAGAATTGGTGATAAGACGTCTATGGCAGTTCTCCGGTTAGTGATCTCCTGAGGCGAAAGGGGACTGTTGTGCGCACCGTCCAAACTTTGCAAATCCGAGGCCGCGCAAAACACCTGCACCCGATATTTTGTACCGAGCTACTAACTGTACGAGTGTAACCTTACAAATGTGCTCTGACACTTTTTGAGAAGATGCATACCAGTTTTGTTCGTGTATTAAACACCAGCACCGATCCATGTGAGGTCCCGACGAATATATGCTTTCCAGACGGATCGAAACGTGCAACGGTAAGCGCGGAGCTGGGCCAGATCATAAGTGGCGAGTTGGTGAGTAGGTTGTACGAAACATACCGTTGCTTGTATTCGTCCTCGTCTTCACTCTCCATGAGCTCAACTCGACCTCTGTGTTCTCCACGCAAGTCGACGAGGTATACCTCGCCAATCGTTAGGAGAACGAGTACAATCTGCCTGTGTCCCGGCCTCAGCAACGATATGACAGTTCAATGAAAAAGGAATGCGATACGGACATATTCCGAGGATGGAACGACGCAGACAAGACGGGCGCATCGAAGCGAATGGTCGAGAAGCGCCGTGGCGGGTCCGTGTCTGAGGTGAGGTCCCAGATGATTATGTTCCAGTCTTTCGATGTCGTCAGGATGAAGCGTGAGTTCCTGGACCAGCTGTGTAAGGCGGGCGGGCGGGAGCGCAGACGAAACGGGGCGATGCGACAGAGTCGAATATAAATGCCGGCACGGACGTACACGACACTCAGCCAAGCACGCACTCGATACTCGTGACGGCCTTGACATGGCCCTCGAGGTAGCGGATAGCAGCCTTGGTGTCGAGGTCCCAGATGATGGCAAGCCCGTCGGGGCGGCCGCCTGCGATGTACCGGCCAGAGGGGTCGTACCGCACGAAGGACGCGCCCGAAGGAAGTGAAGTCAGCACGGCGGTTGGGTAGGAAGTATTACTGAAGGGATCTTCATAGTTACATTAGACGTGAGTAAGAAAGCTAAGGACAACACGCACTGAGAGCAGAACCATTCATTGTGGCGTAATTGGTAGTCGGAAGGGAGGTTCAAAAGCTGCAGACGTGATATCTAGACGCGTCGATCCCGGTCGGGGTCTTTTAGCTTGGTCCCTCAAAGCTCGGGCTCCTTGCCTCAATGCCATGTCCAACGACGAGCTTATTCAAAGACTACATGCGCCGCCGAGCTTCAAGAACAAACTCGCTGATAGCAGCGAAGTCGCTGAGTGGAACAAAGCTGCCTGCACGATAATACACGAGCTCAGCGAAAGGCGGCCATCTACAACGCATGTTTTGGCGAGTGTCGCCGCGCTAGATGGGCAAGAAGGATGGCTGGCTACGGAAACCGCCCAACTCGCTCATCGTCGGTGTGCACATTATCTAAAGTGGGTGTCTATTCACCTCTGCCAAACTCTCAGATTTCCTCGCGTCAACCGAGACCAACGTCGACACTGTGAAAGCCGTGCTAGAAACCAATGTCAAGCCGCTCTTCATCTCGAACCCGCACCCGCAGCTCAACCTCTCGACAGGGCGTGCTCTTCCACGAACAGCGGGCGGATCCATGGCCTCACAAGATTACTATGATGAACAGACTTGGAAAAATAGTTTGGGTCTCTCCAATGTTGTCTCGTGGTGCATCCGAAATCTACCAGTATGCACTCGTATTGAACGATTGGTAGTGACTATATGCGCTTACGCCCTATCCTTAAGCCCGAAAGCTACGAACAGGTGTGGCATCTCCTAATCCCGCCGGTCATGACCTTTCTCGACGACTATCAAGCCCCATATAAACTGCGCGGAGTCAAACTCGTGTCGGAGCTGTTGCAGAATGTGCCGCCGAGCGTGTTGAAACGCACCGGCGTCGGAAACCTCCTCATGACTGTGTGTAAGACCGCATCTACACAATCACATAACGGGTGTCGCCAATGCGCAATATTTTTAGTCACTCACGAAAGGGTTGATAACCCTCCACGACGCGCTGAGCCCGAACCTCATCCGCATTACTGTGTCAGTCATTTTGACACTCGTCGATATGACTACGCCGTCGAGGTCTGCGGAACGTTTTGAGCAACTGTGTATCGTGCTTGGGGAAAACATAATAGGCGGCGCGTGGGTGTATGCATCAGGCGAGCAAGAGACAATGGAAGCGTCAATGGATGTTTTGCCACAAATTGTGCATGCACTGGGTGTCGGCAGCACCAGATATTTAAAGGTATCATAATAAATTCCTGTCCTGATCTTTGTTAATTTTTCTCGGCACAGGCACTGATCCCACAGTGTCTTCATTGCATCGCTCTGAACGAACTGGTACCCAGTCTGGAGTCTTCGGAAATTACATCTCTCAGGGCTCTCCTTTCTATAGTCCAAGAATGCCAGCCGCGATTACACCGCTGGAAAGGAACGATCATCGCAGGCGTGGGCAAATTCTGGATCGTTAAGTGCGACGAGAAAGGCGGAGCGGGTAATGAGTTTTTCCTCCTTTCCTTCAGCGACGTTCTGTATACTTATGCAAACTGACATTACTACTAGATCTCGATGCGGTGCGGGACCTCGTAAGAGACATCTTCATTTCGCTGTCAAAGGCGTGCCCTACCGTACTTGATGTGAGGAGCTTTGCCGCACACACGGATCTACCGGAACGATATGTACTCAATGTTCTTGACCTTCCAGGACGAATATCCTCAATTGCCAGAAGTTCTGCGGAGCGTTATCACTTATTGAGTGGGGACAAGCCAACACAGGCTTTCAATCGTCCAGGCACCGCCTTTTACTGACCTTATGCGGCCGGGCAACATCCGATGCCAATGGGTTCTGGGAGAACGCCGTGAGGGGCGTAATATATCAGAAGATCGTCGTCGTCAGGTTGTTGACTTTTTGCAGTCCGACAAGCCCATCGGGTCTGTGATTGGTTGTGCACTCCTTCTATCCGACAGTATATGATGTAGTCAGTTCTTTTAACGTCTAAACAGCGCCCTTTCTCTTCAGATCATCTTCGATCCCAATGGTTTAGGGCTAGGAGTTATAAAAAAAGGGTGGCAACAAAGCATACATATTGCGCGATGTGTAGAACACGCCTTCTTTTTGGGGGATTACACTTCCCGGAGGCCCATTCATAACGTTCGAACTCTTTTAAATCCCTATAGGAAAATCAAACCTTAGTAACCTACACTTATAGTAAAATGTTACACGCACACTTTCCCCATCGTCATTAATAATGCGCTTTCGCGGTGGCGAGTCAACGTCCATGGACTCCCCTCCATTGGATTCCTCGCTCGACTGAACAGGCGACGACCAAACGTTTAATCTAGCGTCCTCACCACCAGTTAGTAGTAGACCGTTCTAAAATCCAAGAAAGCACCGGTAAGGGGGAAATTGTAGTCGGGTGAAAAACAAACGACAAACAGATTCGTCCCAGTGAACACAGCGGACGACTTCGGTGTGTTTCGCAGAATACACTTGATCGAGCGTCCAGCGGGTATTCACTTCGTGAGGGGATAATAAGGCAATGTCCCCCCTGAAATGAAAATATATGTGAGTTCTAACAGCTTGAAAACAATAAATAAAGGGAATACGCACTCATTTGAGCCCGCAAATAGATGGAAAGATCCATTGCGCGAGATATGACAGTCAATGATATAATCGGTTACCCATGGCATAGCAGGATGAGGATGTGCAAGACAGTCACGGTCAATGTTTTGACTTAAGTCGAGCTGAAGGAAGCTTATAAGTAAGGAAACACAGAAAGTATACCGGAATTATGCACTTCATTAGACCACATGCTGAGCGTCTCCATATCGCTTACAGCCCATATCTGAGGCCCAGTGGCGGCTCCACGGGTCCAACCAGCCTTAGAGATACTACATCCCCAGTTTCCGACGTCGATGCTTGCCTCATCTTCGTCCTCTTCGAGTGGATTAGACGTGCAAAGGAGGCCATCGGTGGACGCGGAAAGAAGGACGTTGGTCGAGTTTCCACGTGAGAAATGTACGGCAGTAATATCGTCTGAGTGAATGGTTGAGTGTCTACGAAGAGGCGCGACCGGGTTTCGCGGATCCCTTTAATGTGAATAAATTAGAGGTTCTAGAATGTTGTCGGTGCGGATGGGTGTATGCATACCAGTAAAGAATTGACGCGTCCTCTCCTTGTAGAACCGTGCCCGCTGCGACCGTAAGTCCGTCGGGCGAAGCGTCGCAGGAAAGAAGCGGGACTCTTCTTCCCGAAGTAAGCACTAGATAGTCATGTACGAACTTCGCTTTGTCAATATGTTTTAAAGACGCGTGTATGCGGTCTTACTAACTCTGCACACCAACTGCGCCGGTACGCTCGTCCCACGCCTTAACGGAGCCGTCTTTACCGCAGGTGAGAAGTACTTCCCGCGCTCCCTGGAAGGCACCAGCGGTGCACATGTAATTTATGCCCCCATCATGACCGGGCAGAGCTCGGATGACGGTCTTGCAATCCGATTTGTCGAAAAGATGGATCGCGTCCGAGGGTGCGGAAGCCGCTGCTGCATAGTGGGATTGCGAAGCCGCGATTGAGAGCACATATGAGTTCTGCGGAAGTGAAGTGCTACTGAGAGTCC
The DNA here is from genome assembly GCA_002794785.1 of Coniferiporia sulphurascens. Lineage (NCBI taxonomy): Eukaryota > Fungi > Basidiomycota > Agaricomycetes > Hymenochaetales > Hymenochaetaceae > Coniferiporia > Coniferiporia sulphurascens. The sequence continues at coordinate 1,418,703 of NBBA01000005.1, forward strand.
TGTTACTGTTGACGAATGAAGAGGAGACGGCGAGTGCATCCATTGCGTCCCGCGATAAGTCAAATTTCAATAACTAGAAGGTACAGTAAAAAGAAATGTCAGATCAGAAACGGAAGCTGACGAAGCTGACATAAGACAACTGATACACGAGCGCCCATTACGCATGTAATTTCACCGAGGCGAACGCACCCTCCCTTGTTTCCACCCCTCCCTCTCTCATCCACTACCATCGTCGATTACCTCGCTGATCTTGTCGCGCCTCTTTCTTCTCGCTCACGCTACCCTCGACCTTCACTCTTTCGGTCGAATTTATTCTGCTTTCTGAATTCTCAAAGGCCCATTTCACCGACCTTGGGTCTTTACGCTCTTTGGACATTTACGCTCCCTTGTGTTGGCAGCTACCAGTCATTCAAAGGAACCTGTCGAACGGGCCCCTCCTGTTCATATAACACTTACCAATTTACGCTCGAAAAAACAAAATACAAAAAAACAAAGGAAGACCATTGGATATGTCTGGTGAGATCAGGCTTATAATTAGAGTGACGTAGCGCACTCTGATGTGTTGTGCAATGCAGCTCCTCGCCGCCATCGTCTGCCTCAACGTCTGGACTGGGCCTTGGTTCCTCCTCCCCTCGGTGTGTGCCTATGGTCTCTCCGCGTTATGGTAGATTAATAAAAGAGCCGATCGCTACAGACCTCTCCAAGCCCATCGTCGACGACAAGGCCCTTCTGCCCGCCATTATCGTCACCCCTTCCTCCCCGACGTGCGAACGCGATTTCGGCATCGCCTTCCTTGCGGCCGAACCCAAGGAGACGATTACGTCGCGTGTTATCACCAGCCTGCATAAGGCGGCACCGGCACCAACGCAATTCAAACCTCGCACACTCGTCCTGATTTTCGTCCCGCTCCTCATTCTCTTTTGTCACTTCCTGACCCACCAGCTCGCCATGCGCCGTCCACATCTCCATCTCGTCCCCTCTGCGGACGGCTCAATCGATAACGCAAGCTCGGGCTGGTTTGATCTGAATGACTACTATGGTGCAAGACAAGCTCGAGATTTTGTGATTGAAGAGGGGCCAGTGCACGGGTACCAAGCATAGTGGGAGATGTTGAACCGCGTCGCATCTCAAAGGGATGGGTGTTGTTTATCGCATTGGTTATTTATCATTGGACCTGCGATGCAGTTGAGGAACTGCTTGGCATATATTAACTTCATTTATTTTTATCGAGGACGCTGCCGGTGCCACGCCCCCCTGACGTTTTCTCGTACATGGTCTGTTTTCCTCAGGGAATTTTGTTTTGGATACATGTTTCGGCAAGCTTTGCTACTCGCTTTCTATATTACGTCCCTTCCTGGTTACACGCTTCCATTGGACTCTTTGCTTTACGAACTTACGTATCATGGAACAGGAATAGAGGGAATGCACATGGAATGGGGATTGTGCCTTGCTTTCGGAAAGTGCGAGAGGGACTTGGTATAAGTGAGCTATCATGAGCGGTACCTTTTGATGGGAACTGAGGACTATGCTTGCGTAATGCAGACATTGAGCATAGCCTGCTCATCGCGTCGATCATGAGGGTCCACCCTCTCGCCGATGAATTTGTGTGTGTTTTGGAGACGACAACTGTTTATGGGTAAATTTGTACTTGCTCTAGGGTCGCGGTGCGTTGTTCGGCAGGTGACCTGCCAAGGATTCGCATGAGGAAACATACAAAAACGCGGCGGTAATCGCTGGTTGCCGTCCTCGCTGAGCTGACTACCTCCGCCTTCACCTCCTTTTAATTTATAAATCAGCGCTGGCCGCCAGACAGAGTCTTTGATGTGCTGGGCACGGTTAATTGCAGACCAGGCACTAGTGCCCTCGAAGCAGACCTTAAGCGGCTCATCAGTATTCATACCCTTGACTCGAAAACTTTACTTAGATAGCAGGCGCTAAGGAACTATGGCCTGATATAAAGCGTCCCTTGGCGACTGACAGGATCCGTAGCGCACCTTGTTCTCATCCCTCCCCCTAGGTCCCCTTCCCCCAAGGCAAGATATACTACCCAGATATGCTGTGGTTCGTCCGTGTCGGTGTCCTTGGTACGCATCAGATTCGTGTTCCGCCTCTGTGCATATATCGAGACTACATTCGCAGCTGCCGTTCTGCTCTTCTCATTGATTACGCTGGGCGTGAGCGCGGCCTACATCTCAGACATAAACGGGCTCAGCGACGGGTTTATCACCTTCACGGTGCCCGACTATGCGAATTTGGCGCTCGCGGTCTCAATCATCACACTTGTAGTGCTTGGAGCGATGTAAGGACGATTAGTACTTTCTTTGGTGTTGAAACCGACTGATTGATCGTTAGGTTTGTCATCGATTTCATCCGTGGGGGCGCGGTCACGTCGTGGATTATCGTGGAGCTGTCTGTTACCGGTTAGCGCCCGCCCGGTACTCCCCATCTCGCTTCTCGTCTAATTAGTATCTGCAGGTGTTCTCATGATTTTGTGGCTTGCCTCAGCAGCCGATACTGCAGCCGCGAGCGGGGGAGAATCCGTCGACTGCAGCCTCGTCTCAGGTACGTCTGCGTCAGCGTTGCCGGTCTATCAAATACTGACTGCTCCGTAGGTGAAAGCGCCTCCATTTGCCGTGACTACCAAGCGATCGAAGCCTTCTCATTTTTAAACTGGATCTTTCGTAAGGGCCCCCTGAACCTATTTTGCGTATCGAGGTATTGACGCCCTGCTCCTAGTCATGGGCTACTTCATCACCCTTCTCGTAGTTGCGCTCAGGGCTCAGTCGCGTGGGAACAGTGTCTGGCGCGGCTCTGTGCGCGAGACCGACTTCTCTGCCGGCGCTACCGGGACGGACGTGCCGATGGTCCAGCAGGGTGGTCCGGTCGTCTAGTCTGACGTCTGCTTAACTAACGGCTCTGTGCCATGTTGTATCTACTTACGATTGGCTGAGGCCAGAATATTACGTGTTCCCAATGCTTCCGAGGTCATCCCCGACAGACGCGCTCTGACGCGGCTGTGCGATTCCTGACGCGCACTTTTGTTGATTGACAGATCGGATAAATTGACGTGGGTATACAAGAATTGTGGGTGAAAGCGCTAGTTTCGCTTGCGCCCGAGTGTGTGCCTAGGATGTTTTTTTTTTTTTTTTTTTTTTTTTTTTTTTTTTAAATCAGCATTTGTATACCGCTACATTACAGAGTAAAAGACGCGGATATGAGACCATATGAAGTATTGTGTCAGAGGAGATTAACAAGGTATAAAGTGTCTGGTTTTGAGGCTATGAAATGGTATGAGGTTTTGTTGTCGGAGGTCTCTAAATGATTTTGTCAGGAGGGATGTGAATCGGAAGAGCAAATTGTGAAGGGGGGGGGTGGCGGTTTTATGGATTCTATGATGACTAATACTGATTGTGAAAGATGGGAAAAACTACTGGATTTTTTATGTTGTGCATGTGGGCGTGGTTTGAATTGTTTTATGTCCGATATTTGTGACTCTGAGAGTGGTGATGTGACAGCGCTTGGAGCGGCATGTGTGCGTGAGGCTATGGGCAGGTTGCCATGAGGTGTGAAGGTGTCAGCGCTTGGAGCAGCAGGTGTGCGTGAGGCTAGGGCCAGGTTGCCATGAGGTGTGGAGTTGACTGCAAATTGTAGGATGACTGATGTTAAGTCTATGCATGGGCCATAGTGGCTGAGGTGTTCTCGGTAGAGGAAGATATGTTGTGAATTGTGTGGTTGCCCACTAATGCTGATGACCTGTAGTTTGTACTGGCATATGGCCCAGTCTAGTATGTGCTGGTTGTCGTTAACGAGGTTGAAGGGTTCATATGTGGTGTTGGTTTCGAAGTTTGGCACCGGGAGGTGAAGGAATAGAAGGGGGCATGGGGGGATGGGGGAAAGGGGGAGTGGAATGGTGAACAAGGCCGTGAAACAGCTCGACGGATGTCTACTGTGAGTGAGGACTGGTGTGGGTGGTTAACCCAGAGAGATTAGGGGTGGTGCAAGTCGGTTTGCGCTGGGTAAGATGATGGTGGTCAGAGGTCAAGGGGTGGTGCCTAGGATGTACAAGCGTATTATCGCTGACTCCTATCTCTGGTATGCCAATATACCTGCAAAAGGCCAAACCTTGCGGATCTGACCCTGGTCGCTACCTGTCTGGTGTGCCATTGTACTCGTTAGCTGTGCTTGAAATGTTCTAGTGTTTAGGCTCGAACACCATCGGAATAGCTCCGTTTCTTGGCAGATTATTATTAACCTCGTCGTAGTCGCCCATACTTGAATATAAAGTCTGTCTCCCCCCTTGGACTCTGCCAAGCCCACCCTTTTCCTTCATGGCATTCCTACGCTCGTTACGTCTGACAGTTTTAGGTGCGCATCCGCATTCATTTCCGTTTTGCGCCGCGGCTGACTCGACTGTCCTTTTTTTCACTCTAGTGGCATCCCTGGTGTTCTCAGCAGTCGTGCTTGGGCTGAGCGCGAACTATATTTCCAAGTTCACGGCTTTCACCATCCCCGGAGTCGTGTCCGTCTCGATTCCAGCATGGGTGGAACTTGCTATCGCTTCCGCGGCGGTCACGTTCGTCTTCGTGCTGCCCATGTGAGTACCTCTACTATGATACCGATGCGAAGAGCTTAAGACCAATAAAATTGTCAATTCAGGATCCTGATAGATTTTTGGCGTCGGGGGGCTCTAACGTCTTGGATCCTGACTGAAATAATCGTCCTTAGTGAGGAGCCTACTGTTCCCCTCGCATCTATAAAACTGAATTTCTTGTTTTCAAGCCGTCATTTCTGTTCTGTGGCTTGCAGACGCAGCAGACATCACCGCTAACACGGACTTGAACTTTCTCGCAGACTTTGGTCTCCCAAAGACATGCCATGGTTTAGACGAGCTTGCCAGTAAGTACTTAAATATTTCCGCAACGATGTAGCGCGTATGCTGATACAATCTCTCAGAGGACGTAGACGCGCTTGAGATCTTCGACCCCGTACAGTACGGTTTCCTCAGCGCGCTCGACTTTGATCAGTTTAGCATGTTCTGCCGCTCGCAGACGGCCATCCAGGCATTCGGCTTCCTCAACTGGATATTGCGTGAGTATTACTCTTGCTCCTGGGGCTTCTGGACAGTAACAGATATTTTATTATGCATGTAGTCATGGACTACGCGATCGTGCTGTTGATTCTCGCCATCGTAGCGAGCTATCGAGGCTGGTCAAGTATCTGGACTACTACCGTCCGCGACGCGGAGTTTTCGGCGCCGAAAGATAAAGCTGAGGAAGTGGATGTGCCAATGGCGGAGCACGTCCATGCTTGAGGCGAGTGCACCTTGCGCGTCGGCCTACGCGAGCCGATATTACAGCGGCGGACGCATTTCAGAGGGATCTTAAGGCCCGAGTTTTCTTGGGTATTAGGTTGGGTATTTACTACGGGTTCATGGGTATATTTATTTGGTGCTTTGCATGTACACGGGCAAATTTGTATGAAAAAACATAATACATAATAATTCGGTTCAGCTCTAATGCCGCGTTTAAGACTTGATTTTCCAGAAGGTTTCACTCGGTCACTAAAAGTAGTCCAGACCCTGTATAATTACCCGTTTTGGGCCCCTGGCGCAGGGCCTCATCAAGCGAACACCCGCCCGGGAGCAAACTTCATCCCAGACCACCAGTACTGGGTCAAAAAGCTTGCAAGGCGAAGGCTGAGCAAAAAGGTCAAGACTATACCATGGACGCGTTGTTTAGGCCTCTGGCAGACTCACTTGGGGCGTCTGTCGACCAGATTAAGGTCTGTTTTAGGCATTTGGCAACTCACCACGTCACTCACCGTCGATCGTTCTTTTTTCCTCGGTTGCTTCTTTTTCTCTGCCCTGCCCTCCTCTTCTCCCACGACGACGACGACGACACGCTCCCAACGCACAGCTAATCTCATGTTTGCTCATTTCCTATCCCCTGGGCAGCGTGTTCGTCCGCTTGCCTGCGGGCAACCACGCCATCAAGCATCTCTTTAATATTGGCGTAACCCTCTTCTATCTGCTTGGCATGCTCGACCTTTGGTCGGGCGTTGCGCAGCTGCTCGTGAGTATCCTTGCCGCGTACTTCATCGCGAAGCACGTGCAGGGCCCGAACATGCCGTGGATAGTGTTTTGGTCAGTTTTGATGAAAGCATGGCGGAATCAAGTTTGCGGTGATGGCTTACTCTTCGACGCGTTTTTTCTTGTTTAATAGGGTTGTTATGGGACATCTTACAGTCAAGTACGTTGGTTCAACGTTGTACGACGTACGGGCGCTTATTTCTTTTTATGTAGCCATGTTATTCGCGCTATGTTCGACCTTAGCTATGAAACTATGGAGGTCACTGGTCCGCAGATGGTCCTTACCATGAAGCTTACGACTTTCGCTTGGAACGTTTATGATGGCCGGCGTCCTGTCGAAGTGTGTCTACGTTACTACAGTACTAATTATTCACGCCTAAATTGACACGCCTATTAAACAGGACCTGGACAAATGGCAACTGGAGAAGCGCGTCGTGGAGTATCCGTCGCTACTTGCCTTTCTTGGCTACTCGTAAGTCAGTCTTTTATAAGCAGTTTCCTGAGACTTATCGCATCTGCAGCTTCTATTTCCCTGGTTTCCTTGTTGGGCCCTACCTCGACTTCACGTCGTACACCTCGCTCGTCGACGAGTCCCTTTTCTCAGCAAAAAAAGTCAATGGAAAGGAGGTCGCCAACGGTGGACGCCGTGTTCCCAAGGGACGCAAGCGCGTTGCATACAAAAAGCTGGTGCTCGGGCTCGCCTTCCTGGGTATGTACGTTACGCAGAGCGGGAAATTCAGCTTTGCCGTCGCTCTGCAAGGATGGTTCCTCCAAAAGGGCCTGTTGTACCGGTATGTCTTGATTTGATCTATCTTTTGCGATCAGTATTGTTCATAGTGGAATAGTATTGCGTATATTCAAGTCAGTGGTTTCTTCGAGCGGACAAAGTACTACGCGATTTGGACTTTGACCGAGGTTAGTCGGAATGACATTATTGAATGCTTCGAACCCCACTTATTCCCTGTATCATAGGGAGCAAGCATCCTCACGGGCTTGGGTTTCTCCGGTTACGGGCCCAACGGCGAGTCGATATGGAACGATGCTGCGAATGTTGACATTCCGAATATCGAGCTCGCGCCGAATTTCAAGGTGATGCTTGATTCGTGGAACATGAAGACGAACGTCTGGCTCCGCGAGTGTATTTACAAGCGCGTCACGCCGAAAGGAAAGAAGCCTGGGTTCAAGAGCAGCATGCTTACATTCGGCACAAGCGCTTTCTGGGTGTGTATACTTGCTTATTACCTGTGCAGACAGTGATTCATTTCATTTTTATCAGCATGGAGTTGCGGGCGGCTACTACATTGCCTTTTTCTACGGCGGGTTCGTGCAAACCGTCGGCCGTCTCTGCCGCTCGAACATTCGCCCTTTGCTTCTTCCGGCAAACGCAGGCAAGAACACCAAGGACCTACCTCCGCCGTCGTTCGCGAAGCGGGTGTATGACGTCCTCAGCGTGGTCTGTGCCGTCATGCTCACGAACTACGCGGCGATGCCGTTTATGCTCCTGGGCACACGCGACTCGCTAAAGGGCTGGGCTGCTGTTGGGTGGTACGGACATGTGGCTATTGGCGGCGCGATGGCGTTCTTCTACCTCGGCGGGACGGGTTACCTGAAGGCCGTGCAGGCGAAGCGAATGAAGAAGGCGGATGCACCGAAGGGGACGGGCGCTTCGACCCCTGGAACGCCAAACCCGATGACTATGCCCCCCGTAGACATTGCCATGAACGAGGTAGACAAGAGGCTGTAGAGGTTGGAGTTATCCCAGAAGGGGATGAGGTGGATTTAAAATTACATCTATTCTGTCGTCGTTTAGAGTCGTCATAGTCTTGGAATAATTCCGTAGGGTCATTCAGTGGTCACACCAGGCATGCGATCATGGGTGTATTATGGTACGCATACAAGTGAGGAGTAAGAAAGGTAGACAACTGCATAACGCCCATACAGCATATAAAATCGCCAGTCTGAGGGAGATGCACACCACGCCATCCCCAAAGTTTTTTGGGACAAGGTTGATTAGACCTTGAAACCACGGGACTTGCGGCGACCACGGGCACGCTCGAACTAAAGGAAAATAGAAAATGCTCAATACAAGCTCGTGGGGGAGCCATTGGGGGATACTCACTTTGCGGCCCTTCGAGGTAGTGTAGGGCTTCTTGTTCTTGTGGGGGCCCATACCGAAGTGCTTGACAGCCTCACGGCTGTTCCTCTTCCCGCGGAGAAGGAGGGTGTTCGTGCCGGTCGGGGCGCGAAGTGCGAGCTGGTCAAGCGTGAGCACCTCGCCGCCAGCGTTGAGGATGCGCTCCTTGGCCGAGCGGGTGAAGCGCAGTGCGGCGACAGTGACCTTGGGGACCTCCGTCAGGCGCACGTCATCCGTTACAGTGCCCACAACGACGATGATTGTCGACTCGTTTGCTGATGCGGAAGCCTCCTTCATGATCTTGGAGAGGGAAACGGGCGGGCGGTTGATCTTCGACTGGAAGAGGCGTTTGAGGATAACCTGAGCAATAGAGCGCTTCATGTAAGTCCCTCTGCTCTATGAGCGATAGAAAATGCAGCGATAAAGACCTCGTTGAAGGAGCTGTTGGTCCTGCGGGCCAGGAAACGGTACAGCTAATATATTGGATACTATTAAACAAAATTGCATATTGACGGAGTGAATTAGTACGTACCTTGACGAGCAAGAGGAGGTAGGGATCCTCGCTCTTGGGGGCCGTGCGGTGGCCCTTCTTGACGTGGTGCTTCGCGATGTCGATACCCTGCAGGTATACATATCTGTGAGCGGCGTGAACAAACTCTGCATTACGACGACGAGCTCACCATGTTTGAACGTTGCCGGCCGTGTGTCTTGACGAGGGTGTACCAAAAGCCTAGTCGTGTCGGCAAAGTCACGGCCCGCGTCACAAAACTGTGCAGTAGTAGACGTATATGGGTAAATTGACCCACGCTCCTTAGATTATCAATAAAATTCTCTCCCGGACATTTCACGTATCTGCCGTCATTTCCAGGGGAATGGACGCAGATTAGAGGTTGAGAAAGACACTGGTTCTTAGATGATAAAAATTTTGGAGAGTGTAAAATGGGAAGTAAATGCGTTGCACAATAGATGCGCTGGTATTGCCCGCTACGGACAAGCGGGATCCCTCAGACGAACCTGAGCATTAATTGCCCAAGATTCGGCGGATAGGTGGGGTTTGTTGCTACTTGGAAAAATATGCTTGCATCTAGCTGCGAATTTTTGAATGTATATTGAGGTTCAACGCTAGTGTAGAAGGTAGCAGCGCATCCCGAGCGAACGCATAAATGGGCTAATTGCACTGGCTGATTTGGAATATGCTGCTACTCGAGCCAAATTAAACTCTAGCCAGAGAATGCCCCAGCAAACTTAGGCGAATAAAATCAAAGATTAATGGGCTCAGGTTGCACTTGGAAGGGCAAAACATGGCCTCCGTCCACGTGACGTTGGGGTAGGCTGACAGTTCAACCTCCGCTCTCGGCATGCTCGGCACAAGTTTCCCCTTATGACGGTTTTCGTGGCGGATTGGAACTCCGCACTAAGGTTGACCTCAACTACCATGGTGCGTCGCAGTCGTCTCTTGCTGCACTCCTTCCGACACCCGTTCTGAGCAACTTACCATGTCTAACTATTCACAGTACAGCGAAGGTGCACCTGCTCCCGTCGACCCGTATTCGGATGCGTACAATGCGCCACCCCCGTCCTCTGCAGCCGTTCCTCCTTTAGACCCTCGAGACAGAGATCCTCTTCCCCCTCGAGGGCGTTCACGCTCTAGGAGTCCCGCTCGAGGCGCTCGCAGTCCACCTCCTTCGTCGTTCCGTAGGAGATCCCCGCCCCCGCCCTCAAAACCAAAACAGGCGCCTGTTGTACGTCCTTTTTGATTGACCAGCGCTTATTTGCTGATACGTGTGATGTCCGTCACGTATGCAAAAGCAGAATCCGACTCCCTCTAATGTCCTGGGCGTTTTCGGTCTGAGTATACGCACTACTGAACGTGACCTCGATGAAGAGTTCAGCAGGTTCGGTCGTGTCGAAAAAGTTACCATTGTCTATGACCAGCGCGTATGTCGTTCCGTCATGAAAATTGTCTCAGTCTATCTGACCTTTTTTTGCGAAAGTCTGACAGAAGCCGTGGTTTCGGCTTTATTAAGCTTGCTACCGTAGAAGATGCTTCACGCTGTGTTCAAGAACTAAATGGCATTGTACGTTCATCTATCTGAATATGGTGAACAGTGCTCATTTGAACATATTGTAGGATCTCAATGGTCGCCGTATTCGAGTCGATTATTCCGTGACTGATCGCCCACATGCGCCTACACCGGGAGAATACATGGGACATCGTCGTGCTGCCGGGAACGATCGTGACAGCCGGGACAGGGAGCCTTTCAGAGGCTATCGTGAACGTGGTGGCCGCGACTCTTACAGGGATGCTTACCGGGACCGCGATACTAGGCGTGGATATGACGACCGATATGGTGGCCGCTACGCAGAGCCTTCGGACAGGGACCGCGATCGTGACCCTTACGGTCGTGAAAGCCGCGATTGGAGACGCCGAAGCCCGCCTCCACCCCCACCCAGACGCTACAGTCCAGAGCGCCGTCGTCGCAGCTATAGCCGCAGTCCTCCTAGGGGAAGCAGCCCAGTTCGTGGCGGGGTGAGAGATTATGATGTGGCCGTGCCACCGCCATCGTCGGGTATGAACGGTGAACCCAGGTGGTGAACAAAAGATGCTGTGTACAGGGGGGCGGCTCTGCGAAGGTCCTATCAATCAAGAGGCTTGGCGGCGAGGCGTTGCACTGGTTGGACGCTGACAAGTTGTAGTCTTGAAGGCGCGAAGCAGGATTGGTTCCCAAAGTCCAAGCGCGAAGAGCCCTCAAGTGTTAGCAGGCTTCCTCATTCCATTTCTTCAAATCTATTCTATGTTGCCGAATCAGTTCAACTTTTCCCCAAAAATTCGAGAAAATTGAAAAAAAGAAGATTGCCCGGACTCGTTACGTTACAAGTCGCCAAAGTTTGCGCAAGTTATTACCTGTCTACGCCATGCTTTGTCGCTCCTTCTTCTTGCTTGTTCGTCTGTAGTGCCCTGTTCGAACGTCGCGTACGACTACAACTACAACAAGTGAATTAGGCGCGAAGTTCCGAATGGTATGAACAATATCAACGTTCCAAGGTACTGAATTGGGGTATTTGCCCTGGGCGCTAATCAGGTCGTTGGTCCAATATAACCAAACGGACGTACCTGTAGACCGGTTTCGCGCAAATCGGGAAGACTGAGTGCGGCTTCCAGTGCATTAATTTTACTGGCGTTTAGGCAGGCTCACGTAAGTCTAGAACTTCGGTCAGCGCTTACACCTTTGTACAGCTTCATCTGCAAGGAGGACATGAATGCGATAGTTGTTTCACCTGAGGCGCGGACCTTCTTCCTTGTACGGGGATCTGTTGGTTGATGCTTGGCTCCTTCCCAACTTTCCATCGCGAAAGTTGATGAAAGAGGACAAAATGCGATGAACACTTTTCAGAATTTGGGAACTATGCGTAAACGGGTAAATAGATCAATCCGGTGTAGTTGTAGGTCGTCAATTTGATTGCATTGCAATAAGAATGTTGGCAATTTGTTTCATAAGACATGGTGGGAATAAGTGGTTTCTTTATGTTGCTTCGCGTTTGCTGCGCAAAATCGAAGTGACCCAACTTTTATTTGCTGACGAACCCAACTTTAATTCTCACGGTGGGTTTATCTATTTTTAGTTTAACTTTCTGGAGGAAGTCAGTAGGTCCGTTTCCCGTTCCCCCAGTCCAGTCGGTCGGGAATTTTTACAATGCCTCGAATTCGCAAAAGTAAGATGCTCTGATTACACGTTAGTTCAATTACTTACCTTGGTAATTTGCTAGAAACAAGCAACCGTGGTACGAGTCACCAGCGTGCCAAGGTCAAGCATAAGGTCGCAGAAAGCAGGAAAAAGTCGAAGAAGGAGGCAAAGAAGAGCACACAGTGGAAGTCAAGTGTGTACATTTCGTATATTTCCAGAGTTAGTCCTGTCTCTGATCGCAGGGGCTTCTGTAGAGCATACAAAGGATCCGGGCATCCCGAATAACTTCCCGTACAAGGACCAGATTCTAGCCGAAGTTGCCGCCCAGAGGCGACAGGTATGTTCGCGGTCCAATACCCTCTGTACACCCATGGTAAGCATACGAAAATCTGACTGTCTCTTCCTTAGGATGAGGAGGATAAGCAAAAACGAAAGGAGCAGAGGAAAGCCGAGAAGGCAGCTGCGAAAGCAGGTGCCGACGGGGAGGAGCGGGAGCAGGAAGACGACACGTCCGTATTCGACGGCATCAGAACTTTGAAGGGGGCTGCAAAGCCGACGGCAAAAGGAAAGGAGCGAACGGTGGTCGTCGAAGAAGACGATGAAGACGTGCCGATACTGGTGGACAGCGAATACACAAACTTAAAGGCTGTGCTGGATAAGGCGGATGTTGTACTCCAGGTCTTGGACGCCAGGGATCCACTTGCGTTCCGGAGTAGCCATATCCAGCAGTATACGAGTGGGAGGAAAAAGAGCAAGACGTTGTTGATACTTAACAAAATCGGTGAGTTTAATATACTTATCCATCGGGACTTTCCCTCATTTGCTCGAATTTTCCACTAGACGCATGTCCTCGGGAAACTGTACAAGCATGGGTGACTACGCTCAGGAAAGAGCTACCGACGCATCTATTTCGTTCTGCTTCTGCTCTCTTGCCGAAGATTGAAGAGCAGAAGGCCACTGGGACAGAGACAAGCGAGGCTCACTCCCTCTCTGATGCCGTGGGTGTAGACGCACTGTTGGGTGCCCTCAGCGTAGAAGCAGCGAAAAAGGACGCGCCATTGTACGTTGCTGTCGTTGGAGTCGCAAATGTAAGGAAAGATCAATTGCTATCCAGTTTGCGAACTTATTGACATCTGTCCAAACAGGCCGGAAAATCGTCCCTCGTAAATTCCTTGCTTCGCAAGTCCATATCACCTATATACAAACTCACTACTACTTCTATGGACCCGTCAACGACCGAGAGACCTCTTGAGGTCACACTCGAGCACAACGGCAAGCAGATCCACTTCATCGACACACCCGCCCTTACATGGGAGACGCCTGCCGACCTTGACGGAAGCTCCGCTTCCAAATTGCGCGCAAAAGATATGCTCCTGCGGAATAAGGGCAGGATAGACCGGGCAAAAGACCCGCTTACTCCTGGTATGCACGACCCTTAAGCTCAGTCTGACTTCCTTTTTTTAAATCTGGATTTTTTGTATATCCGCATAGTGTCTGAAATCGTTGCGCGCGCAAATGCGGAGGATCTTATGCTGTTCTACACGTTGCCTGCGTTCACGCCGGGTGATTCGACCGCGTTCCTCTCTGCGCTCGCACGCGCACGCGGACTCGTCAAGCGACGCGGCGAGCTCGATCACGCGGGGGCCGCACGCATTGTACTGCGTGATTGGAGCACCGGCCGCCTTCCGCGCTTTTCTCAACATCCCGCACCAGTGGGGAATGTCGATGCAGGCATAGATGCTGCAGATGAAGAAACGCTGAAGACCGCGCCGCTGCGCAAGGAAATGCGTAAGGGTCGGGGCATCGCCCGCCTTGTTCCCGGCGTTGTGGAGACGCGTACTGTCGGGTTGGAGGTGCCATGGGATGTAGAGTCCGACGGTAGCAGTGAAGAGGACGAGGGAGAAGGTGGGGATGTGCAAGTTGCAAGTGAGGAAGATATCGATGAGGATGAGGAGAGTGAAGATGAGGATGAAGAAGAGGAAGAGGAAGAGGAAGATGCGATCGAAGTCGCATTAGAGGACGTCGATGTCGAAGAAGAAGAGGAGGTCCTCCCGTCTCCACCAAAAGGCAAGCGGAAGCGTCAGGAAAAACTTGCCCCCGCACCAGCTCCTAAAAAAGTTATGTTCGCCGCCCTACCGAAAGGGGTCAAGCAAATGAGGGCCCAACCCGCTTCAAAACCTGTCAAGCCCACACCAGCAGGCAAGGCGAAAAAGCAGCGCAAATAAACGGGAATGCCGTGCATATATATCCCCTGACGCGTCTACTACCATGTTACTGTTCCGTGTATCGCTGCACACCTGTATCCATCTATAGGATATCTATAAAGTATTGTTACATCCCCTATATACTGTGTCCAGATGCATCGTCTACGAGTGTCCGCCCGAATAGATCAATTAAAATAAGAGAATCCTGCAAAGTGACCCTATAAAAACAACAAATCAAATCAAATCAAATCAAAATAACGAGAGATCTGCTGCTTAAAGCACTGTCAGTCAATGATGCGTACGACTCCCGTTCTTCCATCCTTCAATGTAACCTGCCCCCCCATTGAAAATAGCGCCGGTGCACACTCGAACGTTTCGCAGCGTGCCGTGTCTACCCAAGGTGAAAGAATACCGTCGGCAGCAAGCTTGCCAACAGCGACGAGCGAGTCACGCACGTCTTCACCATCAAAATCTACGTCTGCAGCGGGCGAGATCCACGCGTAGCCAAGTGCCTTTCTGTCCTTCTTCACAAATGCGCGTCGGAGCGAGCGCATGTTTGCACGCACATGTGCATGTAGTGACGGTACCGCCTGTGCGCTTTCACCTACGAGCGTCGTAAACTGGCCGTGGGTCCGCAGCACACGACGACACGCGTCCCACACCTGACGACCACCGACCGTATCAATCACAAAGTCTAGCGAATTAGCTGCGAAGGACTCGATTACGCTTATAGCGTCGTCCACGCACACAACAGCAGCGCCCCATCTCCGGACGCGCTCCTCGTCGAATTGAGTGCTTCCCGTGACTTTTTCCGAGTCAGGAGTACCAGGAGGCACCTGCACGGTTACGTGCATTCCAGATGCCACGAGCTCCTGCACCGCTAGCGCCCCAGCTCCGTCGTGACCCTGCAGGACAAGTGCGCGACCTCCCTCATGTACGTCCGCAAACGTTCGCACTGCCCGATGTGCAGAGACACCACACAATGGAAGTAGCACTAGCTGTTCAAGGGTGAAGCCTGGTGAAGGCCGCGGACAACGCGTCAGCCTACGCTTATCAACAACTATAAATTCCGCCAGTGCACCACACTGAATAAATTGAGATGATGTGAGAATAGCAGCGGGAGAAGGAGTCAAAATATATTGTTACCTTTCGAACATCTAGAAGACCCATCACCCAGTCGCTTTTTGATATGGCATTCACCTCGAAACCGCATTCTATGGCTCGGCCCACAAAACTCCGTCCAGGAACGAACCCATAGCAATCATTTCGTGAGGACTTTTCGCTTACAATGAGGTTGTCAAGGCCGTCAAGACCGACTGCGTACACTTGCACCATAATCTGATTTGAATTCACTCTTGAGGGCGGAGAACTGATGGAAGTGAAACTGAGAGGGGAAGGTAGGCTTGTCAACAGATGCGCTGGGGTAGTAGAAGATAGCTTTAATTTTGTCTCCGACCCAGACGTCAAGATTGTGAAAGTAGATAAAGACAGACGTCGACTTCCGTAAGTCGCTGCGGCCGCATTCTTTGTGATCGAGATTGTCGACATCGTCGTCTGAGATAGTCCAGAGCGGGTTATATCGATATGGCTGTCGCTACCGAATCGTAAGGAATACCGATTTGGTGGCGTGTACGCAGCGCGCGGCAGCACGAGAGATGTAAACCCGGAGGGTGTTCCGCCGTCCGATACGGCCAAGGGCACAGGAATATCCACAATGAGAGAGGGACTGGTGTATACAGACGCTCCTGTATTGCTTGAGAGCGAACTGGACGGACGGACGCGTTGCTGTAGGTTGTGAGGCAAAACTGTTTGTGAGCGTCTTAGTGATGAAAGTGGAGCCGGGTCGGTGTGTACGCGACGCGGGGGAGGACTATCGGAAGACTCGTCGCCTTCGTCCTCCTCCCATACGGCGCTCATCCTTCGTCTGCCACGGGGTCGAGGGCCAGTAGTCATTGCGTTTGTAGAACTTGAGCGGCGGTGTGCGGAACGCATGCCACTTGGAGAAGGCGCAGACAGAGGTGTCTGCAGGCTGTCGGGCCCAAAAGCTTTGCGAACTGGGCGACGCCTGGAACCTGAGGAACTGGAAGAGGACGAAGAGGGTGGCGGGATTCCCGGTGTGGGCCCAACAAGCCAGCGGACGTCCCTAGCCCAATCGTTGTCGGTGTACATTGTCTGCCTTTTCTCTTCGCGTTTGCGGCTGCTGCTCCGAGTAGGACTAGAGCGATCGGCGCGGGGTTTCCCGATGTCGACGTCTACCGGAGTGGTCGCGCGCGACGACGGCGCAGATCGCGAGGTCGGCCAACTGAATTCGCTGTGGGAGTAAGACGCGGCGGCGGTCGACGAGGAGGCGACGGAGCACGTCGACGAGCAGGACGCAGAGGAAAGCGAACGGGGGCGGGAGAAGAGAGCGGTAGCCGAAGGTCGATGACCGGCTGCGGGGCCGGTGACGTCTTCTTGGGCGGGTGGAGTGGCAGGGAAGCCGTGCACTGTGCACGCTCCAAGCCGTCCCGCGCCTTCGCAGCAGGGTTCGCTGGGTGAAGTGTCGGGAGTGAAGAACTCGTCGCCGCTATCACTGTCGCTGCTGTTGCTGTTGCTGCTTTCCTTTCCCCTATCCCTATCCTCGCTGCTGCTCTTTTCTACCCTCTGTGGGGCGCCGCCGTGCGCAGTTGCCGTGGAAAAGGAAGCCACAGAAGTGAGTTGCTGAGATAAAGGATAAGTTCGTATGCGAAAGCTAAGAAAGGACATCCACACGCGCGCTACACGTACCGCAGAGATACCGGCGGACGGACGGTGAGTATCGCCAATTGAGTTGGCCGCAACCTCGGCGGCGGCCTTGAGCATAGCCTGTTTGACGCTGTGGAAGTACTGCGTATCTAGCGGACGGTGCGCCGGGGCAGACGTTGGCGACGCATAGGACTGCGACGGCGCATTGAACATGCGCTGCAGCAGCGTCGGCTTGGGCATTGGGACGCTGGCGTCGTCAGCGACGTTGTCGAGGTCGTGATTCAGAGGAAAAGTCGGCGAGTGCCGTAGTCGCGAGGCGCTGCAGGCGTCGCACTACTGAGACTCCGAACAAGCACAGTCATGATGACGTCAAATCTGTTCTATTCCAATTTCGGTCTATTATACGCTAATTAATGTCTATTTCCCGATGCAGAACTCCCGGAATACGACGTCGAGCACGTCCTCAACGTCGATGGCCCCAGTCACCTTCCCCACCGCATTCGCCGCGTATCGTAGCTCCTCTGCAGCGACCACGACGTCCTCTGAAAAAACATAATCAGCACTTGATCCGATCAGGAAGCGAGTGGGCTGGACCCTGACGGACCCGTGGCAAGGAAAGCATCCAGGAATTCCTGGGCAGCCTCCAATTGTGTGCGGTGTCGTGCGTTGGTAATAAGCGGCTCCTCTTGTCCATTTTCCATAGCAAATCTGCGATAAGCAAGTCCCTTCAACATGGACTATCGCCATTTAAAGTTAGCGAGTGAAAGAAAAACCTCTCGTTTATCGATCGACCAAGTCCGTCCAGAAACCCCTCGAGGCCCTCCCCCGACGTTAGGCTTACGGTCCACATTCCGGCGCAAGACGTAGACAATTTTTCTGCGGCCATCCCCCCTCTTGGGCCGCCCAGGTCCGCCTTGTTGAGTAGCACATACGTTGACGGTTCAATGAGCTCTTGCACTTGACTCGGTATGCGAACGCCATCGTTCGTAATTGCCTCCGGTAGACTCAGAACGCACAGCGAGATATCAGATTCGGTGACTCTACGCAATCAGCTTATCAGCGTGTTTGGAGAAAAGCAAAAATAGACACTCGTAAAGGTTCTTACCTCTCGCGCGCCCTCTCAACGCCAATCTGCTCCACTACATCGTCCGTCTTACGAAGCCCGGCTGTATCCGCGACAGCCACAGCTAGTCCACCGATATCCAGCGATAATTCAAGCACGTCTCGCGTCGTGCCCGGGACCGGTGTGACGATCGCTGCTTCCCGTCCAGCTACCGATATTAGTGTTAAAAATACCTCCCATAAACCAAGATAGCATAGAAGTATTTTACCCAAGAAGTTTAACAGGCTGCTCTTCCCTGCATTTGGTGGCCCGAAGATAGCCAGGCGCAGTCCCGAGCGCATAATCTCCCCTCGCTTGCTGTCTGCTAAGTGTCCCGCGATGGTCTCGCGAAGTTGCCTTACTAGTTGCCTAGCTGTAAAGAAAATTGAAGCATTCTTAATGCACGGAACTAGAAGTACCCTTACCATGGTCATACACGCCTTCTTCTAGATCCTCACCCTCCCCAAAATCAATGAGGGCCTCTGTCATAGCCATAGCTCTGATAATCTCCGACCGTATCTTCTCGAACCGTTCTCGTGTGGATCCCTAAACGGTTCCAGAAAAAAGCGCACATCGCCTGAGTTCCCTCGATTCTGCAGTATCAGAAGGAGCGTCGCTTACCCACCCTTGCCGCGCGAAGCGCCACACGCCGTTGTGTCTCCGTCTCTGCGTCTACCAAATCGCGCAGCGCCTCCGCTTGCGTCAGATCGAGCCGCCCACCTTGAAATGCACGTCGCGTAAACTCGCCGCGCTCCGCGGGACGCAACAACAGCGGATGAATCCCAGCTTCACCGGCAGATGACGCATTTGATAGACGCGCGAGGGCACCGAGTACGGAGGACAAAATTGCGCGCCCCGAATGCACATGCAGCTCGAATACGTCTTCCGTGGTGAACGAGTGTGGCCCTTCGCAGTCAAGGATTCTCAGTTAATTACATAGCTGTGTAGCATCCACAAGTACACATACCACGGAAAAAGACAGCCAGACCATCATCAAGCTCCTCCCTGGAGACAGGGTCGATAACTGCGCAGCGCACCAACTTTCGCGGCACCGGCGGCGCCGTTGGCGCATTTGTACCAATACCGCCATCCTTCCTCCATGGACGCACAATCCTGGAGTACA
Source organism: Coniferiporia sulphurascens (assembly GCA_002794785.1). Classification (NCBI taxonomy): domain Eukaryota; kingdom Fungi; phylum Basidiomycota; class Agaricomycetes; order Hymenochaetales; family Hymenochaetaceae; genus Coniferiporia; species Coniferiporia sulphurascens. Next base: position 1,437,764 of record NBBA01000005.1, read on the forward strand.
CGCTAAATGCTTCCGGGCCAGACACGCGGATGACGGCGACGCCGCCCTTGCCTGGCGGGGTTGCAAGAGCGTATATAGTGCGCCGCTGCGCGTCCGAGGGCACGAGTGTACGATAGGCCGTCGAATGTGCGTATCGACCAGGACCTTCGGAACGCCCTTTCTTGAGGTTGTGTTTTCGAAGCGTAGGGCGCCCTGAGAGCGCACGAGACGCTATGCCATTGTCCGCGAGCCGTACAAGTCTCCGGCACGGTGAGATGGAGAACATAAATTGGACTTGCAAGAGGTTTCTTCATCCATTATGAGCACGCGTCGGGTAACTCTCTCACGGTCCCGACGCCGCCTGCAGGCGCACAAACCTCGTTCCTTCCACTGTCCTCCCTGCCAATAGCTGTTTCAGCCTGGTATATGCTGTACGTATGCACTCGTACAGGCCTTTATATGCCATCATGACCTAATTGAATTGTTATTGTCCCCTAGGTTAGACGCCCTCGAGAGCAAAACTAGCCCTTGAACCTGATTACCTTAGGACGTGCCGCCATCTTCCCTCCTTAGACCACTCGAGTACTCCGTCCTCAAAGACCTCACGCCGTTTCCCGCACATTTGCAAATAACTTCAACATGGGACAGTCGCGTATGTCTCGGCTCGATGCACCTTTCAACAACATCTGCCCTGACAACTATCCGGACGCGTTCTAACAGCGTCTCAGTTTATGGAGGACATGGAGAGGCGGTCCAACTGTACGTCCTGACGTTCTCATCAGACTAGGTCTCCGCTTAATGTCAATCCCGCGGCCGACAGTTAACGCCAGCGAACTGGAGCGCCTGAAGAAACGCTTCATGAAGCTTGACAGGCAAGTCCAGACCGCTTTCACTACGCGCACACTAGTGGTGACGGCTAGAGCGCATCAACGTATTTGCGACCCTCGTTTTTTGTAGTGATGGTTCGGGCTCGATCGACCGCGAGGAGTTCCTTCAAATACCCCAAATTGCAAACAATCCGCTCGCGGGGCGCATGATCGCGATCTTCGACGAAGAGTGCGTTAATTGCCTGCACGCCCCTGGAAGCTAGTTCTGATTCTCGGTCAAATTGTATTTTATCAGTGGTGGGGGAACGGTGGACTTTCAAGAGTTCGTCGGGGGGCTAAGCGCATTTAGTAGCAGGGGAGGGCGGGACGAGAAATTAAAATGTATGCCACTTTCCACCCACTTGGTAATTGCGCTCAATTCCCGGTAGTCGCATTCAAGGTATATGACATGGATCGCGATGGATACATTTCGAATGGCGAGCTGTTCCTGGTATTGAAAATGATGGTAGGCAACAATTTGAAGGTTAGTCTTCCGAGCCTTTTTCTTTTTTAAATATGGTGTTATAAATAGAGCGGGAGCTGATCCCGCTTTGCTCGTGATTGTGTAGGACCAGCAGCTGCAGCAGATCGTGGACAAGACAATCATGGAGGCAGACAAGGACGGCGATGGGAAGCTCAGCTTCGAGGAGTTTGCGATGATGGTGTCCAACACGGTACGCAACTCTATCGGATTTTCACATTTGATTCTCGTCAATAACTGTGCAAACACTGCAGGACATCGTAAAGCAAATGACCCTGGAGGATCTTTTCTAGCCGAGGTTCAATTACGATATCCAGCCACCCCTGCACTTTCCGATACCTTGCTCTCGCTGCCGCCGCCCAGTACTCAACGACATTTACGCTGCCGAGCTCGCACCGACGGGTTTGGCATAAGACGCTGTATATATATAACCTAGTGTGTGTAATCAAAGTTTAGACTTGTCAGAATTCGCTGTCCGCAGTGGCCGGCCGGCGGGGTAGTCGGTTCCCCGACGAGGCCGACCGACCGCCGTGAGCTTATCTCAATGCCTTGCCGACGCCATGTACAGACACCGAGCGGGCCTCGAGGACGCGGAATCTGATCGGGGAGCTTGGACGGACGGAGGCCGATGGTCCCTTTTCCGGCGTCACGACGGCCGACCGGCGAGAGAAGCGAACGCTGGATCGAGAAGCCGGAGGGCAGATCCACATGCATGTTCCGCGACACGCGCGGTCGGAAAATCACGGACGACTCCGACTCTGTCCTTGTTAATCCACCGTGCAGGCCGGCCCTACTGGCATTCGAAAGTACAAGGATATATCTGCACGGGGCTAAATACTAATACGCTTTGGCGAAACATATGCCCAAAAGGAACCCGTAAAAATAAGCTGGAGCGATTGAAAAAGGGATGAGGGGGGATCTGCTTGTAAAAGAGAAGGAAAAGGAACAAATATAAGTTAATGAATTGGTGTTACTACAATAATCGGCCAACGTCGCAGGAACGGGAGCTGTGGACGATGGCATCACGAATGATGGGCACGAGACACGGATAGTTGGATGACCAGCCGGCTATAGTCGCTTCGGGTAATATTGCGAACTGCTTCCCTTGAGCACCTATTAGAGTTATCCACTGAAAAGAGGCACTTTGTCGGGAGACTGTCTGGCACGCCATCATACAACAGATCCGGTGGCTATGCGCACATACCGCTCTGCATCAACTTTATGGAGCCAACAGAGCTTATATGGCCCAATAGGGGGTGCACTGGAGAACAAGAGCGACGACGACGGACCATGAGCATGCTGCTAAGGCAGATCGAAGCAGGCAACGCCATGGGTCACGGGCCAAGTGTAAGCGGATGTGTGGGGTGCGGGGAAAGCTGCACCCCCCGCATTCAGAGATACATTGAGTATTGCAGTAACCGGGTAGTAAGGTTCGAGACGCGAGAAGAACCGCAGTTCGATTTCGTGAGAGTTCGTTGTGGTGATGACTGAAATCGGTGATAATGATGCACAGGCATGGACATGATGTAGCACTGAAGGAGCAAACGTGTGATCCCGGCTTCGCTTTGCACAGGCACAAGAAAGGACAGTACCCTCGTCGGTAGAGGTGGTGCGGCTGGTGTTATGAGTGAAGGTTACATATTGTACAAGGAGAGCGCATGCGGGAGTTGAACGTCCAAGAGCGGAAAAGTAGTGTACACACAGCTGCAGGAACAGAATTGCGGGACACGGGGTATAGGCGTAAGTGATCAGGCACTCCCGCAACAGCAGGCTGTGGCCCTGGGTCCGCTGAGCGCATAAGTAGCCTCAGAGGGGCCAGGGGAATCGCAGCCAACTAGGCTGTGTGCGTTGCGTAGAACGGTGAATGCTGTGCGGGACGCCCGATCTGTGCAAATAATGAGTTTTGAGCAGCCTGATGAGCTTGACGGTTTTGAGCCTCAGCCGCAAGGAAGAAGGGGTCGGATGACGCAAAATTCGATGAGGTGTTCGGTACGCATTCAGAGAAAGAATCAGCATTGAGATAGGAATAGCGTGTTTGGTGTTGATTTTGAATGGCATGGAAGCTGTTAGCGTAGCCCTGGTTTTGGGTAAAGAGGGTATCGTTGCGCTCGCGATAGCGCACTGGGGAGGACGCGAGCGAGCTTGTGCCCACCAGCTGTTCGACGGCGTACTCATCGTCGGCATCCATGTTCTCCTCCACGATCATATCGCTGTCAAGATTGGGGAGGGTGCCTCTGCGAGATGCTGTGCTGGCTGAGCTGGAACTCCTGCCCCTGCGCTGCTCGAGCACGGACCAGTTGGCGAAGCTCATGGCGGGTGTACGCGCTGTGGGGGTGTTGCAGTGGCCATGTCCAGATGCAGATTGCTGGTACTGCTGGCTGTATGCGAGGCTCTGGGCGAGCTGTGCCTTGATATCGGAGGTTGGGGTTAGAGACGACACGACAGCGGGCAAGTGGGATAGATACCTGGAGGGTCGCGATGTCAATGGCCTCTTGGCCGATGTGATTGGAGGAGAAGGAGGCGACAAGGTCGTCGACGGAGAAGGGCATTGCGCAAGGAATTAACGAGGAGGTGTCGTAGGGGGCTGGAGGCAGTTGCGCGATAAAACAGGAGGTAGGGAAGGGAAGCGGCACTTGAAGGCTACTTAACGAAAATGTAATGCAGCACCAAGTAGTAGTTACTATTAATGGGTGCTAGACCACGACGTCAGCTCGGCCCGTCTGCTGCCGTCCTGGTCTCGACTTTTCCCTACAGCTCTGGCGAATGGCCTACTCTCGCTTCACGTCCGTTCACTTTCTTTTCGTCGTCTGCGCTCTGCTACGGCAATACCACACAAGTCGAGAGCCGATTGGTCAGCCCGCCCCGGATTCACCGGGACGGTCCGTAGACAGACTCCGGTTCTGTCCGGCATTCATCTCAGAGTTAACATTAATATTCCAGTTCTCTTACAGTCCTACATGAGAGGGGTATGCGTATACTTATTTATATATACCTAGCTATATGCGCCTTCTAGGGCTTCCCTGCATGCCTTCTACTGGCACGTTGCGTCGATCCACGACTTCATCACTTCACCCATGGCCTGCATGCCCTCATCCGTCGTCCACCGCGAGGCGGTCTGCGGCCGGATCTGGAGCCGCCCGTTCCACTGCCATGCGAGTACCATCTTCGTCGGCGTCGGACAGCGCACGCTGACCGAGACCTGCTCGAGTACTATTCGCTTCGTCGCGTTCGACGGGACCGATGGCGAGAACGCGGTAAGCAGACCCAGCTTCTCGATATCTCCAACCGATGATGACATCAGCGCTGGGATCATATACGAGGTCGGCTCATACATCGAGCTGTATGCATGACACATCATCTCGCGCTGCACATAGGCCGACAGGTCTAGCTGTCCAAGCAAGCTCGTAAGTACTTTGGAACCAGTAATAAAGTAGCGAGGACATACGTCACTGCTCTTCCACAAATCACGGCACATTTTGGCGACGGCATTCCAGAACACCGCGTCACTAGTGTCGCGCTCGACCTCGCCTGATTCCTTATTGTATTTAACGGCCTGGCGGATTACGGCCATGTCCAGCATAAGCGGAAAGCCTTCCACCCCAATAGGCGAGGAACCTGTGGCAGACGCAAACCTGGCATAATCTTTCAGTTTATGTCTCTGTAAAGTCGAAGGCAGGCATTAGTTTCTCAAGAGAAAGAGGATCGAAGAAAATATGCGCGTACCTGATCTACCACGTTCCACAAACTCGGAATATGCGTCGCTTTTTCGTACGTTTCTACAGCTTGTTTGCGCTCTTCCTCAGTCTCGCCCTGCGCGAACCTGAGCACCCATTCAACCTCAGCGACGGCCATGAGCGCTGTTATCGCCTGGGTAACAGTAACATTGTGAGTTCTGCACGCGTTCCTGAACTTTAACGACTCCTGAGCAGTAAGCCAGATATCGCAAGCACGTGCATCGTACTCTGGTTCCGCGTCGACGAGCGGCGTGGGACGTAAAAAGAACACCTATTCCGTAACGACCATGAACGATGCGGGGTACAAATTAAAAAATCCACGTCACGGGTGAGAAAAGTGTGAATTTGAATAAATAAAATAGCACGAACAGGTCCGCCTCGTGGCGCAGTGGCCTCCGGCTTCTGTTCAGCATCGCTAGCATCTTGGTGTACATCGGCCTGGGAATCTGCAGGCTTGCCGACCGCTTTGGGCGCCGGCTTGGGGAACAGAGTAGACATTGGCAAGCCTGATGCGATGGTCCCCGCGACTGCGCCCGGCGGCGTGAGCTTAGCCGTCTCAGTGCCCCATTTAATGACCAGGCCCGGCACCTGGGGAGGGTCGTGTACCATATATTCGTTTAAATAGGAAAAGAGCAACTCGGAGAGCTGGAGAGTCCCGCGGACATCAGAGGACCAGTGTCCTGAATGAACCCTGAGAAAGTAAAGTAAATGGATCAGCGGCACCGTACATGCACCGAAAACGCCCGACTAAAATAAAGACATAGAAACTCACATAATCTGCCATTTGCCGTCCTCAAGGTCGGGAGCAACGTGAAGCTCATAGTTGTAGTGGCCATCGGCAGCTTTCCACCAAACGTTCTTCATTGCGATGTCTCGTTCACGAATAGACATTTTGTCATTGTGCCAAATGATGGTCGCCTCAGCCCACTCCCGGACAGCTTGCTCGTCAGCTGGGACTGAGTATTCAAAGTACAGTGAGAATTCCGGGTTGCCGTGGTCCTTCGTTTTGTAAGCCACAACAGGGGCAGTGTTGCGGAGACGAATCCATGCTGCCTCGAGGGGCTTCCTGAGAGTTTCCGGCGAGACCGAGTGCGGGAAAGCGGTAACATAACCACCTGTCAAAGCCCCAAAGCCGGGTGTCTTGGAGCTTCAAATCGAGAGGCGCTGGTCAGCATCGCAAATACATTGTTTCCACGTAGCTATACAAGGCCAACGTACGACATGACACCGATAAGTTGCTCGACGCCAAAAAGCTTCCGCGTCCAAGTCTTGCCACCATCAGCGGAGGAAAATTCGTAGTCAGACTGCATTTCGGTGAGAGACTGGGATAAGAGAGGGTAGATACGCTACGCACCCTTTATTGCGAGGAGAAATGCTGTGTTCTTTCTGGAACTTGGCTTTGCTCAAGGTTCAGAATCAGAATTTGAAAGTACACGCCTCGGTCGAAAGAGAGCACTGTGTACATTTATTCATCGCTTGGTAGCACCTGATTTTGAGTTTATTAGAACCTTGGAGAAGCACGAGTTCCCGAACCCCTGAATATTGTGGCCAACAGATGCGAGAAAAGTCCCGCGGGTGATTGCCGAGACGTTGAGAGCTTAAAGACTGTCCGTGTGTGAATATGTACACTTTCGGGACCCAGGACCCAGGACCAGGATGAGCGACGAAGCCCTGTAAACGTTGGCCTGGTGCACATTATTGTCTGCGTTGACTTGAAGGGTGCTAGCAAGCGGTCTGCGACCATGTTTTAAGTACGAGATGGCAAGAGGCTGCTGCTGGCGCAAGTACTGTATATGAAATAAATGCATGTACCAAAGGTGGGCGAGGTTCGGATCAGAGCATATGAAAAGATTCCGTCTAAATTTGTGGAGGCTAAAAGGAGCAACCTAATCGAGCGGACGCGTGTTTACAGAAAAGGTAAGTCGGACCCAGGCACAGATTATATAATGTTACCCGATGTTCGCCTCGTCCGACCTGCAAGCGACCAAGAAGACGGGGAGGCAGGAGAGCGGGAACGGAAGCAAACGGCCGGAAAAAGAAAGAGAAAGGGAAAAAGAGAGAGGTGAATAGATGTTTTGCACTTCTGGAACGCGCGGAACTGACAAGCGTCTCATCCTGTTTGCCGCTAGTCGGATCAGCTTTAGGCAATGGGTGAAGCTGGGCGCACAAATTGCAGGAATACAGTTTTCGGCTGTAGGTGTGGGAGGTCTGAGCATAACCGGATAAGTGTTAGTCACCCTGGCTTGCAATTTGTTCTGGTCTTCCACGAGTCTGATTTGGGTCGTTTGTTAGAGCCCTCTTCGAAAGGCCAGGCAACGGCATCCTTCCCTTCAGGGATATCGACATGTTCTCCCCGCTTCCTCCTAATCTTCCCTCGGACTTATCCCTCCCCTCCTATTTATTAGCTAGTACTCATGCTCCCTGTCCTCACCCCCGTCTCTACTACGTCCCCTCCTCCCTCCTCCCCCGCCATACACCCCAGTCATGTCCACCACTAGCTTGATTGGGCCTCTGCTTATTGGAGCAGTCGTCAACGCCTTCGTCTTCGGCATCTGCATCCTGCAGTACATCGAGTACTTCGCCTCCGGCTACAAGGACGACTGGAAGCTTGTGTCAGTCTCTTGTACTCTTTTCCCCCCCCTTCGTATCCTGACTTGTTCTGTCCCAGCACCCTCCTTCTCTGGGTCCTTGTCATCGACGTATTTCAGTCGGCTGCCAATGTCGCTATAGTCTGGCATTATGTCGTTACAAACTTTGCGAATGTCGCGGCCCTTGCCGACTCCCCCTGGATGTACGCGTCCCTGCCCATTTTCAGCACAGTGTCAGTCTACCCTTCTGCATATATCTCGACCCGCCTGTTTAACCCCGTTTTCCATTTTAGCGCTGCAGTGCCCATTCAGCACTTCATGGCCTGGCGTATTATGCGCTTCTCCAAGTCCACCTGGCTGTTTGTATACATCTCCATGCTTTCCTTGGGCCAAGGCGCTCTCGCTTGCGCTTCCGCAATAAGCGGCATTCTCTCCCCGAGTATTGCATCCCACGTCAAGATCATCCCCATTGCCGATGGCTGGCTGGGCATGTCCGTTGCGTGTGACACGAGCATTACGTATGGATCTCGCTCAACAATCGGAAACCATTAATGTAACTCTGGGTTTCTGCAGTATTCTCATGTTGTGGTTCTTGAACAAAAGTCGAACCGGGTTCAAGAGTATGTTCTGTGGTTTTTGATCTTCTCGTTAAAATACTCACAACCTCTTGATGCGCTTAGGGACCGACTCGATTATATACCGACTCTGCCGAGTAACTGTAGAAGCGGCGCTACCGGTCACGCTTTTATGTGTAAGTCGCTCTGTGTGATCCATGACCCCTTAAATCACAAAACTAATCTGGTGTCGTTTTCTAGATCCTAGATTTGGTTTTCCTTGTTAGTTGGAACTTGCCTATCGTATTTTGGGGATTTACTAAAAATAGTTGCGCGCCAGACTACCAACCCTTTCAACAACCTTCATTTCATGTGCGCTATGCCGGTGGGGCGCTTATATACGTACGTTGACTCCGTCCTGAGACCGCAGCCGAATCGCTAAAGTTTTGCTTTTTTAAATTCACAGCAACACACTTCTTACTGTACGCTTACGGAAAAGCAACTTCGTGGGGCCTGCTTCTAACCTCGTTTTCTTATAGACTTTAAATGCTCGTGAGGGCCTCCGTAGGACAATGGAGAGCAGTGTGCACAACAGCATCCAACTTGGGGTAAGTTCTTTTTTGGTATCGCCGCTCCCTTGGTTCATGGAAGCTCATGCACGCATATAGTCTCGTAACATACACAGTCGAATCACCCATGGCAACCGGACGACAGAGGTGCACGTCAACGTCGAACAGGAAGTGCAGCTGGACCAGCTCAAAAGTGGACACCAGCTTGCGTCCGGTGGATCCGGCGAGGAGACCTTCTATACCGAGTCGACGCCTTCTTCCGAGAGGAAAGCCAACTTTGCATAGCGCGGATACAGCGGCAGTGGCGGCGCTCGTGAGCATCAAAAAAAAATCTTGGTCTTGATATAGTGTAGATCGATATATATGTTAGATAGTAGGTTTAAAAGCTGGTCGATTCTTAAATCCGACACCCACTTTCGTTTGTCTCCTGTGCATAGCATTTGATTTTTTTCTTGGACACTAGGGGGATTCCAAAGAATAAAAACAAAAAAAAATTGTATAATTAACTAGGTGAAATATATTGCCTTTTTTGTCGGAATCAAATGCATGCGTAACAAAGCGACAGGAGTGACCTGAATTAGAATATATACAGCAAGCGATAAGGTTACAACCAGATATATTATGACCATCCTGAGGGATTGTCCCTTCCCTTCCTTTTATCTTCTAATCCTCCCACTGTCGTAATTTAAGGACGGCGCATTACGTAAGGAATTCTGAGCGCGGAAGACCCGCAAACACGGCGTGCAGGGCCTATGCCAATTCAATAATAGCGCTGAGAGGCAATAAGGCGGACCGGAAGCAGAAAATAACAGCCCGGAGAAGATTTCACTATCTTCTTGCTTCAAGTCTTGGAGCTGAAGGGGAAGGCGACTCCTTTAGGGTCCCAACAAGCGCCATCCGGTACGGTCGGAAATTTGTTGACAAACCCCTCAAGTATTTTTCGCGAAGGGGCAAATATCGTCCTTCTTTTCACATCATTCGGCGTTTCTTCGCTGTCCGTGAATAATGCGCGAGTACCCACTCCCGGTCGGCTTCATCTTGCTCGATTGTCCCCTGTCTAATTTCGTAAGCTAGAAAAACAGAAGCGCCGTAAAATGTTAATTAAAAAATAGTGTAATACTAGGAGCTAGCGTACGTTTCATTTCGAACCTGGGACCAACTTCCGCCAGTTCCACTTCCTTATAAGACGTTTTAACGAAGACGTGGTGCCTGCAAGCAAAAATATTTATTGTTAATAGCCTACTTCTCGCAGCTCTAAAGTCATACCTAAATGAAATGAAGTCGTTCTCGTTCGCGAACGTCATTACACGTTTGCTATCTTCTTTCGGCACGGGAAATAGGTACTTCAGGATATCTCCCACGCGCTCGCCCAATTTGGAGCTGAAGTTGTCGAAGATAAGGTGCGGATACTGCTCCGAGACAGTGGAGGATTTGTAGGATGCGATATCGTGTCTAAGGGCCACATTGTGCAGGGAGATGTAGAGTGTCGGTCCGTGAGGAAAATGGGAAATAATCATTGCATCTACGAGAGTACGACCCGAAGTCAGCACACCAAAGATGGAGAACCGAGCTAAATTTTACTCACCTGGAGTTCCGCGATGCTCATGCAATATAATAAGATCTGTGATCTCGTTAGACCGACAAGCCTCAGCGAGTTCCTTCACAACATAGTTCCCGCGATTAATGCGGTGTGAATTGGGGAACACGAGACGCATTTCCTTCGTGAACTGCAACAGACGTGAACTTGGATCCCGCGACGTCGTGATCATAATTTTCGGATCAAGGGTTCCTGCACGTGCGTATTCACTGTCGATGTGTGTTGTAGGGTCTGTTGTGCGGCGACAGGATTAACCGATGCTACGATTGCACAGAAGGCTTTGCAAACTCACCGCTCTGAGCCTCATCGAAAGCTAGGTCTTTTCCTAAAGTCTTTGCCTCCTTCCTGAGTTCTGTTGGAAGCTGCTTGCCACTCGCTAGTGCATCGCGCAATTGACGCTTCCTTTCGTGTGTCTGGCGCTCCTGTGCCTCGAGTGACTTCGCATAGACGTATTGCCTGCGTTCACGAGTTTGTCGGCGTAACTGGAGGGGTGACTTGTTAGCAATAGGGGAGATTGTCGACAGTAGTAACATACCATTGGTGCTTTGCAAGGACGGCGACGATAAGGACCAGTGGTGGATAGGATGAGTGCTTTTCGTGAAGTTTTTCAAATTCTACGATCGACGGTCCAAATAGGGTAATCCAAACTTCCCATTTTTTATGCTGTCACCGGATCGACTTATATTTACAGAATTCAAGGCAGCAGAGTGGTTTAAATGTCATTTCGTCGTGAACAATTCCGTGTACGAGTACAATACATTATGGGCGTGCATATGGACCGAGGCAGTCCGCAGTGTCCGTCTCGAGTGTATGACAGGCGAATACAGGCTTACAGCATTGACTGTGGTCAATTTAGAAGGGTAAAAAGTCAAGTAGGACCGGCGAAACAACAGACAACGTATATAAGGCGTTACGAGTTGAAACCCCGAGAGAGCTTATAAACGTGGTACTGAGGAGTCAACATTCAAGATACCTTGACATAGGGAATAACTATTTTTTTAGTTCTTCAGCATAAGGGTTCACACTATAGACCTTGATGACCGGAGGACTCTTTGTTAGGTCCGCGGTGACGATAACCTGTTATGGCAGTGAGCAGGATCGCCACTATCCGTAATCTCCAAGCTTGCTCACCGGCACTTCCATCAATTCGCGAATATCTTGAATTTTATGCCCAGAGGGCGTTATTTTAAGTCCTTCGAACCTAGGCCGGTGTTTCGCCTGCGACAGCAATCGCTGCTTGGAAGTCTCTTTTACGTTGTCTTCATTACGCTGTGTCCTTCCGAGCACGATCTCGTCGGCATCATCCTCATCAAACAGGGCAGATTCGTCGTGGACGGAAAGAGAAGAAACTTCCATCTTTACAGCGTGCTGCTCAGCGGTCTGCTTCACCTTTTTTAGATGTTCATCATCGCTATTCTCAGCGAGCCAAGAAATAACGTCACGGTTTGACCAATAGATCTGTAAAGTATGACTGTGCTCATCATAGACGTGGTTCTAGTAGATAGCCAGAATCAGTTACATATCATTGCCTAGTGAGACACCACCTACGTCAATGGGCATCTGATCCACATGGACTCGCTTCTCGATGCCAAACTCGGGCACAAGCACATCGAAGGCAGCATCGAGAACGCCAACCACCACGGCCGGCCGTATGACTGGTCCGTAGCGCTGCGTGAGGTCGGCGATGAGAACACACAGGTAGAGATGTGTTGACTGTTCCTGCGCCAGCTTGGCAGATTCTTTCTTTCTGTGGACAGGATGATTTATTAGAATGGTCAATAATCGGACTCAATATACTTACATGTTGCACTGCTGAGCAACCTTGGCAACGGAGTCGCGGTCCATCGCGAACTTGACCTCAGTGCCAGGCGCGCTCGATATTATAGACTCCAATTGTCGATGTACGACAACGTCCGCGTACCGACGGATCGGCGAGGTAAAGTGCGTGTACAACGGTTCATTCAAAGCATAATGTTCGTATTTCGCAATATCCAGCATGCCCGCGCAGAAATATTTCGCAGTATGCATCGCCTTATAAGTGATGATTTGCAGGAGCTTGCGTGCAGTTTGGTCGTTGATAGCGTCAAAAGACTTCATGAAGGCGCCGGCGGATGACGTGTCGAAGTTGTAACCGAGACGTGCAGCTCGCTCCTTGAAAACATTAAGACGACGCTCAATGGGCTCCTCGTGACGTCGAAGAAGTGCCTGTTCAGGTAGGTTGTGCGCAATCTGCTGAGCTACGGCAGTATTAGTGAGTAACATGAACTACAAGAACTGCTTAGCAAGCTTCTGTTAAAGTCAGGAAAACATAAGTATACCTCTTCGATAAGTTTGTGTGCATCGGTCCTTTCGTACGGGGCAGTATCGCAGGGAAGGCCATGCTCGTCAAGAGAAAAGGAAAGATGAAGTGACTCGAGGCCGAGGAAACCTGTCTGGTAGCGCTTGGCGCGGAGTTTCATCGCAAGACCACCCAGAATTTTAATGTCTCGCTCAACGTCTGCGGCGGAGAAATCCGACGATACCGGAGTATGGAGGGCCTTGCCACTTAGTACAGTTTGTGCATCAGTGTACGTAAGACGGGAACATGACCTAAAAATGTATAAGTGTCGTCTTCATAAGTATTCACGGTGGGCACTGTACTTGATAATAGTCTTTTCAAAACGCTTCTTCGTAATTTTCCCATCCTCTGTCATGGTAAAAGTTACCGTAAATGCTAGACGTTCTTGTCCAGGTACAAGACTGCAGATCTGCTCGCTGAGCGCAGGAGGGAGCATTGGCACAGCACGCTGGACAAGATAGACGCTCGTCGCCCTTTTGCGTGCATCCCGATCGAGAGCTGTGTTTGGCTTTACGAAATGGGAGACGTCAGCAATGTGCACTGCAACGTCGTAGGTACCGTCTTCGTTTGTCTTAACAGAAAGCGCGTCGTCATAATCCTTAGCCGTGTCGGGGTCGATAGTAAAGACACGGTCTTGACGCATGTCCTTGCGGACCTCATATTCCCTTTCCGGAATACTGTGAAGTACCGCTTAATATCTATGGCTAAACATGGAATGAAAAGGGTCCCTTACGTCCATGGTGTAGGGGGAAGGCACTTAAGGACATTCTCCGTGAATTCTTCAGTCGGGAAGTTGCAGTCCTTTAGCAACGCGCTTGTCTCGACCTCTATATCCCCAATCGGGCCAAGCTCCTCAACAAGAGTACCAAACGGATGGAGAGAGCTGATGGGCTAGGAAAAGGCTGCATCAGCAACTGATTGCGAAAGTTATGGGGCCAATAAAAGGAATTACGTGACGCTTGATGCAGGCAACAAAGAGTCGATCCGCGTACGCCTCTGAGTTCTGGACGAAATCAGGAGGCGCCTGTTCGGTTGGGATAGCAATCAGAGGCACGCGTTTGTCTGTTGGCTTGAACCAGACTATTTTCGGTCGCTCAATGGGGCCGCGCTTTTGTTCTTCGCCACGGTCTCCCTCACGCTCACGACGCTCGGCCTCTTGCTTCTCCTTCGTCGCAGCAGATGATGGACGCAACAGACCCAAAGTTCCGGAGAAGAGCTGTCCGGGCATGCGCTCCACGACTGCGACGACATGCCCGGCAAATTGAGGCTTTACTTCATCGGTAACTCTAAAAGAAGGATGAGAAAACAATTACTCCGTAAGTAGTAACGCTTACTCTTCGTCCTCAAACAGCATGAGCCCTTGTCCTTCAACTTCGACATCATCCTTCTTCTTGTCATTTTTGCGTCCAGCAATTGACTTCGGGTCGTATGCTGCATTTTCTTCCTTCTTGCGCTTCTTCTCCTCTTTCTCCTTCTTCGTACCCCAGACCTCGTCGACATCAAGTAGTTCAACAGCGACTATATCACCTTCAAGGGCGCGATTGCGGTCTTTCGACCCACAAATGTAGATATCAGCGTCAAGAACTTCGGTGGCAACATACGCATCGGATCTGTTGCGCTTGTTTACACGCAGGATGCCAACGACGAGTTTACCTGCCGCAAGAAGGGGTGGCAAAGAGGCCTGCGGAAGATACGGAGCAAATAGAGACTTTCGTTGGGGCTGATTGCTCTGTTGTTGAAGTGCCATCTGGAACTGTTGCTGCTGCTGCTGGAGTAGATTTAGACCGCCAAGACCCATCATATTTGCCGCCATAACGTTCGGTAACATATTTGGGAAGCTGAAAGATGGAAGCTTCTGATGATGACCACCAGCCGCCGCGCGGAATTGCTGCAGACTCTGTAATTGGGCCTGAGCCTGAGCAAGATCTGTCAAGCCTGGGTTTGCGTTGATAGGGCCGACACCACCATCTGTACGCAATTCGTGTTCAATAATGATTTTTGGCTAGTCAAAAATTTCACTCACTCATACGCCAACTTGAGTCTGCGCGTGAGGCCTGACGTGAGTGCGCCGCCATTGCAGGTGGGGGAGCAAATCCGTCTTCAAAGCCCTCTTGCATATATGAATTAGGGTAACTAATGGATGCGTTCAATCCAGCGGTCTTATTCAAAACGTTGACGCTGTGACGACGACCATGACCCCTCGGAATGCCTTGCGAGGTGTCCAAATTTAATGATGACATCGGCGCACTAAACTGGCCCATCGCAGAGAAACCGCCTCCCATCGCGCCTGGGAGTGTGCTTTGAACACGGCGATGCGCATTCATTCTTCCAGGGAAGCTGGAGCCCATGATTTGATTAGAGGCTAATTGTTGTTGATATAGTGCTGCTTGCTGCTGCTGTAAAGCCTCTATCTGGTTCTGTAAGGCCATCTGATGATGTGAAACTTAGCAGCACATTCTATTAATACGCATCATTACGCATACCTGTTCAGCCATTATGCCAGTGATCTCACCGCCACTGCTGTTGGTCCGTCTATGCTCTTGCGGTGGTGCTAAGCTTTCCTGTTGCTGCTGGTGCTGCTGGGGAAACTGGAAGTTCGCATCTTCCTCACTAATAGCAGGGCCAATTGAGGGTGGGTTGGTTCCGCGTCTCCTCGCGCCAAACGTAAATGTCGGAGCAAGCTGAGGCCTGCCCGAAGGCCCCAAAGACTCGCTTTGATCCTGGCGCGCAAGGGCTGCGAATCGCGGAGCGGTGAAATTCTGCGATTGCGAACGAGGTTGGTGGCCCGGGCTGAAAGGGGGTGCATCCGGGATCTCCCCCTCTTCGTAAGCTCCCATGCGATCTTCCGAGTCCTCCATCATAGAGCCCAAGTTTGGCGAATACGAGTTATAGCTGTTCATTACAGGTGCAGGATGTGCGCCAAGCGACGCTGACTTTCTGTGTCTAGGCGCTACGTCGGGAGCATTTAAGCCAGGATAGGCAGCGGCACCAGGTTGGAAAACGGGTGCATTCGCAGGTAGATTGGAATTCATAGCCAGTGACGTAGGGTTCGGTGCGCTGATTGTAGGCATTTCGGGTGAGCCACCACTCGGAGGTGCCATACTCTTTAGGTCGGAGATCATGCGCTGCAAGTTCTCGAGAGCATCTCCGGGATTTTCCTCCACTTGATCGGGAGGTCGCGATGTCACTTGTGTGGCGTTCGCAGTAGTAGCAGGACCTTGTTGACGACCCGTCTGGTTATTGCCGTTACCCCCTCGTTTGCCGCCGCGGCCAGCGCCCCCTCTTGCATTCTTTGGAGCTGGCTTTCTGGTGTCGCTGCCGGAATTGCTCCTCTGAATAGAGTCGCCCTCCAAGTTTCTGGCAGAATTGTTGCTACCCCGAGACAATGGCCGCGCTGTGTCTTTCGCAGCTGACGAACCTTGAGCGGAACCGGTGCGGGGCGGACCTGAACGTTTGTTACCGCGTGCACCGGACCCGGGCTTGGAGGAATTGGGACCGCCTTTCTTAGGCCCGGGTTGTTGCTGTTGCGTTGTTGTAGGAGCTTCGTCCGTCATATCAAATCGTAAAGAGGTGACAGCTTGTGTGATTTTTTCTTTCTCACGTATTAGGTCGTGTATTTCGGATGTTTTTGATGTTTAAATGTATTTTCAAGAGAACTCAGAGGACTGAAATGCGCGACCAGATTAGCCAAGCTATGGTGTGAGACTGCGGAACACGAGGCGCGTAGGGTACGAACCTGAGAGTTGGAAAAGGAGGTGGATGTTTGGATGGCTTGCCCTGCTGGGCGAGTGGGACAGAAAGGCGGGGATGCCTGTGTAGGCTTGTAAGACTCTGCTTATCGGTCAAGTGAGTGGACGAAGGCAGGAGTTGAAGTGCTCTGCCAGAGCACACCGCAGGCGACTCGTGCTGCGCCCGTACGTACCAGCTTTCCCACGATCGGTTATGGTCCCGTTGCATCCTCCCTCTCTATTACATTTTTCAATAATATTTGCCAGGCACGTTTCCATCGGGTCACACCCAGACTCTAATACGTTTCTAGGAGAATCCGTCTACACTACACACAAGTGAGCTACGGCAAAGTTACGATACTGTCCGAAGCCTGCCCTCTATAGGTTCGTCCGTGATCGTTCATGCGCGCAGCTTGGTGATGATTGCCTCCGTGTACTCCTTCGTCGACGCCTTGCCACCCAAGTCTCCGGTGATGGACCTGCCCTCAGCGATTGTCTAAAGAATGGACCGACAATTAGTTGGAAGGATTCATGTCCGTTCACTGCACTATACTACATACCGTAAGAGCGGCCTTCTCAATCTTGTCCGCATGTTCGAACAGCTCCATGTGTCTAATGCAAAGCTTCAGCATTGCTCGCAGAGCCAACAAGCCTTGTCCATCACTCACCTCAGCATCATGAGTGAAGAAAGCAAGAGCGCGGTGGGGTTGGCTAGGCCTTTACCTGTTGAATCAATTACACGTCAGATTCTCTTCGATCCCGGACAGACCACAATTCGCACCCGCAATATCCGGAGCAGAACCATGCACAGCCTCGAAAATGGAGGCATCCTACACTACGCTTTGAGCTTCTGGTCTAGAATCGATGCACGGAGAATCGCTTACGCGGCCGATGTTGCCCGACGGGGTAAGTCCCAATCCACCAATAAGACCAGCACACATATCCGAAAGAATGTCACCGTAAAGGTTGGGCATCACCATGACGCGGTCCGCGTACGGACGAGGATTCTGTGTAATCTAAGGACGAAATTAGACCGTCGAGCCGGACGACGTACAGTACCATGCTTACCTGAAGACATGCGCGATCCAGCAGGTCCTCATCGTAAGAAATTTCCGGGAACTCCTTTGCCACCTGACGGCAAGCAGACAGGAACATTCCGTCAGACATTTTCCTGATTGAAAAACGTAATTAGCAATGTCAAATTTCGTCCAATCGTGTAAACGCACATGATGTTGGCCTTGTGCACAGCGGTAACCCTGTTTCTCCCATGCTGACGGGCGTAATGGAACGCGTACCGGGCGACACGTTCCGACGCATCCCAAGTGATGAGCTTTATGGACTGGACGACACCGTCAACGATCTGTTTAATAACAAATCAGCTAACTATTTACTATACCAAACGAAGACAGAAATTACCTCGTGCTCAATACCTGAGTATTCGCCCTCGGTGTTTTCGCGAATAAGCACGGTGTTAACATCGTCATACGGCGTCTTGAACCCTTTGATGGAAACGCAAGGCCTGACGTTGGCAAAAAGGTTGAACGTCCGGCGTAAGGTCAGGTTGAGCGAGACATGGCCCTTTCCAACTGCACAAATCACTTATGAACAACATTCCGCATGAACGTAGATGAAACATTACGAACTCGGAGTGGCGAGAGGACCTGGACAATGCGTCAGCGCCCCGGACACTGAGCCTCAGCAGGAAGGTACACACCTTTTAGCGCAACCGTGTTCTTTTTCACAGACGCAATCGCAGCGTCTGGGATGACAGTCTTTCCGCCCTTCAAAACTGGAGTGACGCTAACTTCCTCCCATTCAATTGGCACCTAGCACCACGTTCAGCGAGTGCACCCATGCGACACACAACAGTGCCAAGTAAATACAAGCATACGTTCGCCGCTGAGTAGATATCCTTGATGGATTCACTGATCTCCGGCCCAATCCCTAATAACTTCAAAGTAAGATAACGCGTACGAAGATCAAAGTATATTACACGTACCGTCCCCAGGAATCAAGGTAACGGTGTATTTGCCCTACAAAGTGCGAGATTTGGACACTGTCACGAATTTATCTGCGTCATATTATAACGCACGTTATTTCCCCTTTGACCGGCAAAGGCAGCGGTCGGGGAGGTTACAGAGGCGTACGAGCGACAGGCCTAGCGGTTTAGCGACGTGACGGTCAGGACTACATGGTCGGAATGGCAAGAAAAAAGCTGCAGACCTGGAACGAGCTTCTAAAGGCGGCGCGACGCGCAACACCTGCAAGAGAATTGGGGACAAACATTGTAGATAAGGTCGACACTGTGCAGCCCAGCCGCAAGTTAATGTCAAGAGGATGGATTGAGGTACCAGCAAAAAAGTGCAGACCCGGCCAACTCCGTGTTCGGGGAACTCGTCAGAAGAGTGACATCAGCCCGGTCTTCGATTCCACGTGCCATGGCAGGGCTTCTCCCCGAGTCCCGACAACTATATAAGTTCACCAAAAAGATAATAATGTGTCTACGTATACGCGATACTTGTACAGTCCTTGGGAGCTCGGGAAAAAAATAAAGAATACAAAAAAAAAAAGTATGCGCGTCCGCGGGTTGGCTACCCACTCAGGAGGTCGTTGAGCTGTTTCTGATACTGCGCCAGGTTCATTTCCTCTTCCTCGACAGTCGCCTTTTGCACAACCTAAGAAGGATAATTCAGCAGAGGCGGTTGAGACGTAGGTTGGGCCACTAACGGGTAGATCGTCCTTGACCGTCCCAGCGGCGCCCAGCTTGCCATCCGTAATGTCATACAGCACCTTCTCGACCTCCGCATCGGCCTCCTCCTCTAATTCCTCATCGTCATTCATCTCCATCACATCATCTAGCATTTCCTCCATTATCCCGGCCTAGACATAATCAGAACCGGGAGCGCATGCATAAAGACAGGGTCATACCTTTGTCATCTCCATGCTCATTTCCCGCATGGATTGGCTAATTTGTGGAAGCTTGATGAGCGAATTTGACAACTTCATGATCTCCGTTGACTTCTGAAGCGTTCCAGAAATCTTAACCATTGCTAATAATCTGTTGTTAACAGTCTAGTATGCGCATAATCGACCAGGCT
Source organism: Coniferiporia sulphurascens (assembly GCA_002794785.1). NCBI lineage: Eukaryota > Fungi > Basidiomycota > Agaricomycetes > Hymenochaetales > Hymenochaetaceae > Coniferiporia > Coniferiporia sulphurascens. The sequence continues at coordinate 1,457,296 of NBBA01000005.1, forward strand.
CACCCAATTGCTGCGCAAGCTGGTGATTGATAGACCCAAGTCGCGCTTTGCTCACAGACAACCGGTCTCTCTGCTTGTGGCTCCGGACGACCTCTCTGGCCAGTAGCCTAGCATTATCGACCTTCCCACTCTTCGCCAGCTGCTTCACCTGCCCTTGCGCCTTGCGCGTAGCCATTTCTAGCTACGAACACGTGAATAAATCTAGACGCCAGTTCATGAACACATAGGACCACGTACCTGTCTCATTTCTCGATCAAGCTGACGCTGCTCGCTGCGTATCTTAGCCTGCCATGCTTTGATCTTCTCCTCCGGGCTAGGACCATAGATAAAGCGGCTAATCGACTGCATGAGTCCTGGTCATGGATTAGCTGCAAGACGCGAATCGCACCCAGCGCGCCACATCATTGCCTAGTTGGGCGAGTCATATTCGCAGCACTGGGTTATTTACACCAGTGTACACTACATGTATGATTGCGATGTGGTAACCAAAGATTATTAAACGCTACTGGTAAGGTAGCGGCGGAAACAAAACAACTTTTGTCCTAAATCTATCTGTGATAAGCAAAACACATAATGTCTAATTGGTCCTGTAAAGAGCTCGCTTGGCGACCTTGACGATAAGGGGAGTATCCGGGAACGCCAATTCCTCAAGATTGGTCGCGTACTGATAGAAAAGACTTAGTTCCGTTGCGAGTAACTTAGTTCGGTTCATAACTTACGGGAGTGGGAACGTCAGCACCGGTAACACGCTCAACAGGCGCGTCAAGATAGTCGAAAGCTTCGCTCTCTACTATCTGCGCGCAAATCTCGCTACCAACACCAAACGCGGGGAAGCCCCCTTCAACAATGATTAGGCTGTGAGGAGATGATAATGATGTCAATCCTAGAATACAGTCCTTTAAAAGCGTCAATACTGACCGATTGGTTTTCTTGACGGATGCCTTGATGGTGTCGATATCAAGCGGACGAATGCTGCGAAGGTTGATGACCTCCGCCTTGATACCCTCTTTTGCAAGCTCCTGAGCAGCCTCGAGTGAGTGTGTCACCATCTTACTGTGTGCGACGATCGTAACATCGCTGCCCTCAAGTTCAACCTTCGCCTTGCCGATAGGGAGTACAAAGTTGTCGGACATCGCCTCCTGCGACATTGGGAAGGTTACACCATACATCATCTCGTTTTCTAGGAATACGATGGGATTGGGGTCACGGATAGCCGCCTTGAAAGAAAGAAATTATTAATACGCGTCGGCTTGCATGGAATGCCACGATGCGTATACTTGCCTTCAGTAAGCCCTTGCAGTCCTCTGCAGACCATGGGCTCACAACCTTCAGACCGGGAATTTGACCATACCATGACGCGAAATCTTGCGAGTGTTGTGCGCCGACACCGGCAGCTGCGCCGTTAGGACCACGGAAAACGACGGGGCATGGAACGTTGCCACCAGACATATAGTACGTCTTTCCAGCGGAATTTACAATCTGGTCGATAGCTTGCATAGCGAAGTTGAAGGTCATAAACTCGCAACTAGTCAAACAATCACGTCAGAATCGGCCCTGTCCGTGAACAGCGTAAGAGCCTCACACCGGACGTAAACCAGACAACGCGGCACCAACAGCAATACCAGCGAAGCCCATTTCAGTGATGGGCGTGTCCACGACACGCTTCTCACCGAACTTGTCTAGGAGACCCTTCGTAACCTATATTTGACGTGATAAGTTCATGGCATCCAGCGATATAAAAAGAAATGATTTGCCTTGTAAGCGCCATTATAACGAGCGACCTCCTCTCCCAAGATGAATACATTTTCATCTCGAAGCATCTCCTCCTCCATGGCAGTGTTTAGTGCTTCACGAACGGTCATCTGTCCAGAATGAGGTGTGAGCTGGCGAGTACGAGTTAATTCAACCCGCTGTGACCAACCTGGTGCTCGCTTTGGGATGCATACCCGCGTGCAAAAGCCAGCCGACGCGTCACAGGCAGGGCAGGACGCGAACGAGCGAAGGTGCGGGAGAGGCGGGCAAAACGAGCGGCCATGGTGAGTGCACCTCTAGTGAGCCAGACGACGTCTGCGCAGAGAGAAGACCGGTTTGGCTTGCCGCGAACAGCCCAATATAGTTTCTCCGGCCCGATGATCGTCGGCCCGGCCGTCGCCAGCCTCTCAGCCGGCCAAGCTTAAGTCTCCCGAGGTCTCTTTAACACTCTCCCCGATTTCCAGCTCTGGGACTCGAAGGCCTTGTATCCGTCTCTGCTTGATGCATAGCTTTTTTGCTTCATAAATCTGATGGACTCTAACCAACGCTGGCCTGTCCCTTTAGGATAATTGCTTCCGCTACTGACTCCTTGCCTGGCGGTGCTTGTCTTCCGCATTTCTAGTTTACGATTCCCCCTTAGCTGAGTTATAACTAGCTTGCAAAAACGCATGAATTTTGCGCTCGGAACCAGACTTATGGGACTCTGTCGATCCAGTAGCACTTGCCAGCCCGTATACTGTTCCTTCAGCTCTGGTCCCGCCGTCTTGTCATCTGAGAGGCTGGCATCCACCTAATCTTGCGGTAATCCTGCTCCTATTTAACTCCGGTTTCATCTTTCACCGCGATGCTGGTTCAATCGATTCTACTGGTCTCCATTGTCTGCAACATGCAATCGGTATTCGCGCAGCTCAAGCTCACGATTCCGAAACTAAATAAAACGTTCGTGGCCGGATCCGCCTGTAACATTGCGTGGGTCTCCGATCCCTCAGGAAACTGGAGAAACATGACTATTGGTAGGGTATCTCTCCCTAGTTCTAAGATACAATTAACCAAGGCCCCGCGTTTTCCTCGACCAGACCTCTTATCAAGCTCAAAACACAATATGAGCTTCGTCCAGAACGTTGTATCCGGACTGGATGGCACAATTAGGTTACACACACCATTCTCGTGGACTTGCCCTGAAGTCAATCCAGGTTCTACGACTTATCTCTATCAGGTACAATCCACTTCCTGCAAGGTTCGCTCAACCTCAAACTGTGTTCGCGGAATCTATTCTTCCTAGTTCACGAATGGGAACGATAAAGCGACAAGAACATGGACGGCACAGTTTACGGTAGGTAGTAATGAATCCTGTTCATCCGCCGCGCGAGTACCGGCACAACTAATTTACATTTACGAAGATAATACCTTCTTCAAATGAGACGGAGTCACCTAAGAATACACGACGGCCAAACAGGGGGTTTGTGCCGTGGGGGATTAGACTCCCAGTTTGTCGGCCCCCTGTTACAGGCAACTGGGGCAGCGCCGTCACGCAAAAGACACGTATGATTCCACGAGCCGATAAGGGTAGGAGCAGGCTGGTTTTCAAATCGATATCTGACCTGACTTAACCGCTAACCCAGATCGTTTAAACAGGAGTGAGGTCAGCGGCGATGGCACCTATCAGGCAGCGACAAAGCCGAAGATACACCCTGCGAACATTTCTGCTGCTAGGTCGGCGGCTGCGCGCGCTTCTGCCATAGTACACGGGCACGACCCTACCTCAAACCATGACTTTGACTTCAGTTCTGGCCTATCTGGCTCGGGTGATCCCGACTCGGACTCACAACTTCCTCATCTTAATAGCGATGACCTCGACCCTGGCTCAGGACCCTCGGCGGTGCCAAATGAAAAAATTGGCAAGGGTCGCAATGCACCTGTTACGGTCAGCCCCCCTGGTCACCCGACCAAAAGTGACGCTAGTTTATCGGCCTTCAGGCCATTTCCTGTGCTTTTGGTCTCCACATTTACTATGCTGGCGGTTGCGATCACGTAGGAACAGTTCCTTATCACTGCCCTTCCATAGACCTTTCCCCTGGAACTCAAAATATTGCGCATGGATAAATTATTTTGATCAGCTCGTTCGCTTTTACATATTCTCAGACGATGTGTAGTGAAATTTTGACGGTGAACGGTTGGAAGAACAGATAAGTTGCACTATCCGATCTTACTCTGGCGCAGGCTCAGGCTGGCAGCGCCAGCATCATTTGGTAGCTTTTGGGGCGCTAAATCGCCTACACGAGACATGATCTTGGGATGCTACCTCGAGCTAGGATAAAGACCTAGGATAAAGACTTCTGGAAAGACCCTATCATCATATCCGATTCGGCCGTGATGAACATCATAGCTCTCGGAAAAGATACGTACACTACAAGGCTCCTTAACTGCTTGCGAGCGTATCTTCGATAACACGGCGGACCCATGCAAATAAGCCGAGGGATTTGTCCGCTCGCCCACTGTAAGCCAGCATAGTCGGTTGTGGGACACCCATTGGGACGAAATTGGGACTTGAATTCTGCAACTGCGCGTGTGAAGCTTCAGATACGGTGCCAAACCTGAGAGGGTGTGCGCGAAGAAGCTGGTATGCATGGCAATCCAGTGTTAGGTCGCCCGCACTTCTGATACGGAAGTTTCTTACGAAGTCAAAAAGATATCAGCAAATGCTCTCTTGTCAGTCTCAGAACGCAAGGAGAAGTGGAATATAATATTATTTGACGGGAACGAAAATTTCGTACGCACAGAGTACAGCCTTCCCAACGTCCAATTGCACGACACATTATTTCGTCAACGAACCACGTCCCGTTCAATGCGTGGCAAGCTTCAATACCAAGCTCGCAGATGCGCGCGAGTAGACTGCGCTCGGTCTCGTCGGTAAGGAGCTGCGCAAGCTGCGGGATGGAGGCAATTGCAATGGTCGCTTGAGGGAGATGTGCTGTAAGTGAGGAAGGTGAAGCGAAAGTAAAGCGGATAGTATGTCTGGAGGTATGAAGTATGCGTCAACTTCCACTTTCTTGACCTGTATTAGTTACGTTTGAAATGGAGGTAACAAACCTGGCGTCTATCCTCAAATTGGCCTCCCCGCCTACTTTCTCTTTCCCCTCGGTTAAAGCGTCCACTACGGCCACGCCCGTCTCTCCTACTCCTTCAAACCGCAGGTTCACTGCCACCCCTGCAGCCCGCAGTCTTTTTAATGAGCGCTCCAGCTCGTCACGAACACGCCTAAGAAATACGTGATACTGCAGCAAGTCGATGATTGGCTGCAGAATCTGTGGAACCTGAGTACGGAGAAATGTAGACGGCACTGACGGGGTTGAACTAGTCATACCGCGCAAGTGCGACGAGGTCAACCCGAGGCGCGTGGACTTTGCGTGTGCATGTTGTCGCAGGAGGAGAACGAGGAGGGTCGAGGCGATAAGGTCACAGAGTGCACGGCCTGCGAAGTCGGTTGATGAAATTGTACTGCGATTGGAGGGCGAAATGAGGTCTTTGTCTATCTAAGAGGAATATCAGTCGTGCCGTCTGTCCCAACATGGAGCGACATACCAGCTCGAATCGGAGCTCAACGTCCTGCGCTGCGTCAATAACAATCAGCCGCTCTGACACGCGCGTCGATGCTGTTGGAAGATTGCTCGCTTCCTTTATGAGCCCCTCGAAAATCTCCCTTTCAACGACTTCCTTTTGCGCGTCTCTGATAGAGCCATGCAAGGTATCCTCGGGGTAAGCTTTGATCTGGCTGTGGCACGTGGATACAACGCCGGACGCATCCTTTCTCTTCAAACTTACGCGCAAGCGCGTCTGGTCTCGGTGCGGGAAAACCAACGGCGCACTAGTAGATGGTGTCGTCGCGAAGAATGCCACATGAGCAATAGCATTCCTGCGATAGAGCGGAGGGGCTTGAGGTGCACAGATTAAGATAACGGGGTTCATTAATCAAAGGCTGAGGGGGAAGACGTACATTGTTCGAGTCCGTAGGATATTAGGAAGTCTCTGCTTGCCTTGTCCGCACCCTTGCCGGTTGGAGCACCAAGCGGCAAGGGTGCTGGAATGAGTCCCCAGTTTGCGCGCCTTATGCGGAGGGCGTCCGCCCAATAGATTTCTGAACGTGATGTACTGCGCTCGACCCCCTCAGCGGCCACGCGCAACATGTCTGACGCCTTGCGCAAGGCGTCATCCTTTCCTCCTGTGACAAGCTGCGCATTAAAGGCATGAACTGACAATATGGGAGGGAGTGCAGACACTGTAGAGGCCGTCAGGAGACCAGGGACGAGGGTAGGGTTAAGAGACGCCAGGGGAAGCGTCGAAGGAGCTGTGAGAGTTGACGCGCTTGCGACGGATGGAGCGGGAGCAGAGGCGGAAAGGAGGAGAGACAGGAGGTCGCGCGCATGCGACATTTCACCCAGTGCGATGCTGGCAAGAAGTTGGCATCTATATCCTCTATATGACAGTAAATGGGATACATACGCACTGAAGACGAGGCAGAATTTCGCTGCGCATTTTGAACAGCATCTCGGGAGTCATGAGCTTCGGCTCCCCGCCCAAGTCTTGATCCTCTGCGGAGGCTATAGATACGTCTGCACCGTCAGCAGAACCTCCGGACGTGTCTTCATCGTCGCCGCGGTTGTACCTCGAAGCTGGATCGGAGGTGAAGAAGTCTAGGCCACGCTCAGCAAATATGCGCCTGAAACGTTCGCCGAGTTTCGCTTCCCATTCCTGCCTGGGCTCATAGACGAACTCGCCGTCCTGTGCGATGTCGAGCAGAGTGGGAAGCGGCTGGCCCCTGTCATCTTTGTAGGGACGTTCGAGGGAGAGCTTTGTTTTTCTCCAGGCGGGCTCGTCGCCGGGCTCGTGCATTGAGCCTGGTCTAACACTTCAGGGGCATGAACCGATAAGCAAAATACAGTTTACGTATCGAGTTAGTTAATAAACAAGTAGACGCGATAACACTGATATGATTATCTAATCAGGATGTGACTCGGGGTCGGACCGAGAATGATAGACGAAAGGGACGAGTGCAACTCTTTCTGGTCTTCCAGCACAGTCCACGGCATGGTCAAGTCTGAGCCGCCCGCCCAGCAAGCTGCCCACCACCCCGCCGCCCTCTCCGCAAAACGCAAAAAGCAAGACGATTTCGACCAGGCTAGTCACGTCTCGAAAAAGAAGCCTCGTACAAGAGTAAGGTGCGCTGCTTTCCCCAGATAACAAGCTCGGTGTGGCCGTCCTCACTGTCCTGTCTTAAAAAAAAAGCTACTCTTGTGGCGAGTGTCATCGGCGAAAACAAAAGGCATGTCCCTCTTCCCGAGGAGCTCTCAGCTTACTTAGTCTCTTGCATACAGTGCGACCGACAAGTACCTTGCTCCCACGTCCGTCTTCAACATCCTCAATTATTGCGAATTCCTCTAATCATATTGTTTCTTTGTTTGTCTGGAAACAATTGTAGTGCGTCGCCCGCAAGGTGCCAGAGCTTTGCAAGGCCTACACTCCTGGAAAGTCGGACCAGGACATTCATGCACGCCTCTCCCGTCTCGAACAAATAATCGAACTCGCCCTCCCTCAATTTGCCGCAGGCAGCCCCAGCAGTCCCTCATCGCCCGCCGCTGGACCCTCGGTACACTCCCGCATGACCGATGACGAAGGATCGCAGGCGGAGGAGGGGGATGTCGGCGCAGGTACTTTTGACGGCGGTGGGAAGTGGTATGGGAAGAGCGTGTCTGGCAGTGTCGCTCCCGTATCCATGCTCGAGCAGGTAAGGCTCTGTGGACGGAAATATAAGGGCGATGTGTCGCTGAACTGTGTTGTTTCTGCGCTTGAAGCTCAGTTACGTTGGTCCCAGTGCGGACGGCGCGCACGAACCCTTGCACCCGCACTACTTAAACTACCCCGCAAGCGCGAGCAGGCCGAGCGTACCAGAAAATATGCCATTGATGGGGGAGAGTGAGTCGGAAAGCTCGATGCTCCAGAATGCAGAGCCGACGGCTGCAGACCTTCTGCAAAGTCTTATTCGGGACTGTGGACTCTCGGAGAACAAGTTACATGAGCTCCTGCAAGAGCTTCCCAGGAAGGAGCTCACCGATCTTCTCATAGATTACTACTTTAAAAACATGTGAGTGGCCTACTGGTCCTGTACGTAGTTTTGTACCTGTATGTTGATGCTATCTCCATCTGAGTAGGAATTGGACGAGATATCCAATATCGGAGCACGATTTTAGAACGTCTTATGCAGAGCTCTTCATCGACAGAGTGGGCTCCAACCCGAATGATATTCGCTTCCTTCCTTTACTTTTTGTTGTCCTCGCAATCTCTGTCCGACTATCACCTGAACACATCGGCGGAAATGCACAAGAACGGAGATTGATGTCTATGCGCTTCTATTGGTCTTGTGCGTTACTTGCTCTTGGCGGATGTGTTTCAGACTGGACTGACGTCGGTTGCAGCACGGCGCGCTTTACTAATTGCCGCCGCGATACAACCTGACTCCTTGGAGATGGTTCTTACCCGGTTGCTGGTCAGACATTCCCGTCTTTCTGAACTCTGACAGGAAGTCTGAACGTCTTCGTTACGACAGAGCGCACGCTACCTAACTTTCGACCGCCGTATCACGGAGTGTTGGAGTCAATTAGGTGCTGCGGTGTGTACAGCCCAAGCCCTTGGTTTGCACCGCGATCCGGCTGGAATGGTAAGCCCCTGTTGGGCTAGGGTCTAAATGTAGCTAATACGCGCCTTGCATGGATAGCGTTTGGAACCTGCGCAGGTAGAATATCGGCGAAGGATATGGTTGGTAACATTCACCTAGCGTTTAAATAGATAGCAGCTGATATCCCCTACAGGGCGTACCTGTATCATGCCGACAGATCGTACTCCATGGTACTCGGGCGCCCTTACGCAATACAAGATGAATACTCGACCACCCTTCCACCACTAAACATCGAAGACCTCACCTCTCTTACACCCACGCTCACCGCTCCTCCCCTTTCTAACCCCACCCGTATGACCTTTGTCATATTGCGGCACGGTTTGGCCTACCTCATCGGCAAAATGGTACAGTGCGTCGCCCTCTTGTCCTGCCTTTTAACGGACGTAATCTTACTGATGACCATGCACAGCTTTTTCCAGCGTGTTCGCATTCAAAACCATTACTCGGATGTCCTAGCGCTTGATGAAGAGCTGCAAAAGTTCATCGATACCCTGCCCCCTCACTTTTCATTTAAGCCAGTTACTTCCCTGGACAACATAGAAGAATACTCATACATTCCGCTACATCGTTATTTGTTGACAACGGAGATTCTCTTTGTGCGCATCAGTCTGCATCGTCCGTTCATTTTACGACGACTCGATTCGGACCGATATGGTCACTCGCGGCGCGCTTGCTTCGCTGCTGCGCTAATGGATTTCGAGGTGCGCCAAGCGTACCGGCGCACGCAGTCTAAGGAGGTATTGCGTATGGTCGGCAACGCGTACCGCGAGTTCCAGACAACCATGATTAGTGGCATCTATCTCGTCCTCGATCCTAACGGGAAGGACGCAGCCGCAATGCATGTCATTCTTGACTCATTCCTCAAAGACCACGAGGCGATTAGCGCGGAGGTGCTCGACGACACAACACGCCGTGAGATCAGGATAGTCGAATTTTTAAAGAACAAAGCCTTACAGGCAGAAAATGTTCATCGTGCGCCTGTGGACGCGTCCCCTGGCTCGACCCCCGACCAGACTTTGGATGCACAGGCGAACGCGAACCTCCTGCTTAGCCTGCAGCAGTCACGGAATGCGCACCTCCAGCACGCACGATCTGCGAGCGAGAGCGCGACGTCGCCGCGTGTGCGTGCGGCGTTTCCTCCTTTGGCGGCAAAGGGTGTGGCGACGGCCGCAAGCACGCCGGGATCATTACTCGGAAATGCGAACGCTGGTACGGCTGGACTGCCGCAATCTCCAACGTTCCAGCGTATCCAAGCGCAAAGCGCCGTAGCGAGCACGAGGCACTCCCCGGTTGGCTCGGGTAGTCCGAGTGCTGATGAGGACATGAGCGCGCAAAACATGCTTGACCATTGGTGTAATGCCGTCACGAACCCCCCGCCGTTACTCCTGGATTCGCTGGCGAACAACAGCAGTTCATTGTCAAGCGGCCAATGGGGGACATTTTCAACCGGCGTCACGAGTGGCGTTGCAGATTGGCTGAACACGCCATATCTCCTGAACAGCGATTCGGGAATGAGCAATGGTCTGGAGGGTGCGGATTATAATTATTGGGAGAGTCTCGTGAACACGATCCGTGGTGGTCCCGTTCAATAAAAAAAACGTTTCTGTGGATTTTTATGTATTGGATGTGCTGATGGGTTTGTTAGTATCTGTTATTAGCCTTCCTGATTGTTGTCTCCGTGTATTTGCCTTAGTTGCTTCAAAGTGTATGTGGATATCATTTTCTTATGCTGAGATGAAGAAGCCCTTGGGAGCGAACAAATGTGAACAAGAGTGTGCGATAGATGATATTTTACAGGATCAGCCTTGTGGCGACGGTGCTTATTGTTTCGGGACCCAGAGGTCGTAGAGCTCTTTGTCGGCAGGGTCGAAACAAGACACAATGGTCGGGTCCACACGAATAATTATGCGCTTTGTCGAGGAACTGAAAGCAGAGTTGGCGGGATTTGTTCTCAAAGGCATTCGTGTTGGGGCCGAAGAAATAGTGGACGTCGGAGAGTCCAAAGTAGACACGGCTCTCTGCGGCTAACATTTCAGCCTGCGCGCAAGGAAAGGACTGGTAAGACTAGCTGACTTGGATTGTACTGGTGTTCTGGCGGGGGCTCGGAGAGGGTCCGGGGCGAGATGTATCAAATGCAGATGTAAAGCCTACAGACAGAGGGTGAGCAGACAGAAAGAGACAGCATTTTTATCTGAACGTACCTGAAGGGCTCGGGGAGGAGTTCGCCATGGTAGGTAGCGAGCCGAGCCGACGCGCCTGTCACGTTCGCGTCTCTGAAGCTTATGTAATGTCCGTGGTCGCGGCGGCCGACTCTGGCCCTCAGACCGCATACATCACTTTGGACCTTTGGTCTTGAACCACTATGAACATCGTTGGCCGGAGTAAGCATCGTGAAATACCTTCCGTGCTCTGCTTTCTCTGACAAATTGTACAGTCTTTGGCTTTGGAGCTTCCCTCCGTGCGCTTCTACATCTGTTCTACCCTCTTGTTGACCCATGAATGCCGCTCCCATAGAGGGTTCAAACACGCCAGAGCTGGTCAAGATTCCGTCGGGGCAGCTCTATCTTGTCCGCCCAGGTAATATCCGTAGCTCTCGCGAATGCATGTGCGTGTCCTCACCCGGTCCGAGTGCTACTGACTCACCCGCGGCATCAGCTACAACGATGCAATGGCTACTGTGCGCAAGGCACCGTCAGTCGAACATAACTTTCAGCTCGTAATAACGCGTGTTTTCGAAGAGGGCGAGGAAGATATACTCGAGGAAGAGGACGAGAGTGGGTGCTGATCTACTTTGGATATATCCGCTATATGCGCCCCCGAATCCGCGAGCGATAAAGGCTGACCGACGTGCAGATGACGACAAGGTCTTTTTGGTCGGTGAGGAGCTTGAGTTCCGCACGGGTGAGATCGACGGTGAACCTACCTTGGTCTGGCGCGACCTCGATGGCGATGTCGACGAGACATACGAGTTCGTCGCAACCGGGGCGAATGTGCATACTGTCGAATTATTCGTGCAGTGCATGTATCGCGCTATGTACGAGCGCAAGTACAAGACAAGCTCTGACAGAGCATCCAACGTGGATCTGCAGGAGTTCGTCTGGAAGTAAGCCTGAACAATGTTTTTGCGAATGTTTCCTGACGCCCATTCGTACGTTGCCTAAAAGGAAACCGGGTAAAAAATCAACAAAGACAGCGAAAGCGGCTGTAACAAAAGCCTCCAAACGCGAAACTGAAGACGATTCTGCGCTTGCCAGCGCGATGAATAATATGACCGTCGTAGCAGAGCCGACTCCCGAGCCATCGAGGCCGGAGCCCGCATCGGTACCTGCACCTGCACTCCCAACAGTTGTTCTCAAGAAAGCCGAGATGTATTTATGGGATCAAGACGACGGCCACTTCTTGAAACAGGCCGATATCTACGCGGGCATAGCGAAGCCGTCCTCGTCGACATTTAACTACGTCATCACAGCGATGACTCTCGAAGGCCAGCAGTTACTCGCACATAAAATGTCCTCTGACCTGAATGCCCGTTGGAGCACGAAACTCGCGAGCCTTACCTGGAACCATACGAGCGAAAATGGGATTATCAGCAGCTGGTGCTTCAAATTTGAAACGCTCGAGGATTTTAAAGAGTTCCAAGAAATGTACGGTAGCTGCATATACGAGACCCTCAACAGCGTCAGCTGGCAGAAAGCTAAGGTATGGGTTCTTGTATAATTCCGTATTCTTCAATGTGAGTCTTACTGGCTGCTAAATAGGCGGACGAGCAACAATACGTCATGAGCTCTTACGACAATGATGTAGAGATGTTAGACATTGAAGACGATGAAGAAGACGAAGAACTAGTCGAAGATGCCATTGGGGGTAAGATATACTTGCGTACCGGTTCCCTTCCGCGTATGCTCACATACATTCTTCCCTTTTTCTTTTTCTTTTTTACGAAAAGGAGCCAGTGAAGAATCTGAGGATTCCGAATCTGAAGATGAGGTTGACGATGCTGTTGTTTCGACCAGCAGCCCCGGGGAACGGAACTCCCAGCTGACTGTTGGCCACAAAAACAACAGAACATTCGTCGTCCGTGGTGAAAAGATCGGTGTCTTTAAGCACACAGATGAGGGTAAGGTCGAATACGCGGCTACAATCAGGGATCTCGGCTTCAAGAAAATGAAGTCCTTCAAGCCTAAGCATGTTCGCGTTTTGTTGGTAGTCGATCTGGGATGTTTCTGACAAGATTTCTTTATATAACAGATGATGCTACATGACCAGGATGCGAAGATGGTTTTAATGAATGCGAACGAGCAGCATTCTCTGTTTTCCATGGACATCGAATACGGAAAGATTGTTGAGGAGTGGAAGGTAGATGACAACATAACTGTCGACAACATAGCCCCGAAGGCCAAACTCGCTCAGATGACTGGGGAGCAAACGATCGTTGGAACTTCCCATAATGCGCTCTTCCGCATAGACCCTAGACTGGGTGCACGCGGTGGAAACACAATGGCAGAGAGCAAGCAGTACACATCCAAGAACAAGTTTTCTGGCGTTACAACAACGGGAGCCGGCAAGCTTGCTGTGGCAAGCGAGAAGGGTGACATCCGACTATTTGATACCGTTGGAAAGATTGCAAAGACTGTGCTGCCTGCGATGGGTGACCCGATCCTCGGTATTGATGTCACCACGGATGGTCGCTGGATCGTAGCGACATGCAAGTCGTATTTACTTGTGATCGACACACTCATCGGAAACGGGAAATACGCTGGCAGTCTCGGTTTCGACCGTGCATTTCCCGCAGATTCGAAACCTCAGCCAAAGCGTTTGCAGTTGCGTGGCGAGCATGCGGCGTATATGGGTCACGATGTCTCTTTTACTCCTGCAAGGTTTAACCAGGGTGAGGGCCAAGAGGAGAATGCTATTATTACGTCGACGGGTCGATACGTCATTGCTTGGGATTTTGCCAAGGTCAAGAAGGGAAAGTTGGACAACTATGTTATCAAGAAGTGCGTTGTCATTCACTTCCGTAATCATAATCTTTTTATAATTTTTGCTACTTAAGATACGAAGACGAGGTCGTTCAGGATAATTTCAGGTTCGGTGATGACAAGGAAATTGTATGTACAGCTTCTATACCTGCTGCGGTTTCGTGATACGATGCTTAAGATTTTACGTGCAGATTGTCGCTTTGTCGAACGACGTACTGGCGCTCAAAAAGAAGAGCCTTAAAAAGCTTCCTCGAGCTTCGTTGAGTACGGCGGTCGGACAGCGCACGAGCAGCTCAAACATTGTAAACAGCCCATATTAATTCACCCTCCGCTGCATTCATTAGACCTTCCTGCTCTGTGCACCATGCTCATACACTGTGTCTGTGCGAACGATAAGCTCCGGGTGGGAAGGCCACTGTACGACCGAATTAACGTTGTATCCTATTCTCCGAAGCTTTCATTTGTGTAAATTAATCTTGGTTTTGATGTTGTTCGGAAGGGGTTGCCGGGAGGATGAGTGACCCACCCACCAAGATCGGCATTGGCTGATTGCATACAGTCACCGAGAGTCGTCCGCCTGAGACCGACCCCCGAGCCCGACCTCCCACCGCGGCGAAGCGGGCTGCGCTATCACTTGATTGCGCCCCCAGCGAGTAACTACTCAATTGGTCGGCTATGCGTGCAAATGATGTTCGGCTGGGTACTCCGAGGACCGGTTCAGAGACTTATATGCTTTCCCGGAACCCACGCTCCTTCCCTTCCACTCGCAGCCCGCGAGACTTCGGCTTCATATGTCTACGTCGATCTAGTATAAATATCAGCCCAAAGTCACGCACAATCAGCCATACGCCTAGTATTTTCCTTCTGCTAGACGCTGAGTCTGCACCACACGCCAACTGCGATGACTCCGACGGTCTATACATCCAACATCCCCCCCATTAATGTCGTCGAATGTTCCGTCTACACGCATCTCTTCTCCAAGAATGATAACTACCCAGGGGACTTCCCCGCTTTTATTGACGCTGATACAGGCGTAACGCTTACTCGCACGGACCTGCACCGTACGACTCTCGAACTCGCATGGAGCTTGCGACATGCGCTGCACACGAAGCTCGGTGGACCCGCGCTTGTGCGTGGAGACACTATCCTCGTGTTCAGGTGCGTCGGTTAAAAGTTGGTCTCATTGACATTAACTCTTACTCTGCCTGCACAGCCCTAACAGTATCGCTTACCCGATTGTTGTGCTTGGCGCGTTCGCGGGTGGTTTTCGTGCGACGCTCGCAAATAGTGCATATACCCCAGCAGAACTTGCGCACCAGTATTCAGACAGCCTCGCAAAGGCTGTATTCGCTCATGAAGCAGTGGTTCCAGTCGCGATCAAGATGTTTGAGCTTTTGGGCGTCAGCTCGGACGAGGCAAGGAGACGAATCGTGATTACAAGCTGGGGACTGGGCAGGAAAGGCCACAAAGGGTTTCTACAACTGGAGGAGTTACTCGGGAAGGGTCAGATAGAGACCGAGGAGAAATTCGACGGACCTTTGTCTCATGAGACTGCGCTCTTGTGCTACTCTTCAGGGACGACGGGGAAGCCGAAAGGCGTGGAGGTACTTAATTTTATTTTGCTCCCATCATCGGAAATTTGCTGACTACAAGATGTGCTCCGAATAGACCACTCATAGGAATTTGACTTCTGTCATGAGTATGGTTAAGACCGTCTTTCCGACAAAACACGGTAAAGATGTAACACTAGGAGTCTTACCCTTTTATCACATTTACGGTTAGTCGCGTCCTCTTATGAAATTAAAGCAACTCATATTATTACAGGAGCTCTTAATTTACTTCAACTGTGTCCTCTGGACGGCATCCCGGTTGTCGTGATGAGTCGCTTTGATCCCGTCGCTTTTTGCAAATACATCGAACAGTACAAGGTTACCTTCTCCTTTATCGTGCCTCCCATCCTGGTCGTTCTTGCCCGTCATCCAGGTAGGGCATGCACAAATAGACACATGATCAAACACATGACAGTTATTCATTCATATCAGCTGCAAGTCAATACAATTTGAAATCGCTTGATCGACTCATATCTGGTGCGGCCCCCCTCGGCGCTGGCCTTACTAAGGCGGTTAAAGACCGTCTCACATCCTTGGGCGCCGAGACGACAATTACACAGGTAAATTTATCATTTGTGTTTCTTATTCGTAGGTACTGAAAGGTCACATTTGCAAGGGTTATGGCCTTACAGAGACTTCGCCGACTACACATCTCATCCCGGCCGGAGACGCCGAGCGTAAGGTCGGTTCAATAGGTGTCCTTTTCCCGAACCTCGAGGCGCGGCTTATCACCGACGACGGATATGACGCGCGAGAGGGTGAACCAGGGGAGCTATGGCTGCGCGGCCCCTCGATCATGAAAGGTTACCTAAACAATCCCACTGCAACGAAAGCTTCGATCACTTCAGACGGATGGTTTTTGACAGGCGATGTTGCAACGGTGGATAAGGATGGCTTCTACTATATCGTTGATCGCAAGAAAGAATTGATCAAGTATAAAGTATGTCGCATCATTCGCCTTAGTATTTGCGAACAGGTCGTGAACGCTTTTTTACCAACAGGGTTTCCAAGGTTAGGGGGAAGCTTCTTCAATCCCGATGCGATTCGAGTAACCCTTCTGATACCTTTTTTTTCCAGTCCCGCCCGCCGAACTGGAGTCAGTCCTCTTGCAACATCCCGACATTGCTGATTCCGGCGTCGTGGGGGTGGAGTCGCATACTGAAGCAACGGAACTCCCTCGGTTTGTCTCCTCGTTATGCATTCATTGCGCCTGATTTAATCATTTTCTTATTACGTACAGCGCATACATTGTACACGCCAAAGGCCTTCCTGCATCCGAGGCGGAGAAGCGAGCTTTCGCCGATTCTGTGCAGAAATGGATTGAAGGGCGAGTTGCAAGACACAAACTCCTTCGCGGAGGCGTAGTTGTTGTCGAGTCTATTCCGAAAAGGTGATAGCCTTTCTGCTTTTTTCCTTGTGTTTACTGCATTCACATGGCTAACCAACTAAAACTGCAGTGCATCCGGAAAGATACTCCGGCGTGAATTGAGAGAGAGAGCGAAGAAAGAGTTTGCGTCACCGATTGCAAAGCTTTGAACCACCTCGACGGCGGGCACTGCGTGTATAGTGTCACCGAAAGGGGTTCAATGCAGGTATTCATGGGCCGAGGCGTGATTATCAGCGGCGGCGAATCCGTCTTAAAATTGGGCAGCTTGGGTTGTTCGTTGTATATGCATATACGTTATTATTTTTGCGTAGCGAAAGGAAGCATAAAATGTGTGTGTAATGTGAGCGGGACATCAGTTGAGATATTTCTTCCCCACTACACGTGACGCACCACGGGACCAAGTGAATCAAAGCGCGCGTTCCGCCCTCATTACGGTAGACACTGCTACCCACATATACCATGATAAACTACATTCTACTCGTCTCGCGCCAAGGTTAGCACGCAAATTGTGTGCCAGAAAATGCTCACCGTAAAATCTCTGGTTAAAAGGCAAGGTGCGCCTTGCGAAATGGTTCACAACACTCCCGCCCAAGACGAAGGCGAAAATCGTTAAGGACGTCACGCAGCTCGTACTTGCCCGGCGCACGCGCATGTGTAACTTCTTGGAGTATAAAGGTTGTGCCCGAACTATATACCCCCTTCCTTCATTATGTTTTGGTGCATGAGAGAGCCGACGCTGATTTGACTCCCTGTCCGGATTCTGTAGACTCGAAGGTTGTGTACCGCCGTTACGCGTCGCTCTTCTTCGTGTGTGGTGTGGGTTCCAGCGACAACGAGCTGGTGACACTTGAGATTATCCATCGCTACGTGGAAGTACTGGACCGCTACTTTGGCAATGTGCGTATCGTCCGTTTGCATACACCGAATCAATATCCGGCAGCTGACAATTGTTAACCTTCCTTAGGTCTGCGAACTCGATCTGTGAGGATCGTCTTTACCCCTGTTTAAGGGATGCTAACTAAAGGTCTTCCCTATTCCTCAGAATCTTCAACTTCCAGAAAGCATATGCGGTAATGCACACTCCTCTGTTCTCTCAAGATGCATTGGCTCACGGATGTACTAACTTACTTCGAAGATTTTGGACGAGCTCATCATCGCAGGGGAGCTACAGGAATCCTCTAAGAAATCGGTGCTGAGAGTGGTATGCCGGATTTTACTCAAATCTGCACCTTTATTTTTATCATAACATGTCTGTATTTTCCAGGTCGCTCAGTCAGACGCCATAGAAGAACAGGAAAATAGTGAAGACACCCTGGCGCGAATAGGATCGCGCAGCCTGTAGACATCTTCATTTTAGGGACACTCCGCTCGTAACTGTTGACATATTTGTACAAATTTGCGTCCATAATCCGTTTCCTGCACTCATGATGCAGACTTCCTTTATCCTTTACGAGTTAATCGATGACTGCGGTGACAGTCATGAGCGGCTGTTGCATGAGGTCGCAAAAATAAGACATAAATCGAGTGTATGTGGTGAATTCCGGTCTACTGAATCCACTCTCGCCCAATCACGCCGTACTGGGGATCGGCTTCTTTTGCGAACCATTGAGGACAAACCATCGGACAAGGTCTAAAGTCGCTATGGAGTCTTCTACCGATGAATGCCCTGAGGTACCACCGCCTACTTGGATGACTCGCCCTAAGAGCTCGCGAGATCTGCAGGACACCCATTCGCCGGAAACGTTAGTGAAGAATGGAAGACAATTACAACAGGACGCACAGTTCACGCAGTGCTCGTCTGTATGGTGGTCCAGCGCGGTGGGGGAAAAGTACGACAGTATCTACACAGCGATGATGTATCATGCGCAGCGTTTTTAAGTCGTTATCCAGAGCATGTCCAATGATGATTGTGTTGGAGTTGATGAAGGAATCTAGAGTGCGCCGTATCGACTTCAGAGAAAGAACAGCCTTTTTGTATTCATCTGCGGTAATGCCCGAGAATCGTGTATTAAAATCTCTAAAGAGGAAAGAAATCGTGAGCCACTGCAAAGGGGTACGAGAAAGGGGTAACTGACATGACTTCCACTGTGTCGTCCATTTTTACCAGTTCGTCAAATATTTCTTTGCCTGAGCCATCAACTACGGAAACACGGGCGACACGAATACCACCTGTCGTATAGACCATTTCACAATCTAAGCAAACCACATCGAGCGCAGTATCGATCGAATCGGAGCTCTCGTCAACGGGGCGTGTAAATGAAAACGCGTGCCGGGAATGCAATTCCTCCGGCAATGACTCCTTAAAAACGTGCGGACCTCTGTCACAACCCTCGCTGTCCGCTGACGGTTGCAAGCAGCAGCTCCACACTCTCACTTTTTCACCTGAATTAGGTCGGTGTTCGGTCAGTCTCCAGCAACGAGAGCGAGAGTCCAAATACGTGCCGTTCATGCGCGTCATTTGTGCCCTTCCCCAGTGGAAGGTACACTCGTCCGCTTCTTCCCTCCGTCTAACGACGAATTGACCGCCACATCTCTCACATTGCTTTATTTTCCCTTCGTCGCTGGGATTCACGCCTCCCTCCCCATCCGGAACAGCGATCATAAAGCCCCACTGCTGAAGTGCATCCATTGACATTATAAATGGAGACAGGTGCTTGGAGGATAACTGGAGGGCGCGCAGCTTGTCATGCTCATCGCATCGCTTTTGTAAGGTCCCTTCGGTGCCTACAGCTGCATCAGAGATGGCGGTTGGTTTCGACCGTCTCTTCAATGCTGCAACTGATGATATCACGGCCTAACACAGGCCTTTGAGCAACAGAATCGGTCTTACTGGAAACCGTGCTCACATTCCTGTATGTGAGCTTAGTGGATTTCTCATAAACTTCTTGCTCTTGTAGAAGCGCATGCTCCGAGGCGAGCGAGGGGTTGTTTACCAAAATGTCGGAATACAGGTTTGCAAATGTTTCGTATAATGTCTTAAGCATCGCCTGGCCAACAAATCCGAGTCGTCGACGTGAACGGTAATAATTTGCGATACCCACTCACCTGACGCACAGGGATGGCTACTTGTGATTTAGCGGCATTCACCCTCAACACAGGCACACCGGTCTATCGAACAATCGCGTTAACGAGCGGAAATGCGGTGATTGGATAAAATTACAGTCTGGGTCTTTGTTGCTGTTGTTATTGACGTTGTTGCTTCAACCCTCGCTGAGGTATGGTCAAGCTTCTGAAGCTTTCTTGGTGGTTCACGAGACTGCAGCCCGTGGGGGGTGGCAGCATACGACTTTGCAAATGGCACGCCGGACCGCTTTGTCGGAACTATGTGCGCAACGGCATGAGGCCTATTTGACGTAGACTGTACGGTAGCAGGAGCTGTAGACGAGGAAAGCGTGGAAGGGCCCGCCACGGGCGCAGAGACGGGTATCTGTGGAATCACAGGTTGTTTCGTGTTGGGTGCATGAGAGAATATACATTGCGTGCGTTTGCACAGTGATTTATCTGGACATGGAACGGTACTGAATAGACCAGAGGTAGAAAACATGAGCGACCTAGAGATATTACACCGCGGCCATCAGTCAGAGCGTGTCTGCGTGCAAGCGCGTGCCGAGGCTCCCACGGTCAGCGATCCCGAGGACTCTAAAAGCCAGCAACAACCGACGCTTCGTTTTTCGCGTTTTCGCCTCAGGTCTTCCTCCTTTTAATGTCTCCTTAATTCTTAGAAAACTCGTTTGTTGTTGTACCTCCCAAGGATTGCAATGAAGAAGCCCAACGGTAAAATGCATGTGCCTTCTGTGCAGCAGACTATCAAGAATATCGAGTACGTGCCGTTTGCTTGCGCTTGAGCGTCCAGCGGTGCTGACACTCGCGCAAAGGCAAGATTCACACCACCACCTTACTGGCTCCTTCCTACCCCAGACGTACGACTTTGTCCGTGCTTCTTCCAGCTGATAGTCTAAAAGTTTGAAAAGGCCGGACGACTCGAGGACGTCTACCCCGACCAGGTCACATTTCAAGCCCAATAATGACAAATTCTATCAGTCCGAAGGGATGTGGAACGACCTTTGGACTTTGCGGTGGATGCGTGTTCCTTGTACGTGTCCCCTCTCTCTCTTCATGTATTTACGTTGTTAACAGCACGCAGCATCCTCCTTCAAAATGCTGATGATTCCCATTTCGCTCTTTCTCGTCTGTTCAATGTTCGGCGTGCAGTCCAATCCGTTCGCCCCTATGCTTTTTATCTCTCATCCCATAGCGGACTCAGCTGCAGATGATCCGCGCTATTCTAAGGGTTGGCTCGACCTTGTGTTTATCGCATATCACATCATCGTATTCTCGTTCATCCGGCAGTTCACCATCCTTAAAATCATATTTCCTATTGCGCGCCGTTTGGGGTTAAAAAAACAGGCAAAACTGGACAGATTCGGAGAACAGGCCTATGCGGTGCTCTATTACGGGACAATGGGCTTGTGGGGATTGGTGAGGACTTCGTCTTATTCCTAAATGTTCCTTTCTGAGCAGGCTCTTGAAGTACATAATGTCGCTCCTTCCGACATGGTTTTATCGCACGGAATACTTTTGGATAGGTGGGCATTGCTCTTCTGAAACAGGGATTTTGTTGACACGGCCTACCTGAAGACTATCCCCACTGGGACATGAACCCAGGCCTAAAGCGCTACTACCTGATGCATCTATCGTATTGGATCCAACAACTCGTCGTCCTTGCCCTGAAGATCGAGAAACCTCGCAAAGATTATACGGAATTGACAGCACATCACATCGTCACGCTTTGGCTTATAGGGTTCGTCCGATGAAGTTTCTTCTCAACATCAGAAAAAAATCTGACTGATCTTAACACTAGCTGGAGTTATGGAGTTAATCTTACCTTGATTGGCAATGCGGTTTTCGTTAGTATGGATATTCCGGACACTTTTTTCGCAGTATGTTATTTTCGATTTCGCAGCCGTTGCCCGAGAGCTGAATGCTGCTTAGTTTTCCAAACTTTGCAACTATCTTGACCTGGAGAAAACCAAAAATGTCACCTTCTCAGTTTTTATAGTCGTTTGGACGTAAGTTTCATCCTTTTCCCTACATCTCTGTTTGATCGTTATGAATTGAATAACTCAGATACTTCCGGCACTGGCTGAACTTGGCCATCCTGTACTCCGTATGGACCGAATTTGACCTTATCCCGTAAGCCCTTATAGTCCCAGCTGACCTGCCATTGCGCCTTCTAAAACTCGCTTTTGCAGTGACTCCACGAGGTTTTTCCATCCACCCGAGGGTGTTTGGTTGGTCTGGTGGATGAAGTATCAAATCTTTGTCCCCGTCCTCCTACTCCAGATCTTGAATCTCTTCTGGTATTACCTAATTTGGCGCGTTGCTTTCCGGTACGTGAGGCAAAGTGTGATTTCATACGACCGGCCCTCTTATTTAATTTTTTAATTTTGCAATAGGGCATTATCCGGCAACGGAACTAACGACATCCGTTCCGACGACGAGGATGATGGAGATGAGAAAGAAGATTAGTTTTTTTAGAGTCACGGGCGGGCTGTTATTTAATATATTCCGTCTCTTACTATTTGGTGCTGGCCAAATTCCACGGCATACTTTCATATCTTTTTCCTACAATCTGAGCATTCAGTATTGACAATGTGACCCTTTATGAACCAATACAAGTGCTGTGACGATTATACATTCAATCATTGAGATATACAGTACTGGAGTCACATGTTCGGACATCGCTAGCGTTGACAGCGATACATCACCTTTGCCTGAGTAAACGCCGAAGCTGGGATTAAAAATCGTCATCGTCAGAAATCGAAAGCCCCATCAGGTGCTGATCGACATCTCTGTCGATGGGGTGGCTAAACGCTCCTTCCATGTCCGAGTAATCAGAGTCTTCTTCCCATGGATGGTGTGTTACTTTCACGGTGCTCCCTGTCTCTGGAGAAGCCTCGGTTTGGTTCGGCCAGCGTTCCTCTCGTTGCACGTCGAGTTGGTTCCCCGACGCCATTGATTTCAGCGCAAGAAGAGTGTACTGGCCCAGAGGTAGTGCGTAACCGCTTTCATTCAGCGCCCAAATTGGTAGCAAGAGTAGTCAAATAAGCACACACATATGCGTCGTTCCCGGCATTGTGCATGTACTGGGTTGGAATCTTCAGTAGACGGCACGCCTTTTCAAGAGATCGTTTTTCGGATATGTCGCCTTCGAGGGCGGCGAAAAGGTCGGACGTGTCGACCACAAAGACGCCTGCGCTTGGCGTTTTCTCGGGAAGAAAATAGGCAAGCCCCTCAAGCGGCGCATCAATGAAAGTAGACCTGAGGTATCTAATCAAGTTTTAAACATAAATTAACACACCACCGATCAAAGCAAAAAAAAAGCTTACTTGACATCCTGATTACAGTCATGGAAAACTAGGAACAAAGGTCCAAGTCTCTGGAACTCGGTGATCATATCGTTGATTCTTTTCTTGAATGTTGCTTTATTCAAGATCTCGGTCTTACCAAAACTGTAATTCTGTAGACATGTCAAAAACCACATGTCGGCGTACTCGCATAAATACAACTTACTTCTCGCGCGTTTGGCACGTATTTGCCATTAGTATATATCATGTTTTCCTTTACGACGTAGTGACCATGTTTATTGACCTCATCGACGTTGACAGTGTCGGGACGAAAGTAGCTCCAGCCACATTCGGTAATTACGCTGTGCTCCATCTCCCATGCTTCAAAATCGATGGCTAGCCAAGTACCGGTCTTGTCGCCCCAGTATCTACGAACATTTTCAAATATTTGCCGGAAAGAGGCCATAGCGCTGTCGGTTCCCTTGAGCCGCTTATTGTTCTTGTCCACGACCTGCAGGGCACTCAAATTAAGAGGCAGATGATTAGAATGATGGCAGGTACTAGCGTACACGGAGAGCCCCTTTGACTTCTTCCGCGTTTTTGTAGTATGCCACAGAGCAATTGCGGAGCGTCGACTCCGTGAGAAGATAGTCCGATGATGGTAGGGACAAAAGGTTCTTAGTGAGCCCCATTGCGTGTAGCCAGTAGCGGATGTACTCGACCTGGGCGGACGAAAACATAAGACGCAGCTGCCCCGAAGGCAAGGTCCCTGTAGTTCAAGGATTGAAAGCGCATAAGAGGGAACAGACTAGTTTAGAGCGGCATGCCGGCGGATGGGCGTACCGATATAAAGCGAAAGTCCCTTTGTATGATTGATCCATAGCGGGTTATTGCTGTCCCCTAAGGAACTAGGAGAAAGAAATGCTTGAAGAGCCGACCTCTCTGCTGCATCACCAAGAGTCTTGTACCATTCAAATTTTATGTCCGAGAAACGATAATAGCCAGTTGTGATCGGAGCCAGTTTCCCCGCCTTCATCGTTGCTAATAGGTCTGCCTCAGCCGGTATGAGGCGTGTCGAGGCGCATTGGCGTAGTTTCAAGCTCCGCGAACCTTATATTTGCGACTACATATATTCGCTTTCCGCTCTCATGGCATGCAGTCACATCTTGGTACAAAAGAAGCAATAAAAATTAAAATAAAGAAAGGGTTCCAAGCTAAAACAATTGATCAAAGTACGGCTCGGAATGGCGAATGGAGAGTAGCCGTGGATAAATATGGGAATACCGGATCACGTCCCTCAGTAGATCCACATGATTGACCCGATGAGTGTTCCGGTTCCCAACATCAGGGCTGAGTGCAGACCACCAAGGCACACAGAGATTTTCATAGACCCAGAAGAGACGTTTGTGGTAGAAATCGGTTGCGCAATACCTCTCGTGCTTGTTACCGTTGCGACAATACTTTCAGAAACGACGACACTGGCGCTCGAAGTGGAGACACTGGTGGACGATGTGGGGATACTGGTGGATGATGTTGATTGTGTTGTGCTTGTCAAGCTTGTCGAATTTGTTGTAGTGGTGTTAGACACCGAGGCTGTTGAGGAGGCAAATGTGGTGGTAATTGTAGACGTGGCCGGCGGCTGCGTGAACGTCGTCGTGAAAGTACTTGCGGGTGCGGTTGCCGAAGTCACAGAACTCTGAGTGCTAGTAGACGCAGATGTGGTCGTCGATCCTGTCCCTGTAGTTTTTTTGCTGCTCGTGCTGGTATTGGTCGTCGTGGTGTCAGATGTTCCGGTCGTAGAAGTTGTAGTCGAAGGGGTACTCGAAGTGGATGTGACTGTCAAGGGCTCAGGATGATTGAGGCTAGACATACAAGCTGGCGAACTTACATGCCGCGCACTCGGTTTGGATGAGCTCATCTCCCGCCTGCCGGTCTGCCGCATCGCATGTGGAGTTGATACATTGTGTGGCCGCAGAAGAGAAAGTCTGCGAGGCGCATGTACACAACAGATCTTGTCTGTGGGGCGCACAGTCAGATATGGAGGCGTATGTGATTCGATACACTCACGATGCGGCGCAGCCCGCGGATGAGGCAGCGGAGGACGTGCATGCCAACACGCATGCCGGCACACCCGCTTGTGCCACTACGTTCCGGCAGTTCAGAGCGAACATGAGATAGATCTGGAGTAGCACCACCGTTGCCATTCTCCAGCACATCTTGGACTCGATTCGAGATGGGTGCAGCGAGGAGGGGAGAGGGGGGCGCACGCGCAGGGCCAGGGAGGGAGTCGCGTAGTTTTCAATTTCAAGCGGGCTTAAATGCTGCCGTTGCCAGTGATCGAGAAGCAAGAAGCAACCAGAGAGACCATCAGATCTGGGAACATGCAGGCGTTGCCAACGTCTGCGCCATGTGAGCTCAACACCGGCCTCTCCCGGAATAAAATAAAGTAAAATCAAATAAATAATTCCAGGGCTCGGCTGCGAGTGATTAATTGTCAGCGTCCGAGTGTCCTCAACTCTGGGCGGAAAACGTTCAGCCACAAGCGCGTATTCAAACTCCGCCTCTGTCTCTGCTTTCCAGATCGAGCCGGCCAGTGTCTAGGACCACCGACGCCCGCACGGTCATTCCTGGTCTCCTCCTTTTGATTCCCCCGCGTCCCCCAGTCATCCGCCATGCCAGTCGCCGTGCAGAAAGGCCCCGGTCGTGTTGGTGCGTCGACAACGACAGCGGGTGCTCGGAGGAAATCCGGCGCGTCAGGTGGTGGTTCGAGTTCACCGGCGAAGCCCAAAAAGGCGACGGCACGAAAGAGCACGGGTGGTCGGCTACCCAGCGCGGCAGGGAAGGTCAGCGCAGGTCGCCAGAGCGAAGGCGGCGCGTCTACCCGCAAGAAGGTGCGGTACAGGCCGGGAACAGTCGCTCTCAGGGAAATTCGGAAGTACCAAAAATCGACGGACCTCCTCCTTCGGAAGCTGCCTTTTGCTCGTATTGTAGGTTGACGCCACAACATTGCAAATCGGTGTATGCTTACACTTAACGCTCAGGTCAGGGAAATTGCGATGGACATGACGACGGACATGGGCGACTATGGTAATGGTGTAGGATTGCGATGGCAGACTTCCGCACTGCTTGCCTTGCAGGAGGCAACGGAGGCGTATCTTGTTCATTTATTTGAAGATGCGTAAGTGACATAAAGCACATCACCGTTCCGCAACTAATGAGAAGCGTCAGCAATTTGTGCGCCATCCATGCGAAGCGTGTGACAATTATGCAGCGGGACATTCAGCTTGCACGTCGAATACGCGGACCGTGGGGTGGCATGGCATAGCTCTTCCTTTTCACGATCCTTTTACGTCTGACGATTTCGGTTCTACTCCATTCGATGTGTATTCCTCCCGATCTTTAAGCGAAACATCTCTGCTGATACCTCTTGTACTCCGAACCTGCGACACCTCCCCTTACATTCGTTTTGCAAATAATCTTATTAACAATACAACTGTGGTATACGTGTGATGATATTTCTACAATGGCTTTGTTTATGGTCTTCAATAGATGGATGGAGTTGCACTATAAGGGAATCTTATATTGTTCCATGGGTATGTTGGTTGTACTTCATATATCATAAAATGTTGAAATTCTGAAACAGAGACTATGTTCATAGGCCTTGACGCAGCTTTCTTCGAGCTTCGATTCGTCGTCAAGTTCAGGCGATCTGCTAGACTCAGAGACACGACATTCGACAACAATGGCGTCACCAAAGTGTTTCTGGATGTATTGCTTCGCTTCCCAGACATACATGTCGGGATAGTAGGCTGGTCAGAAGTACGTCTGTCAAATATTCTCTCGTATTGATGTTAGAAATCTCACGTATCAACAGCCACTGTGTTGCCTTGTCGGACTCCTTGACTGATACCAACGTTAACGCTTCAACCGTGTCGAGCACATAGGCCCTAACCGACTGCTGGGGCATCGACTGGCGTGTTTTGATGACGATCGCGGATGGTCTGACCTCTCGTGGGCAGAGCAGCAGAACATGGTTGTATTCTCGCTGGGGTGTGGACATTGAAAGATAGCCTTCATTAGTACGGGCGACACGCGACCTAGTTAATTGCAGATTATCTTTTTCCATGGGTACTGCAAACCGGCGGAAACTCCTCAGCCCACTGGTATTCACAAAGACGAAACGCATTGAACGCACCGAAACAGCTGAGGGGAATTGTTTTGTCAAACGTCCTAATCTTAGGGAGTACCCACATTTCTACAAGCACCCTTTTTCTGAATTTCCCGAAAGATCCGATTGTTTTAAGTACGGAGAAATTCGTGACGTCCTTCCTCTTCAGTGCCTCTCTAACCTTTTTCACTGAATCTGAGAGAGATTTATCGAAGCTCGTATAGCCTAAAGAACCCAGAGAAGGTGTGGGAGAGTCATCAGCACGAACAGCCTCATCGGAGGCATCAGCACGAACAGCCTCATCGGAGGCATCAGAATCTACAGAGTCATCGTCAAAGTGCGTATCCTCTTGGTCAGCCGACGCGGTGAAAAATTCTGGAGGCTCCTCTTCCCAAGTTTTATATGCGGGAGGCGGTGTGACAGGGACATCCAGCAGGGGTGCGTCGGTGTTTCCTGTTGCCTGCGGTTGAATAAGGGCGACGCGAGTTGGGAATTCGTGTTCAGGCTCGATTGCGCTCCAGGGGGACATCACAGAAACCTCAGAAGGCAGCGGGATTCTGAGCCTGCTCATCCGATTTCTGGGGTTTGCAGTTGCGCGCCCGCCTTCGAGAAAATTAGATCGCAGCCCAGAAGGCCTTGATGATGTCGGCGAGGACATGGACCGCGGCCGGTGAAGACTTCCATGAGAAGCCGTAAAGCCGGGAGAGGGTGTACCCGGGAGTGGTCTTAGACCAGCCGACCCCTCCGCAAGATAATCACATATAGACTTCATACACTCCAGGAAGTGCTCCTGCGTGGCGCCGAGTCTTGCCAGCTCGACACGGACCGCAGCGGTCACCTCCTGTTCGACATTGTTTATTCTTACTAGCAAGCTTTCATAGTCACTTCGGCTGGCTGCTTCGCTTTCCCTCTGCCATACGGATACATCGATAATCTGTTCGAGCTGTCATATTATCTATAAGCGGGATTTTCCGACGAAATTGTCAATGCTCACAGACAAGACCGAGACAAGCTCAGTGAGGGCGTGTTGAGAATCTTCAATCAATGCAGCATTCTCCTCGGACCGGAGAGTCGAAGCAATATAGCTCTGCTTTCCGACCTTGGTTATGGTATCTGCGGTGAGTTTGAAAGTGCTAGTAGAGGCATTAATGAAGTGGATATTGTAAGCGAATTGTGATTTTGAACGTAGATAGGATGCTCACTGTTCCAAGTTCTCAACGCGGCGTAGGATCCCAGAGTCATTGTTTGACGAAAGGATGACCTGTAAACGGTCCACTATCAACTGGCACCGTTCTACGAGTTGCCTACATCGCTCTTTGTTCGATTTGACCTTCGCATATGCCTGATAAATCACAGACAATGAAGTTAACGCGGTGCTTAGAACCGCAGTCCCAGCAATCATTAGACTCCAGACTAATCGCCCACGATAAATTTCCTACCGGCAGAGTATTGGCTTGGTGTACGAGCGGAACCGTGCAAAACCTTGGGCCATTAAAGAGTCTCGACAAGCAAGCACCTCAAGGCTGACCCAGGGGCCTATTAAAATGTAGTAGCAAAGTGACAAAGTTGCAAACAGGCAATTGCTTCTTTCCACTTGCAAACAGCAGGCAAAGAATAACCGCTAGAGTCGCAAAGGAGAACGCCACGAGTATTCACCACACCACCGCTACCTTCGCGTCAACATGGGAATGTTTGATGCCTCTCACAGTGCGCTTAAACCCTGCGAACTGCATAAACGAAACACCGCTTAATGCAATGATCCACAACAATAACTGAAACAGTACGATAATAAAAAAGGGGACCGACGTTGCTAGCGCGAGAGGGTCGGAATGTCAAAGTCAAAAATGGGAAAAGCACTTTTGTCATATGAAGGGGCAGAAGTGCGGAGGACCGCGGTAGAAGAACATGGTTGAATTGTAACACAGTTGATCAAAGTCCAGAGTCTGACGATACCGTTCGACAAAATCAGAGAGAGAATGATTAAGTCCAAAAATATGATATACATAAGCGTGAGATGAGGTATTTTGAGGAAGACAAAGATTGGAAGTTGTTCCGACGTAACATGCAAAATGCCAGAAATGAATAATGCAGAAAATTGGATGAAGTTAAACGGAATGGCTTTTTCTGCAAATACGCAAAAGTCTACGACATAGTAGTCCGGCGTTTAGTGTCTGGAGCGGCAAGACCTGTAGGGAAGCCTTGTTGAGTCTGTCGTGGCTGACTATTCTGAGAGGGAGATTGGGGGTATGAAGACTGTGGTCTAGGAGAGTAGCTAGCCGAACGCAACGATTTCTGAGGAGCACCGTTCGCATATTCTGCTAAGGGAGGCGCCAATCCAGGAGTACCATCATTACTGTTGTATCGCGAATGCCGCGATCTCTCGGAACCGTGGGCACGAGAATGTGGTGAGTGGGACGAGACGGTAGGTACATGTCCAGTCGCATGACGTTGCGACGGTAAGTTTTGAGAGATCGAGTTTGAACCAGGCGAAGAAGAGCGCGGGTATTGTTGCATCATGAACGGCGCATTAGGAGGAAATAATGGCATACCCCAGACTGGCACAGGAGGGACAACCGGGACCATCGGATAAGGCATCGTTGGTACATAGATTGGAACACTTTGAACGCGCGGAAGGGGTGGAGGCCTCGCTGGGGAAGAAACGACGGAGGAGGGTCGGCTATAATGCTGCTTCATGTTATCCACGACAACAGTCTGTCGGCTGGACGGCGAGCGAAATTCCTCCGAAGACAAGTGAGGTCGGAGACCATAAGTTGAATTATCTGTCAAACCTTTTCGCCTATCCTCAGTTAATTCTACGAAACTGGACGGTCTCGACTTAATGGGAGAATCGTTCAAGGAGAAAGATTCGGTCGAGCCGACAACCCCAGCATAATCTGGCACTCGTCGTTGCGAAGCGGTAACATGACCAGACGTCGTATCATAGGCTGGGCGAGTGTACGATGGTCCTCGCTCTCTTTGATGAGCTTCCCTTATACTTGTAAAATTGTCAATTCCAGCCCGGGAAGTTTCCCTGCGCTGCCTTGCGGCGGCAATCTCCTCCGCGTACACCCTCTTCCGGTTCTCTTCATGGACTCTTTTCTCTTCTTCTTCAATCCGTCGTCTCTCTTCGGCCCGCCGCTTCTCCTGCGCTAGCTTCCGTTCCTCTTCTACCCGCTTCTGCATCGCCACCTGCCGAGCACGCTTCTCTTTTTCGACTTGGAGGAATCTGTCCTTTTCTTCACGATTTTTCTTGACCTGAATTGCATATCCTAACGGAATATCGTCATCCGCATTTTTAACAGTGTCCGCGAAACGCACGCCGCGCTGCATTGCAACCACGTTAACTGTGGAAGAACTTCTCGCCGACTCAGACGCTTCAGTGACAGGAATAGAAGGTGAGATCTGGGCGTTTGACAACGTCGAAGTTGCTGGAGAAACAGGGGACAGAATAGGTTTTGCTAATGAGCCGTGTTCAACTCGGAGAGGAGACGGGGAGCTTTGAAACGAGGCTTTGCGAGATGATCCACGGGGTGGCGAGGACTTTCGGGCCACTACAGAAGACCGGATCAGTAGGTCTAATAATTCAGAAATCAAGTTACGCACCTGGTTTAAGTGATGAGACCTTCAGAGTTGGTATGGATGGGAAAATGGCCGTCTCAAACGCTTTGTCATCCAAAGCGAGACCACCCAACGCTTCTAACCCTTCAGAGAACTCTAAATCGCAAACCGCAAGCCCACGTGCGACACCCGGCACCTTCCTTGAGACCACCCGGCCATTTTCGTCTGGTTGGTAAACAAGGTACCGCTCTTCAAAACACGGACGTGATGCCCACTTACGGAGCCCGCGACTGAAGTGTCCGACACGCATGGATGCGTACGAGAGCATGTCATCGTCAGTTCTCTTTTCTAATCCGATCCGCGCGGCGACTTTCGGCTGAGGCCGTGTGCTGAGAAATGCAATGGATTGAGCTTCGGCGCGTGTCAAACTTCGAAGCTCCAGTCGATGCAACATCTTCCGAACGTGAATGGATGATTCGAGAGTATGTACGCGTTGAGAGCCACCATGGGTATTCGACGACCGAGGGAAAGGCGGTGAAAAAGGTACGTCTACGAGGGGAGGAGGGGAGGGCGAAGGGACGAGGCTGTTACGGAGTAGGATCCGTAGGTTTGACTTTGCCTTAACAAGTGTTGCATGCGATGGAATTGTACGGGGAGACATCGCCGTGGATTCCTGAAGGTAATCGGACGAATCCGATGCCGAGTCATCGTCCTCCGTGTCAGAGGTGTCGCGTGTTGTGGTACTAGGCAGTGATTCAGGCACCCCCTCTCCGGGATAGCGGTCGGGGGCAGTGTGCGTTAGATATTGGGCAACATCGTTCGGACCATGCGCGACGAGCTTGTCGGGCGGTTTGCGCCATCCAAACCAATTTGACCATTTCTTTTTATCTTCGAACTTTGGAAACGCCATCGCACCTTCGTCGTCAGGTGTACGCAGACTGGCTGAGCCGTCGGAAGAAGAGGATGAACCGGAGCCGGGGGTCAAGGGGGGACGCGAAGCAGACACAGCGTCTGTCTCCAGAGGCGTCTTGGGTGACTTCGTAAAAAGGGTATTTGAGCGGGATTTGGCCAGCCGAGGCACATGGACAGTGACCGATGGGGTAGAGACGAGCGAGTCGCCTTCCGACTTGCCGCCACGCGCAATGGAGAGGACGGAGACGAGATGGCGCATTTTCGAGAAGTATGTCAGGGTAAGGACAACAATCAAAGGGTGCGCTGCATACAGAAGAACCTAAGACATGGTAGAAGAGCGGATGCGATGGTAAGAAGAAAGCAGTAAGTAGACGTTTGCAAGGAAAAGTGAACCCGATCAAGCGGCCGCGCTCGTTGTTCGTGCTCAGACTGTGGCTGTTTAGCACTGTATCAACGTGTGTAACACAGACCTAACGGTAGCCGGCGCGAATTAGTCCTGGACAAGCGGCGCGTAAGAA
This sequence comes from Coniferiporia sulphurascens, assembly GCA_002794785.1. Taxonomy (NCBI): domain Eukaryota; kingdom Fungi; phylum Basidiomycota; class Agaricomycetes; order Hymenochaetales; family Hymenochaetaceae; genus Coniferiporia; species Coniferiporia sulphurascens. The sequence goes on from NBBA01000005.1 coordinate 1,489,257, forward strand.
CTTGTTGACGGTATTATGGCGGTCGGGGAAAGAAACGAGCGACTAAGGCACTTTGCAGCAAGTGCGGCCAGATGGCGAGTGTTCGGAAGGGGGAAGTACGGGCCTACGGTCAGGCAGCCGCGTCGCCACTATTGGTTTCTATATTCTGCTCCCGTGGAAACTCATCACTTTTCTGCATTCACTTGTATTCCACTTCACATGTATGATACATAAACTCGGAATCCGAACCAACGATCGCCTCATTCAGACTGCCCATCTTCGTCCTCGTCCTCTACTCGTCCCGAGCGCTCGCCCCTTTTCCACAGGCGTACTAGCCTGCGCTCGAACCGCTCAACAACCATATTCAGGTCATCACCGCTGACACCCGTCCATAGCGCGGCCCGTTTCAAGACCTCCGCGTACTCGTTCGGCAGCGTGCCGAGGATGTCCTGCCCGTTATAGATAGTATACGACTCACCTGGCCGTGTCGTGCTTGTGCTCGACTTAACCCCTGCAACCGGCACTGCAGGCAGAACAGCGCGTTCACCATCATTTGAACTGTCAGTTGAAAGGGCAGAGATTCGGTCATCGCCGTACATGCTTCTCTGTATTGGGAAGTACTCTGCCGCGAGTACATCACCTGGTAGTTGATAAGATAACTTCGGAATGCTATAAAAATATTTCCTCACCGGTCTTGCTGTCGCCGTTGTCCTTATACAGCAACGCACGTTCACAAAACTCTAGGTATGCGTCCAGCATGCATTCATCACCATGTGATGCAGCCCTGTTGTTCATTTACGTGATCAGAGGGCTAGTTGTGTAGATCACAGCTATAATTACTGAATTGAAGCTGACGTGAATGGCGGCGAGAGAGCAGTGCGGTTTAAATCCGAGGTCTCCACCGCCAGTAGACGCTCAAAGTATGCCCCGAATGAGGGCATTGTACAAGCGGGATCCCAGCTTTCTTCCGGGCGTCTAAATACGGAGGATCGGTAGCATGACAACGGGAAGTGATTGATGCTACGTACATGGTTTTCCCGTCCAAGCTGTGCATCATCTTCAATGCAATGATGACAGTTGCCACGAACGCCACTTCGGGTGGAACATTGTCGCTTTTGTGAGATGCCGGATCCACGCTGTTTTTTCTCAGCATAGGCGGTACCATGGCCGAGTTTAATGCCAACGGAAGTTCTAAATACCGAGCCAGCGTCTTTGACAGCGCATATAAGGACGCTTTATAACTAACTAAGCACTCGAAATGCCGACCGAACAATAAAAGGCCTGATGTACTCACGATTTCCCCCCATATAAAGAACTGTACGCCACAATATGGGTGCAGCGTTTAACTCCGGTGTGAAAACCCCGCAGCGATGGAAAGAAGCTTTGGAGAGGCGAGAAGTCAACGCGTGTAGGGAAATTGGAGTGGGTGCATACTGCCTAATAGGTCAGCAGAGCTCTGTATGTCAATGTTGTCTCTGGGCGGCTACTAACTCGAGGTGAGAGTGCTTGTTTCGTGTGCTTCGTGAGATGGCGAGTCAAAGAAGCGGGCAGAATGCGAAGTGGGTCAAGATATGGAAGTTCGTACGTTTCCACAAGACTACCGGTAAATCAGACATCTTATTCTCACAGAAAGTGAAAGACACACTTTACGAAGTCTTTGTATATGACCGGTATTCGCATGAACCAACATGAGTGTATGAGAACCGAGATGGTAATCGCAGGGGAGCTGTCTATTTGTCTCAACCTCTTCAGCACAAGCAAAGTGTTTTGCTCCTGGGAAGGTTGAGCCTTGGCCTGACCCTCATCGTCAGAGGTTTCACTTTCATAGGCCTCGCGGAGTAATTCGACCATTTCCGGATCTTCCTTGCGTTCATTCCCGCCGTTGGATGAGTCTGAAGACTCAGACTCATCAGAGTCGAGGTCTCTTTCTCCTGGATCATCCTCCGCAAAACCCTTCGAGTCAGCAGCGCTTTCTTCACGCCCTCTCCGTTGTCCTTCATGTCCTTCACCCTGTGACTCTCCCTGTCCCTGCTCCTGCGAGTGCAAGTGGGGCTCTGCCGAAGGCGGAGATGGCATAAGGCTAAGATGCAGCGCCCATGTGTCCCTACATATGACCTGCCGAGAAAACGATTGTTAGTATTTAGAGTGTGTGGATCCGACCTGAGCGCACCTCGAACTCTGGAGGAAGTTTCCATAATTCAATAAGCTTCCGGGTCTGCATGCGAAGAAGGACTTGGAGGCACTGAAAATAATGATATCTCGCCCTTTCCCCGTGATAAACTGTCTGCACGCGCTTACTGCCAGCCCATTGAACCACACTACGATATCACTTACGAATGGGACTAGCCTTGTCCACCTTGTCCTTTCTCATTCTCGTTGACTTAAGTGCCCTCTTCCGCATTGCATGTTGCCTGAAGTCTGCGCTTTCGCTCGTTTCATTTCTGTAGTTCTGATTTCGTGGTACAAAGGAGGATGAGGATACAATCGGCCAAAAGATACGAGCAACGGATGTCTGACCGTAAGGATGTGGCCTTCGGCACACGAGATCGCCCCGCTACGTGCTTCCTTGCTCCATTTCTTTGAACCACAAATCGGACAACGGGGTGTTGGTGCCATTAATATTGTTCAAGCTCTGTCCTGCAAGCGGCCGCGGAAAAATGAAGTTGTTGGCGTTAAGACAAACCCGAACTTGTCTAAATATGTAGCAACCTAGTAAGAATGCTCAATTAAAATATTACAGTAACCGTACTCTGGCGCGCTGAGGAAACGGCAAGCCCAAACGGGCCTAGGCGCCAGTAATCAGTATTTGTTTTGATGGCAAATGGCAACACAACAAAGGAGTTCTATTCGGAACATAACAGTGGACACCGCACTCTAGGAGGTAAGACAACTACTTGGAACAAAATTCTAGGTCTATGATGAAAATCAATACTAATGCCCAAAAAAGAGAAAAAGGATACGAAATGTACAGGTCTATTCAATATACACAAAACCGGCCGAGGGTTAAGAAAAAAAGGAAAGAAAAAGAGGCTGAGACTAATCATGAAGGCTCCGTGATACGTTTCCAAGTCCTGTCGGGACGACGGAAAGGTCATAAATCTAAACTTTTTCTTCGTTTCCGGAACTTTGGACGGCGGATCCCTGTCCTTGATTGTCTATGACTGGGAGGCCATTAATTTCATCATCATCTTCCAGCTCTGCCCGACGAGTCTTGTAAAAGACGAGCACAGATAAAGCTTCGATGACAACGACAGCAAGAAGGAACCAATACGAGGCAGCCCTTCCAGTATACTCGAATGTTCCGTTTGGGCCTTCTTTGTTCTCTATACTTGAGCTGATAGAAGTCACTGCGGCACTACCGACAGCAGAACCGAGTTGTAGCGCCGAGTTGAAGATTGCACCGACGGTGCCGGCCATGTGCGATGGAGTGGAGCGGAACATTGCAATACTAAGGTGGATGTTATTCAGCGGAATGTTAGACGGCTATATCGATACATACTTTGCATGGGTGTATGTCAATTGCATTCCAGCTGAGCCTATAACGAATGCGGGGAACACAAGGCGCCAATATGTATCTGGGGTGTTGGCAAATGGAAGAAGAGTTGTGGCAATGGCAGACATGCATAGTCCGGAGAGAATAAACCATTTTGGAATTATGACTCGAGAAAGAGGTCCAGTAAACGTCATTGCAAGGGCGGACAGGCTCAGAGGCAACCTACGTGGTATTCGGGAAAAGGTAAGATTAGAAACTACGGACAGTAAACCATACGCACTGGTGCTCCACAGACAGGATGGCACTCCAGCCGAAGACGTCTTGCCAGTACGTCGTGAAGATCAAAAACAGCGTCGTCCACCAAAAGTAAGGTAGCAACGAGATTCCTAAGAGGACTGCAAAGTTGGGGTAAAACCATGTCTTTGGAGGTCTATATTTCAAAGCGTAAGGGGACGCGCATGATCGGCAACTTTGTGCCAATGAATCACTTACAATGCAGCACTCTCCTCCGGGATCTTGGACTCGTAGTAGAAGAAGCCTGCGAATAAAATGACAGCAAGTACCAAAGGCACCAAGACTCCCGCAGAGCCCCATTTCTGTGACGAGCCCGTCGTGACAGCGTAAATAAAAAGAATGAGCGAAACTGTGAGTATTAACACTCCAATAAGGTCGAGACCCTTCATTTTCGACGCTCTGGGTTTCATTTCGAAGTCCTTATCATTATCACCGGGAATCAGCTTCACAGCGACGACAGCCGCGGGAGTGGCTATTAAGGCAGTAAACCAGAAAACCCAAGGCCATGATGCATATTCCACAATAATGGCACCGATGAAAAGCCCCAGAACTAAGGATGTTGGATGTTAGCGATAGCCAGGGACAACGAACAACATCATCGAGCTGCGTACTGTTTCCGATAGAACCACTCGCGCCGAACATAGCAACTGCGCGAGACTGTTCCAGTGGTTCAGGGAACACTCTTATAATGAGGTTCAGAGCGGATGGAATTGTCAACGATGCAACTAGGAACGAGATTAGTATACAATTCTGGGACGATGCTGCCTTGGAGACCCACAAGCTCCGCTGATTGCGCGCAGGGCAAAAAGGGCAATCTTGTCCCGCATCAGGCCCATGAGGACGCTGATAATCCCCAAGGCAGCGATACCGACAATGAATGCCCACTCTAAAGATATTTGTCAATCGTCATTTCGGTAGCTCAAAAATACGGCGCAACGTACTGGCACTGTACACATCACTGATTCTTCCACTCTAAGAATTAGAATTGCTTTAGCACATACCACAAAGACAATGCAGATAATAAAAACTAACCAGCAAAAGAAACGAAGCGAACGCCAGCTGGGTCGCACTGATGATCCAGACCTGTTCGCTACTCTTCATGCCAAGCTGCGAGGCGATGGTAGGTATTGCGGCCATAACCGCGGAGTTGTTAACGACATCTAGGAACTGTGCGAGGCAGAATACGGCCAGAAGAGCGTATTTGCGCAGAGTAAGCTTGGGGCGTGGTTTTTCAGTAACGACATCCGTAGGTTTGTCAGACAATGAAAGAGGGGAGATGTCTTTTTTGCAATCAAGTTCGAGTTCAGGTACGACGTCAAGTCCAACATCCGCGCCGACAAGAGTTTCAGCACGAGAAAGGGGTACACTGCTGCTACCAGACACCATAGCCAGGATGCAGGGGAGGGTAGGGAAGAGAGTGGAAATGGTCAACCCTCTGGGGGATGAACCTCACACTGCCTATTGACGGTCTTTATAAAACTTTTTCATAGCTAACAGCAATGATAATCCCAGTCAGCCGACTCCGATACGACTCATATCGATGCAAACTCAGCAGAGACGCCTTTCCAGAGCACTTGTTGGGAATTCTAGACTGTTCTTCGGCCGGGACTTTGAGGTAAGAGAGTGTGTAAACTGGACGCGAACACATAGAGGTGAGTAATAAGCGGACTTGGAATTTGCAGAAGCATGAGTAGGTGTAGGCGGCGCGGCACGTAGATCCGGTGGCGGTATACGCCGGCGCCGTAGGGTAAGTCCAAGATTTCCCCGGGCTCGAGCAATGCTGCAGCCCCAATAGCTAGGACGCATGGTCGTGTCCTCATACAACGTCCACACCTAACGCCAGGAAAGAGAAGGCGCTCCTTAAGCTTTGGGACTTTCATGATCGTCATTGATTCAGAAGGGGATTTTGTGGATATATACGGTCTGCCGAGCGATTGCCGAATTCAATATCTCTTTTAAATGATGTCGATCATATGCGCAGTTGGCAATACTACTGGCATTTACTATCACCGTGGTACACGCCGTCGAGCTGTCTAGCGAGATAATTCCTTTGCATCGGCAGTACTAGTATCACGAACAACAGCAAAAACACGACCGTTCCCCGTCGGCGTCGGCTTATATGAAAAGCCCGTGTAACGGAAAACAACTGGTTCCTAACCTTGAGCAGAGCTCCAAGTTGGGGCTTCCTCCTCTGCCTCACTTGTGCCTTCGCCCGGACCAACGGGTGCGCCCTTCCGTCCACTACGGAGGTAAATTTTTATTGGGAGCCTCGTTGATAACCAGCAACTAAGCCATTTAAAAATCCGTGAGCACACGCCGTCAGGTAGCCTGAGGGTAGGACACCCTTACGGGTATGCGCAACTTTCGTTTTAAACACAGGCTCCGACCTTTTTTAGCCGACATTCATCAACCTCAAAGATAATAATGTCGTTTACGGTAAAGATAGCACGAACGGACCGATCCTCCGCGGTGCCGTCGCGAGAATACTAATGTTATGGAAGTGCAGCGTGTCAAACATCTAGCACAACACGAACCTGCAGCACTGGAGACGCGTGGGCCATACCCCACATGCATGCAGGTAAGCATCGTATCCGCGGAAGCAAGCCCAGGCTGCTGAACGCCGGGGGATAACTTGTCAGTCTCGGCTGTTAGGTCCGGAGTTCAGTAAGGACTGATTCGACAGGACGCGAGCTTCTTCACCGGTAGGGATCGATCGTTCACTCGGGCTTATCTTCCGGAGACATGATTCTCTCGCTACTACAATTAGCTCAATGAAGTCTAATGTCAGATTAGGAAAAGAGGGCGATGGCACTATAGGGTCCGTCAATGGCCTGCCGTGGATACACACCGTTGAAGGACCCAATCGGGGGAGCATCACTCCCAAACATTGTGTACGTGCGACGAAGGTTAATATACATTAACCAGGGATGTCACCAGAAGACACTACCTGCAGACGATCAACGGGCTCACGACAGGACCATGAAATAGCATGCTTCGTAGCTGAACATGGCGTCATCCACGATGTAATCAACCCACACACGATTCATCGTACGAGACCTTGCATATGTCCAGGGTTGCAAATGACAAGCAGTAGGGAGGAGGGAGGCGTCAGAATGGCCATAATGCACCAAAAAAAAACGCCCCTGTACTTTAAGTTTGTCGGCAATGAGTTACGTTGGGGACCGATGTGAATTATGAGATACTTGAAGTTCTCCATGAGTACAACGAAATGGGCGTTGAAAACTTCAAGTATGACGATGGTGGTTTTCATTTTTAATAGCAACTGTTCAGGCGTTTACGGCCTATGTAGCTGCTACCCTACCGTGCATAACTTGTAGGAGGCGGGGGTAAGTGACAGTTTGCACGCGAATGAAAAGATTAATACCGATGAATTACCGATAGCAAAGAGAAGGGGAGACACGAGAATAGAATTTTGGGAGAGTGCTCAGTGAAACGAAATTGAGACTCTTGAGAAGGGTTTGTGCGTTGATGCGTATGTTCGTCGGGAAACGTGCGATGGCGTGTCAGCCTTTTGGGAGTGTAAGAGGGATGGGATCATAAGTAGTAAGGAGACGAGAGACACGAAAGAAAAGAGGGGAAAAGGCAGAGCGTAATAGAGAATGAAAGAGAAGAAAAAGGGTAGAAAATAGAAATAGGGAAGGAACTTCGAGCATGTTATGGCACTCAAGGCGTCTCCTATCATCAATGGATCTGAGATACAAATGAGGCAATATTATTAGCACAGTACACTTGACGTTCCTTAATGTTCCTTCTGGTAAATACCCGTAGCGTGTCGACATCATTGTAAAGCTAGTACTGGATAAACTATGTAGACCTGAATCGGTTTCAAAATAAATAAAAAAGGTTGATGGTAATCGGAGGCTCTGAACAACAAGAAGGGGACTCGGAGGCCGAAGAATGCTAAATGTCGCTGTTCGCATAATAGTAATAAATGGGGTTAAGCTCTGGGTTGACGAGTTCATGCCGTCAAAACAAGTTAGAGCTCCACAAAACAAGTCGAAACGTAACCTACTAGAACTTCCGCTAGCTCAGCCGTCTCGGACGGGAAACTTTGGAAATCCGGGCTTTCGGGGAAAAGCAGAACTTCTGTTTTTTGTATGTACTAACCACCCAAGTCTTACATATGAGAGTCGGAGACATCCGGCTGAACCTTTAATAAGGGGAATGAGTTCGAAGAGGTTACTAACAAGTAAGCGTAAAGGGGGATGTATCGAATGTATGGCGATACCCAGAACACTAACCGCTTACCTAGGCGTACCAGCAAGTTCCCAAAACGAGACAAGACATAGCCACGCCCGTCCTTGATCGACAGAAAGAATAAAGGACGATTCACGATTAGATTCTAGGCTAGGGGCCACAAAACAAAAGAACGTTTTTAAGCAAAGGGCTCGGTTACGCGCTTATCGAGATGAATTTCCCACCAATAAAATGAGATTACCCGGCATCAGGGTGTACGGCTGTTTGCGAACCAGTTGACGGCAAACGCCGTTCGCGCCAGCAGCTCGTCGGCTTGGTTCACTGCCTGTGCTTCACCAATACTTGGCTGGGATGAGACTGCTTTTGTGGCTGGGTTTACTTGGGCTGCTCATCACGTCTGTCGTAGCGTGAGTGCCTCCTTTCTCCTCCAGAACTCACAAAATTGACCGTCTCGTCACCGTTTCTCGTACTCTCTTGCAGGTGGACCAAAGTGGGATATATTTTGCGCTGTTTACTCTCATGGTTCTGATTGCGAACTCCAGGAAGACCATGAAATTTTCGACCTCGTGAGCGCCCTTGAGGCCTCGGAAGGTTATTCACGTTTATTGTTTGAATCGTTGTTTGCATTGACGCGAATATACGCTTCCTACGCGCGCTTTTTTCTCTTTTGTTGGCAGGGAAGGGGACAACGTTCTACTCATGGCTCGATGTCGCCCCGACCGCGTCGTCTCAGGAGATCGCGCGTGCCTACAGGAAGAAGACCGTCATCATGCAGTGAGTTTCGTATTAGCGGGTGGAGCCTCGGGACTAAACGGCCGACTGTCCTGCTAGTCCAGATAAAAATCCGGGAGTCAAAGGGGCACCTGAAAGGTTCGCAAGGCTCGGCGTTATATCGCAAATATTGAGAAACAAAGAGTCACGGGAACGGTATGTCCCTAGTAACGTACTGATCTCCTGAGTTTTGATCGCCCACCTAAAAACAATAGATACGATTTTTTCTACAAAAATGGTGTCCCACGTTGGCGAGGAACAGGCTACTATTATTCGCGTTACCGGCCTGGGCTAGGTGTATGTCTTTTAGACTCGATGTGCAGTGATAATACTGATCCCATATTGCGTTTCATGTTTACAGTCTGTGCTAGTCTTCTTGATTGCGTTATCTACTGGTGTGCACTATGTTATCCAAGGTATGAATTACAAGAGCGACCTGGCGCGTATCAACAGATTCGTGAGCGAGGCTAGACTTGCCGCATGGGGCGCAAAGATGGTGCCGTTAGAGGGCAAGCGGAAGGTACGTCATTTAAATACAGCGCTTGTTTTGCGGGCACTTAATCCGGATACAGGTCCGAGTCAATGTGGGAGGACGCGCTTATGTAGACGAAGACGGAAACGTCGTCCCGGGAAGACACATAGACATGGTTGTAGAAGGAGATGACGTCTTTATCGTGCGTGAAGTGTTTACTAGCAACGAAACCCGGCGAGAGCCTAACCTTTTGTACGGTCACATGTAGCTCGAGCCCGATGGTTCGCTCCTTCCTCTTGACAAAGGTGCTGCATCTCGGCCTTCTCTGAGGCGCACCTGGTTCATCGCGTTCGTGTTGTCATGTCTCGGGAAGACGGAAAAGAAAGAGGAGGGAGATTTGGGTGAGGGTCCTGAGGATGAGAAAGCACCTGTAGAAGAAAACAAGAAACAGCGAAAGGCGAGGAGAAAGGCGGAGAAAAAGAATGGAATTGACGACATTGACGAGTCTTCGAGTTCCGAAGCGCCTAGCAGCGGTGCAGCGACTCCGGTCGACATGACGTCGAAGCCGATACCCCGTGGGCCAACGATGATGGCAGGTGGGAGGCGAAGGAAGGCGGCCGCCCGCAAGCTGCCTGAAAAGAAGGCGAAGGATGCAGAGGCATCGACAGAGACTTGATGAACTTTTATTTTACGCGAGTAATATAATGGTAATACTATGTTTGGCATGCCGGAGACCCGAGGTTTTCCTAAGCCAGGCTAGGGTTAATCTGTTGAGGATGAACGGGTGCATATGCTGCTGCTGGGCTATGCGCTGTCCAGTGTCCCCCAACAAATTGTTGAGGATGGGGACCAAGCGTGAGAATAAGGCGAGTTTGACCAGACCGCGCATATATGCACACGGAGGCGGACCGCCGCAGAGCGCTTGGGCGCTGCGCTAAAAGGACTCAGGAGAGGCAGCTGATGGTCGTTAGGCGACATCGGCCGCTGGCTCGTCAAGCTCGAGGGGGTCAGCCTTCTGAAGCGGCTTCATTCGGGCGAGTAGGGGACAGGCCGCAGACCGCAAGCTGAGGCTGAGCGATGGCATGGAACAGAAAGTTAAATACATACAGTCCTACACTAGGGCCGTGCCTGGGCTTATCGGCCCAATGGAGTCCGTTGTTTATCCCTGGTACAAACACCTCGTTAAATACTTTTTATACCCTTTTTCACGCTTCATCGAGCTTAAACTCCTGCTGTTCTCCTCCTCCTCCTTCTCCTCTTCATCCTTTCTTCGTTTCTCTACTCACCATGGCCACCACCGAGACCTACAGAGCAGATCTCCTCGCTCACTACCTTGCCCTTCCCCAGGGCGACAAGGTCCAGGCTGAGTGTATGCGCCTCCTTCTCTCCTGACTCTCCATATGGTCTCATCAAATGACTTGCTCTTCCAGATGTCTGGATCGATGGTGATGGCGAGCTGCGTTCCAAGACCACTGTGAGTGGTACACCGCGCCCCTTGCGTGCTCTGTCCTGTGCTTCGGCCAAGTCCGATGTGTAACTCATGCCCATTCTGTTAGACCGTCGACAAAAAGGTCACCGACATAAGCCAGCTTCGCCAGTGGGACTTTGACGGTTCCTCAACGAACCAGGCCGTCGGCCATGACTCCGATATCTACCTCCGCGCGGCGGCCATTTTCAAGGACCCCTTCCGCGGTGGTGACAACATCCTCGTCATGTCCGAAACGTACAACAACGATGGTACCCCTAACAAGACGAACCACCGTGCCGCGGCGAAGAAGTCTATGGAGGCTGCCGCAGCCGAAGTGCCGTGGTTCGGTCTCGAGCAGGAGTACACTTTGATGGGAATGGACGGCAGGCCGTACGGTTGGCCAGTAGGAGGCTTCCCCGGTCCTCAAGGACCTTACTACTGCGGTGCTGGTGCGCTTAGTTCGGGTTTCAAACATCAAGGTCCTTCTTTCTGACCCGTTTTTTCCCTACTAGGCGCTGGCAAGGTGTTCGCCCGTGACCTCATCGAGGCCCACTACCGCGCATGCCTGTATGCGGGTGTCAACATCTCCGGTATCAACGCAGAAGTTATGCCTTCTCAGTGGGAGTTCCAAGTCGGCCCTTGTGAAGGTATCTCGATGGGTGACCACCTTTGGATGGCCCGTTACCTCCTCGTCCGCATCGCGGAGCAGTGGGGTGTCAAGGTATCCTTCCACCCAAAGCCTCTCCCGGGAGACTGGAACGGCGCTGGATGCCACACCAACTTCTCCACAAAGGCTATGCGCGAGCCGGGAGGATTTGACGTTATCAAGAGCGCCGTTGACAAGCTTTCGAAGCGCCACAACGAGCACATCGCCGTCTACGGTGCTGACAACGAGCTCCGTCTCACAGGCCGTCACGAAACCGGACATATCTCCCAGTTCTCATCAGGTGTCGCCAACCGTGGTGCATCCATTCGCATCCCTCGTCACGTCGCAACAAAAGGCTATGGTTACCTCGAGGACAGGCGCCCTGCCTCCAACATCGGTCAGTGCTAATGATCTCTACCTCTGATTGCACGCTGATCTAAACTGCGCGTTTCATTACAGACCCTTACCAGGTCACCGCTATTATTGTAGAGACTGTTTGCCTTACAAACTAAACTGTAAGGGGTTGTATTTAGCGAGGGATGATATCTTGTGTGCTTATTACAAAACAAATGAAATGTGGATTATATTCTTTTTCTTTGCATCTTTAGCCTTGTTTATGTTCCTCTCAGAGATGATTACCAAGCAATTGCAATGGTGTTTCCAAGTGTCTTTGGTCAGCCTCGCCGTGCATTATGACTGCTTCCTCCTTGCTAAGCCCGACGACTGCTTGACTTTGAATCATGTCGGCAGACACCAAGATTACACTCCCAGCCTTTCTTAAGATCCTTTCCAGCGCTAGTGTGCCCATGCCAAAAGCGATGATGCTTGCTTCAAAAATGTACTACCTGACGCCTCGTCCAATCCGCGGAGATGCTAATTTACTTGTGCGGGGTTTGACCCGTTAGATATAAAACACACAACACTCCCACAGAACTCGGAAGTCTGACAGACGCGCAGCTAATTGCCATGGGCGTCGATGCCAAGGAAGACAGGAAGGTAGCGCTGGCCGCGTTCAGGAAGGCGGGTTACAAGCCGACAGGTGCGGCCGCTCTGGCTGCAGGTGGGAGCCTGGCTACCAAGAGTAACGCGGGCGCTGGGCCGTCGCGCATAGGCAAGGTCGGTCAATTCTCACCCAGAGAAGCACACGTTCGCGGGCAACGCTGAAAACGCATGTGGTTTATGTGAAGGTGAAACAGAGTTCACCCGCGAAGAAGCGAAAGCGCGACGACAACCTGAACGAGCTTCTCCCCAGCGGGCCGCGGGACGAGGGTGCATCCCTCGGCAGCTTCGAGTTCAACGAAGTCAGGGACGAAGAGGTGGGTCGCTGAGCTTGTCAATTGTTGCCGGCTTCTCCGTGTCGGGTCAAGGAGCGATCTCACTATGTTATCTTAGTCGCTGCGGACCAAGTCCGCTGTGGTAAACCGGGCTCCTGTCATGACGGCATGGGCGACCGTCGTGGCAGAACGCCTGGGCTTCAAGCGGGAGGAGGCGTTAAGCATAGGTAATTACTTGCAGTGGACGCGATGTTACACTTCAGCCCTGATCCATTCTCGCAGCATCCGCGTACACCGAGATGAACGCCATCTCGAAGGGCGTGTCAATGGGGGTGTTCAAACAGAGTAAGGGGAGAGGATTAGAACTCATGAAGGGCGAGTCGCAGCCATACGTCGACCTGATGGGCAGGCGGTACGTGCACACGGTTGTCATTCTGTCCGGCTGAATACGCAATACATGTCCCTTGCGTTTGATTTGGTCAGGATGTAAGTGCGTCATCGCTTTCTTCGTGCCGCCCGTTCACGCTTTAACACAACAGACCGGTCTACGCGAATCGGTCCTCCGAATGGCGCGCACTCGTGAAGGGCGAGCCCGTCGAGCCCACGTCAGCTTTCGCATACGTCTCCCGTGCATTCCGCCAAACCCTCCCATTCATCATGGGTGCTATGCGTCTCCTCGCGGAGACATTCCCGCCTCCGGAATTGAACGAAAAAGGCTTCGGGCTGTATGCAGAGTTCAGGCCTGAGGTGGATGGCTGGGGGAAGCGCGCGGAGATGCGTTGCGCAGCAATCCTCGGCCTTCGGAAGACATATACAATCGAGCAAGCGGAAAGAGCAGAATTAACAGACGAGAATTCCGCGGATGGCGCGGACAGGAACATTGTCCGGATCGCAACGGTCGAAGAGATTGATGCGAATGCGGAAGAACCATCTCACAAAAGAGTGAAGCAAATGTCAGTGGAAGAATATGAAGCATTACTTGACGCAGAGGATGATGGTTTGATCTATGACGGCGACTATTAGTAGTCCTTTGACGTAGAATCTAGCGAATATCCGCGCAAGTTCCCGGGTACAAGAAGATCTATTTACCTCACGTCTAAGAAATCTAGCTTTTATGATTGAACATGTTGGCGTTATCCAGTCCTTAGAGCAAAGGAAATATGAGGAACTACCGGTCATCTATCTGTAGCAGCGCACACTCAAAGCTTTTTGATAATCGCCGAAGTGAAATCGGATGTTGTTGCCGAGCCTGTCGGGTCAATAACGTGAAAACGCGTTTATAAGCTCACAAAAGGGTCACCCACCGCCCATGTCGGCTGTCCTGACGTTGCCCTCATCAATGACGCTGAAGGTCGCACTGGCAATGGTATTTGCGAGATGGTCGAGACTGTTGCACCCATTTCGTTAGCGGCACAATTATGCACAAATCAGAATCAATTTCGCCCGTACCCGAGGTGACGAAGCATCATGGTCGCACTGAGAATCATGGCAGTGGGGTTGGCCTTGTTGGTGCCCATGAGATCCTTGGCAACATGACGACATCCAGGCTCAAAGAGCGCGTATTCCTGTACATAGAAAGTATTAGAGATATCGCAAAAAACAATTGTTGACTTTATATACGCACGCGACCGACATTGCAGCCCGGCACAATGCCTGGCCCGCCAACAAGCGCTGCGCCAATGTTCGAAACAATTGCGCCATAAAGATTTGGCATGACCATCACGTCAAACTGACCGGGCTTCGCTACAAGCTGCATAGACCTTTGTTATCCAATGGACGCTTTAGAATCGCAAGTAAAAATCGGAAGAGAAGTGGTCCCACGTGTTGTCAACAATCATGTCGTTCGCGACGATACCGGTGCTCTTGTACTCCTCCGCCACTTGGCGGAAAGTGTTAAGGAAAAGACCATCACCGAGCTTCATGATATTCGCCTTGTGTACGCAGGTAACTTTCTGCCGTCATAAAAATTGATAAATAGAACAAAGAGGACATTCGGAAAAGCACGACTTCAAACCTTGCGGTTGTTCTTCAGCGCAAAATCAAAAGCGAAACGCGCAATCCGCTCCGCCTTCTTTCTCGTCGAAACTTTCAAGCTCTCGACAACACCGGGATAACTTTGATGTTCCAACCCAGAGTATTCACCCTCCGTATTTTCTCGGATAATGGCGAAGTCGACGTTCGAATGACGAGTGGGGAAGCCAGGGAGGGACTTGCACAGGACAACAGAGGCATAGATGTCGAGCTGCTGACGCATAGCGACGTTCCACGAGATGTGGCCAGTAGTCGAGATGGGAGTGAAGAGAATACCTAACCTTCCACGTAAGTTCAACGACCAATGAATGTGCTGTTTTCCGTGTACGCACCCTTCAGGCCCACCCTGTTGCGCTTGAGGCTCTCCATAGCCTGCTTGAACAAGTCCTCACCTGTAGAGGACATACCGGAAACATTATACTGGTCCCACTCAATGGGCGCATTCACAGCCTCAAAAATCTCTTTGACCGAGTCGGTGATCTCTGCGCCAACGCCATCACCCGGGATAAGCGTCACCTGCAATCCATTGGGTTCAGTAAAAAATGCATAATTTAGATAACAACCCGAGACTTACGGTATAGACACCACCGTACTTGGTTGGCTGCTGCTTCCAAGCTCAGGGCCTTTTCTGTCGCCCGAAGATGACAGCTACTCACTCTCTGAATGACACTCGGAAAACCTGCCGAGAGGGTCGTTGCATGACGCTACAGTGGAAAAATATCAATGTCAATTATTCGAGGAAAGGGCACAGAAGGGGAGCTCACTGCTTGGGACGCCGTGCGAGCAATGCTTGAGACTGTGGAACGTAACATGTCGGAGGGGGAGGAAGGACGGAAGAACGAAGAACAAAATTGAGGCGCGTCAGATTGCTGGCCTTCGTCACCGGTCACGTCCGAGTCCCCGATCTCCGACGGGCAACAGCAAATCGCGTGCTTGTCAGCCTTGGATCATCTCCTTAGACTACACCCACCACAAGTGAGAGCGACGAACGTAATTCGTGTCTAACCGTCGTTTGCTTCGGTCGTCTCAACGATGGGTGCAATGCTACAGGACATCTCTGAGTCGCCACCACCCTTATACAAGCGCGACGCGTCTTTCTACGCTGTTCTGTTCTTCTTCGTAGGACCAATATGGAGTGTGGCGCCATCCCTCCTTGACCTTGAACCACCACCATCTCGGGGTTTTCTCACGGTTCACTTGTCTAGTCGACTCACTATGCATTAACTTGCAACTGTATTACATGCAGAGCAGCTTGCTTAGCATGCCTCCTCCACTTAGTACAGGGTATAGTCGTCACAAGGACATATGTTGTCCCAGACACTGGAAGGGCTTTTAGGATGGAGGGCCTCAGAAACAACAACTCGGACATCACTCTCATTTCTCCAACTCGTCCTCCTCTTCTCAGAGATGGCATCACATGGTCTTTACCCCCCCCCATCACACACACACACATCATACCCAGCCAGAGATGGCACCATTCGGTCTTTAACCCCCACACACACACACACCTCATACTCAGCAGATCGCATGCAATGGACTTTTGGACCAAGGGTTGGCTTAGAGGGGGCATGGGTTGGGGGAGGTGAATTCCGGATGGTAAGCCATACCCGCATGCCGGACCCTTTGGATCCTTCACACTATCACACTTCACACCCGACATCATCCGACAACAAACATAAATAAGGGAGGATGGACCGGATCAGCGAAATCCCAGAACACTGACGTCACAGCATATCCATTGGACGACACGACACAGCTTCCAATGAAGCCCGAATGTATATCTCACGTGGAGTATAAACGCCAAAGGGAGGTAGACACCTTTGCCATCCGTCAAATACCAGGAATCGGTTGGAACCTCGATGTAGGCCTATAGTTAATACACTGGGCTGACAAGTAATTATCGCCAACATGCCCCTCTCGGGGGGTAGTGGGAACTTTCGAGAGCCTCGTTGGGAACCTTGCGCACACTTGGGGGGAAGGTTTTATAGGCGGTTACTGATTTTGACTTCTTTTTTCTCTTCCTTCTCCACTTCCTAGCTGATTAAGTTAATCCTTCCTTCACCCATACCCCGCCTAAAACCAGGAAATTCACAACTTGCAGTTGCTCCTCTAACCAAAAATATGAAACCTCGTTTGTGTATTTAGCCTTAGGAGACTTGTGGTCAACCTCACTAATCCTGGCACCGCGCCTTTCCCAGTTGTGCATTTGCTTATTAATGTAGCTAGTCTATATAGCGGTGTAGGATGTACGGATATAGCGGTATATAAATATTAGATTAAAAAAATAAAAAATAAAATGGAGTGTGGCGCCAGCGTCATGGGCTTATGTCCTTTACGGCGTCCCCGATCTCAAGGTGCTATCTTACTCATTAAAGGGTCAAATCCTTTTTGCGCTTGCGCTCTGTGAAGTAAGATTCGGTGCACACCGTGGTCAATCGGACAGATGCTAATATCTCCTAGGTGTTATTTAGCATATATTACTATGTCTTGACCCGACGTATATCTGGTCCATCACCCAATCCTCCGACAAATCTAGCAGAAATACAGGACGCGTTTCAGCGCGTTCTAAAGTCAGGCCTAACTTCTGTCGTCGAGGATAGCGGAAATGAAGAATATAAAGGAGTCGATAGGTCAGGCAGCCCCGCCGCTGTCGTCGAAAGACTGGAATGCCACGAGGAGCGTGCCATCGACTTCAGAAATCGTCTGCGAACATGGTACGCTCAGCTGTTGAATAGCTAATTTCTACAAGCTTATCGCCATCAGGTTTGGAAAGGTCCCTTGGTCTCATATTCGCGTGGAACATGTACACCGATGGCTTTACTGGTCCACCTTCAATGCTCCACTTCCATCCCAGGACAAAATTCCACATTCGCATCGAGTAGTCCTTGAAGAGGCTACAGAACTTCTCGAGAGACGCATCGGCTGCAAAATTCCCACCGGTTCTAACCCGTCCGTAAGGACACTCCTACTCACCATCGACCCCGTGAATGTCCTGTCGCGACCTCTTTTGTGGTACATTTTCGTAAAAGTTGCAAACGCTTATTTACGAACATGGTATGAAATGAACTATGGTTTAATATATGGGCGCTTTAATGATCTAGAGTGGGTGCACTACGTATGAGTTGTCTTGATGGTGACGTTCTTACACCGACTTTCCTAGATACCTCCTTCATGTCCCTTCCGGGTATAACCGGAAGACAGGCCCAGATCCTGTGGTCTTTCTTCATGGACTGAGTCTCGGAGTATTCCAGTATCAGAGGGTGCTCTCGCATATACTCAAAGAACTCCCACATATTCCCCTTCTGATACCCTTACAACCTCAAATATCCCAGGACATTTTTCACCCGCGTTTTTTGCGTCCCATGTCTCGGCACGAGAAAGTAGCCTGCTTGGCCGGCCTTTTAGATAGATTGGGGTGGGCAGGTCCTTCACTTAAAGGTGCACACGGTGTCACCCTTTTGAGCCACTCAAAGTACATACACGTTTCTCTTTTCCCTTTTTCCATTACTGACACGATCATAC
Organism: Coniferiporia sulphurascens; assembly: GCA_002794785.1. Classification (NCBI taxonomy): domain Eukaryota; kingdom Fungi; phylum Basidiomycota; class Agaricomycetes; order Hymenochaetales; family Hymenochaetaceae; genus Coniferiporia; species Coniferiporia sulphurascens. The sequence continues at coordinate 1,507,425 of NBBA01000005.1, forward strand.
AGCGGCTCGTACTCACACGCATGGATGATCAAGTCCTTTCCGGAATATATCACACGATCTTGCTTTGTAGATCCAGTCACGTTCTGCTCATGGGAAGGCGATGTTTGTTTTAATTTCATATACCGCACTTGCACGACTGGCGTCGAGCTCGTCATCCGTTATTTCGTTGGCACGGAGCTCGGTGTGGCAAACCTCTTACAGCGTCACTTCGACTGGCTCAGCAATACGCTTTGGTTAGAGGAGATTCCAAACGTGGGTGACTCAAGTCGCACTCTGTTTTTGCTAGGCGGAAAAGACTCTATAGTTGATGCGAAGGCAAGTTTTTAGTAAAAGCTGTCGAAATATTTACTCATCTCCGATCTAGCGAGTAAGAAAATACCTGACATCTCACGGTGTGGGGAGTGGACTATGGTACGATCCCGAGGGCCTCCATGGGCAGTCGCTGCTTGTTGGATCACGTGGGATCGACATGGTCGTCGAGTGGATTAAGAGAAAACCGGATACAAAGAATTGAACGGCTTAATCCGTAATGTAGGTATTATTATTGCTTGTATTTAATGGATGTTCAAGTCCCCCCTCTCCAGTTCACTTCTACTCTCTTTTAGAACGGGTCGAAAGCCGACAGACATCGCATGTTGAAAATATCCTCCATTATTGTACATCTCCCGTCATTTATAGACAAGTCCCTGACACCGATGCCTGCATGTTGATTATTTTAGTGCTTAGCCACTACATAAGGCTACAGAAAACGCATGTTTAGGATCTCACAGTAACAAAGCCCGGGGACTAAGAGAAGTCTTTCTGATAATTTGATCAAGATGTTCATACGTATGCTTGATATAGCGTAACGTCGGATCAGCTCCGTTGTTTACAAAATTGCGCCAGGATTAGTACGTAGTTGGCGAAAACTCGGTATCACAGTTGTTTTTAAAAGCGGAATTGCTTCAAATCCAGTCTTCTTTCTTCCACCCCGCCTAATTACATATCATGTCATATCCTCCTAAAGTCTTTACATTCTTCGCTGTCCCAGCTGACAAACTTTCCGCTCAGCGCTTTTGATGCGGCTAGCGATAGGCCAGCAACAACATGACCTACATCATCGGGCTTCACTAGCGTCCCCTCACTATGCGCGTTGATAAATTGTTCCATATCATCTTCCCGCAAGTGCGCTGGTCCAACAGTGCGTAATGTCTCTTGCATCTGAAATCATCATTTTGCATCGTTGTTTAGTCATATGACTTGGAGCGTTTTTTAGAGTGTCTGCAAGAAAACTCACGGATGTATCGTCCTTACCGGGGCGGAGTGCAACGGACACAATATCCGGTTCTTCGTTGGCAAGTGTACTGTATCTGGTTCAAGCGACCGGAATTTTGGATGCAAGATACTTCAACTGACCGACAGAAGCTGTTCATTGCAGCCTTGCTCGCATTGTATACTCCCCAGGCCGCCATCCCAGAAACGGCTGCCCCTGAGCTGATAAACACGATGCGCCCGCCATGTCCGCTCTCGCGCAATGCTGGAAGTGCTGCCTGTGCCGTATACAGAAGCGAGAAGAAATTCAGTTCAAAATGTTCCCGCCAACTATCTGTGGTCGTGCTCGGTGCCCCGATACGACCGAGTGGCTCCAAAACACCAGCACTAAGCACGAGTGCGTCAATTTGCCGATAAGTATCAAGTACGAGACTGATAGCTGCGCGCACTGCCGGTTCGTCAGTTCTGTGGGCTCAAGTGTGCGTGAGTCCACGATGCATTTGCCGAACGTATAAGCATGTAACAAACACGTCAGCTTCAATCGCGAGCAGCGTGGAAGGGTGCTTTTGGGGCAGAGCAACTAGCTCGGGTGACCTAGACCTCGATATAGAGACAACGATGGCGCCGAATGACTCCAGCAGGACCGTCGCGGTTGCTAAACCGATTCCTCTAGATAAAAACAAAATTGATTTTTGACACATTTTCAATAGACGCACCACTTGCTCCTACTTTGACCCTCCTGTTATGACAACGACTGGCTTTTGTCGAGTGGACTCAGAGTGTTGCATGTCTATCGACCGTAAGCACGCTCGTCGGTTAGCAGTAACCTGCGATCAGTACTACAGTACTGGCGACGGTTGTGGTTGTGGCAGATCGCTTAGTCATCCCCCAAAATCTTGGTCCAATCGACGGACTTACAACTCTGCACCCACCATGGCCTTCCGCTTTGCTCGCATCGCCCCTGCCTTCGTTCGGCCTCGCACAGGCCCGTCCGTGGCCCGCAGACTGGCCTTTTCGCGTGGATATGCAACCCAAAGCGAGCACCGGGTTGGTCACAGCGGGTTGAATTAACTCGTATTTGCCAGCTCACACCTCGTCCTGGACAGATGACTGTTCGTGAAGCACTAAACACTGCCATGGAGGAGGAAATGCTTCGAGATGAAAATGTATTTATCTTGGGAGAGGAGGTCGCTCGCTACAATGGCGCTTACAAGGCAAATCACTTATTTTTATATCGCTGGATGCCATGAACTTATCACGTCGAATATAGGTTACGAAGGGTCTCCTAGACAAGTTCGGCGAGAAGCGTGTCGTCGACACGCCCATCACGGAAATGGGCTTCGCCGGTATTGCTGTCGGTGCTGCGTTGTCTGGTTTACGTCCGGTGTGAGGCTCTTACGCTGTTCACGGACAAGGCCGATTCTGACGTGATTGTTTGACTAGTTGCGAGTTTATGACCTTTAATTTTGCTATGCAAACTATCGACCAGATCGTAAACTCCGCTGGAAAGACGTACTATATGTCTGGTGGCAACGTTCCATGTCCCGTCGTTTTCCGTGGTCCTAACGGCGCAGCTGCCGGTGTCGCTGCACAACACTCGCAAGATTACGCGTCGTGGTATGGTCAAATTCCCGGTCTGAAGGTTGTGAGCCCATGGTCTGCAGAGGACTGCAAAGGCTTACTGAAGGTAAGTATACGCATCGTGGCATTTCATGCAAAGTGACGCGTGTTGATGGTCTCTTTTTCCTTTCTTTCAAGGCGGCTATCCGTGACCCCAATCCCATCGTGTTCCTAGAGAACGAGATGATGTATGGTGTAACCTTCCCAATGTCGCAGGAGGCGATGTCCGACAACTTCGTACTCCCTATTGGCAAGGCGAAGGTTGAACTTGAGGGCAGCGATGTTACGATTGTCGCACACAGTAAGATGGTGACGCACTCACTCGAGGCTGCTCAGGAGCTTGCAAAAGAGGGTATCAAGGCAGAGGTCATCAACCTTCGCAGCATTCGTCCGCTCGACATTGACACCATCAAGGCGTCCGTTAAGAAAACCAACCGGTCAGTATTACCTCTCTTAAAGGATATTTACCCGTAAATTGAAACTATTCCACAGCCTACTCATTGTTGAGGGAGGCTTCCCTGCATTTGGTGTCGGTAGCGAGATTTGCGCTCAGATAGTAGAGAGTGAGGCTTTCGACTACCTTGATGCGCCTGTTGAACGTGTTACCGGTGCTGATGTTCCCACTCCCGTAAGTCATGGGTTGAGCTATGTAATTTGCAACAGACTAAATTGATCTCTACCAGTATGCGACCAATCTTGAAGAATTGGCATTCCCGGATACTCCCCTCATCGTCAAGGTCGCCAAGCGCGCTTTGTACAGGACCAACTAGACACTCGGTATTTTACTCCTTTCGTCTATAGACTGTAGAACAAAGTTGTCTGTTTAATTACTACTATTCTCTACAACATCTTCGTCACAGCAATAAATGATGAATAATGCATTTCGCTCTGAACATCTCAAATCGGCACCATACTGACAGTATAGATCAACATCTGCCTCTCTGAGTCGGTTGCAATATTTGAGTCTAGAAACGTGATGTTCATTGCTTGTAGAACACCAAGCAATGCGCTCAGAGTAGCACGATCGATGAATTTGGTCGCAGCGCGGAAACGGTTATGTATAGCAATTTCTACTAAAAACAGTGGGATAAATTCAGAGCCATTTCTCTGACTCCTAAACGTTTACTATATCTGTCACATCTGTCAAGGTAAACATCCTTCAAATCACTGAGGTTTTAGGAAAGATGAAAGATTTCAGCAATAGCCCAAAAGCGTGATAAAAACCCCTTTCGCAATACCCACTATTTTTTAAATCATACGCTGTTCTGCAGACGTATGCGCACAGCGTGTGCATGCGCTCCCAGACCCTCACGATCGGCCAATGTGGCAACTACTGGGCCCAGCTTCCGAAGCCCTTCAAGAGTGATCTCCTGAGAGGTGATGTGTTTTTGGAAGGACTGGGTGTTAACACCGCTGAATTGACGAGCATAGCCATTCGTCGGGAGAGTGTGGTTAGTGCCAGAGGCATAGTCTCCGCAGCTGCAAAATTTGAAATAAGAGAATTGTTTGATACAATATAAAGTAAATGTACCTCTCGGGAGTGTACGGTCCGACAAATACGCTTCCAGCATTCTGAACCTTCGCAACGACGTCGGATGCCCTCTCGAGATGGAGAATGAGGTGCTCTGGCGCATAGTCATTTGAAAATGCAAGCGCTTCGTCTACGGTGGACGCTTGCACAATCAAACTCTTCGGTATTGACCCGCGGATAATTTCCACACGTGAGAGAGCCCTTGCCTGCTTGTCAACTTCATATTCTATCTCCGCAAGGTGCTCTGAAGAGAGCTCAACAGCAACAAGCACAACCTGAGAATCGATGCCGTGTTCGGCCTGCGATAATAGATCGGCAGCCACAAACGCCGCATTCGCTGTGTGGTCTGCAATGACCTGGGGAACGTTTTCAGCTGACCTTCCGAAGAATTTTGTAGGCTAAGAGTAACAACTCACCAAAACTTCGGAGGGCCCAGCGGGCATATCAATAGACACAAGCGCGTCCGTATCATTCTGCACGAGCATTTTCGCAGCTGTCACCCACTGGTTCCCCGGTCCAAATATTTTGTCCACTTTCGGCACAGTCTCTGTCCCATACGCAAGAGCTGCAATCGCCTGGGCACCCCCAGCCATCAGGATTGCGGATGCACCTATAAGCTTCGCGACGTACATAACCTCAGGAGAGATGCTTCCATCGGAACGTGGTGGAGTCGCGAGTACTATTTCTTTGCAGCCAGCGACCTGAGCGGGAATACCGAGCATGAGCGCCGTCGACGGAAGGACAGCTGTCCCCCCAGGTACATAGAGGCCAACGCGTGCTATCGGCCGCGCAAAGCGTGAGCAGACAACGCCCGGACTCGTCTCGACAATAAGAGTGACTCCATCAGTCTGCGCCGCGTGAAATTTGTAGATGTTTGCGTACGCGGTGTCGATCGCAGCGCGTACATCATCGGGAAGTACCATGCTCTCTGCGGCATATGGCGGAAGGAGTACGGGCGATGGGAGTGTCGCTTTGTCAAACTTGGCAGTAAACCCAAGCAATGCTGTATCCCCGCCTGTGCGGACAGAGTCAACAATAGGCTTCACTTTGGCTATCATTTCGTCCGACCTGAGAACGGGACGCTTGAGAAGTTCCGCACGTGGGGCGGAAGAAATACCAGCAAGGGAAATACTACGCATCCGAATGGGCTCATCGACCGTTAGCCTCGGGGTTTCAGTTGGGAGTGTGGCTTTATTTGTCTGAACGGTCGTCGACCACTGTGGCTTTGCGTCGCCTTGTCTACGGGTGACCTTTTTCGCTTTTTTATCTAGGTTTTGTTCGATATCTGCAATACAGACGCCAGAGGAGACACATCGGGTGAGCGCAAAGTAAATGAGGTCCGCCGCTTCAAAGGCCACCTGCTCCTTACTCTCTGCAGTGCATAGTTCGTCTGCTTCCTCCATAATTTTCGCACGCAACAACTCGGGATCCTTGAAAAGTCTCCTGGTATAAGAACCCTCTGGCGCCGATTCCAAGCGCGACTGTAGCATTTTCTCAAGCGCCGACAAACCAGAAAGATGTCCGAAACAAGAAGCGCGTTCGAGATGACAAAAGCCCTTGCCGTGTTGAATCACACTGAATTCGAGACTGTCCGAATCGCAGTCCAGGACGATTTTTATGACATTTTGCGTGGCTCCAGAGGTTTCGCCCTTTTTCCAAAGCCCATGTTTTCGACTCTGATACACTCCAGCTCCTGACAAAATGCTTTCTTTTACGGACTCTGCCGATGAGTAGACGAGACCCAACGATTTCCCGCCCTGCAAGAAGGAAGAAACTATGGTCGGAAACAAGCCATCCGGGCGGTCGCTAGAGACGGGAGCCAGAAAAGCATCGGCTATGTTCAGGCAAGATGAAGACGATTCCGAAGTTGTGAGCTGCGAAGTCGGAATAGCCAGCGTCGCGCCTGAACTCTTTAACTGGCGGATGGTTGAGAGGGACGGCGGTGATGATGACGTCGACTGTATATAGATAGCCGAGCCTGTGAAGAACCGGGAGACGGAAGACACAAGCTCCGGGTCCGATGCAGGCGTCCTCACCCATACACCAGACACGCCTAAGCGAAGCTTGTCCGGTACCGCGCTCACGTTGGCGACGTCCAAAAGCAATACAAGCCTCTCGGCAGGCAGCACACCGACCAACTCGACAGCGCGCTCAAGAGGGAGCACTACTTTTTCGGCGCCATTATCGAGCCAGGAAACGACGTCGTCCGGATGCACTGGCGAGTCATGATCAACGAGAACGAAATAGGACGTGTGAGCGGGAAGAGATCGCGGGGATGCAGTAAGCGCGGGAAGGATGAGGGTGGCGATCCTGGCAAGGGATGCGACGGTCGCGGAATCATCGTTATCGACAAGGGCGACAAAGGACATCCTCAGGTTGTTCGCGGGGTACGTCGACTCGTCTGAGTGCTGGTACTACTTGGCAGACTATATGCATGTGACTCGGCCAAAGCGTGACGGTCCGAAGTCACTATAATCACAAATCCGATCTACTACCACAGGGGTGTTGATAACCAACTAAACGCTTCTAATACCAGTAAAGAGCTGCCCCAAGGTGTATAGGGTTTGATCGATTTTGATTAGTGCTATTGTCGTCTGAATACCGAAGTTGGAGCCTGTCAGGTCCTCCTTAGTCCCGTTCGTTGTTCTAAGTCATCCCCTTCTTCTTTCTCCTTTGTCCACGACGTTGCCCCTTCAAAGCCCTACCCCCCCTCGCGCGCAGCCAGCGATATTTACCTCCTGACCTCTTGCAATGCCCCCCAGAATATCGCCATCGACCTCCAGAGCCGGCGGGAGAGGCGGTACACAGACTCGGGGAGGACCGCCACGGGGTGGAGGAGGCCCTCTGCAAGACGCTGTCCCGCCGTCCGCGAGTGCGCATATTACGACAATCGGCGTAAAGCGTCAACAATACGGTACCGCGGGCGTCGCACGTACAGTTCTTACAAACCACTTCCCCATTTCAATCCCTCAAGGAGTTATTTCCCATTATGACGGTAAAGTCACCACGCATTCCTAATAGTTTGTTTTTCTTCTAAATTTATGCTTCGCTCCACAGTTGGTACGTGTAAATGCTCTCGCCTCGTCGCGTATCCTCTAACTTTGCAAATCATAGTCATAACTCCGTCCGAAAAGATCCTCCCTGCACGTTTAAATATGGACCTCATAAAACACTTGCAAGATAATGTTGCGCCTGAGATATTTAAACCAAGAGCAGTTTACGATGGACGTAAGAACCTATTTGCCGCCTCCACCCTCAAGTTTCCGTCTGGAGAGGATCACTTTGAGGTACAGTACAATCGATAAATTTCACCATTTATTTATGTTTTCCCTGTAGTTTGATGTGACGCTCTCAGACACCAGAACGTCTGATACTCAGCGAGGCTCGGACAGAGGACCAAAGATGTACAAAATCCGACTTAACAAAGTTGCCGAAATAAATCCAATGTGATTGTCTGCTTTCTTTTAATTCTAAGCTGGCACTGATTTCGTCATAACCAGCGTTCTGGAGCGTTTTCTTGACGGGAAACAGTCACACGACAATGACGTATTAACGGCTATAACTGTGAGCCCTTACTTTCGCTCTATCTATAGCCCATTACGGCTTCTTCCTATAGAGTAGCAACAAATTCAACTGAAGGCGTTCGTTTCAAACAGGCGCTGAATGTCGTCGTGCGAATGGAACCGACCCAGTCCGTCGTTCATGTGTTAAACGCGTTTTCCGTTTACTGACTTTAAATACCAATCGTTAGAAAATACCCATTTAATGTTCGATCCTTTTTCACTCAGCAGGAGAAAAAGGACATTGGACTAGGCATAGAACTATGGAGGGGATACTTCCAGTAAGAGCTATGTCTCTGTGTTCGTCATTTATGACACAACGATTCGGCCACAGGTCTGTACGGCCAGCATCCGGTAAAATGCTAATTAATATCGACATCAGCACGGGCGCTATGCAAGTACCGTCTGAACACAAATGATTAATATTGATTATATATTATGATAGGTACAAGCCGGGCCCTCTTATCGATTTATGCCTCGAATTTGTGGAAAGGTCTGGCCAACCCTTAATACTTGCTCAAAAGCGGAATTTCCCGGAGCGCGAGCGTCTGCGTCTGCAGCGCTTCATATCGGGAATTAGGGTCAATACGACTCACACCGACGAAACGGGACGAGTTTCTAAAACCCCACGCGTTGTGAAGAAACTAAGTTTTGCTGGCGCGGCAGACCTCCAGTTCAAAACTAGAGACGGTGGCACGATGAGAGTTGCAGACTACTTCAAGCGGATTACCGGCAGACCTTTGGCGTATCCAGATCTACCGTGCGTTGAGGTGGGCTCAGGGGCTCTTCTTCCGCTGGAGCTTTGTGTTGTCCCTCCCGGGCAAATCATGCGGAAACAAGTTCCGCCACAATTAACGAAGAGCGTTCTGGAATTTGCAACAAAACGCCCTCCGGAACGTTTGAACAGCATACGCAATGGTCTCAGTGTACTCAACTATGGGCAATCAGATTATGTGCGCCAGTTTGGTATGCATATGGAGCCTAACGCGGGCCCGCTCAAGGTGTCGGCACGCATTCTCCCGCCGCCATCCTTGCGCTATGGGCAGGGAAGTCGTCAAATCACAGCTGTACGCAGTTCACGTGTTCGTCGATTCCGTCATTCATACTGATGGGTTGTTTAAGGTCCCGCGCGAAGGCGCGTGGAACGTAAGAACCTTGGAAAAGATGACGAAACGTTTAGTAACTTGTATCATAGATGATCGATAGGCGCTTTTATCGACCTGCGGAAATTAAAGGGTGGATCGTAGTCGTTTACGAACGCCAGCAACGCTTCACTCAGGAGGCAGCTCAAAACATGATCGACGGTCTGCTTTCTAGCTTCCGTGATGTCGGTGAGCTTAGTGTAGTCAAATGGCGTGGTTTCAACTCTCCTGACTATGCGGAAGGCATCGCCTGTCCTGATACGAAACCGCTCATTAGGTACGAAAGTGGTCAAGGCAAAATTGTTGATGTACAATTCCATATCGCTTTTCTCATGACCAAAGCTAATCCAATATTTAGCAATTACGAGCGGCGGGGCAGGAGTACAATAAAGTGCGCAGGGTCTTCCCTTCACTTATAGTCGCTGTTCTCCCTGAAGGGGGGACAGACATCTACACGAGTATTAAACAGTGCGTGTTTTCCTTCGTTACCAAATCACTTTATTTAGGTATTCTTACACCTACAGCTTTGGTGACTGCGTCGTAATGATCATCTTATCCATCATTGCTAGTTTTCTGTGGTGTATTCACATATTCATTACAGGCAGGTGTGGCCACACAATGCCTCAAGAGCAATAAGTGCTATAAAGCAAAACTGCAGTATTATGCCAATGTCTGCTTGAAGTACGTGATTTATTCGTTGTACATAAAGACTTCTTATCAAATTGCGTCCAGAATTAATGTCAAGCTTGGCGGGATAAACACGATCCCTGATCCCTCTTCTGTCCGGTACTTGACCGACCAGGCCAACCCAACAATCGTAATGGGCGCCGACGTTGTTCACCCCGCGCCTGGTTCAGAGGGCCGCCCATCATTTACGTCTGTGGTCGGGAATGTTGATTCCGATACATCGAAGTACATTGCGACGACGCGTGTGCAAACATCCAGAAGGGAGATGATCGATGATTTAGAAGAGATGGTCGTGGTGCGTCTGATTCCGCGGTTCGGTGTGGATACCTCTACTGATGGGTTTGCATTGACAGCATATCCTGGATATGTTCAGGAAATATCGTAGGAATATTGAAAAAAAACCTAACTTTGAACCAAAACGAATTCTGTTCTATCGAGGTGCGTCTTGTCCTGCTCACTAAAAGTGATAATTTTTTGTGATACCATTCGTCAAGATGGAGTATCCGAGGGACAATTTCAGCAAGTGATTGAGTATGGTATGCATCTGCTTATGACCCCCAGCGATTTGATGAAATTCTGACAACGAATAATCACATAGAAGTCCCAAAGTTACGAGGTAAACCCAACTTAAGGCGCTCAAGACTATGGATACTCTAACTGTTCGGTAGATGCATGCAAGAAACTAGGAATAAATCCCTTACCGAAGATCACCGTAATCGTTGTTGGCAAACGGTGACCTTAACCTTAATCATATGATCATATTTCTTCCTGCGAGTCCTGACATTCTGTCAGACACCATGTTCGCTTCTTTCCTATGACTCCCGGTGAGGCGGACAAGTCCGGAAATTGTCCCGCGGGCACTGTTGTGGATCGCGATGTCACAAACCCGGCGGAATTCGACTTCTACTTGCAGAGCCATGGAGGACTTCTCGGCACGAGTCGTCCGGCACATTACAATGTCCTGCTAGACGAGAATGGTTTTACGTCAGTATTCATACCATGTCCGCTGCCTCACTAGTAAATTTCCTGTCTGAAATCTTGTGGTTGCAGACCCGATGGGATTCAACAGCTATCGTTTGCATTGTGTCATGTCTATGCACGCTCGACTCGCTCGGTATCTATCCCGGCGCCAGTATATTGTAAGTCAATATTCGTGTTTGGATATGGAGCTGTACACTAACTATAAACGTAGATGCGGACATAGTTTGCTCGAGGGCAAAGAACCATTTCGATCCACAAGCTACCGACGGGTTCAATTTCTCGGACTCTGCGACGCAGTTAGATGATCAACAGGCTAATACAACTCTTGAATCTTATAGGAAAAACTTCAAAAACCTTCACAGCACTACGGCTCTGTCTATGTACTTTTCTTAGACTTGTTCAGTCTGTTTGGGCAGGAATACATACATAGCCGTTTTTTCCTTAACGAATTCCTTTCGAGTTGTCTTTGTACATACTGTACTAGTACTGTTGAGAAACGTTCACTCTGTAGTGCATACTGATCCGCTTTAAGCTAGTAATTAGGGGTCATCAGAGCTGTGTTCAAAGCCTTGTTAAAGGCGTGTTTGAGTTTTTGTTGAGCGGTCAAAACAGAGCCTTAAACATATTTAAGCTTTGATGTCCACGACCTGAACGCTGGTTTAAGACTTTGTTTCCAGTTGACACGTAAATCCCGGTACCTCGGCAGAAATGGATTTATAATATTACATAACAGAATAGTCACATTGCACAACCTTTTCGGTCCCAATGATTAAACAAATTACGACGGATTAGACACAATTCACCAAAAAAGCCTTCAAGAGACAGAAATGAGTGATTTATAGATTTCAATTTGAGACGATTTAGCCCGTAAGATCAGCTTACAGAAAATCGGACTTGAAATCCAACCCAAATTAAAATTTAACCTTGTTTAAGTTCACGGCTTAAACAGCGAAACGAGAAATGTTCGCTTGTTTTGCTGTTTAGTAAGGGCAAGAACCACAGCTTGTACGTTGACTTAAACACGGCCCTAAACAAGGCTTTAGACACAGCTCTGATAACCCCTAACCCTTTCTCCTCGTCATAGTACGAGTTAGTGAGGCGTGTTGGACGCAAAAGAAATCATACCAGCCTGAGCTAATCTGTGGCCTGCAGGGGAAGAATTCGAACGTGCCATACCATTGACGACACCTCAGCATCCGCGGGATTGCAAACATCATGTAGTACTGCTCAAGATGAGTTTCCAGGGTGCACTGGATGTACAGACATTACAGAAATATAGCTGCAACAGCAATTCTGTCGCATCGCAAATTAAGGCAATAAAGTAAACTACAGTAGTTCATCTAGGGCGAAATAGATCGGATAGATGCAAAGTGTCCCTTTTGAGCTTGTGATGCGAAAATGGACTCTCTGTATGACCCTGATTCCGACTGGTCAACCAATTTGCAACCCATGAGACGGACGACGCCATCTCCGCCACCAATTCCCAATAGCATTTCGTGAGGATGGAACGCGAGGCTCGATAAGCTGGCAATTGAAAGCGAGGAAGTATCTCGCTGCGGCGGGTGGTGAAGCCCCGAAGGTAAGGACAGCCGGGATAACAGTGAAGGCTGATTAGGTGGAAGCGCATGCAGTGAATGAACCAGGGTGCTTTGATGTCTCCAACGCAAAGGAGAAATTGTGGCGGATCTGTGTCAAGGAGACGGATACATAAATCAAGTGGAAACAAAACGAAACTTTGAATGTGAACTTACGCGGCGAACACAGAACATTGCTCGTGCACATCGAAAGCAGAAAGCCCGTCCGGACAAAGCATCCAACCCGCTATGGATGATTTTGCTCTACGCATGTCCCATAGTTTCACTTCGCCGTCAGCACTTAATAGACTTCATCAGCGCAACACGAAACTTCCACTGTGGAGAATGTGTACCTTGCAGACACGAAATCTCTTGCGGCACCTTTCTGCCAACGCACGCCTTGCACCCAAGCGGAGTGTTCTCGGTAAGACCTTACTACCGCATCTTCCTCGTCGACACGTTTGTCAAAGAGCTGGATGCTTCCATCGCCAAAGCTTGCGAAGAAGAGAGAAGGAGAGTTCGGGTCCGTAGACAAAGAGGTGATAGGGCTTTCTGATTGCGTTGAAATTTCCTGGCATTCTTATGAGGAAAGGGACGAAAGGTCGCATATCGAAGCACTCACAGAAGTTGCGACTTCCCGATGCGCATCCCACAGCCGGATAGTCCTCGAATCACCCCCAGCCAATATGATACCTTGGCTCTGCTGCCAGTCAAGGACTAACCCACTGCCCCGTTTTACAGCAACCATATTATTGAGAGCTCGGAAGGACGTCACCATCTGCAGAGGCTGGTCTGTAGAATGAGCATCGTAATTGCGATATAAGTGGATGATTCCATCAGCTGGTGATGCAGATAAGCTTTCATTCTGGGCCAATAGTAGAAAGAACAAATACGAACATGACCCCGCCATAATGATCCCTCCAACATCTTGATTAATACAACGTAAGGAGGTAATAGACGTCCCAAGAGGATTCCCATTGTTAAATTGTAGCAAACGTTTCCGACGTGACCAGTCATATACACTGTCATGAAACTTGAGCATGCACGAGAGGACCGTAAGCGAAATTAATTAAGACCTGATTGTATTAGATTCATTCGAAACGAACAAGAGAGGGTCGTATCCGTGGAAAGCAAGCTTTGATACAGGGCCATTGTGATGAATAGTTGCAACAGGCCTATCCCATTTGCAGTGTCCTAAAAATTGGTCGTTAAAAGGAAACAACTTCTAAAATCAGTTTACCCACGAGCCAGATCAGCCTGAGCCTGCGTTTCCTGTATAATCTTTTCATTCCTTTGCTGTCTCCACATCTGTTCATTGTACTGAACACTCCCTGGCTCCTGGCTTTCTGGTTGCCGCATTTGAGTCTCGGTGAAATACTCGCAGCACCAGTCATACAGACGACTCTTAAGAGGCAGTACATCCTTAAAACCTGCGCCTGTCCCAAGACCGAGCAAAACACTTGCTGAGCTTCCCGTTGATTCATGAGAAAATGTACTACCCGACGGACTGGGCATAGTGTCCGGGGCATGGGCATACTGCTGGTAGTGACGCTGTTGGGTCTTTTTCCGACGTCGAACCCGCAGCCGTTCCATGTCTTCCTCGATTAAAGCCTCCATCACATCCGATGGTAGGAAGTCACATAACTGTTGTCTGGGCAAATAACTTTCATCAGAAGTAGAATCCACCTTTGTATCTGCGACGACCAGCGGCTCAGTGGGATAGGGTGAAATATATACGGCATGATTAAGGTTAGGTGACGGAGGGCACGAGAGATCCGCTGAGTCACTTCGGGCCTTAGGTCCTTGTTGAGGGCTTGCTAGGCTCACGTCTTCGGTTGGCGCAGAAGGGAATGCATATTGATTAGCCAAGTTCTTCAAAGAATTCGCGAAGGATGCCGTACGGCGTAATATGTTCGAACTTTGTGAGGAAATTGCGCTAGTAGCCGAATCGCTTCTTGTCAACGGGTTGCGAGAGGATTGAGGGAACGTTATAACAGACGGAGATTGCAAAGAAATCAAACGCGTGCGCGATTCATGAATATTCCGCTGGCCATGCATCGTAGGGGAAGGGTGAGGGACGAATGTATCAAGACGAGAAAACGGTGATTCCAGAAGAAGAGCCATGATGTAATCGACAATGGTCTGACCATATGCCGCAACTTCGGGGTATGGGTCCACAGACAATTCAAGGAGGAAGACATAGATCGTGTAGAACGACGAGAGCAGAACCCTACTGTCCTCACGGTAAGCGTCATCGTCCCCCAAACCATCCAACCATTCCGCAACAGCCTGGTTTGTTATATCCTCCCCAGCATTTGAACGTGAATACGGACTTGCGGCACGTTTGCGTTCTTCCTCCCAGTACAACCAGGCAACAATAACAAAGTATCCTCGCCATTCCTTTGCAAGACAGCTGAGTAAGATTAGCAACTCTTTCCGCACCATCGGGCTCGCATCCTCTTTTGTAGTAAGAGCAGCGCCCGTTCCGACGGCGACTTCTAAACGGAAATGCGTCCTTTCGTCAAGGTGGTACATACTGCCTGTCCCTCCGCCTCCTTTCTTTGCAGGGTCAGAAGAGCCAGAAGCTCCCATGAAGGTACCGAGGGCAAAAAGAGCGGCCGTTCGAACTTCGGGTGAGCTATCCGAAAGCATGGCAATTAGCTTGTCTTGCGTGCCGCGATCGACGCCATAGATTTTTATATCATCGTTTCCGTCCCACATTTGACCTATGCACAAGGCCATCCACTGCCTCGGCAAGAAGTCATCTTCGTCCAATCGCTCAAAACAATTGTCAAATACCCTCTCTTGCCAGCACGCGTCTTGGCCCTGGGGAAAACCTCGGCAAATGGCAGACAGGATAAAACAGCACATCGCTCTATGCTCTGAGTCGTTCGCATAAGGAACTGTAGGATCTTCAGGAAGGGCAAGGGCATTTGCAAAATACTTGTATCCATGATTGGCATACAGATCAGATTGACAGCTAGGATCGACAGCCAATATCCTTGCCCAGATGAAAATAAGAACGGGTCTAAGGTCATGAGCGGGTGACTGGAGAAGCTTGGCAATGAAGGGGAAGATGCCGATAGTAAGTGCAGAATGCACCGCCCAGGGACCAAGATCAACAAACTTAGACAATAACACTAACACACGCAACCTATGTGGTAGGGAAAGAAGAAGCTGGAGAACGATAGGAAGTTGCTCGGGAGGCTTTCGGGGGACCAAATGGTCGATGCCTTCACCCTGAGATGAGTCAACGGCACGGACAAAATCCGTGTTCTCCATAGCAGATGAAGAAGCCAGTGAACCAGGTCCACGCTTTGTAAGTGCTGACCCGCCTCGGGATATCCAGACCTCAAACGCGATGAGCTGGTCTGTAAAGAACCTGCTAGGAATATAAGTGTATGAGTGTTCCGAGCCCGGTACAGTAATCCCGTTGGTAGTTTCTTCGTTTCTAAGGAGGTCGGGGAGCTGACGCAGAACACCATCGACTGCTAAGTCCCACTGGGCCCACATCGGGTGTGTATTAGTAGGAGGTAATGGAGGATAAGTATGGGGGGTGCAGTGGTAGTTCTTCATGATCCTCTCCGCAAGAAGGAAATTGCGGAATAAACACGCAACAAACATATCGGATCGGTATAGACGATAGAAGATATCCTTGGAGAAGGTTGTCCAAGCAATGGTATCCGTAATGGATACAAAGATCCAATTCAACTCGCCGAGAGGGGATCTGCGATCCTTCAGGTCTCCAGGTATTCTTTGGACCATATCGTAAGTGATGCTTGAAGGAAGGTTCTGGCTAATAAGATACCAGCGTAAAGCTATATCTATGGGGGAGGTCAAACAAGACGTGAAGAGGTCTGCAGGCAGCTCGGGGTTCATTGGTAACTGCTCATGAGCTAAACAAGCGGCAAGCTGGATTGATTCCATAAATGGCGTCATCCCATCAGGACATCCACCGTGTTGCACGTTTGTATCGGCGTCTCGCTTTTCCGCGAAATTGATAAAATTCGTCAAAAGATTTCCAGCGGCCGAGCAGTCCCATATGTATATGCATGGCGAACCCAGCCAGTTCTGAATCTCAATGAGAGACACTGGGATGTACTGTGAGTAGTTTCTGTTGAACACCCAAAGCTCGCCGCTCGGTGTTGGCTTCGGTACTCCATGACCATTGTAATAGAACAGACATCGTTCGTCTTTAGCCATCTTGCGCAGATTCTGGCAGAATTTCTGCGTTTCATCGTATGATGGATCGAGATATGGTTTGAATTTAATCCTCTGGCTAAGACATTCAAACTGATGGTGTAGATTGTTGCCGATAGCTTCGAGTGCCTTGTTTGAAGGAAGACTGTGTGGATCGACCCAACACTCCAGGACTGCACAGGGATTTGTCTTCACGACATCTGGGGGGTCCACATCAATATTAAGGCAGACAACTAGCGCTGCGTTCGCCGTCTTCAGCTTGTTCTTTGGCTTCCAAGAGGCCAACTGAGCAAGGTCTACATGCATCCGTACGGGATTTCCGCAGAACAGGTGTCGTTTCGCGGAGAAATGAGGACCAAATGACGCCGCATCCTCCATCGACACTGACGAGGGCACGATACGTTCGCTTGTAGATATCCTATCATTGAGCAGCGAGGATGAGCGGGAGGAGTCGCTTGGCGTGAGGTCTGATTCTTCGTCTGAGTAAGGATCGACCTGACCATTAGTATTGTTCGGAAGATTGTGTTCCAATGGCTGTCTAGGAGCTGTCGGTCGCCCACGCTCGATTGTCGAGCGCCTCATGTCTGGTGGCTGGCGGGGATTTGTAGCAATGATAATAATAAAAATCCTCGTATGTGGCTAGTATGAGAATGAATTAATGGTAGACTTACCTTCGGTCCTTCACAGCGAAATACTCAAATAGGGTCGGAACAAAATACGCAGCACATACGTACTGGTGAATAAACAGTTATTTTGCGGTGTCAATAAGCGCGAAACGTTTCAAGCATTCAAGCCGAACAGAATAAGCTGAAGCACTGACCTCCGAGTTGTATGGAAGGTGCCAAGGCCAATATTTATGTGGCAAGGTTGTGTCGCACCGCAGCGTACCACTGTGACATACGCGTGACCTATGTACTCCTTGCGCGATCTGACTAAGCTTAGAAGCTCAACTTTCCACCATGATGGATGCCAACAGTAACGCCCTTCTCGAGAGACTGAAGAACACAAATGACACTTCTTATGCCCACTTTCCCAAACTATTCTCTTCTGCGCATAATATGAGGCCAGATGGGCGCCCACTAAAGTCCCCCTTTTCAAAGCTCGCAAGTTCAAACTACAACAGCCAGGTCCCCATCAGTACACAATGCCACCGGCTTTCAGTTGCAGGTCGTCCCCCTAGATTGCTTCAAATACCGGAACGTGAACACATTCTAGGCAATCGGCATCTCTTTCAGAACGATCCAAAAGCAGAAGGACAACGTCGTTTTGTGCAATCGCCTGTGACTGACCCTCCCTCGTCCGGTGGCGGCGGGAACGAATTAACACATATTCGATCCTTATATCCTGAGATCAGTGAAAGCAAGGTTGACAAAAACTTCGGTGATCTTCCTTGTGTTCCATCAAATATTGCTCAAAATCTACAGCAATCATTGAAAGGGAGAGTCGACCTAACTCCCCCACCCGATCACACTCGCACAAGGTCCTCTGTAGAAAGAAATGAAGATGCGTTGTCGACACTGGATATCGGCTCCGTCGCTTTACTTGAGTCTCCTCGGTCTCTTGAGTCTGCAGTGACCAATTTTTCCGATCACATTGCTCGCTGCTCTGGCTCCGACGCGATAACAGACACTCAAGAAAACCTAAGAAGCTCATCTTTCGTAGCACCAGTTAAAGTACAGCCAGCTGATGATCTATCCACCTTGATGTTCAAGGGGGCTACAGACTTACGCAATGCGAAACTCGCGTTGGAGGAGCAGGTAAAATCCCACCTACTTTCCGTCTGTACACCATTAAGCCTCATTCTTAGGCCAGGGAGATGCGCAAAATGCAAGATGAACTTAACGCAGTTACGACAGAAAAAAACGAACTGACTCTGCAATTCGAGCTCGTCAAGCGGAAGGCGAAAGAAGGACTGAACGCTAGCGCAAAGCAGTGAGGGTCCTGTTATGTATACTATATGCGCAATATTCAGGACTGGCGATATAGGTTAGGTGACATGGACACGCTTCTGCAAGCTTTAAAGACACAATTTCGAAATCACTCCCCTTCTATTGAAAAGTCTCGGGAAGCCATGATAAATGTTGAGAATTTGAAAACGACACTGAAAGAATATGTGAAACGTACGTGCTCATGTTTTTTTCTTCTTTCGATTTACCTATTGTATGGCTCGCATAGGGTTTGAGACTTCAATTGGAGACGATGGCATATATAATCCTACACAAGGATGGAGGAACATTTTAGACGAGCTTCGGCAAGACACATCGAACAGTATGTTTTCCAATCGTCTAGCAGATTGTTACTAAGACCACATACACTTTCGCAGAGCAGCAAGTAATCGATATGTTTCGAGATCGTCTGGAATTTTCTCAGGGTGAACTCGTGATCGCGAAACATCGTGTTGTTGAGCTCGAGAATATGCAATCGCAAAACATCCTCGTGATGGAAGCCTCATCTGAGAAGATGGCCGTCGCGAGTAACTTTCATTTATAAACTTAAGCCTGCGATTGAATTGTTGATCTGTCTGCTAGGTGAGAAACTAACGAAACTTTCTGTCATACTAAGAGATCAACAAAAGGAGAATTTGGACGTTCTGGTGAAAAATGCCGACCTGGAAGCAAAACTCAATGCGTGTAACAATGAGTATGGCCTTTTTGGGGGGGGGGGGGCAGGAAAAGACACTGATGGCGATCTTTGCGACTATTTCTTCAGAATTTCTTATTTAAAGGAGTGCCTGTCGGAGAAAGACAAGGAACTTCGAACTACCGCCTCTTTGGGGGAAGAGTAGGATTCGTGTGCATTTTTTTGGACTCTGTCTTACGCGCTTTGCCATAGAATTAAGAGCTTATACAGCCTGGTTAAGGATAGAGAGGGTCAGCTTGCGGGTCTCCGTGAGGTTGAGCAGAAGTTAGTGGTTTGGTCGGCAGAAATGACCCTTCGTCCTGATACTTTAATTGTTACTTACAGACTTTTAACGACTGCGGCACTATTTGAAGACCGCGGACTAGAGATCGAGGCCTTGAGAGATTCCATCAAGAGCAAAAGCGAGTCCCTAGTAGCTTCGCAAAAGAGGTCAGGCTTTTATTGCTACCTCACTTACAATTTGCTCCCTTTTCACATTACACGATCTAGCCTTTCGCAGATCGAAACGCAGCTTACGAATGAGCGTTCTCTTGTACAACGGCTGGAGTATGATCTCAGAGAAAGTCGCACACTGATGAAATCTGAGTCGGACTTCCGGTTGAAGACCATTAGTGAAAAGGGGGACCTGAGAATTCGCGAGCAGAATCTAATAAGTGAAGTCAACGACTTGAAGAAAGGCATAGAGGAATATAAATTCAGGTCAATCTGTTTTTGCATAAAAAAAAGTAAATTTTATTGAAAGGGCTTATTACAGGTCTTGTCAATCTGATACCCGCCTTGAGGTTTGTGATGGCTTCACAGCGAGCACACGCTCTCACACGTATACTTAGATGTTGCAGGAACGCTTCGACGATCAATCTTTGATGTTGAGGATTGAGAAGAAAGCTCAGGGAGATATACAGGTCGGAGATGATCCAACGCTCTCCCTCTTTCGTTTTAAGCTTACCTCATTATCCCAATCGCCAATCAGGAACGTTTTTTCTCTTCCCAAACGGCATTTAACGTATGTTAACCCGGATCCAGCAAAAAAAGTACCGTTTAAATTTTATCTAGAAAGCCCTGGAGGAGACCAAGCAGACGTCGGAACTTCAAACCATCCAATTGAAGGAAAAGATAAAGGCCCTTGAGGCTAAAGTGCAAGGTCATCAAAAAGAGGCCTCTACCATTGTATTAGAGTCCGCAAGCAAGCTGGCTGAAGTGGAGGCAGACCACGCGCGGCAAGTCCAAAAAATGTTTGAAGCTGCAACTGCCAAAGCGGATGAAGCTGCGCGTGCGCAGAAGGACCTAGATATAGCGAAAACCGAGATTCAATCATTCCAGAAGAGAGTCCAGTCTTTGCAACAGGAAAAGGACGAACTTAGCGAGAAACTGGTGGATTTGAAGCTTCCTTCGGAGGCTCACCTCCAAGAGCTTTCGGTCTTGAGAGACCGGATCAAGGAGCTACAAAATAGTGAAGAGCTCAAGACACAGCGGGCGAAATCTATTGTCTTACGGTATGAATGTGGCGACTTGGTTAGTAAAATGGGTTTTTGCATTGGGCCAGGCTGACCAAGCTATATATGAAAGTCCATCGAGGAGAAGAGGCTCATAGATACAATTCACAGAGCCTCCCAAGCGAATCACGAACAACAACTGATAGCTAAAGCCAATGAAATTCGCCAGGTCTTCTTCCATTCCCTTGTTTGCAATAAACATGCCGATCTTTGACTATTTATCAACTTGCAGCGTGATAATGCTATGCGAGTACTTGAGAAGAGGAAATCCGAGCTAGAGGCACAACTTGCACGTATACTAAACACACAGGTGCGCCAGCTGTGCTCGAATTAAAGCAAGTCCCAAGTCCCTTGCGCTACTACTAACGAGGGCTGGCAGGCGATAACCAAAGCAGATCCTAATATCATTAACGGCGGGAGTCGATCACTCATAGATCCCAACAGCTGGGTGTCATCTCAGTCTTCAGGCAGCCTCCTTGGCGCTGGTAGTGTAAAGGCTCGTAACAGGGACAATCCGGTGAGTATTATGACACTAAGGGAAACTGAATTTACAAACTTACGACTGAAATTATACAAGATTACTATGATAGATGCCGAGACGATAACCGACTCCCCAGTTACCATTCGCTCACCAGTGGTTAAGGCTCAGTCAAATGAGATTCCGCCGCCGCCGGTCGATACTGCTTCTACTGCGAGTGTAGCTCAGGACTGCACTAATCCTTCTTTTTCCCAACTCGTGGCGAAGTCTAGTGGTTGGATTGACGAAAAAGAGTTGGAAAGTCTGGACTCGATTGGCTCTGTTGCTACTACAACCAAGCGGAAGCGCGTTTCTACTGCTTTGGCTGCTGGAAAACCCAGGAATCCACGGCCTCCACGTCGCGCGGTGCGTGATCCCGCATCGCCGCATCTTCCAAATACTTACTTTGGTGTCCAGAAAACAATCGCGGATAATGTCCATACCATCTTAGATGCCGTTGCAGACGGGGAGTCAACGAAGGTTTGAACTTCCCACCTTTCCATAATAATAGGTCCTGCGAATGATTGTGATACTAATGCCCTTTTGTAGGTATCAGCACCGACACTGACAGTGCCAAAGACTAAAATGCGCAAGCGTAGGTGATCATGTCTAATTTTGCATCCTGCGTCCCCCATGTTCCAGGTCTCAATTGCTGGTGTCACAGTCTCCTCGCCGTGCCTGTCTTCTCCTTTATATCGAACTAAGTCAGTACTGTAACATGTTGTAACCCTTTGACGGAATGATTTCCCTGTATGCCAGCTAAATATAACGCCTTTGTTTCCGGTAGTTTTCCGGGAAGTAAGGAAAGACTACCATTTTGAGGTATTTTGTACGGCGTCACGGTGTCAATAAATTATACTCAGAGTTCAATTTATATGGCAGCAGAAACGACGTGATGTGTGTCTTTTTGGAGTTTCTGCACGTACTTTTTTTTTTTTTTTTTTAAATGCATTTCTATAGTGCGTCATGACTATCTAGTACAAAATATGCTCCAGGGGCCTTTAGGCCCCTGTATTTAGTGAGATGGTAGTTGTTATAGGGAGATAAAATCGTGGTGGGACGCCGTAGGCGGAGATGGGAGCTGGGCAAGTGCCAGTGAGATGAGGAAATTGGGAAACCAACTTAGTTGCCTATGGCAAAACCTGAGTCGGTGGTGTGCACCACAGTGGGGCCACCCGGGTCGAAGACGAGGATAGGCTCCGCCTCAAAGGTGGGGTGGGAGTCGAGGAAAGATGCCAAAATTGGGAGGCCATCTTTAGAGAACCATTGGGCCTCAGTAGATGGTATGGGGGTTTTCCACACCGCTCGACGGGCAGGGAGGGTGTTAGGGCAAGAGAGCAGGAGATGGGCTCGAGTCTCAGGAACGTGGCAGAATGGGCACATGGGGTCGCGTCCCGGAATTCGTCCAAAGTACGCGCCAAAGCCGGCGTGACCTAGGAGTGTCCGGAAAACTTTGCACTTAGTGCGTCGGCCTAAGGTGAGGTTCTGCATCAGAGCGGACGGCTTAGTCGAGGGATTTAGAGTAACGCCCATTGAATGGGCGTCTGAAGTCCCTTGGGATTTCCGGCAGGCGGAGGCCCAGTCGGATTTCCATTGAGTGAGTGCCGTCGAGGAAGCGGATGGTAGGCGGGAACGGAGAGGCGCCCGGGGGAGGGTTGTCCGCAATGCCGCAGGCGAGGACGTCAGCAAATTCATTGCCTTCCACATCGGAGTGTCCCGGGACCCAGTGTAAGTGAAAGAAGACACTAGGGTATCGCTTATTAGCAAGTTTGAGACACTTCCGAATGAAGAGGGCGACATTAACGCCTGGGGCCGGACGAGGGTCTGCGAGGAGCGTAAGTGCGACTTCGCAATCAGTGTAGATTTCCACCTGGGTAACATCCGGATGTAAATCATAAGAGTATGCCAGAAGCCAGGCGGCGTCGGCAAGTGCGGCGAGTTCACAGTCCGTAGCATGGACGGAGGGACCAAGGTAGGTTTCGCGGGTGAGGACCGACTCCCCGCGATAAAACCAGACGCCGGCGGCACCACCAGCGTAAGAAGATGGAGACGTTCCCTTACGGGAACCATCAGTATAGATGAGAAGGCAAGTGGGAACATCTTTCAGTCGGTCAATAAGGCCATGGTGTGACTGAATGAGTGCATCTCGCGCTTCTTGAGAGTGGTCAATCGCCTGGTCAATGCTTACGTGCCGTAATGGTGGCAACATAATCCACGGAGGGCGAGTGTATCGGGGAACGCGTTTGCATCCAGGCGGGACCCGGTTAACGAACGACATGGTGATGGCTCCTTTACGGGTAGACCGTAATGGTAAAAGGGTGTGTGTGGTAGTGAGATACCGAATAGCAGCACGGGATTTGGTGCGCTCTAGGCGGAGAGGGATGGGCAAGATGGAGGCGAGGACTTCAGAGGGGCCGCGTGGTGACGTGCGCCATGATCCAAGGATACGGTGGCACGCCGCGGACTGTACTAGAGTCATCTTGTCACATTTGCCTTTTTGCCGCTTACCAGTAAACCAGAGAGGAGATCCCCAGAGTAAAACTGGCAAAATGCACCCAATATAGAGATGACGTAGATGTAGCGGGTCTAAACCGCGAAGAGTGTTGCCGAGGAGTTCCAAGGCGCGTAGAGAGGACATGGCTTTGAAGCACATGCGTTGAACGTGTACCGTAAACGACAATTGCGCGTCGAAAAAGATACCCAACCAGCGTAAAGGCCGGGAGGGAACTATGCGAAGGGGCGGGAGGCCCTGGCGCGGCAGGCGGATAGGGTGTATGAGGGAATCCTCGCGGAGGTCATGCCGTCGGGTCCAGTGGATGAGCTCAGATTTGTCATCATCCAGGGAGAGGCCAAGAGCGCGACATGCGGCGGAGAACGAGAGGTAAGCCTTTTCGAGACGGGCAACATTAGTCGCTATGGAACTCGAAGAGGTAGTGAGGAGGTGGTCGTCCACGTACGCGCGGACTAGCACGAGAGGGTCAGAGACCTGAAGTGAGGAGAGGAGGCTTGTCGCAAAAAGCGCAGACAGTATAGGGGAAATGGGAGAGCCTTGAGGGACCCCCATATTAGGTATGGGGGTCAGAGTGTCGGTGAAACCGTCAAAGGAGAGGGCAACCCGGCGATCTGAAACAAAGGACATGACCCAGGAGATGAGGAGAGGGGGGAACCCTAGTTCGAGTAAGACGGAGTGTAGATGGGGGTGTTGGACGGAAGGGAAAAAACCCGCCACATCGACTGCAAGTGCTGTAGTGACGTGATGCCGGGCCCAAGCCGTCTCAATTTCGTTTACCAGGTCAGAAGTGGCATCCAATATGCCCGATTTTTGGCGGGTACCATATTGGGAAGAGGGGAGTGCGCCGAGCTCATTGGCGATGAACTGGATGCGGTTAGCGATAATCTTCTCGAGTAGTTTGCCCATGGTTTCCTCGAGAGTGATGGGGCGGTATGCGTTGAGCGCGGTAGGGTCCTTCTTATTGAGTTTTCGGAGCATCACCACCTTTGTGTCCTTCCAAGGGCAGGGGTGGTGTCCAGCATCCAGGCATTCATTGTAGAGTGCGAGGAGTGGAACACTATGGGCGGCGTGCAAGCTTTTTAGGGCCTGGTAGCCAACGCCGGTAATGCCCGGGGCACTCGAATTCGAAGTGAGACTTAGTGCGTGGTCCAGCTCTTCCATGAGGATGGGGTGGTTGCGCATAGGGCGGGCGCCGACAAAAGAATATGTCGAAGGGATGGCAGCAGATGGTTGGGTACCGAAATACTTGGACCGGAAGGCAGAAGCCTTCTCCGCAGGAGAGTTCGCAGTGGATTGTCTGGACACTAACGCTGGGATAGGAGCACGTCGAGTGCCCATTGCCCATTTCGCCATTGGCCAGATTTTGTCTGGCTTGACAGAAGCAGTGAACGAATCAGCCCAGTTGCGTTTAGCACGGCGAAAGATACCAGCCGATTGTCGTCGGAGCGTGGTACGAGCCGCCGGAGTAGCTCCGCGCAAGGCGGCCATGTGAGCACGGCATGAGGCGTCCCACCACTTGACCTTGTGTCCTCCTGCCTTCGAAGAAGACGGGGGGTGTGAGGAATCAGTGGCGAGAACCAGAGCGGCGTGAATAGCAGCAACCTTGACGTCCAGGAGTTGGGGCGTGGCGCCTGAGAGGGCGAAGGCGTTGGAGAGTGGTGCATCAAGCGCTTCCAACCATTCAGTAGAGAGTGAATCATCATACCATGGGCGGAGGAAGGGGTCAATGAATGGCTCAGAAGAGGTGGGGATAGACCATGTGATAACAGCATGGTCGGATCCGGATGGAGTATCCCAGGATCGTGTCCAGGAATCGCCCAAAGCGAGGTCTTCCAAAGAGGGGGAAGCCCATGCGAGGTCAATGACTGATTCTGTGAATTGGGTAGATGGGCGTCGCCGGGTATCGAAACCCGGCTGGTTCAGGAGGTGCATGGCGTTTGCAGCAGCCCAGTGTTCTAGAGGGCGAGCTTTTTGGGCATCGCTTGTCGAATGGGTGCCGTGGTCCCAGTGAATAGAGTGAAGATTGAAGTCCCCAGCAACTAGCCAATGTGCACGCAGGGGGAGCTCGAGTAGAGCAAGGGAGGAGATGGTGTCCTTTTTATTCGCATCATGATTGTATACATTAGTGACAAAAAGAGGCCCAAGGCCAGTGTCAAAAATTAACGTGAGTATGTCTCGGGATGGGGAGCGCGAAGCATCTAGCACCACCCGAGACAGAGGGATAGACTGGCGGACCAGTGTGACCACACACGGACGTGTTAGTTCGGTGGGCCCCGCAGAGGGGGGCACGAAGACATGGTAGTTGGGCATGGCGGGGAAGCCGAAGACGGGCATACCTGCTGCATCCAACATAGAGGGGGAGGTACCAATAGGATACCAAGGGGGTTCCTGAAGTAAAATAACTGCAGGCGGGGGGGGGGCACCGGGGGCAGACGAGAAGGAGTGGACGAGTGCTTCGACGTGCACTCGGGACGTTGCAACGTTGTGTTGCATAAACGTCCATGAACTACTCATCAGCCGGGGGTGGGGCGAAAGAGGAACGGGCACGGCCACGCTGTTTGGGGCAGCTGGAAGAGTCGGCGCGGTGTTCGCCAGAGCAGTTCGAGCATTTAGGGGGGTGGGTGCAGGGGGAGGAGGCTGGTAGGGCATCCCGAACACACCCCGGGCATCGCATGCGGTGGTCATCAGTACGATGACGGCCAGCGCATATAAGGCACGACCAAGGACGGTTCCTGCAATTTTGGACAAGGTGGCCTAGTGCTGCACATTTAATGCACTGCATGAGGCGAGGGAGATCACGGCGGGCCACCAATTTGAGTCGGCGGCCGAACATGTATACGATGCGGTTCCTCGGGGTGGAGAGGATGTTCGCAGAGCGGGAGCCCGTGGGGTCTTCAAAAGAGAAGGCGATGGGGGCAGACATGACATCCTCGCTCAGAAGCTCGTAAGCCCAGGTCCAGTCGGGCTCTAGAGTCATGGGCAGTGAGAGGAGGTGGGGGTTGGCGGCACGGAACTCCGCTTGGAGATCTGCCGCAGTGAAGGCAGGGAGGCCCGGCGCAGGGCGCGTGGGGACTTCAGCAATTTGTAGGCAGGCCCAAGATACGAGTTGGGAGACTGTGGCAGGGTAGACGCTTTGAACGGATGCCATCACAACTTCCTTCACGCTGTTCATAGTCGGAACGTGGGTGTTGTGAGCGAACGTAACGAAGCAGTTGCCTCGATCGTTCCAATGGGCAGCGCGTACGACCAGTTTGGCCGCAGTAGGAAAGCGTGAGAGGGCAGTCCTGACGTTGATAGTCGTCTGGGAATCGGTGGGGCGCGCTTCAGCAGGGGGCGGGGCTCCATGGAAGCGGATGGCGAGGGTCGGGTCCGTAATGGTACGGATAACCAGGAGGACTGCACGCTTCGGCTCTTGTTTCACAGCGCTAGCAGTAGTGGGGGCCCCCATCGGCACTGGCGCTGCAGTAGCAGGGGCAGTGGCGGGGGTAGCCCCACCCGCGGCAAGACCTGGAGTGACAGGTGTCGGCAAGGTGGACCCGGCGGTGGAGTTAGAAGGGCCCGAAGGTCCTTGTGGTGGAGGAGGGGCAGTACTTGGGTTGGCTTTACCCTTCCCTTTCCTGTCTCCGGAGGGGGCGGACCCGGCCCCCGAGGAATGTGGGGGAGGTCGTTCGAGGGTGTCCATCCGCTGCATCATGAAAGCCATTTGGCGCATAAGGTCAGACATGACCTGCACCATCTGCTGTGGCAGGGAGGGAAGAGAGGGGGGGCCTACCACAGTCTGGGAGGACTGGGGGGGGGCGGGGAGGGAGGCAGGGCCAGGGGCTACGCCGAAACGGGGGCCCGCCGCCGCCCGAAAGGCCTGCGACGTGGCGGATTGTGCGAGAGGATCCTCCTGGACCAAAGCACTGTTGAGAGAGTTAACCGCGAAGGCAATCTCTCCAAGGAGGGAGGCAGTAGAGGCGGCCGACATAGAGGTCGTCTTCCCTAGTGCGAGGAGTTCATGGGAGGCACGCATGGCAGTCGTGGCGGCCAACCGGAGGTGGGGGACCTGCAATGTTACCGCCCTGGGGGACAGTGGCACTGGGGCGCTGGTGGATTTGCGCTTTTTCCGCGCAGAAGCCGTAGAGGCCTGGTCATCAAGGGCCCTGGCCTCCGACATTTCCGAGTCGGAGTCTAGGGACGATATGGCAGCAGACATCGGGCGGGACGGCCCACGAGGGGTTTCGTCTACACGGGGGGCCCTACCTCCACCCCCAGGGGGGGTGATAGGAGGGGCAGGCTCATTGAGAGAGGAGGCCGCATCAGTGGGGATGTACTTCGCCCACATGGAGGCAGAGGTGGATTGGGGGGCCTGCGGAGCAGGGGCCACAAGAGAGGAGAGGCTGGCTTGACCCCCAAAAAAGAGGGTTTCGCCGGGAATAGCCCCTGAGAGAGGAAGGCCCGGGGTAACCGGGCGGGGGATTTGGGCCATAACCTGGTCAGTTCCTCGGTCACTTGCGACAGAGGCGGCGCGGGACGGTGGGTGAAAGGGTTGGCGAGATGTGATCTCCGCCGCCAGTGGGGAAACTGTGGGGAGAACTTTAGGTGGTACCGGAGGCGCGCGGGCGGCGCTCGAGATCGACCCCGAGAACGAGGAGGAGCGAGCAGCGACCATTCCCGGAGGAGGCATTACGTCGGTCCCCCGACCACGAAGAGAACGCATACCACCTCGTGTAGAAACAGAGGGGGCATGGAAGGTCTCATCGATGGGACGGGGGGGTTGTTGTTCTTGTTGTTGTTGGTCAGACATAGAGGGCAGAGTGCTCGTAAAGACTACCTAGATGGTGGTGGTTAGAGGACAAGGAGGATGGTTTCTGCACGTACTACAGTATATGTATTCATTGATTAACACCGCTGCAGTTTATTCCGGCCGATATTCTCGTGGATATATACTTTTTTGTAAAAATATAAGAATTTTAATGAACCTCAGCTGAGTTGATGACAAAATGGAACCTCGAAAGGGTATACTTATTTCGCGATTTGCCGTCCGTCTGCCGCACAAACCGGAATGCAAGTCCGCTTGAGTCACAGAACCTATCTACTCTTTCTTTCTTTCGTGATCTCGCGCCATGCCCCGGCCACAGCTTCAACAACAAGCACTGGCTGATACGAATAGGACAGTCACAGTACAGGAGGATATGGTCAACGGTGTGGGGGTCGCTGACGAGGCGATGGAAGAAGACGGAGAGCAGGATGGTTATGGTGAGCTCGCTCGCGCGTAACGCAGGTCATCGGGCGTGGACTTTCTCTTGCCTTCAAAACAGCTTCTTCAACGCCAACTTCGTCATTAACGTGGATCAGTTGGTTCTGTGCGCTGCCTGGGCACGAATATTTCTGCGAAGTTAGCGAGGACTTCATCGAGGACGACTTTAACCTCACTGGACTCAATAGTATGGTACCATTTTGGAAGGAGGCAATGGAGATGGTGCTAGATGTCGAACCGGGTGAGTCACGACGTTGCGATCTTGTCAATGTATGCATGGCGCGTTGCTGATTGAAAACATGCGGTAGAAGAGGATTCGTTGAAGATACCCGATGTATCAATCGTCGAGACGTCCGCTGAACTATTGTATGGCCTGGTGCATCAACGGTTCATTCTTACACGGGCTGGATTGCATGCCATGGTAAGCATATAAAGATGCTGCGTGCCGATGACAAAACTAACACGTCTATTTAGGCAGAAAAATATGAAGCTGGGCAATTCGGTACCTGTCCCCGCGTCTACTGTCTTTCATGTCACGTTGTGCCTTGCGGCAGATCAGACCTACCGGGTATTGATACTGTGAAGCTATATTGTCCAAATTGTAACGACATATACACCCCTCCGAGCAGCCGATACCAAGGTGTAGACGGTTTGTTTCATACTTTCAATCTTCGCGAAGGCTATCTAAACAATGTTCAGGCGCATTTTTTGGCACCACATTTGCACACCTATTTTTTCAAACGTATCGTGAATTCGCACCTGCGCCTTATTATGCGCCTTCGGGTACAAATTCGTCCGCGAGGTCTCCTGTTGGCACTCCGGCAAACCCGCAATTCGTCAATCCTAACCCATATGGCGGCCAAAAGCCTGCTGCCGGGAAGGTATACACTTCAAAGATATACGGATTTCGGGTCAGCGAGCGGGCGAAGAGTGGCCCTCGGATGCGCTGGTTGCGACTACGTCCAGAGAACCCTACCGAGCTAGATCAGGTAGACTGGAGGGGCCGCTGGATTGGAAGTGACGACGAGTACGACGATGATGAAGAGGAACTCGACGGTCCGATGGAAGACTTCGATCCCGTACGTGTGTCGGAGGACTGGATTTAAGGTCTGGGTACTGCTCTGACGAAGACTGCTTTAGGACGCCGTCGGTGAAGATGAGGAAGAGGAGGAGGAGGAAGAGGAAGAGGAAGGTGACGAAAATGTACCAGTCGCCGGTGTCCCGGGTTTGATTTCACCAGGTAGAAGACATATTGCAAGTGCTGCACTGTCTCCTAACCAAAGGACACTTCGCCCACCTACACCAATACATGTATCATCGCCATCATCACCCCCAGCTTCTTCGTCCGTGGCCAGTCCTCCAGGAGGTTCGAGGTCTTGGAATAATCTCGGCTCGTCAATGCCGGCTCTATTCGGGAAGTCGCAAAGCGGGCTTACTGGGGGTCAGCGAGTTAAGGTGGTTCGGACCGCAATACCGACCTAGCTCTGCGTTTGCGATAATACCTTTTTCATACTTTCATTTTCCGTAGATCTTCTGTATTCTATCTTTCACTTTGACTTACACATAAATGGAAGAGAATGACATAATCATATTTGGTGACTAAGCGACGTAACGTGCTAGAACAAGACCGCGTGCTATACAGTTTATGTAAGCATATGCTATCACGTGATGCCCCTCATTGGTCCCCGACTCTGCAGGAAAGGACCCCTTACGACCACCACTCAAGAAGAAATGGCCCGCAACGGTGAGTGTGTTTACTATGCCAGTTTTGTAGCTGATTAAATATTGCTGTAGACACCCGACGTGGTCTCAGCAAGGGACATCCGACCACCGCAATTCCCAAGTCGGTAAAGCCGTCACATAAGAAGGGCATCCAGTCTACACGCACTAAGTTTGTGCGCTCGATCGTACGCGAGGTGGCAGGCTTTGCGCCATATGAGCGCCGGGTGATGGAGTTGCTCCGAAACTCGAAGGACAAACGGGCGAGGAAGCTCACTAAAAAGCGTGTAAGTGTTAATTTCGTTCTTAGAACGTAGCTCTTGTGAACAGCTTGTCTATCGCTTTCTTTAGCTTGGCACGCTCCTCCGCTCGAAGCGGAAACTTGAAGAACTCGGCGCCATTATCCAGGAGAGCAGGAGGGCAGGTCACTAAATACAGGCTTGCGACATGGGTTCACTGTCGAGTACTAGCTGGAGGCAAAAGACGGCGCTGCTCATCCAGACTTGCAATATGCCATGCCCACAACTGTGTTTCTATGTATTTCACCAAGACATGCATTCATTCCCCTATCGATTCTTAAAACGCGAGAGATCTAAAATGAAGGAGACTGACATCGGCACTCGGCAAGACTTTGATAATTATCGCAAACTTTCTGATGGTACGGCGATTAGTAGCAGCGGAATCCGTTTCCGCTGGTGCTCACTGACTGGCCATGTGGCTTGCTTAAGGTCTGACGTACACACGGCCCTATAGTAATGTGTAATACTTAATGCCCCAACACCGGCTTCCGTCCAACTTCCGTCTTCATAAAGGTGTGATAACGAAAGCACTTATTCAACATCTCAAATAAATAGTTCCTCGCCGTGTTGTTGCCTGCCCTTGGAGGATAGTCAATCAGAATGGGTGTGCCCGACCGGTCTATCAGGATTTGCGCGGATAGAGGCGGAACATTCTGCGATGTTCATGCGTGAGTCCACTGCTTTTTTGCTCCTCAGACTCGACATTCTTATAATGATAAAACTGCAACAGGTCTTTTCCAGACCCGGAAAACGTGGAGGAAAGAAAAGAGGTCGTTGTCAAATTGTGTATGTCCTTCCCGCCGAATTCAGGTTCACGCTCTAGGTACTAACTTACGCCTAGTATCGCAAGATCCAGGGAATTACAAGGATGCTCCTACGGAAGGAATTCGCAGGGTCCTCGAAATCGTAACTAACGAGAAGATACCGAGAGGACAAAGGTTACCTACGATTAAAATCGGTTCGTCACATCTACGCATATACCCATCCGCGTGCACCCATTTCGACTGTAGACTATATTCGTCTGTCAACGACCGTTGCGACAAACGCACTGCTTGAACGCAAGGGGCATAAGCATGCCTTGTGCATCACAAAGGGGTTTAAGGTGCGCTTCTATGCAGCACTGCCCCTCTGGAGACATCTTGCATGCTCACCATCCACGCCAGGACCTCCTTGTCATAGGTAACCAGTCGCGGCCCAAAATATTTGACCTAAACATCAGGAGGCCTCCCCCTCTTTATTCCGAGGTTCTTGAAATTGACGAGCGCGTCACACTCGTGGGATACACTTCAGACTCTAAAGCAACAGAACACGCCGTTCAATTTGATGAAGAGGGGAAGCTGGTGCGCGGTTATCGTGGACCGGGTTGGGATGAACAGGAAGATGCAGAGGGTCCTGGGGAGATCGTAAAGGGTATATCAGGAGAAGCCGTGAGGATATTAAAGAAACCAGGTAAGTGCTTGTCCTAAGCGCCTCAAGCGCGATTCTGACGAAATACAGACCCTGAGCAAATCAAGTCCGACCTTAGAAAGCTCTACGACACAGGTTATCGTTCTATTGCGATTGTCCTCGTGCATTCCTACACGTTCCCCAGTCATGAACAACTCGTTGCGTCTCTGGCCCGCGAACTTGGATTCACCCACATTTCCGTCTCGTCGCGACTCCTCCCAATGATAAAAATGGTACCTCGGGGTGTTTCGTCGACGGCGGATGCGTATCTTACGCCAATACTGTACGAGTATTTGGACGGGTTTTTCAACGGTTTTGATGAAAGGCTGCGCGAAGGAGGGGGAAATGATGCTCGTGTAGAGTTCATGGGAAGCGACGGTGGTCTGCTGGACCTGGACAATTTTTCAGGTTTAAAAAGTATTCTAAGCGGGCCAGCAGGAGGAGTGGTCGGTTATGCTTTGACTAGTTGGGACGAGAACGAGAGGAAGCCGATTATCGGGTTTGTGGTTTCACTTGCGTCTTTTCCTAAGACTTCTCACGACTTCTTCTGAAAAGGATTGATGTTGGCGGTACCTCTACCGACGTTTCACGCTTTTCGGGACGCTACGAGATGGTGTACGAGACAACGACAGCAGGCGTCACAATACAATGTCCCCAGCTTGATATTAACACGGTCGCCGCGGGCGGTGGGTCCTGCCTTGCCTTCCGTAACGGACTGTTTGTAACAGGGCCAGAGAGCGCTGGGGCATTCCCCGGGCCTGCATGTTACCGGAGGGGCGGCCCTTTAGCTGTAACTGATGCAAACCTATTACTCGGCCGTCTCGTGGTTGACTATTTCCCGAAGATATTTGGAAAGTCAGAGAAAGAACCACTCGATATTGAGGCGTCTCGGGAAAAATTCAAGCAAATCGCCCAAGAGGTCAACAGCTCACACAGCTTCGAGAAGGAGCTGAGTCTTGATGAAATCGTTTACGGGTGCGGATTATTTTCCTCCTGTAACCATTACATGCGAGCAAGTTTCCAGGTTCATCAAAATTGCAAACGAGACAATGTGTAGACCGATCCGCACATTAACTGAGGCTCGCGGTCATTCTACGTCAAGCCATATGTATGTCCCATATTTTTATGAGTGTGTTTTGGTAGGCTAATGGTAATATAGCCTAGCAAGTTTCGGAGGCGCCGGTGGACAGCATGCTTGCGAGATTGCTCACATTCTGGGTATCACTACTGTATTAATCCATCGCTACAGCTCTATCCTTTCTGCGTATGGCCTGGCTCTTGCCGATCGGTGAGAGCATATATACAACCCACTTAGTAATATCTGATATCTCCATATCCAGTGCTTTCGAGCGTCAAGAGCCCAGCTCTGTATTTTATACGTCTGAGAGCAAGTCTTCGCTCACGCAGCGTCTGGACGGACTTGAGGCGGATGTACGGACAGAGCTGCGGCGCCAAGGCTTTAATGGCACACGGGTGCAGGTGGAACGGATGTTGAACATGCGATTCGACGGGACCGACACGGCACTCATGGTTTTGCCCGCCGCAGAAGATGGTCCCGATGAAGACTTCCTTGGAGCATTCAGGCGCGCTTATAAACACGAGTTTGGTTTCCTCTTGGACACAAATAAGATCATTGTCGACGATATCAAGGTGTGCCCATACTTACTACAAGTCCAGTTGAATGTCTGAACGAGACGTTTGCTATCAGGTACGCGGCATTGGCAAGACATTCGATTCGCTCGGGCCGTTTGTCTTCGAGGAACTACGTTCGCTGCAAAAGCGTCGCGTGGAGAAATCGGCCGCTGACTCAACGCACTCCGTGTATTTTGATGATGTCGGACGCATCGACGATACACCAGTGTATTTGCTTGACCACATGAGGGTAGGGGACGTGATAGGGGGTCCCGCTATGATAATTGATGACACGCAGACGATCGTACTCATTCCCGGCTCGGAGGCAGTCCTCTGTCGGAAACACTTGTATATCACTGTTTCGTAATCCCGTAGCCCTTCACCGGGTGGCATTATTCAATAATAAAAAATTCAGTGTAAATGATTCCGACTATGTATCTTGAGCCCGCTAGCTCCGAATGCACGACTGAGCTCACTGAGCAATCGTTCTGTTTTCGCTTTTTAAACTATATTTCACTCCACATGCATCCCCTTGTTCTACTGATGACCGATGGCAAAACCAGGAATAGGGTTTGTGATGGCAAAAGAAATCCGGACTTAGAAGACGAAAGCAAAAAAAACCAAAATCATTGTACAAATTGAGATCCCAAGAGAAAAGGAGGATGAAACCTATTCTGATTCCTGAAGCCGACTTACATGGCCGAAGGAGATAAACAAACCCCACACGCCGCCCACAGCACTACTGTAGTATGGGCAAATCTAGATCCTGCTGCTGCGTTTGATAATTACCCACTATGACGGCGGCCAACCCGTGTGTGCCTGCGTGTAACCGCACATATAGCCCCAGGGCGAAGCTGACTCCAAACATTTACTCCAATGTGCCTCGTCGACATAACCAGCATCATCCATAATGTGCGAGGAATGTCGGGCGGCACGCTCCAGGGGGCGACAAAAGTTCAACGTCGGAAGTGACTACAGAGGGGCACCGACGTCAGGTGTAAAAAGCCGGAAAAATAGCACAAGGACTGAGTGCGCTATTGAACAGAGAGGCGAGGAAAGATACAAGCATATGCGAGGGAAGGAATGGAGGAGAAGCTGAAATCCAAGTAAATGCGTAATAAATGTTTTGGCCGAAGGAAGGAAAGGGGCGATAGCAATGGAGGTTCTATAGATTCATCATTCTCCAGGTCATCGCAGGTAAATGCACCTTGTGCGCACCGATAAACGCGGATATTGTCGCTCCATGCATGGATATGGATGTAGGTAAGCATGTGGGCGTGTGTCATGAAAACCGAGAGGCATTAAGGACTTTAGATCGTAAGATGCTTGGATATGTAAATAAATAATGCGCAATTGAGAACAATGGTGATGGCAACAATGCGGCGGATTAATCAAGTGGGGGCGTACAGCATGCATAGCTTCACATGCAGAGTAGCACGAAAAGTACGGCGGAGGCGGGCATGGCCGCGACGGGTAGAGCAAGCTGCTAAAATAATCATTGCCGTACATCGCGCTCGTCCTTAGGAAAACTTTGCCGTATGGGCGAATTCAAGGCTGACCATCGCGGCGCGCTCATCGATAAACGTTTCCAAGTCCATCGCTGACGATAGTCTTTTCGACCACGACGGTCACACTTGTCAAAATAGACATTCCCTTCGGTCTTTCGTTCCAATTCCCTCGATATATTCGGACCACTTGTATATGTCCCAGCCTCTTTTTTCTCGTCTTCCGTATTATCAGTACTCCCCGTTGCAGAAATGAGCCTGCGCAAACGCTTGCGGCCAAGAATAGGTGCAAGACTGAGTACACTCAGAAAAATGAGCTCGAATAAGATCTGCGGCTGAGCAAGTACACTTGAAAGCGTCGCCGACTTGGAAAAACCATCTCCCAAACCTTCTGTACCATCCGTGGTGGCGTTGCCGGAACTGGCTACACCAAGGATCTGGATGATGTCACCGATCTGACAGGTTACGGCAGTCCATGGGAGACAACCAATGAAAGCGCCGGCAATACAGTCACGAAGAGCAACTCCGGTGAGCCCACAAGCAATGTTCAGTCCTGACCAAGGGACAACGCCGATGAGGCGAAGCACGGAAAGGCGCACCCAAGCGGGCGTGCCATTACGGGCCTCCGGAGAAGAACTTGCCACAAAATCGAGAGGTTTGGATTCCACAGACGCCCCTGAAAAAGACGACCCTTCAAGGGCCGCACGAGTGAGTTCGACCGGACGGGGGAAAATCCGTGTGAGAATGGGAGCGAGTGGGGTGGCCAATAAGGTTGAAAATAGAGAACCAATAGTTGTAAGCAGCGTCATGAGTAAAGTGGCGAGCAACGGGTGAAAGAGCGCTCCCGCTAATACATTCTAGATATTGATAAGTGAGTCACTAAAACAAGATGCGATAGCTCGGAGGTAGCATGACGATGCTTACCCACAACACACTCCCCGGAACAGACCATGCGTGCTTCCAAATCGCAGAAACAGACAAAACACCGAGGATATGTGCCGTTTGCCAGGATCCGGATTGCGAGTAAGTATTAAGGTCACCGCCAAGCTGGGCTAGGTCAGAGAGCGTGCGAGGCCACGCAAAGGTGATCGGAAGAGTAGAGAGACATAGGAAGGTGACTGCCGTGGAAAGTGGGAACAGGAGAATAACAAGTAGTAGGGAAGCGTGTGCCTGAGAAAACACGGCCCATGAATTGCAAAATCCCATTACGAAGCAACAAAACTCACCGATGGGAACGTCGGTAGACGGAAGTGTGCTCTGATGTGAGGTGGTGGCGCTAAGTCAACCACATCAAACGAGGTCTTCTGCGACGAGGCGGAGAGGGGAAGTATATAATCGGTATCTGTTGAAGAGCGAGGAGAGGAGCTGGGGGACGCGAAAAGCGCGTTATCGTGCTTTCCGGTTGCGCCAAACCTGAGGGCGCGCCAGAGGTCAACTGTTCTGGAAACAAGAACGGGAAACATGGACCAATCGGAATTATTCTGAGAATGATCCCGGGGTTGGGAAAGGGAGGGTAGCGCGAAGGGTTGGGGCTGCTGAGCGGGAGAGAGGTCCAAGGAGAGAACGCGCGAACCGGTTGGGGGTGATGTGCAGTTCTCGACGAGAGGGACGACAGACAGGGAGGACGAGCCCGCCTGGGATCGGGGCTCAAGCGTCGCTATGGACAACGGCGGGCGGACACCGGTCGACGACGCGCGTGCTCTAGATGGACGGTGCGGAGGAACGAGCAGCGAGGGGGGAGAAGAGGACATGGGCGGGAGTTCCGATTTTCTTTTTCTTTATTAATATATATCTGGATGATGGAAACTGGTCTCAGCCGATGCGCTCGTAAGCAATAATTCGGGTTATGCTTCCATTTCTGTGATTTTGCGCCGATCAGCCGACGTGCCGACCGACCCGGAGAGCGTATCCGTCATCGCGTAATCAGTCTCCTCTCTAACAGCAGCCCCGACGAGCGAGTGACCCATCGTGCGGGTTTGCCGCGATACGACTAGAAAGCTGCTGTCGTTGCCTTCGTGGTATCTATCGATCTATCGGCACCACAGCTTGAGCCCGACCCGCGGAGACCGCAGTCGCTGATGCGCTACGCAGTATCAACACTACTAAATTGCAAAAGAAAGAACTACACTTGGTCTTCCCAATTCCCTTGGTCGGCGTCAGCTGCCATGTAAGTCCGCATACACCCGGCCGACGACTGACGACAGGAGTTCGGCTTCGCACTCGTCCGTCCGGGGCTCCCCGACAATCGGAGTACTACCTAGTCAGCCAGAGTATGTCAAGTTGTTCTTTCCGCCGCAAACGTGCGTACATAACGCGCCCCCTTTTATGGCGTAGACGCCACTTGTCCAGATACGGCAATTTCTCTTACTCGGGCCCGCCGGATCTAGCCGCCTCAAAACAAGCCTTGCTCTTGGTGAGCGTAAACCGCGAGGGTGATCGAACCCTTTTGCATTCAGTGGATGCTCAGCGCGGGCTTTTCAAAGGGGGACATGGCTGCTTCTCAGCGGTCCGTACCCTTCGACCGTCACAAGTGCATGGTGTACACGCTCAGATACACCTTGCCACCGGCTGCGAGTGAAAACCAAATGGTATTAATATATAACCATGGTCCGTTTGGCAGCGGAGCCTTTCCTCCCTCCCCTATGCTCTACTCAAGCAAGTCTTGCAGTAATTATCCGGTGAGCAACAGCCTCCTCCATCATGCCAGGCTCTCCGAGGTCGTCGCTCATGACATCAAAATGTCTTTAGGTTTAAGACCGCGGTATTGACTAGTCCCTAGTCTCGGTCAGAGCGCGCTAGCACATTGTGCAAGGAGGCCTGCCATAACACGCCCGCTCACAGTAAACGCAGTGCGTGTATGAAGGCCTGGCATTTTACGCTCACTAATATAAGAATTGATATGTTTACAGGCTCCTGCATCCCCCGTTTCTCCTTCCCTCCCTGCGTTTACAACACCCAGAACTCCAATCTCAGCTCATCAAGTCACAACGACGTGATGTCAAGCCGTGAGTGGAACCGACTCGCGGATAGACTAAGCCCGGAGCCCCATCTTGAAATGATGCGACCGGTATCGCCCTTCCAGAATAAACGACAGCTTGCTCACCAGCAACCTCAATCAAACCTTACGCCTAGTTCATTTATTTCTACTCAGTATCATCCTCAGCCCAATTCTCAGTCTTATACGCACGCGAAGCTGTCGCGCGTCCAGGAGACGGCGAACGCAAGTGTACACCCGTCAAATACACAACCTAAGCCTGGTGCTTACAGAACGGGAGGCCGAGCCGCACGGGGTGCGCATAAAGACCCCGATATTTCCCCTGCTTTGCGGATGATGAGCTACGACGCAGCAGCGACACCTCCTTCTTCAGATGGGGGTCATGGGCGTAGCACACATTCACTTTCTTCACGAGAAATGCACACGTTTCATGACAGGGCAGAGCAGAACCGATCGACGTCCCCGGAGGGCGGGAGGCGCAAGAACCCGAGCTGGAGAAAGCCGGCACCGAAATACATTCCGACACCGCCGTCAACGCCACCATCCTCCGTAAGTGAGCATCTCCCGGCGGCGACTAATGAACCCGTCCCGCCCGTGCCGTCTAATGCGCATCCTCTTTCCGTTAAGGCACGGTCCGCCCCAACGCAACCACCACCCAGGCCGGCAAGGGCTGAGGCACTCTCTCACATTCCTGCCATGTTTCGGGATCACACCTCCGCTCTTGGTTCTTCGCGAGCAAGGATAGCACCTACACCTACACCTCGTCAAATTACACAGGTTTCATCACCAACAAAGGCGGCCGCAATGGTTACAGGTTCCCTACGGGTGACTCACTCTCAGACACAACCTCCACCCCAGGTACAGTCCGCGCCCCACAATCCACCTGTGTCGCAGGCGACTTTGCTTGGGGAACAGGTGCAGATGCCAATTCAAATAATCTCTCAAGCCGACGCAGTGGCACATGTACAGTTACTACCGCCAACGACCTACGCACAAGTTACTGCGAGGGGCCCGGATGCGAGAGCCGAATTACAGAAACCTGCCCTTATCCACCCCCAGCCTAAGAAGATTCCATCGATGACCCAGCTGGTCTCGATGGTACTTCCGTCCCGTACGCCCTCGCCGAGGGTCCCAGTCCCTCTTGAAAATGGACTGAGTGACTCCGTAGTGCACTCTTCGTCGCCCTCACCGGAAAAAGATGTGATCGGCCAAATACAGCCACAAAAGTCTACCGTGGCAGTGCGGAGTCTGAGCCAAACTCTGTCCCCAAAATTGGCGGCGGGAGATATGTCGTCTCGGGCGCCATCTCCTGCTGTCCATACAGAGCAAAGCCCCCATGTAAGCGCCCGTGATATACTACCATTCACGCCCTTTAAGCTTACTTTTTTAGGCCGTCGCACGCGCCTGTCCTCAACCACACCAGGTCGCATTGCCCCCTTCTACGGGATCGTCAGCAAAGTCCTCTCGTTCCGTTTCGCCTTTGTCAAGTCCGGCGCACATCAATTTGTCACTCCCTACGCGTTCGCGCTCTCCAACACCAGGAATTTTGTCGTACACTGTTCCACCGCCTTCATTCCTCTCTCCACCTCCAAATGCGCCGTCCACGTCCTTGAGGGGTGTAGTCACTTCTCAGATGCGGCAACCGCCTATAATTATTGAGCCTGAAGGGCGTATCTCTGAAATTTGTGCACCAGTCAAGCAGCATCTTTCAGTAGTTCACGAACGACCTCCGCCATCTCAATCTGGTCTGGTGACGCCTCCGATGACACCTCCAAGTCCAACGTCCTGCGAAGTAGTCACGACGATTGCTGATGCACATTTAAAAGCGCCCGCACTGAGCACTCGTCCGTGCAGCCCGATGCCACAGTCTCCCTCCGCTCCTGCGTCGTCTTTAAAGCCCGCAGAAGTCTTTCGGCGAAATGATAACACCATTGTCAGAGATGCATACTCGATATCTCGTCCGACGACCCCAGCCCCGATACTCCCTACTCCAGTGCCTCCGCCCGCTTCAGCAAGTATTGCGGAGAAAGAGCCTGATGCCCCTCCGGTATGTAATCACACGGCTGCTGTGTATACCGGTCTTTACTAAAAGTTTAAAAGAAGCTACCTACTGATTGGAAAGAGACGATCACTCGTGCCACTCGCCCGAACGTCAACATGAATCTGCTGGCTTCTGCACAAGCGCCGAACTTCGATGAAAATTCGAGTATGTTACCTCCTATCGGGTCGAACCCCGCACAGGTATTGTCAGAGGAGAAAGACGACCTAACTTCGGCGTACTTAATCACCGGAACTTGGTTGGAACGAGCGGAGAATACAACAACGGTACGTCTGAGTTCTTTCGAATTAATGTAGTCTCGAGCCTTCCATTCGGTGCAAGCACTGATGTTATTAATAGGCACTAGGTCTTGAGATACATGAACTGGAGCCCGGACAGGCCCCGAGCATCATTGACAAGAAGTCACCGTCGGATGACAGGAAGAAACAGCCCCTTTCGACTCCCATTTCGACTCGCATCCCCCATTCTGCTGCAGAGGGAATCCCCAGGAAAGTCCCGGCTGCGACGCCAACACTCAGGCAACGGACTGTTTACGACCCGTTTACTACCGATTCACCAGCACCAACAAAACCTATAGGTTATCCGCCACGAAGCCGCTCGCCCATTCCACGAAGTAAAACGCCGCCGCGCGTTCATGGGGCGGGTAACTCCGTGCAGAAGGAGGAGGCGTGGCCTTTAGTTTCTCCGGAACTAGGGACAGTATCGGCGGGTCCTTCCTCATATCCTCCCACGTCACATACTGCGGATTTTACTTCACGTAGTCACTCTTCCGGTCTTCCAAAAAGATCGAAGACACCCCGTCCACGTGCGGAGGAGGAACAAATCCCTATTCAGCGGCAAAACGCACAGCAAATTTCTTCCTCAAAGTTTACAGATTTTGTCGATGCGACAATATCTCCGCAGGTAACGACTCCGGAGCTTCCCCCTACACGCTGTATTTCTCCGCCCCCGAGAAACCAATCCCTGGGTAATAGAAACAAATACCTTGGCAGAGGTTCCGATACAGGTCACACTGAGCCCAACGAACAGGAGGCCTACTATGTACACCCGTCATCGCCTCCTACAGTCGCACATTCTTTACCTTCATCCCACCAAATTCATTCTGAAGCTCAATCCCCAAGTGGCCACAGCCATAGTCATCACCAACGTAAACCAGCTCCCGAAACGGCTCAGGTATGTTTGTTGTGCTTTCCAACCCCGATGTGTCCTTTCAATATTGATTGAAA
Organism: Coniferiporia sulphurascens; assembly: GCA_002794785.1. NCBI lineage: Eukaryota > Fungi > Basidiomycota > Agaricomycetes > Hymenochaetales > Hymenochaetaceae > Coniferiporia > Coniferiporia sulphurascens. Next base: position 1,549,256 of record NBBA01000005.1, read on the forward strand.
ATGACCATCATAGCAGAAGGCCAAGCCTCCTCCGTCGTCCCATTATAAGAAAAAGAGATCTAATGATATACTTCCCTCCGAGCCATTGTCATCGTTCATGAAAGCTCCTGTTCATTATGTGAGTCTCCACCTGTATGTCATCTTTCCGACACAGAGAACTAAAACTTCGTCCCAGATTTATCCAGACACGTCAGCTTCGTATGGGCATTCCTTGTCCGGCGAATCCGTACTTGCTACGGGGGGAACCAAGTCTCATTCCAATATTGTGCGTTGAATATTCGTAGTTTGTACAAGGTGCATTCTTGTCAACTTAAATGTAGCAGGGATGCGTCCAATCAGATGCGAGTGATGACTTCGGGGCATACGAAGGAGAGCGCGAGCGTCAACAATCTGTTTCCTTGTCATCTTTTGCATCATTTGATAAGGGTCAGGAAGACGAAGAATTGGTCACCCCACCCAGACAACCCCAGGTGCCTCCGAAGTCGAAACGTCCTGATGTGACCGTTCATGAACCTCACGTCGGCCGTGAGTCATATCCTGACTTTACCGTCCAGCGTGCTCAACGGGGTCGTTATCCGAGCGCCCCCATAGGCCAAGCCAAAGCACATACTCTTACTCTTCCACCCAACTCCGATAGGTCGAGGGCTCAGCATGGCCATCATATCGAGATGTCACCAAGTGCCGAACTTCGACCGCGTCGGACGCAGCACCACGCGTCAAAAGCAACACGAAGTCTAAGTGAGAAAGTCTCGAGAAACAACAGCGTGCAGCCTATGGCGCGGTCGAAGAGCACGCCCGTGCCCTTGGCAAAGCAGCGCCAGCGACGAGGACTCTGGGGCATATTTGGGTTGTGGGCGAGAGTATTCGTGGCGAAGTTCAAGACTTGGACCTCTCCATCTCCTTCGCCGTATGACCAAGAATATCACCGGGATATCTGACCGGCGGTACAACTTTATGATAGTTTTCTTCTAAATTATGCTCTTTCTTTCTTTCCTTGCCAGCTCTGTTGTAAACCAATGTTCTGTTTGCTTTTCTTTCCGTTCAAGGGATGCATAGTCCATCACATTTGTAAATATCTGAATATCATACATGCCGAGTCGAGACGGTAATCACAGGCCCCCGCAGTGGTGACGTCTCCGGCGTCCCCAAAAGCTTGCCCAATCAGGACGAAAGCTGGGTGTGATAGCACGCGTCGCAGTCCTCTCCTTCAAGTCCCCTCATAGCTGGCTCTTACTGATCTGATTCGACCTACCCTACTATGGTTCCTTGATTACTGTTATAGTCTTCCTAGACTCGAAACCTAGCGGGTCTGGCTTTGCATGGTTTCCGGAAAGCCAGAGCGTCCATCTGGACGCGAGATATTTGAGGGGAGCCTATCCGGTGCCCAAGATAGACCATTCATACCCCGGCTTCGTTCAGATTCCTCACCTTACCATCCATTACCTCGCTCGCTTGATGAGTTTCGCGACGAGGAAGGCTCCGAGAACAGAGAGGGGCGTTTGCACGCGCTATGGAGGAAAATACCGCATCCTCATAGGGGAAATCATGCGTTGAAGCAGGAACCAGCATCTCACTGGATCCCGGCATCGGGCCATGCCTCGCTCACTCCTGAAAGGGCAGAAGGCTTGAGGAGAATGTACCATGACGAGCTTCTAAGGAAATGCGCCTTAGAAGAAAGTGATCCCTCTGGGCCGATAACTTGGAAAGATTTCAAGAAGTATGCTGAGAATAAAGAGGCTGGTGAGCTTTATTTTTTCTCGTGAACCATATTAAAGCTGATGGTTTCCATCAGAATTATGGCATATTTTCTGCGATGAATTGGATTTAGACGGAAATGGACATCTCGACGCAGGAGAACTGACATTGGCACTAAGGAAAGCCGGTACGTTGAGTTCGAAGTGGAGGATGTTAAATTGCTGAATAGTGCAAAATTAGGGGTTGAACTCAGCGCATCAACTCTTTCAGAGTTTATGACCTTCTTGACATCGTCACCACACTCTCATGGCATCAGTTTTTCTGAATTTCGGGATTTTCTTCTCCTACTCCCCAGCAGAGCTACCACGGCTGAAATATACCGGTATTATGAGGTTAGAAAGTATATGGGAGGTTTGTGCTTAAATGGCTGGTGAAAGACCAATCTTAACGAACAGCCGCTTTAGATGATGGAAGGGGGGGTGCTGCTCGGGTTACTATGGAAGGTGGGCTTGTTCCTCAACGTTATAACTTACCTCACTGAGTGACTCGTCCCAGGCGACGTCAGCATTAGCGGTGAAGATCGGCCACCAGTACATCCGATAAAACCTCAGAACCATCCTTTGCAAGAATCCGTGGAGTATACTGGCCTTGACAGTGATGATGAGGATTTCTACGATGATGAGGATATCGACGAGGAAGAAGAACACCAACATTCCACCTCCATAAAGTTCCTCCTTGCAGGCGGTATCGCTGGTACAAGTAAGGACATGGTTCATTCGCTAAAGCAGGTGCTAACGTGGTTATAACCAGTCTCCCGTACCACCACTGCACCTTTTGATCGCCTGAAAGTTTTCCTAATTACACGCTCATCTGAGCTCAGTACTATAAACATGGCTGAAACAGTCGCGCAAGCCACACAAGCTCCGTTACAGGGCTTCAAGGCTATCAGCGCTGCCATTGGCCGGATATACGCAGAGGGAGGCATCCGTGCGTTCTGGGTGGGGAACGGACTTTCTGTAGTGAAGATATTCCCGGAATCTGCAATCAAATTCTTTTCGTACGAAACGGCCGTATGTATTTCTCATGAATACCTCCTTTTCCTGAGCTCGCGCTAAATATGTGTTAATAGAAACGAGGTTTTGCCCAATATGTCGATAAAGTTGATGATTCTCGAGATATCAGTGGAACGAGTAGGTTCCTTTCGGGGGGGATCGGAGGCATCTCAAGTCAACTGTGTCAGTATCGATTTCACAGTACTTGATTGATACTTATTCCTTACTGTTCTACTGGAACAGCTATTTATCCCATTGAAACTCTTAAGGTTATTTCCTTGACGATTGTGTATAACGTCTTGCTAACACGTAACCTCAAGACACAAATGATGAGTACAACTGGAGGGCAAAAGCGAGACGTTCTCTCAGCGGCAAAGCGCTTATGGGCCCTTGGCAAATTCAGGGCCTACTATCGAGGACTTACAGTACGCAATTTTTACGTTGTCCGTCGCGCCACTCAATCTTACGAAGTTCTCAGGTCGGCCTTATTGGTGTATTTCCGCAAGTCTTCAGAACTGTTATTAATTTGTTACGCTCACGATAAAAACAGATATGCGGCGATTGACATGAGTACCTTCGAGGCTTTGAAGCTTGCATATCTCCGGTCAACAGGGAAAACTGACGCCGGGATGCTACCTTTGCTCGCCTTTGGCAGCATTTCTGGGGGTGTTGGAGCCACCAGCGTTTATCCTTTGAACCTTGTCCGGACTCGCCTGCAGGCATCTGGCTCATCAGGACATCCGCAACGTTATAAAAATATATTTGATGTCGCTTGGAAGACTTACCAACACGAAGGCTGGAAGGGATTCTACCGTGGTTTATTCCCTACATTGGCCAAAGTACGTCCCAAACATGTTAGATGTATTCCCAATGGTGCTTATGTTATAACAACTAGGTTATACCATCCGTCTCTATATCCTATGTTGTGTATGAAGAAAGCAAGAAGCGGTGCGTATCACCAGTTCCGCGCAACTTATCTTTTGCTCATCCTTTGAATCATAGTTTGGGCGTGTAGATTTGCTCAACCAGGACAAATAATCTCTTCCCTTCCCGTCTAGAGTCTCGTCCTGATTTGCACGACATAACATCTTATTGTTACCTTACATCTTGCTAAGGACCTGCAACGCATTTGTATCAATATAGATTATCAATTTTAATGAATCATTTCCTCAGTATTCATCAGTTACGAATGACGACATGTAAATACCCGCCCACTGCGTTGTACTGTACAGATCTTGGTCGACTTGCGCACCACTTTTCACATATCAAATCAGATACCTGAATCCTTTCCGAAGTTGACCTCTTTCCTGCTCAGCCTTTTCCAAACGATCATTCAACGTTTTCAAGTGTCTGCAGAATAGCCAGCACATCACGATGGCTAAGCCCTGCAACGAAATGCAAATCGCATACGAGTTCTTATAAGATGGTCCCCAGTTTGTTGGCCATATGTACCTAGTGGAGGGGAGGACGTGATGAGGGAATAATTAGTCAACAGTCAAACCCATGAAGCATAGTAGATGAGAACACTGACGATCCCGCAATGTTCCCTAGCTGTGAAAAACAGTTCGTAAGAGCTAGTGCGACCGCACGTTTGGAAGGAGGACGTGGAATAGTGTTGCTGATCCAGGCGAACATAACTATATAACCGCAATATGACAGAGACATCAAACATCTAGTATATATTTGCTCATCAATAAGGTTCGCATCAGGACGATATCCTAGAAACATACAAAGAAATGTAGCGCGCCACTATATTCATGGTCGATATTGCAATGATGAATCCGATCAGGCCGACAAAAAGAGGACAGACAATATGGTAAAATCTCTCTCCCTGTTTGTCGGAATGTCTGCACAAAATAAAATAGTGTGTTATTCGTCGTCTGTTGTGCATTCCGACTAGAATTACCTTGCATTAAAGAAGGCTACGATAACCGCTATGAACCACGGCGGAGCCACGAGAACAAGTGTCACCGTTCTTCCAAATCCGAGCGTTGCGCTCAATGTCGGGAAAAACGCATTGAAGGACAAAGCTGTTACTTCAGTCGTCAAGGCAAACGTAAGCCACCAGACTTTAGGATCCAGTACTGCGAGCCAAAATCCGTGTCCGCGATGCGTTACCCTTCGCATCCACTTTCTTGCATTTGTATCAAGAGTGCTTTCGAGAACAGTAGGGACTATCTCTGATTCTTCCTGGTCGCCGATATTGATTCCTCCATCCTCCGCCATTCGGCGGACGGCGAGACTGCGCTCCAGAGGTGTGAGCCAGCGCGTGGTCGTCGGAAAGTCGGGAAGGATGAATATGGCAGCCAATGCGACAGCAATGGTTAAGCTGCCCTCGATGAAAAATAGCCACCTATGGCGGAAGTTACGTCATTGTTAGTATCATGAAGAGCCTGGCCGGGTTTCTCTCTCTTTGGAATACTCCTTACCTCCACGCGGCGTCACCTAATTTGCCTTGCATATCGTTCAAAATTCCCGACGCAAGAAGCGATCCAAAAGCATTGCTGATGATGTTTCCACAATATAAAATGCAGATCCGCAGGCCAAGTTCTTCACGACCTTCATATCGAGATCAAAATTGCCTATCAGCCGAAGAGGATGTGAAGCAACGTACGATACCATTTTGACAGAAGAAAAAGACTTCCAGGGAAGAAAGCAGCTTCAACAAACCCAAGAAAGAATCGAGTAAGAAGAGCACCGATGAAGCTTTTACAATGCGGAAGATAGTTTTGCTAAGCAATCAGGATCGGTTTATAGTATGCGTACTCACTCTTTAGTTATACCTAAGTTGCGAATGAAGCAAACGTCAGGTTATAGCGGACGTAGTTTGTTCTTGACACTAACCTGTCAGAATGGATATTGCACCCCATACGATCATGCAGCTCGGAAGATATATTGAGGGGCGGCCCATGTAGTTTAAAAACATATTCCTAGCTCAAAAGTACACCAAGTGAAATCGAACCATGTGTTCATAGGACTTACGAAGGAATCTGCATCAAGATGTAGCCGACGTACAAGATCGACAGCAACGTATTGAACTCCTGACCCTTGAGGCCTAAGTCACTTTCAAAGCCTCTGAGTCGCGCCGCTCTTTATTGATGATTCAGTCCAAGTAAAATTCGTAGAAAAAGTTGTGGGTGCTGATGAGATTGAATCGAGAACATACGCAGCATTATTCCTATCAACCTGTGAATAGACGGGACAAGAACGGCGAAAGGTGAGCAATAATTCTTATCGGCTGCGATGGGGTACTTACATAGTTCAAGATATATATAACCACCATTATCGAGAGCCTACAATCTAGTTTCCAGAGTAGTTTTCGCTCAAGCTTCCGTCGCTCCTCGTATCCACCATATTCATCGTCTGGATCCGTTTCGGTATCGACGATCTCGGGTGAAAACCCCTTCTTCTCAACGGATTGCAAGGGGGGTTCCATGGGGATGTTGCGTGAATGGATGGGACAGGGACCAAAGTGCTGTAACATCCGCTTAAATAGGGACTGAGTGCCAGAACCGACAATATCGTCAGCAGAACATGCATATGGCCGCGGCTAATGCTTGTGCCAGTACTATTACAAGTAGTGAGTTGTGGAACGCGCCGATTAGTCGCGGAAACAGATGACAAGAAGGAAGAAGCCCTCTCAGACTCGGATGTGATCACAAGGCCGTTCAAAATTCTTGCCGCCAGAAATACTTGTGTTCCTGCCAAATCAATTAAGGCCATTTCCGCATTACGCATGAGTGCATCGCTACCGTATGTGTACCTTTTCTTTTGCAGTTGTAATTAGAGTTGAGCTTGGACCACAGAGCTTGAGTGCGATTTGCGGGTAGTGGTCGTGGTAAACTCGCAATCGACGGAAAAGGCGTATTGTGGAGGGCCTACGAGTGCCCCCTATCACTAGCGAACACACTTGATTAAAAGGAGGGGGGGCGCATTTCTTCACTATTAAATAAATATAACGAACGAACTAAATATAAAGGTGGTCATATGAACAACCATCTTACTAAGTGAATGATAATGCAAAGATAATGCCATACGATAGGAGCTATGATAGTTATAGTATACATAGCCCATGGTAGATGTATTATTAAATAAATATAACTAAACGATCTAAATATAAAGGTGGTCATAAGATCAACCACCTTACTAAGTAAACGATAACGCAACAATAACGCCATACAAATAGGAGCTATGATAGTTATAGTATAAGTAGCTCACAGTAGATGTATATAAGGAGAGCTGGTCTCTACCATGAAATACATCGGTTTACACTGATAACCCACTTTGCCCAACTATTACCACTGCACCTCATCGTCTACCACAACGTGTGTAGATTTTAAGATGTATATAAGGAGAGCTGGTCTCTACCATGAAATACATCAGTTTACGCTGATGACCCACCTTTGCCTCAACTTCACCACTGCACCTCATCGTCTACCACAATGTGCATAGATTTTAAGATTCACTGTCAAGAAAGTTCGGGTTTCCACACACAGTGTCCAGAAAGTAGTACTACTAGTACAATTTGAAGATAAGAGAGGGGAAAATGGTTAATATCCTAATAAGGGGAATTGATCGGCAGGGATATATATCCGCACAGCCACACAAATATCCTAACCATTCGCCTCCTCCGAATCCACGCCTTGCAGCGTGCGGTAAGATATTCAGAGCAGGTATCTAAACCCTTTATCTTTCTGCACCTTCTCCCGTTCTCCTCTCTCGAGCCTCTCATTCTCCATTTTTAAATGACGTCGGAAGATCCAAAACATAATTATTGCCGCACTCTGTGTCGCAATACATATCGCATACGATTTTCGGTAAGTTGGGCCCCATGCTTTTGGCCAGACGTAACTGAGGTCGCAGATGTCAAAATCTACACTGATACTCGTATAATTGGAGTAAATGAACAAAGAACTGACGATCCAGCAATATTCCCGAGCTGAGAGAAGCAGCTCACGAATGCCAGCGCAACTGCACGCTTCGCAGGCGGGCGCGGAATGGAGCTACTGACCCAGGCCATAATTACGACGTACCCACTGAAAGTCAGTGCCATCAGAAAGCTATTATGTCATCAAATCAGTATAGGACACTAACACAAATTGTTTACATCAGACAATAAGAATATGCGTACAGGGAAACGTAGCGGGCTGCGATGTTCATCGTAGACATTGCAATGACATATCCCAATATCCCGACTACGAGGGGTATCGCAATATGATAAAAGCGTTCCCCGACTTTGTCAGAGTGCCTTGTGAAAGGACATCCATTTAACAAGAGAATTCATCGCTTTATGACTCGCATGTTGGACTGCACCTTGCTACTGCAAATGCACCAATAGCTGCCAGGAACCAGGGTGGCGCCACGAGGGTGAGCGTGACCGTTGTGCCGAAGCCAAGAGTAGCGGTTAGTGTGGGGAAAAAAGCATTAAATGACAGAGCAACGACTTCGGATGTCAATGCAATCGCTAGCCACCATACCCTCCAGTCGCTCATGGCTTGCATAAAACCGGAGCTAGATTGCGAAACAGTTTGAGGAAAAGCTGCGTTGCTAGTTTCCGTTACTTTTTGACTATTTGCACTGTTCATGTTGGGAAGTTCTGGCCCGTCCTGATCGCCGACATTGAGTCCGCCGTCTTCCTCCATGCGTTTGATTGCAAGCTTCCGCTCCAATGGAGATAACCAACGCGTCGTAGTGGGGAAGTCGGGGAGAACGAAGATGGCGATGATAGCAACGACTATTGTCAGACTACCTTCGATGAAGAATAGCCATCTACGACGATTGTCCATTAGACAGTATGTAAATTATCTGGAAGTAACGCATACCTCCATGCAGCCTTTCCAAGCTTTCCCTCCATTCCGTCTAATATTCCAGATGCGAGAAGAGACCCGAAAGCATTACTGATAATGTTTCCGCAATAAAGAAGACATATGCGTAGGCCAAGCTCGTTGCGAGTGTAGAATTTTGTCAAGAGGAATATGGCACCAGGAAAAAATGCAGCTTCAACGAATCCAAGGAAAAAACGGGTTACGAGGGCCCCAACGAAACTTCAGTGAGATATATTTGAGAAGACAGCCATTTGCGATATGACACTGAAAAATAGGCTCACTTCGTGCAAATGCCTACAACAAAGTGAGCGCTAAGTTAACCGCTCCATGAAATTACTGACCTGTAAGGATGGAGATGACGCCCCAAACGATCATGCAAGCCGGTATGTAGAGAGACGGGCGTCCTATGTAGTTCAGGAACATATTCCTGCTCCCAAAGTGCCAAGGTCAGCACCGTGCTCAGGATAGCATTCATCCATCCCACTTACGAGGGAATCTGCATGATAATATAGCCAACATAAAGTATTGAAAGTAGCGTGTTAAATTCTTGTCCCTTGAGGTGAAGGTCATCCTCAAAACCTCGAAGCCGAGCCGATCTGTATGGTATGAACAACACAGTGGTATAAAACGCCTGCAGGCCAGCACTATAAGTTGCAGTGGACGAAGCGCGCTTTACTTACGCAGCATTGTTCCTATCAATCTAAACGCATTTTGGAAAAGTGTGACAAACATGTACGACCTTAGACCTAGCGGCAATATCCCAACTCACATAATTTAATATGTAGATCACGACCATAATTGACATCCTACGGTCGAGTTTCCGGAGCAGCTTGCGTTCGATCATCTGACGTGCTTCATGTCCTCCGAACTCAGCGTCCGCGTCATGAGCGTTGACATCGTCTGTTGCCTGCAAGTCCATCGAGATAGCAAGAGTGATATCCTTATCCCCGATGGAACGCGTTGAAGACTCCATATACACAGTGTTCATAAGAGAGGTGCCTTTGGATCAAAGGGAGCAGGAGTGAAGTCTAGCGCAGGACTAAGAAACCATGAACCTCCCCCGTTCATTCGCTATCATGCGATAAGTCGGAGAAGCAAGCGATAAAACAGAATTCAAGGTATCAGGCGGTCACCATTTTCAGAAGAGAAGACAGGAAGTGTCACGGGACAGCGCTAGCATTCAATGGCTTCTATCTGAGATCATGGACGAGGTAACAGAATTCCGCGTATTTCTTTCATACACGGGCCGGCCGTTGCATGCGGGTGAAATACTGATACGAAGCGAATGACCTTGTGCCACCAAGCAAGTTGCAAAAAGGACATTAACACTTACATTGAAACACACATATATATAGTATACACAGCGAGGAGTAGCCCTAAGGCCAAGGGAAAGGAGGAGTTAAAAAAGTTTAGGGTACAGATAGTCAGAAATGAACGACTTGCTATAGATACACTCCCCCGTCTCCAGATCCATCCTGGTCAGCAGGTGGTAATTGCGGCGTCTGAGATTGTGAGCCGACCCGATGGGGTGCGTCATCCGGCGCGCCTGATAAGCCATAATGGCCGACGGATGTATTTAGACCTTTTTCTTCGAGCACTCCCTTCAACATGGAAATCCTTTCCGTTTGGGACCCACTGTAAGCGGAAGATCAGGTCCCCCCAGGCTAAGCTAGTCGAGACGAAAGTGCGGAAAACTGAGTCTGCATACATTACCACGTCGTTCTCCCTTAGCGCCTCCACCAGTTCGCGGTCATCCTCTGACGATTCAGCGAGGTAATCGTTAAGTTCGCGACGTGTTCGGTTGAGGTGTTCGAGTGAATTCTGCAGACGCGATATCTCTGAGAAATATGAGATTACGCTGCGCTCGAGTAGGAAAGAGATGAAGTCGAGACCTTCTGTTATTACGGGGATCTCAAGCTGGAGCGCCTGCGCGTACGAAAACGGTTGTGCATAGCGTGGCTGGGAGTTCATGTCCGAAATATGAATATTTAATGGTCAAGACTCAAAACCGCGAATACAAATAGTGTACCCATTACTGACGTCATCCGGTCCAGTCATATTAAGGGACGGGTCCGCGACCAAGATTGGGCCTCTTGAGCAACTAATTATTCCGGCGGTAGTACAATTGAAATCACTTCAAGGAAGACTGTCTAGGTATATCCAAATGTACATATTATTACCACCCAGCTATGCAAATGTACACACCCGGTTGTCATCTATGTTGCCCGCCCACCAGGATGATCCCAAAATTACTAGTAAAAGAAGCTGGCTGACAGCCCAGCTCAGCCCCACATACAACCAAGCCCTCCTCGTGCTCAGAGCACCCACTTCTACCGCAAATGTGCTCACCGTGGTCAGGCATCCGCAGTATCCGTCAGCAAGACCCTGCAGAATCGCACAAGCATTCTCTGACGGTAGTTTGGACGTACGCTGCAGAATGTGAAACCCTCCAATGAGCGCCGTGCCAAATATGTTGGCCACAAAAGTGCCAAGGGGTAGGAGCTCGAAGCGCGGTGTGAGCGTTGTTGCGAGCAAATACCGTGTAAGTGTCCCCGGAAAAGAGAAAAGCAATGCGGCAGTGGCTTGATGTCGAAGGGAGGCCGAGCTCTTGAAGTACGCAGGCAAGGTCGCCGCATACACGAGGACGGAGAGTGCACTGAATGAATATCCAAAGGCGATGGAGGCGGGTCTCACACGTGGCACGCGATGAGAAACTTGGCGTGAAAGGTGTAGGCCTAATGTTACGGATGAAAGAGAAATAGCAAGCGTAAAAATTGTTTGGGCAAGGCCGTCGATAACCTGTCCAAGAAGTTCAGCACATACCTTCAGCTTGTGTCTTCAATGATACATACATCGCGGAACCAATCTCGATGTGCCCCCCCGGTATTTGCCCAAGCAAGGAAGATATCCAGCTGCCAACTCGAAAAAGTTGTCAATGAGCCACAGAAACCTTTAAATAAAAGTAGTGTTAATAGAAACAACATGGGATGAGACTTTCTGTTTGAAACCTGTAGTAATCGCAGTGTACAAAGGACTGTAGCTGCACCCATGGTCAAAAACAAGCTATACAATATACGATGTGTTTATATGCTTACTAGGCTCCAATCTGATCCTTCAGCCCCAAGGAAAATCCCATTATCAGACAGCCCATTGCCTGCACCCAAGCCAGTGGGAAAATTGAATGTTCATCGTAGCCAGAGAGGGCAAGGAGCCCCAGACGGGCAAGAACGCCAAACACTGAGGCGGCCATAAGCGAGGTAAGAACAGGCATGGACAGAGGAGCATAAGTCTTCGCTTGCGGTTCACGAAGTGTGCCCCCCTCGATTTCTGTGGTGCCAGGAGGCTTTTGAATGTTTGTAAGTGATTCGGCATCATGAATACGTCCAGGTTCCTGCGACACCGGGTCTATAGCGTCGGCAATTCCACTTGGCCGGGGAATGGGTCGCCGCTCCGCTTTCTCGACGTCTGCAAGAACGTTGCCCGTTGTCCCCGTGCATTTGCTCTCGGATGATGCATTGGACATTGTCCTCTCGGAAGGAGCGAGCTCGGAAAGCTAGGGGAAATGGACGTTGTAGTTCAGAGACAGTTCCAAGTCGCGCGCCGCGTCAATGTCGTGACCGAACGCAGTCGCCGGTTACTTTTTCCTTTCCAATGTAGGCGCATATTATTGCCCTTTTTTCACCAACGGGTGGACTTTAGAAAGCCGAGCTGGCACACTGGATTTAATTTTTTATAAGACATGTGTACCCCCTTCGCCATTTCCCATCGACGATTTTATAGCGCTCTGGCTCATTAAGACATAAACCTTAACAATAAGCAAAAAGCGGAAGTGAATGTCTTTTCCTGCGCATCTGCTTCTCGGAAGCGTAGTACAGCCTCTGTCAGGCCGCAGGCAACAGGGTAAAGGTGTCCAAAGATCCTCCATTAAATTTTTTCACTTACTGTAAGGCTTGCAGACGTGCTTACGACATTCGTCATAAGCCAAAAAAGAAACTCGCAAATGCACCCACGTAATTACAGTAATCATCATTTGTATGAAGTGGGCGAAGCGACGGACCAACTGACTCCCGAGGCATGCAAGACCCACGAGGTTTGCTTAGGCCTCTTCTATGCCATCCTTTCATAACCGAGTAGATCCAACAGACTCGTGACGCTGGACACAGGGCTTGCACAGCTGGTACCAATTGCATCATCACGATAACATTAATATTGTCTATTAGTTATATTATCCAACCAATATGGTCACATCCCCGGCCTCGTGTACATAGTAACTTTATATAACGTCCAACTCAATCGCTACCCACAAAAATCACTTACTCCACTTGATTGCCCTGTCTCCTCTTTTGCGAGCCCAACAACTTTGGCCTTTAAAAAAAAGCCCAGCGTTCATTTCACGACGCACTTGAAGCTTCTGCTTCAGCTTAAAGACTAGACGTCTTTTCATATGCATTATAGACATTAGACATGAGAAGGCATGATCCTACTACTAATAAGCTGTCAGAAGAAAGCGAAGCCCCGCCAAGTGCTTGACCTCAGACGGCGCATTATAATCCTCAGAATTTTGTTCTCGGTCGTCGCCATTGGGCCAAGCAGTGCTGGGACGAATGCCTCTGCTGCCTTGGTAATACTTGACCACTATTTGTAAGATGTAAGGTGGGGAACAAAGCGAGGTTCGTGAATATATAGTAGCTCAGTTTAGGGCCGGCACGAACTCGTCCGATCGGAAAGGCATTATAATATTGCTGACCAGTCCGAGCCATTATATCAACCGCGTCCATGAAGCACTCACGGTTCGTGAGGACGCGCCCTTCTCTCCTCATCAGTGTCGTCCATGGCTCCGGGATCGGCCATACCCACATTCTACTACGTGCTTTTCGGTATTTATGAACCGTTGCTGACTATTACGGGCTTCGTTGGCGCGCTCGTCGACCCCAAATCGGTTCGTTCGAACTTTCGTTTAGTGTTTTTACATCACTCTCAAAATGCGATGAGCAGACGCATGATGGGCAAGCGCCCTGGCCAAACGGCCTGTCGCCACTGGGAAACCTCCCGCTCGCCACACATGTGACCGTTCTGCAGGTTAGGCTACTGGCCTTGCCTTGTACTACCCATTAATTAACAGCTTTCTTCTCCACCTCCGTTGGCTCCAGCTTGCTCATGTATGTGGGCTCGTTGGTGTTATCAATGGATTCGTCCTTTACGCCTGTGTACGGCACCTCGCATTCGCCCCTGCGCTTCAAGAGAAGATTGTTCGCGCGCTACTTACGCCCCTACTGGTGGGAGATGTGATGCACGTCCTGATAACACTATGGGCGCTTGGGGACAGCAAATGGGACGTAAAGAGCTGGACTCCTCTGCTCTGGACGACTATCATGCTAGGGATGAGTCTTCTTGTACCCCGGGCGATGTGGCACTTGGGTATATGGCGATACGTTGACAACAGGGATGGTCAGAATCGGGAAGGGCAGGCCAATAAAAGGAAATGACAGGTCTATTCCTTGTGAATGCCGCACATTGGCTACTACATTCGCAAAGAACGAGACCAGTTCAGTTAGACGAGATTCACGCCGCCCATAAACATTGCTTTCGAAACATAGCCTGTAATAGACACGCAGTCAATAAGCCGATTTGTTAATGCGGAAAAGAAATTAAGAAAATATCATATTAGATCAAGAAAGAATCAATGGGTGCCGCAGTTTCTGAGTTCATCAGGAACATTGAGGGCTCCCTCAACCACTTTTTATAATCATCTTAAAATGAACGGCAACACTAAACGGTAACTCACATTGTAGTATATACCTCAGTCTCATCTAATATCGGCGACCATTATATGCGAAGTGAGCACCGTAAACACGATTTATTTGTTTCTTTTGCGGGCTCCAGGCCGTGACTCCCGAGAGTGTTCTTCGGGCGAGCGCCCCCGTCTTGCGGCACGGCGTGCATCCCACCAGTTGAAGCCCCAAGACTGAAAGAGGCCAAAGGTAGCTGACGAAAGCCAGTACACAATGACGGACTAAGAGAAGGGAGAATCGATGGGTAAGAACGAAAAACTACGAGGCATGCCGCATACGTACACCATCCACCATAACGCCAATCACTATTCTCAAAACCGAAAATAACCGGAGAGCCCCCTGCACAACATCCTTCGTGTGAGGGAGCACTTGAACGCCTTGCTCCCTTTTCAACGCATTTGCTTTCTCGCGCTCCTCTTCAATCTGTGCTGTGCGTGCGGCGCGCTCTGCCCCGACAAACCAGCCGCCGGTCTCGACATTTGCAAGTGTTACGAGCCCAAGCGAAATAGGAAGCACGCCAGTAGGATCTGGACGCGCGAGTGACGTGAGTGTAAGAAACGTCTCATCGTCAATCGGTGTTGGGCGTGTGGCAAGTGATGAAAACATTGCAGTAGATAATACAAACAGCGGCAGCTGTGTGACGGCAGGGACAAGCATCGTCAACATTGGCGCGCATGAATGTGTAGCAAAGAGCTCTTGTCTCCGAGTGTCCACCTTTGGTTGCAAAAAAGATGGTTATCAAATTTTATGTGATCTGTCTTAAAGGGAACATACCGCACGCTTTAACCGCTCCAAGTGTATCTTCCTGAAGTGCTCGAGACCGTGCTTGTCGATACCCGCAAATTTCATTTCCTGAGCGATTCGAATCGCAGCATCTTTCCTAAAAGTCTTTAGTTCTGGGAGCGCCTTTTCCTCGAGACGCCATTGCCGCCTCTTCGCCTATACGTTGATGTTTGTTTGCGTAGCTCAGAAAGACGGCCTTAAAAAAATCATGAGGAAATAGGCTGACCCATATGGAGAATGGTAGTGTAAAAAGGAGACGCGAGAGTACGGTGGTTAAAACAATAGTCGACGCGTAAGGGGGGAATGAGGCTGGCCAGGGCAATGCGAGGGCGAGGTCAAAAAATCCCTCGGTGAGTGGCTGTAAACTGGCCGCCCCTGTCCACAGGCCCCGGTGGCGGTTTCCCGGAAAACGAGAGTGGATATGGGAAGGCGATTGCAGAGACTGCTGCACACGGTGCCTTACGGGTGCATAGTGGCGAGCAACCAACATGGTCTATGTTCGAGGCGACTGTGTCGCGACTCGTGCCGTGACTAGAGTAACTCGGCTAATTTGAGACTCGCAAGTGTGCAAATCCCGTTCTCACATCTGCGCTCCGCAATCACTAACATTGTCTGTGCCTTTCCAAATGTTAATATGAAAGAGGGCGCATTATTTTCCCCGAACTTTAGACCAAGCGACGCTTACCACATCAAATGTGATATCGTCCCTTGTAAACACACCACCTTGAGCAAGGAGATCACTAGAAGCATGGCCATAGCGTCGCTTATATGTAGGGACAAGTCATAGAAATATGCAGAAGAAACAATGCGCTGCGCCATAATCCCGTTCAACCCTCCTCCGCCGAGTAAAGCCTACAACACTCAAGCCAACCACCTAAAACACTAATTGATGGGGGAACTGGCCCTTCGACAGGCCAAAGGTCGCCTTGAGGTATTTGGCAAGGTTGTCGGTCTTTTTTATGCCCGCAATAACTTCGGCATCGACTTCCTTCTGCGTAGCCGACTTGGATTCGGGGAGCGCTTCCTTCTCCTTGGGCTTGCCATCGGCAAAGAACTCCTCCTCGGCCGATTTCGGCCCTTTGGCCTTGGTTTTGGCGAAGTAAGCATCGTTGACCTTGTCATCGACCTGTATGTAAAGAAAAGGCAGGAAACGATAAGTTCTGAATAAATCTCGCGGAAAAATGCGCAAACCTTAAAGCTGCCCAAGTCAATTTTGGTCTGAGTGGAGATCACATAGGCCTGGTTGACCCGCCTAAGAGGCACACCGTTGACCTTGTACGGACCCGTAACAAGAAGTAGACCGCTATCAAGCTGCTTAAGGAAAACAACCCGTTTCCCACTGAAACGACCAGCAAGGAGGATAAGGACAGTTCCGGGGGTGATGGAGGACCGAAGTTTGGTCTGTTTCGCAACCTTACGGCTCTTCTTGGGAAGGCGGACGTCTTCGGCGGGGTAGTAACGAGAAGCTTTTGAGGTAGGGACGAGACGCGTGCCACCGTTCTTGTCGCCGCCAATTTGCTTCTCAGTGTGAGCGGGGACCTCCTCAGCGGCAGGTTTTGTCGATTTCTTGAGACCCTTGTAGAATCCACGGCGGTCCTTGACCTGAGAGCGTGACAGACGACCGACGCCGGGGATGAGTTCCTTGCTGCGAGCCATCTAGCAAAAAGAAAGTGTGTACGTCGTCAGTATCTGCATGTATAGCCCAAGTGTCATCTGCCGTTCAGGTGGGTCATCCATCCCCTTCTGCCCTCTTCCTGGCCGTAAACCCTCTCCCAATACCTCCAGAAGACATCCCAGCACCTCCCAAGCGGCATATAGAGATCATAGAAGCATAAATCCTCACCTGTTGCCGGTCTTGAGGTCGCTGTTGTCGATACACTGTTCTGTTCTTCGCAACTTTCCCCATCGTACAGCTTACGGCATGATATTATTTGTCATCATCTTAATAGTCATATATGGTAACTATTTGATAGATAATTCGATCAAGTTTTCTAATATTGGTGTAATTGGTATAAATCGCCCATTTTTTGTCCTACTCTTGTTTGAGGCAGTAATACATAGCGGTTTAAAATGGGGAAATATTAATGTGTATAGCACCCTCGGAGGCCAACGTCTCGCAGTTGCCAATTACAATTGATAATAAAGTCACGATGACACGCCGCCAAGGCACTGGCACTGCTCAGGCTCAAGCTACTTCCTAGCACCATGGACGGAACAGCACAAGGTGCGTCTTGTTCGAATTGGCGAATAATTGACACAAACACGATATATTGCAGATGAAAGAGCCATCGTATGGTTTGACATAGATAACACGCTCTACTCTGCCAGTTCCAAGATCGCCGACGCGATGGGCCAGCGTATACATGCATACTTCACGACCCTCGGTCTGAGCGACGATGAGGCATCCCAGCTGCATCTCAGCTATTATAAGACTTACGGACTCGCACTGAGGGGACTCGTGCGCCACCATGGTGTCGACACACTTGACTTTGACAAACGGTGCGATCAGTCACTCCCCTTGGAGGATATGATTGGTCCAGTGCCCGCTGTGCGCAAGCTCCTCCAAGACATCGACCGTTCCAAGTTTCGCGTTTGGGCGCTCACCAATGCCTATGTCACCGTATGTACTAATCTCTTCATCTAAAATTTTCTATACAGCTGAAGACGATAGCATGCGCGCAGAGTGCTTCGCATTTTAGACCTTGAGGATCTGTTCGAGGGTGTTGTCTTCTGTGACTATGGGGAAACAAACTTTTATTGCAAACCGGAACCAGACTATTTCCATACGGTAAACTGCGTCAGGTTGTCCACATTTCCATGGTTAATGTGCTTTCATTATAGGCACTGAGGAAAGCAGGTATATCTGATCCGTCAAAATGTTATTTTGTTGATGACAGCAGTCAGTTCGTAAACTTATTTAGTCATTATTCTGACTCAGCTGTTATCCTTGCAGAAACGAATGTTGATGCTGCTCGCCGTCTTGGCTGGGGTCACTGTGTTCATTTCTGCGAAACCGGGCTGGTGACAACTGAGGGCGGTGTTAGAAAGACCATCGTGATAGCCCCAGACTCTGGCCCTGACCCTGCCGAGCAAACACAAGTTGAGACGCTTGAAGAACTCAGAACTGTATGGCCAGAGTTGTTCAGGGAGGATAGTTAATACCTGCGATACTGCGTCCTGTATTCATTGCGAAAGTATGAATGCGTAGTGATACAGACATTTGCACTAGTGTACACCGCTATCCGGGCTGAGCTCTCGTTGAAATTGCAAGAGATGGAAGTGGAGGTGTTCATGATTTGTCCTTCGCCACTAAATACTAGAAAAGGACGACCGTAACGACCTGCGCCCCTTCGGTGACCTCGAATACAATTCCGTCGAATCCAACAAGACCTGAACCTCCTGAGTTATGAATGCAGAAGAACGTTTATGAGGACCTACGTGTCGTAGAACTTGGCAGCGTCAGTCGTTCATCTTCCGTACGATCCAATTGCATAGAAGGTACCTGCTCGCGCGAAGAGCCGTTTAGGAAACGCGAAAGGATGTCGAACTAGTCATGGTTAATATGTTAACCCTCACGCTGCAATGGGTCTGATCCTCACCTTATCGCTAAACTTCACTCGCGGAGGAGCATCTTGAACGAAGATCAAACATCAGACTGGCAGATGTACGCTAGACAAATACCATCTTCTTCGTCTTCCGGTTTCCCTTCGATTTCCCAAGGACAGCGTTGATAACGCTGAAACATAGGTGTGCCAGGCTATGAGCTAAAATCAGTGACAGGCACGTGTGACGGAGACCGCAGGACCTACAATGTTGGTGTGCACAACGACTTTCTGAACAAGGTGTGTTGAAGCAGATATCAAGAAGTCCAAGCCGAATTGAAAGTAATTATAAAAATCTGTGGTGAATAATGTCGAAGGAAGACGAAACAGATAGCAATCGTCTAGAACTCACACCCTTCTTCGCTTCCGTCAGTGGTTCTGTTGCGGGAGTGTATCGCCATCCGATCGTCCTCTTTGTAGTATGTTCTCAGAGGTGCCCCAAGATCACATACTAGGTCTTGTGCACTTGTAACCCCAATCCGAACTCGAACAGGAGTTGAAGTAGTAGGGTAGAAATAAATGGTTACGCCTTCGTGTACCTCATTTCTAAGCTTAGTATATTGATGCATTAGACACAAAGCTGGCTCACCTTTAAAGTTGCCTGTCGTATACTCCCTGCCATGGACTCACATTCAACAACCTCGTCCAGCGCGTCGGTTTCAGCGCCTTCCGAGCTCGTCTGACTCACAACCACACGTTTCACCTCTCTGTACCTGTCCTCTCGCACCGGAGAGCCCGTGTTTGCGACATTCTTTAATGTCTCAGTGCCGCCCAAGCCGCCTAGGCCACCAACACCGTCTTCGTCAAACAGAAAACTCACTCCCGGATACTGCAGGCCCTCGCTCGGGTATGTCGGTCCAAAATGCTTGCTCACATCGCTCCTTCTCAGTACTTCTCTCGAAGACCCAGTTACAGACGACGCGGAGAGAAGGACGACATCCTTGTACGTGAGTGTGACGGGTGGATTGGGGTCGGTCAGCCGCCGTAAAGAAATCGACCGTAATCGTTGATGATGAGCAGTAAACAGGAGGTCAAGGTGGGGGTTGATATGAAGAAGAATTGGCGAAAGGACGCTGTCTGCCGATGCATCGAATTTGATTTCCACACGTGGAAAGAGGGTTGTATTATGCCGCAAAATGTCGACGACATTCCAGAGAGATGTGCCTGCTCTCATAGCCTATGAATATCAACGCGCGCTAAGTCACACATAAATATGGCATGCCTATTTCGAATATCCCGAGTCCTAGTCCTGGTCTCAAATCAACATCCAATGTGGAAACCATGGTGCACTCGGACGATGCGAGTAAGCCATGAACGTCCCTGGGCCACACATCCCCGGTTGCGCCAGTTGATTCCCACGGATAAACATGTGCAAATAACGCGTTCGCGGGCATTTAGCCTGGGTCAGTAGAACTCCGACACAACGCGTGCTTACTGGTTCTGGGAGGTTGGCTCTTTTCTCCATGGTCTCCGCAAGGGCCTCGCCAAAAACGACTTTATTCCTCCAAGATGCTTGTTACCAGCACAGATACATACGTTCCAACGACCTTACATCCATCGTCGAGCGCCCAGAGCGTCTTCGCGCCTTGAAAGTCGGCTTTGCAGCCGCGATCGCACGGATAGAAGAAGCCGTTGAAATCTCTCAACCCCCTGGGATCGCCGGCTATAATAACGGCGCTGAGGATGACTTGGCCGCTGCCCTGCAGAAGCTGGATATTACGCAAGATGTTAGCGTAGAAGTCGTGAATATCATCAAGAGCACTAGCTCAGTGGACGTACTAAAGAACGAAGCCGTAAAGTTCGTGCACGGGGATATTGAGGGTGATGTTTATCTGGAGAATCTGGTAAGGTGGACCAGGGAAAGCATGGAGAAGGTAAAGGCAGGGGAATCGGAGATTCCCGCGCATCTCTCTCAAGGCGACCTGTATTGTGAGTATCTATCGTCCCGGACAAGGAATATGATTAACAAACGTATACCATTCCCAGTATGCTCCGAATCCCTGAATGCTATCCAAGGGGCACTGGGAACCGCCTGTGAGGCCGTTGACCAGGTCCTGGGCACGTCGAGGCTCGGAACCGAGCAGATAGCTTCCGAACAAGGCTCAAACGTAATGGCAAGGAATGCATTTGTTGCTATTCGACCTCCTGGACACCATTGTGGTGAAGATTCGCCCTCAGGATTCTGTTTCGTCAATAACGTAGTTGTGGCAGCTGCTCATGGTGAGTCAACTGCACACTCCTTGCTCTTAAGTGTTTGCCGACCTCACCCTCGATTCGCGGTGACGAAGCTCACCTCAGACACGAAATTAAAAAAGTGGTCATTTTCGATATTGATCTGCATCATGGCGAGTACACCAGCTGGTGATTTCCGGAATGTAATGTTCACAGCATTGGCAGGAAATGGAACCCAGTCCCTAGCATGGCAGATAAATGAAGACACGTACCGGCAGAAGCTTGAGGCGGAAGCGGGCTCACCGCTTGCTAAACCAGGCCTCGAGATCTTTTACGGCTCAATTCACGATATTTTGTCGTATCCTTGCGAGGTATGCATCGTTACATTTGGTGTGCATTTAAGCACTTATACTATGGGTGCAGGACGGTAACGCTTCAACAATTCAAGCAGCCTCAGTTTCCATCCACGGTTCGCATGGCCAACATATTGAGAATATCCACCTGCAGCCATACAAATCTGAAGATGACTTCTGGAGTAATATCTACCCGGCCCAGTACGCCAAGTTATTGAAGAGGGCCGAGGCCTTTGTGAATGATACCAGCGGCGATGATGTACTTGTTTTCGTCAGGTATAGTAAATTGTTCCCGAAGTCCTGTGGTCGGGTCGTTCATTTACAAAAAATATATCTAAAGCTGTGGCTTTGATGCATGCGAACACGAGCATCCATCTATGTCAAGACATAATCGACGTGTACCCGCGTCTTTCTACCATCGATTCGCCGTAGACGTCCGAGGCTTTGCGGATGGCTTTGCAGGTGGAAAGATTATAAGTATTCTGGAGGGAGGCTACAGTGATCGCGCCTTAATTAGCGGCGGAATGGCACATCTCGCCGGGCTGGTTGAACTGCAGAGCCTGGGAGTAAAGGTGGATGAGGGATGGTGGAACGTGCAAAACTTAAACTCGGTGATTCTCCTTACAACTCCGAGGGTCGCTCGCATCGCTGAACATCCATTTGTTTAAAGCTTGAAAAATCAACAAGGAAACGCAGAGGTGGTAAACTCTCCGTCCCGGGAGCGGGAGAGAAGTGGCTTGAACGCACTATCGCTATTTTTCAATCCATAGAGACTGTGATTACGCCATCACAATCTCGGGTACAAGCTTCCTTACCGCCAACTTCCATGACTCTCCGAGAGCGTAAGTCGGTGGTAGCTCGTACTGTCGGCTCGAAGGAATCGCCATACCAGTCCCGCCAAGAAAAACCACCCTCAAGTGATAAGATAGGGTCTGTTGAAAGCATACCAATCGTGGAGCCTGTCGACAGCGTTGTGAAGAATTTAGAAGATATGCGTTTAAGCAGGCAAAGTGAAACCGATGAAGCAGGGCTGAGCGCGGTCAAGAAGTTACCACGCGTCATCCTCCGCGTAAAAGACCCTGTGGATCCGTAAAACTTGAACAAATAGACATTATTTCAAATTACTGTTACGATGAATTCTGTTTACTACAGTCAAACTTCTTGTACGGTATAGGGGTCGGTGGAAGGGTCAGTCTATGCAATATAGAGGGTTATGCAAGCAGGGAAACTAGATTTTATTATGTAATCAGGAATAAGTCTGTAAAATGCAATGAGATAACTAAGAATGGTCATAGTATCCCTAATTATGGCAGGTTCTGGAATGAAACTGAGTAGATTACTTGGAAAATAATAGATTTGAATGGCTTCTGTGCCGGAAGTGTATTTTTTGTCATGTTTCAAATGGAAAAAATGTAAGCAAATGCAGTTAGCCGACGGCCAATCGACCTCAGATAATGTATATCCCTAAGTAAATTCCTCGTTTTGGCTATGCATTATGCATATATAATTTTATGCATTATCTTATAGGGAATTCCTATCTACTAACTCGTTGGAAGCCCAAGCCTATACATTAAAAGGGGTTATGCATTGGGAAGAGGATACTATACGGGAAGTTTGACTGTACTTGTTTTGCAATTGGCCAGTAGTGCATAAAGAAAGGACTCTCGTCGAAAATAAGCCCATATAAAGAACTTCTACATGCCAGCAGTTTGTATTGCACGAAATACACAAACTACAATAGTACTGGTCTGCTAGTATAGATCAATATTAATAGTAAGTAAGGGCCTGGTGGCACTGCAGTGGCTGCGTGTCACGCGACCTCACGCGTTACCATGATTTGTGACAAGTCGTGTATGAGCACTGGCGTCTCGGGTCTGGAAAAAGACTCTGAATCATCTTAACATCAGCTCTCGGTACCCCGAATATCAAAGAGACATGGCGACCGCATTGCAAGCCGCTATCATAAAGGCATGGACTCCATTCGATTCCAGAAGGCTGCTTTCTCAACCGCATTCTGCCAGGGGTTCCGCAAGTATAGTCACGCTCTAGGCCCGGAAACTCTTCAGTTCATCGAAGATATTTGCATTGAGTATGGTTTCGAGACGGATATTGGCCAGGTCGAGGAAGCCGTTGAACGTCTAGCAAAAGACTACAATCAACAAGACGGTATATAATTAAGGCAAAGAACTTGAATTGCTTTCTGATCGCCTAGCAGATGCTGTTATGAAGGTTACACTTCCCGTCCTCCAGCGTGTTTATTTAAGCTTGCAGGAAAAGGAGGAGAAAAAGGAAAACGGTGAAGACGAGCTTCTTGACCCGGAGGACCATCTGTTTTTTATCGATGCGTACGAAATGCCTCTTTGGCATTGGTCCCAAGCGAGGACCACATTCGAAAAGTGTGTGTGTCTTTACATACTTCTACAGCTCTATCCGAACTCTGAACTCCTTTGTGTTCAAAGCGCCTCATCTATCTACTATTTCTGGGGCCGCAGATTCACGCGTAACAGCAATTCGAGACCGCTATGGCATAATCAGACAGACCATTCTTCGCAATGACCATTTTTCACCATCGACCCTCCCTGGCAAGGATAGAGATAGATTACTGAACGCAAGTAATTCAGGAGCTTCAACAATGTCAAAGCTGACTGTGTGTTGAAATAGCTGCGCACAACGAAACAACTATTGGGGCGTGCCGGAGAGCGGTTTTTGCTTTTTGGACTCCTCGGATACTCGAAGGAAGGCAAACTTTGTCTAGAGGACACAGAGGGAAAAATTGAGCTCGACTTCTCCCAGCTCGTAAGTGCGTACCTAGACTGCAGAAAAAAGGTATTAATACATCACGCAGGGTATTCCAAGCGAAGGTTTCTTTACTGAAGGCTGCTTCGCTTTAGTAGAAGGTGATTACACCGAAGAGGAAGTATTAAATGTCATTGCTATTGGCCATCCTCCTTGCGAGCGAAGGGAGGTCTCTCGGTGAATAGCCCTGCTTTGCGACATGCTCCGTACCGCTTACACAGTTACAGTTCAATATATGGCCACATTGATTTTCTGGGGAAGGGGGCTACTACGCCTTTGGAAGATGTGAGATTTCCCGATTTTATGCGTCCCCATTCTCGTGCGCTAATTAGCGACTAACAGGCTGAACTTGGAAAGCGAATTATCAGAGAACTCCCTGACCTTATGTTTCACTGTCTTTCAGATGTCTGGCTGGATCATCCTGAAACTTTTCATGGTCTATCCAACATATTCAACAGATGCGTTGAGGCAGGAGCAATACCTCGTGTCTTCATCCTGTGCGGGAATTTTTCGAGCAGGGGGATATCTCAAGGCAGCAGTCGAGAAATGCAAGCCTATCAAGGTAAGCGTATCCCTAAGATTGTTGCATGACCGTATGTTGATTTGTTGTTTAGATAATTTTGACCGTCTTGCTGACTTGATCGCTAGTTATCCGATAATTGCTCGCAGCACGCATTTTGTCTTCGTACCTGGTCCTCTTGATATTAGTGCCAACGCCATACTCCCGCGCCGTCACCTGCTGTCTTCGTCTGTCGGCAAACTGAAATCAAAGCTTTCTAGGCCCCATTTCATGAGTAATCCGTGTCGTATAAAGTGCTTCGGGCAGGAGTTAGTAATATACAGGGAGGATATGATGGCACGCATGCTTAGGAATCTTGTTGGAGTGAAACCTGATGTTCAAAACGACGACCTTAAAAGATTTGTGCGTTGTCTTTTTTTCGTGGTGGAGTTACTTTTAATCACAATTTTGAATGAAGCTTGTGCAATCCATCGTGGACCAAGGTCATCTCAGCCCATTCACTAAAAATGTCCAACCGATCTTATCGGAATACGACCACACACTTCGATTATATCCTATGCCAAATGCTGTAAGCTTCCTTTTGGATAACAAAAGGATCACAGTACTATCCAAATTATAAATTATAGATCATCCTGGCGGATAAATACGAGGCTTATGAGCTGACTTATGAAGGTTGCCATGTCTTCAATCCCGGAAATTTCGTTGGTAACTCTCTCGGGTTCTATACTTACTTTCCCGCAAAACAGCGCTCGGAGGTGTCGTGAGTCGTAATTCTGCTGTCTGCAAATAACGTGGGTTTCTTGAACTCAAGACTCTTGTCGGATAGGTACGTCGAAGCGATGGACGATGAATGACTTCGACCTTCCCTCTATGCTGTATAATATTTAATGTACGTTTGTACAGTAATTTTCTGACCTTCACTATATTCGGTTCGATGTATTTAAGTAGTCCGGACATGTACTATATGACGTCCCCTGAAAGGCTTGCGCTTACTTTTGTTCCGGCAAAATGAAATACTAAAGCAGACTTTAGTAAGGTCGGCGATCAGCTGCCGAGTGTCAAAAAAGGAAAATGTTTTCGCCGCCGGAACCGAGCGACAATATTATGGCCCGACAGGCGATGAGAGGCCGCCACTACTAGGTCAGCCTACAGGTGCTTGCACCGTGACGGTGTAAACAACCACTTTTCAGTACATTTCCTTCCCGAAAACATTCTTCTAGGCTGTCCTAAGCTCTGAAGGGGCTCAACTGGTCGAGCGGCGACATACACAAGGCGCGCTTCGTTCAAGGGCCACGCCCGAGACTATCAGTGACCTGCTCACTGGGCCAGGAGTTCTGCATGCCCTAGTATTCGTTTTGGCATAGTCATTTCAGAAGATCATGACAGTCCTTGAGACGCTTTCCAAGCTCGCCCGGCCAGCAATGTGGCTCTCTTTTGGAGGCGGTGACACTGAGCGCTTGGGATGGGGGATGGCAATATTAGGTTTGGTGGTTCAGTTCTTGACAATCGGGCTGATTTGCCGGACATGGGTTGGGCCGTTCGTCCTCAAAAGCATCTCCAAACGAATACGAGTGCGAAGTATTAGTCTCCGCTCCGTCCGGGGAATTTTTATTCGTACTACCTCAATGACGATCAGAATTGACAGAGTGGGGTTGTCTTACCACTCATCCACTGATGCTACCCGCCGCTTTTCTCTCAAAGTCGAGGGCCTTCATGTGAATATTCACGAGCTTAAAGTGCCCTGCGACCGACCTTCACTCCCCCCTCCATCAAAAAGATTCAGTAGGCTACCCAGTCTGGCCGATTTCGCTCCCTCCCCAATGGCACATCGATTATGGTCAATGTACTCGGCAGTATATGGCGTCATTGAGCCATTTGCTCGACCACTCATCCGCACGTTCTTCGTGACAACCACTCGTGTTGTTATCAGGTGTCTTCCCGCGTTAACTCAAGTCGTTGATTTTGAGCTGGATCGCGCGCTAATTACACTGGCGACATCACCAGAGGCTCATATAGCCGTGGAACGAATGGCTTTGTCCGCTACTATTGCGTTCTCCAACTTGGAGAGTGTAATGGGTTTAGAGGAAAATAATTCTCATGGCGTCCGCCAGCATCAGAGATTCCTGAGTATGGCACATCTTCAGACGAGATTTACGGGCAGCGCCAAGCGCATCTGGCAGCGCGCCTGGGGTCGAACAAAAGGAACAGCATCTTTTATATTGAACGTGCGGAGGATATGTGCTTTCGCCGATGAGAAGAAGTGGGCATCCATGAACCATACGCGTTCTCCTCAAACGGATGCCTCTCATCTTGTTACTCCCCAGTTGGACTTCGTGATGCATTCCAGTCATCACAAGGCACTATGCCTCGATCTTCCAGGGCCAACAGTATTTATGTTGTCGTTCAAATTCGGTCCGAGAAAGGGGATCATAGAAGAGCGGAGCATTCTAACATCAATTAAACTCCCCGCTATTCATTTTTCAGTGGAATCATTTTTAGTCTTTCTCCGCGCCGCAACAGAGCTGAGAAGAAATGTGGATATACAATGTCCAGATCCTTCATCACCACACCGCTTTGATGTAAGTGAGCTTGGCTTTCATGATTTCGATTTTGCACAGTTGATCCACAAAACTAGAAATCTCGGGGTACTCGGATCAACCATCGCGGCGGAGCGGCGCTTAAGGTTAGCAATTTTCCTTGCATCCACTGGTTTCGCACTGACCGTTTTTTGTCCAGCTGTCACTTTTCCGGACGGCAGAAATTTTCGTCAGAGACATCACTGTGAAGTTTAGTCCTGGGAAGTCTGGAATCCCGAGGTCATTTATCGGTCACATGCGCGATCTCTCCGTTTCCCTTCAGATTGGGGAGCCAGTGGTGGACACTCTTCACACCAACTTTCTCGGGAATTATGCGAAAAGGGACCCCGAACTTGATTCTGATGTTATGTCCATTTCCTCATCTATCAGGGAAGTGACCGTCCATAGACGCGACCTTGCAGAAAATTCGCTTCCTTCACAGATTGTCTTCGTTGGGCCTATAGGTCTACAGGGCTTTGCTACTCAGTGGGCGCCACTGATGTTACCTCCCGCTCGCATTTTTTCTGGAGATCCAAATGCCTCTCTTGTTGTCATCAAACTGGATGTAGAATCGCCTCAGTTAAGTGAACGAGTGGATGTCATCGACGAGCTGCTTGAGGCTATACAACAACCAGAAACAGCTAGACCTAACCCGAGGATATGCCAGCCCAATTCCTATTTCATCCCTCGTCTGAAAGTGGATGTAAACATAAGAGACATAGCTGCTTGTCTCATACCCGCTGAGTGCGATGGAGAACTTGCGTCGATCATTTTGAGCAGCACTCAGTCTCTTATTTCTCTTTCCTCATCTTTCAAAAGTCTAGTTACGGATCCAAGGCTACCTGATCTCGGGCAGACCAATTGCATTCCGCTTGACATGGATTTTTCCGCGCAGTCAATACTGGGTCCGGTATTTATTACCGTGTTACCCAAGCCTTTATCCCTTGATACGTTGTCCAACGAAAAGCCCCAGGGAAGGCACGCCTCTCATAAAGGGGATCCCCTTCTATCACTGAGTGTTGTCGAATTAACTATATCGGGTCAAATTTGCGGCGGGCTACTTGAGGACACAAACGAGGTGGTCCTGGACACGACATCCGTGATGACAGAGGTGAATGGCAGTGCGGATGCAATCTCCATTGAACTATGGCAGCCTTCCGCACTTTCGTCAATGAGGAGCCTTCTCGAGTCGGTCCGTCGTGCGCAAAGGGAGAAAGGGACTGACGATGATGTATCGGGTCGTTTAATTGACAGATTTCCTCGTGGAATGTTTGTGCATGTTGCAGTTGGGCAAATTAGTATGATAGTGACGGGGAGAGATCTAAATCCAAACGAAGATCTTGATCTGTCTCGGGGAATAGCAATGAAAACCGGTCTTGCTGTACAATATTGCTCTTTACAAAACAGTGGTCACTCGTCACGCTCACCAGGATGGTTCACCCCAGCTCACGATCGACAGAGGCTTTACTTGCCCGAGGAACTTTTAACAGAAGCTATCTCAATCTCAAGGGCTTCAAAGCGGCCAGCCGATTTTGCATTGCTTCGTTGCATAGCCTTGGACACAACCCTTCGCACCTGTATCGCTACAGAGTTCGCTGCGGACCGCGCTTACGATGTTGAAGAAGAGCCCGAAGAGCTGAAATCCACAGAATTCTTTTGGATCAAGCGCCTAGAGGTGAATGCCTATATCAATTCTCAGAATACCGACGACGGTCGTGAGCGTCTCCAACTGTCATGCAGGCTTCCTTATGTGCATTCGCGATTTCAGCTGTTTGATGCCTACTGCATACTCCTTGCACTGTCCACGTTGAAGCTACTCTCTAAAAATAACAAAAGTCACAGAAAGTCAGGATACAAAAGATCTACGACCAAACTTATTGTGTCTTGCAAAGCTTCCATAAACACGGTCCAGCTCTTTCTGAAATTACCCCTTCAGGAGAAAATTTGTTTCCGGATCAATGGCTTGTCCCTACGAGGATCTAATGACAATGCGTTCGGCATCAACTGGGGGATCATTCTCGTTTGGGTACCGGCTCGCTGGCAGGACGAAAAGTGGGAGGAGCTTGCTCGTCTTCGGTCCTGGAAAGTTTCGTTCATCGTTTCAGATACAGAACCCTCGAGTATTGCAATCGATGGCGAGGGTGCTCGCCTTCGGATTCCATTCGGATACGTTTTAGCCGACTTGATACTCGACTTCAATGTCTTCTTCAAGTGTCTGCGCCATTTGCACGACATGGTTTCTTCTAAGGAGTTTAGGCCGATGCCCTCACCGTCACCTGAAGAAGCGAAGGTGGTTCCGGTAATTAATATCAAAATTGGATGCCTTTCGGTAGAGGCTGCAGATGATCCGTTAGAGTCAAAACTTGGGCTAATATGGAGGGCGGGTTTTGATGCCACACGTGCACGTTTGGAACGAGATGAAGCCTTTGAAGCCAAGGTTGATGCTATAAGTGCTGCAGAAGCCGACGAATTAAATGTATTCGGTGCTGGTCAACGATTCACTCCTCAACATAGTGTATCCGTTGAGGAAGCTCGAGAGCGCCTCTCGCAGGTTCACGCCATCTCATGGATGTCTCTTCACCAAGAGTATCGCGACGAACAGAGAAGGAACGAGGATGCTATCAGAAGGCGAATACGAGGCGACCATTCTCACTTCTCCGGAGTTGATATAGAGCCTCTCGTTCCTTTGGTCCTGTCTTCAAAATCGCCACCATTGCTCAGAATCATTTTGACAGAGGTTTCATTGAGCGTGACGCAGCCATTATTTGATGCTTGTGATCTACAGGACTTTTTGTACAACCTGGGAAATGGACTTCCTCGTAACTCTCGTTTTACATTGCTTATACCTCTGCATCTAAACGTGGGCCTCGGCTCGTCCTGTGTCACCCTGAGGGATTACCCATTACCGCTGCTAAATATTCCCCTGGAGTCTACCAGAAATACTGTTGCGTGGGTTATTGACGCAGATTTAGTCATTGCTGAAGAGTTTGGGACGTCATCTGCGATTGTTCGGAAAGATTGTCCTGTCATATTACCTGGGTCAGGTAGTAATGCTGGTACAAAGCCAATGGTTATATCAGTCCCTAAAACCACGATGCCGGTTAAAACATACGCGAATCTGACTATCAACGTGTTGACCACCCAATTGACGGAATTTTGTTGGGGTGTTAGCTACAATGCTGCATTGCAAGATGTCATGCGGATAATTGATCATTTATCTACTCCACCCCCCGATCCGTCGCCCACGGTCGGCTTTTGGGACAAGGTAAAGCAAAGTTACAAAGAATTTGGGTCGTGAAGCTTACGTAACCTTTAGGTTCGGCTGATACTTCACTGTCGAGCTGAGGTGACGTTCGCCGAGGAGGTGCACTTGAATTTGAAAGGTATGTCTACGCGATTGCGTATCTAGTTCAGTCTCCTAGAGTTCGTTGATAGGATCACGGGATCCGTATGCCACTGATGGAAATGGTGCTGGCTTTGCTTTCTGTTGGGATGGAAATACAAAAATGTCAATTGGTCATCAAAACCCTGAAAATGAGTTCCTCCAAGTGATCAGTGAAACGATGTTGATTGTCATTCCCAAGTAAGTCCAGTCTAATCTATGTTGATAGAACTGATTGATTGTCTTTGTCTCTAGGTTTGAAACACCGGGCGCCGGCAGGGACATTGATGCTGATGGATTGTCTCACTCCGCGAGTAATATGAATCTTGGCTTGAGAGGCCGTCGAAAGGACTTCAAGAAAACTTGCGCAAAGTTCTCCTCTGGTATCAGATGGGGGATAGGCTTCGTTTTGGAACGGACATGCGGGACCTCCTGCGTGAAATGCGGTGGATCCTTTGCTTGTCGTTTATTCAACTTCCGACCTCACTACGAGGTTATGCTAGAGCCTAAAACAATAGTTCCACAGGAAAAGGCCAGTAGCATGTCTTGGTACCTTTTTTGCAGATATTGACACGTATTTCAGACTCCCGAAGACTCTTTCAACGAGTTCCGGTCCGATTTTATTCATTTCTCAACATCACTCGCATCTCCCGTGCGACATCAGGCCTCAATGTCAGACATGAGTTCGAACACCTTCCATCTTACACCGAAAACGTTCGCCCACTTCTGGTCATGGTGGGAGCTCTTTGACCGTTCTTTATCAATACCCATCCGGCAGGGTGTCCTCTTTCCGAATGCACGACCACCATCCAAGAAGTTCGGACGCCATATAGCGACCTTGAAGTATCGCCTAACTATTGCACAACTCTTCATCTCTCATGTTTATATGGACGACTCCAAAGAGACATGGGCTGAAGGAATTACTAAGTTTGTCGGGATTAAGGCTCTGGTTTCCCTTTTTGAAGCAGACTTACATCAGAGAGAGCAAGTGGCTGTCGTCCCCGGAGACGCTCCAAACACGAGTAAGAAGGTTCGCCACAAGCCTTTCTATGCCGCTGAGGTCAAGCTTGTCGGGCTACAACTCCGGGCTATACTAGCCACTTTTGTTGATCCCTTGAAGCGTCCTGTAGATATGGAAGATCCTCAGAAGGAAGGCGGGTTGAGGGACGCTAAGGTCGAGGAGGGCGGAGAACCGCCCTCACATTGGGTCGATATGGATGATTTTGCCGAAATTGATTGGGAGCCTACAGAGAGCAAGCCATCCCTGCATATGTTGCCACTTGGCGCTTGTCCCCGTTTTACTTACTTCAAGCGCTCGAGTGGACATCAACACCGTATGCATGTCGGGTCTAGTCAGCAAATAGACCCAGAGAGCAGCAGGTTTGGTAGTGAAGAGACGCATGTGTGCTTGATGGGTAAAGAGCCTTGTGAGTGGCCTTACTCCCTCTCTTCTCCTCAGGTGTATCTAGCTCTGACATCAAATGGGCCAGCCGTGCACCAATCGCAATCAAAAATTGTAGCCGAAAGAATTTCTGACTTGAAAAAGCAGTTGTCAATTCGCTCCCACCCAAGTGGGCCGGCGACTGAGAATGGGCAATTTCATGACACTGTAAGTTATTGACACATCCCTGGGATGGTCTCAATCTCACAGATTACTCAGGAGGATGTACATGCAATCCAAAAGAAGATCCGACAACTCGAATGTCACATCCAGCAGCTTCAAGAAACAGACGTTCAATCATCGGTAGCTCCTGATCAATCGGGAGATTATGCGAGTTATCTGATGCCTTCTGATATCCTATTTCCATCCGATTGGACAGAATTTGACAATGTTTATCAGTTCCACTGTCCAAAATTCTCTCTGAATAATTCAACGCGTGCAGTAAGTCGTATTTTTGCTTATTTAGCAGCTCTACTCACTGTCTCAAAGATTCTGACCCAATATTACTACTGCTCGCGGTCACGGCGGGGGTTTGAATACCATATGGCGACCAGGTAAATTAAATCTTGAACATACGTAGTCTTTCAAATTAACACTGCGTCAGGGCCGTTATGTTCATTCGAGATCAGGCGAATGCATATGCACAAGTGTCCGTGGACGGAGATGAAAGGGACAAGAGATTCAAAAATCCCACAGGCGTAGCCGCCCAAGCAGCTGCTCAAGCCCTGAGAAAAATCTTAATTGGCAACGAGGACGAGAACATCAATAATGCCCGCAATCCTGATGCAGCAAGTTCGAACGATGATAATTTCAATCCCATGGATGGCTGGTCTGAAGGCGTTTCACTGAATAAGAGTCATTTTTGCTTGCTCCTCAAACCACAAGTTCTCCTAAGCGACTCTTCAAAGGACTCCGTTTTGGTATTGGCAGCGGTTCAAGCGACGCTTCAAAGCTTCGCTATTTTAGACACAGCGAATATTGAGGACCCAATCAGTGGCCGCGTTATGACGAGGTGCGTACGGGAGCTACAACAAGGAACACGCTATTAATCGTAAATTATCCCGTCAAAGGAGCTACGCCGTGCTGTCTGGCCTACAAACATTTTCGCCTTCTGCCACCTGTCCGACCCGGCATGATGGCGTGCCGCTTGAGGTCCTGATTGATCTGCGAGCAGAAAGCACAAATTTCGATCGTCTAGTCCCTCAGACCCATGCAACTTTCCGCTACGACAAATTCAACCGCCTTCGTCTACGCAATAAAGTAACCTCTGTACTTGCGAACTCGACAAATCATTTAAATGAGCACCTACAGCACCAAACTGTGAGACCTGCATAGGCCTTTAGAAAAACCGTCGGCCTGACCTCCTTTACAGGACCTAATTGATGTCAGAGTACCGCAATTCACAGTCTCTGCAAGCTCGAAGAACTTTGAGGCTATAGCAAATATTATAACGAACGTGCTTCTCCAATCTGAATCAGCGCACAAAATGCATTTGAACAAGGTTGAAACGCTGCTATTCAGTTACGATTTCACAGACCTTTCCTCCGCGGCGGATGTGGTTGAGGGGCTTCAGTCTCGCCTGCGTCGCACAGTGGAACGCGAGAAATTTCTAGAAAGTACTGTCGAACATGGAGACGAACAAGGTCGACTAGACCTTATGAAGAGCAAAGCCCGCATCTTCTTGCTCTCAGAAGAACTCAATCTTATATTTGATGCAATCAAACTCTCACAGGACAAAGCGGATGACAAACATAGTGATAGCAAATCCGCTTTAAAAGTTCATGCGTGGTCAAAGGAAATTTCGTGGGGCATGGTTGACGACCTCCGTGACATGATCGCAAAGCTTGCAGTTCGCGGGATAGACTTCACCTGGTTAAGTCGTCAGGATGGATCCACCGTCAACAAGCTCAGTATGGGTGATCTTCAGGTCAGATAACACTCTAGTCATATACTCTTCTCGTTATAGACTTCACTCATCGTACGCACTGACAGGCCTTCGATGGTTCTCCAGATGCAGAGTGGCCAGAAATTCTTACCAAACACCGCGAGCCGTCAAACCACTCACTTGTCAAGGTAACCCCTTCCACTAGATTTCCCTTACGGGTCAGAAATGTATCAGTGAATTTTAAAACTATATCTTTTTTCAGAGTGGCATTTTTGTGCAGGCGGATTGGACGGTTCTTGCGCCCGTAGGTGGCATAACCATTTACGAACAGTTCGTAATTGAATTACATCCCATGCGCCTTCAGTTAGAGGGTATGTCATGTGTTCGTTCTCTGAACGGGGGATTGGAATTAACCATTTTTCTCTCAATTAGCGAGAGTGGGAAAGAGTATCATGGAATATGTCTGGCCGGCAAGGAGGGATCGGGATCGGCGAACTAACGAAAATGAGACTACATCAAACACACTTGGAGAGATCGCAGGCACCGATAATCTGCTTCATGGTTCCGAAAACATGGCTTCAAATCCCAAAAATATGAACCGTACCTCATTGGATGCGCCTTCCAAACTAACCCGAAAAAAGCGATACTCGATCGAGGAGAGACGCCCCACGCTCACTTCACGGCATATAACGAGTTCACGCTCGTTCACCGATCTGCGACACGCTTCCCGTCAGACTAGTCGAGACACGTCTTCGGCTTCATCTAACTTCCTTTCCATCGACGGGGCATCACCTGCATTGGACAGTTCCGTGGCCACCGCGGTTGAAGGGAGGATCAACGATGCCAATCAGATGGACCTCCCTGTTCGGAAAAGGCTTGATGACGCGGCCGAGATGAAAACGAGATCAGCACAGAAGCATTTCGTTCTTGTCCGCATTTCTAGGTGCATATAATTACTATGCATGGCATCAGTTCATTTACTTATCAGATCGCACTGCAGCATGCATATTCTTCTCAGCTTCCACAAGGATGGAGCTTTCTTCTGCCGTGATGCTCGTATCCAAACTCGCGAGCTGCAGTATCGCAATCGGACATGGAGTGTGAGTCCCAAAAGCGTTGATATTACTTTTTCTAATGTATCGCTTCTAGTTTGAGGAGCTCGCTGAACAGTTCATTCCCTCGGATACATCGTGGCGAGGCTGGATGCGGGTGGCGCTTCACCAGCCTCTTGTTCCAGTCTTTCCCGTGGCGAGAGAACTACTGTCGAAAACAAAGTGGATCGCTGCGAAAGGAAAGGTTGCCCGCCAAGCCCGGAAATTCTCCCCGGCTATCAAATCTGCACAGTCTGAGTTACATCTGACGACGGACACCAGTAGGGATAGTGAGCAGTCCGGCCACGAGTCCCAGAACTGAATGCGTGCGTGTTG
Source organism: Coniferiporia sulphurascens (assembly GCA_002794785.1). NCBI lineage: Eukaryota > Fungi > Basidiomycota > Agaricomycetes > Hymenochaetales > Hymenochaetaceae > Coniferiporia > Coniferiporia sulphurascens. The sequence continues at coordinate 1,584,557 of NBBA01000005.1, forward strand.
TGATTCTCATGAATGCTGACGCTAATTTATGCATTGATTGTACTAGTTTCCGGGAGGTCGACGAAGGCAATTCATTGCGTTTGGCCTTTCCGTTATACTCTCTCATACATCCACTAATAATAATCTATCCATGAATTTATGTTGCAAGAGCTTTGGACATAACTTATACTATAATGTATTTATACGCTATTTCTTTTCTCGACCATATATTACTCAGTGCATGTGGAGAATCCACTAGCCTGATGACGTCAGGGTCATCTATTATTACAGCCCCAACTTGAACTTGAATATATATACATGTGCAGCTACTTTTTATTAATATTAATGCGGTCTGGACATCGTTAGACTTCTCAAGTTGCCTCCATGTTCGCAGCAACATCAACGTTCATAACTGCACCTTTCGTCCTAGTCACTTGCTGAACGTCTTTATCGTCCGTACCGCCAACTGTTATGCCGTCGGTCAGAGTCAGACGTGGCTCGCAGTACGCCTCGCTTTACGGCGGCGATGATTCTAATCCTAACGAAGTTGGTAACACCGGTTCCAATACCACAAGACCTCGGAGCAGGACCCTAGCAAGCATTTATCACCGTACAGACCCACTCGCTCACTTAAACCTCACCGACGGAGAGCCCAGTGCCAGCGCCCCTCTCCAGAATGCAGAGCGGCCTACCAATCGCACTGGGCAATCATCGAGCAAAGTTGCAGACTCAATTATTTTCGGACAACAGCCACCTCATACATCGAGGGAATACAGGAGTCGTGATCTTGCACATGGTGAGATTGGGCCATTTTCCTTGAGTCCCGCCGCCGGCGCCGCCCAAGGAGACAGCCGATCAACCACCTTAGAGGGTTCTCAGGCGGACGTTGTCGTGCCAAATGACGGGTTTCCTGGTTTGCTTGAAAGGCGACTTAGCGTCGCCAGCGCCGGTGGTCATCAATTCCGAAGCTCTAGTGAAGAGTCTCTCCATCATGAAGATGACATCGTCGAGCATTTGGACGTCATAGGTGAGCATTTGTGCTTTGCATGCTTCCCGCACGCTGAATCGTGATTAGACCCCCAAATTTCTACGGTTTCGAATCTTGCAAACGCCGCCAATTCAATCCTAATGTCAGTAAGCACGCTTTAAGACGCCCCCCGGACAAGATAAGATTGTTGGTCATTACAGTCCTCCTGGTATAGGATATTCCCGGAAACCAGTCGTGTTTCTACCAAGGGTGCCCGTCTCTGAAGATGATACGGTAAAAGCCTCCTTGCACGAAGACGATCTGGACCGTCATGTAGAAGGAGTACTGGCGAAACGAGCGGTAGTAAGGCGAACCATGCAAGGAGTCTGGGCCTTCGTTAAAACCCGTGAGCACCGTTCGTTCCATCCTGGTGCCCCATATTCATCTGATTTGCTCCAGCCATGGGCGTGAGCAAATTATTGATTCTTCTCTTATGGAGATTTTCTAAGAGACCACACTCAGGTCATCGCCGCAATATATGGCTTTTGCGTTGGTAAGTAAAGATGTATAACTAACTTGCTTGGTTTGTGATCACGATATGCCAGTTTTTTGGGGTGCTGCCATCGTACTATTTTTACTCAAATGGATTAACCTACATAACCCAAGTACACAGGGGTTTTGGGTCGAAGTATCCTCACAGGTCGTTAATGGTACGCCGACGCCACAACATAAGTAATTGCAAGGAATATATTAATGAGAGGAAACTGGCTTTCCGCACCAGCTCTATTTACTGTCACCGGTGTTGTGAGTCCCTACATGGTGTTTCGCTGAGCGATGATACTAGACATATTTCAGGGGCTGATCCCATGGAGAGTGATTGACACTTATCGTCAGCAATCCAGTAGTTGACGAGAGTAAACATTTGCTCACGAGTCCTTTAGGAATACTCCGTATCTGGCACTACAAAAGGCTAACTCGATCTCTGCGTAAAAAGGCTGGATTGCCAGTACTTTACGATGAGGATGACCTTCCTGACCCAGTGTATGATCCAAATTATGTCCACGTATTGTCCGATAAAGAACAGAAGGAACTCCATCATCGTGAGTTGCGGCTCTTAGTTGTATCAAGATGGACTACTCACCCAAATGTCAATTTAGATCAACGGCAGTTTATGAAATCGCAAACGTGGTATCGGCCACATGGTACCCCTACACACCGCGTGAGTGGAGTCTTCGCCGCTCTAAAGGAAGGTCGTTCTGACACTGCCGGAATAAAGGCATTCCCTATCGAGTGAGTAATAGCCATGCGACCGTCCCTTTCGGACATCTGGTTTACTGTCTGCCCTTCCTAGCACGGCCTTGCTCATTTGCTGTTGTATCGACGGTAACTCTATCTTCCAGGCAAGTGCTTCCCCACACGTGCTGTGTTACGAGCTTAAATGTGTCGTCCACCAGTGCATTCTTTGTGGCACAATGTGGGGGCTTAATAGGCACGTTCTCCTGCGCTTCATCGCAGTTTAGCACAATTCTGATGAGCACAACATCAACCTCTGGACTCTTGACATATCAACCTATTGCTATGGGTGCAGGTTTCAGCGACCCGCATGGAGTACGGGAACTCTTATACCCTTGTCCTTCCTATGCGGAATCTTGTCGGCCGTTTTTATATGGCGGGGTGGACAGAAGACCAAACGCACGAAGGAAGTGAGAGAAAGGCTTCGGTTAGCGTTGACGCTTGAGCAGCATACGGGAAAATTCGGTGCCATGAATGTGGAAGACACTTCACAGATCTTGACCGGAGATATAACTTCCTACATTTCGGGCCCGGGGTGCAGTGATTCAGGGAAACAGGTCATCGATGTAAAGGCAGATAAATAGCGAAAAGGGTCGTTTTCCTATCATACCAGTATTGGCTGTCTGTTCTCCTGTGACTAAGCACGCTAATGTTAGAATGCTACAAACTCGTAATATTTTCTATGCAAATCGACAACACCCCCAACAGTTTATGAATACCAATACAACACAGAATGTACACAATGCTTTGCCCAGAGTTGTTGAAACCCCCGGATTGTTGAAATCCTACAATCACACCTCATTCGTACACGGAAGTGCTGAGCTGATAGGGTCAGCCACAACACATCCCAAAAGCACACCTAGAAGTCCGCGGCGCGCTCAGTCGTTTACGCATCATTCACAACCACCCAAGGATACCTTACGGCGCTGAGTTAAATCAAGACGCAATAGATAATACCCAAACTATGGGCGCTGTTGAAGCGCAAAGAAAACTGCCTAAGCGTAGGTCTTACGGGCCCACTTCGCAGCGGCAACGACGTTGGCCAGGGCGGCTTCAGTTTCTTTCCAGCCGCGGGTTTTAAGGCCACAATCCTGCAAACATAAGACGTCAATAAGTGGTTTCACGGCGAAAACCTGTGAAAGCTTACGGGGTTGATGAACAGCAAATTATCAGGAATCAGCCCAAGCATGGAAGCGATGCGATCCTTGATTTCCTGCTCAGAAGGAACACGCGGGGAGTGGATATCATAAACACCCGGGCCAATCTCGTTTGAATAACCGAATTCTTTGAAAGCAGCAAGAAGTTTCATGTCACTCTTCGATGCCTCGATAGAGATGACATCAGCATCAAGACGTTGAATCGACGGGAAGATGTCGTTAAAGTCTGAGTAGCAGAAGTGTGAGTGCGTCTGCGTTGCATCGGTTACTCCAGCGGTTGCAAGCTTGAAGGTGTCGACAGCCCAACGGAGGTAATCATTCCAGTCAACACGGCGGAGCGGAAGCTGTAAAAAAAAGGGTGACATTAGAACTTATGAAATCAATAAAACCATTCTCGTATACGTACACCCTCTCGGATGGCGGGCTCATCGACTTGAATGGCGCGGATACCTGCGGCCTCAAGGTCTACAACCTCATCACGAAGCGCGAGGGCAAGTTGTCTCGATTGCGTCTCTTTGGATATGTCCGCACGAGGGAAAGACCAGTTGAGAATGGTGACCGGGCCAGTCAACATACCCTTCATAGGCTTCTTCGTAAGACTCTGAGCGTAACTGCTCCACTTGACAGTCATCGGACCCGGGCGACTGACGTCAGAGACAATGATGGGAGGGCGAACATAGCTACAAAAGGTATTAGTTCATTCAAGAGAAATTCAAACGTAAAATCCGCCGATCAGTAGTGCTTACCGAGAACCATAGCTCTGCACCCATGCGTTTTGAGTGAAGACGAATCCGTTGAGCTGCTCGCCAAAGTACTGAACCATGTCATTGCGCTCTGGCTCCCCATGGACAAGAAGGTCCAGCCCGACCTTCTCTTGGAACCGGACGACCTCCTCGATCTCCTTCTTAATGAACTCTTCGTACTGCTCACTGGTGATCTCACCCTTACCCAACTTAAGGCGTGCGGAGCGGATTTCCTTGGTTTGCTGCGCGGAAGCTTGGGTGAGGCACTCAATGTAATGAACTGGGAAAGGGACCTACAGGGAAGGAGCCAATGGTCGTGGTCGGGAACTTCGGCAGGTCGAGCGACTTCTGGGCTTCCATACGCTTGGTGAAGGTACTTTTGCGACTGAGGTCCGCATCAGTGATGGCTGCAACACGTTTACGGACGGCATCATCGGAGGTTGCCTCGAACTTGCGACGAGCCTCGATCGACTTTTTGTTGGCTTCAAGGGAAGCAGCGACTTGAGCGTCCTGGGATCCAGAGAGGATGGCGGCGAGAGTGGAAACTTCGCTGGCTTTTTCGAGAGCGAAAGAGAACCAATCTTTCTGCTCTGCAGGCAATTTCTTCTCTGATTCAAGGGTAACAGGAATGTGGAGCAGAGAGGATGAGGTTGCTACAATAACGCGATCCTGATCAAGCTCGCTGACTGCCTTCTGACCACGCTTGGCGGACGCCAGGAAATCATTCTTCCACACGTTGCGACCAGAGACTAGGCCGAGCGAAAGCACAAGGCCGGCCTGCTTGGCGGCCGCGAGAGTAGCTTCGAATTGACCAGGTTCACGGTCAAGATCAACATGAAGACCGGCGACGGGAAGCTTAGCAGCGTATTCTAAGTTGGAATCAAGGCGTCCATAGTACGTTGCGAGGATGATTTTAGGCGAGACTTGCGCGAGGGCATTGTATGCGGTAGCGTATTCCTTGGCGAGACCAGCGGCGACGTCCATGACGAGGACGGGCTCATCGATCTGCACCCACTCGGCACCAGAAGCTTTCAGCTCGGTAAGAAGCTGCTTGTATACCGGAAGTAGCTTCTCAAGGAGAGAGATGGGCTTAAAGCCTGCGGAAGCATCCCTGCCAGCTTTTGCGAGGATTAGGTACGAGATAGGTCCAAGCACGACGGGGCGAGTAATAACACCCTCTGCCTTAGCCTCGTTGTACTCTTCGACGGCCTTGTTGAAATTTAGCTTGAATTCGGTGGATTCCGACAGCTCCGGTACGACGTAGTGATAGTTCGAGTCGAACCTGAGACAATATCGTCAGGTGACGATTTTTTGTTTTGTTTTGGGAAGAATAAGCAGGGAAATTTTTTATGTACTAACCATTTCTTCATCTCTGAAGCGGGGACATCGACACCATCTGCCTGTCTGCCGCGGCCCATAGCGAAGTAGACATCCAGCGGCGATAGGTTGAAACCAGTGTAGCGGCTCGGAATAACATTGAAAGCTGCCGAGTGATCGAGGACATGGTCATAAAGAGTGAAGTCGCCGCTACAATTGAGAAGCAAGAAATTAGCTGGCTTCGCCCCGGCCGATAAGTGCCGATGAAGGACTCGCCTTGAGATAAAGTCGACGCCCCGGGCCTTCAGATTGGTCCAGTTGTACTTCTTGACCTCGGACGCAGCCTTGGTGAGCTCGTCTGCGGTGATCTTGCCTGCCCAATAAGCTTCGACAGCTTTTTTGACCTCACGGTTGGCACCTAGGAGCACGATAAACATCGCAATTGATTCTGCATGCACACGAGTACTTGCCGATACGAGGGAAACCCAAAACACTAGAGAGAACCATTTTGACGATAGGGCTGAGGGCAATGAGGAATGGAGTGGAGAAAGGGGGATGAAGGGCGGAAAAGATGATGAAGTATATGCGAGATTAATATTTGTACTCGTTATGCACTTATGTAAAAAATCTTCGATCTTCGATTCGGATTGGATCGCTCCTCAAATCCGAAGTCGGCCTACGTCGCTCGTCGTCGACCATGCAGGTCGTTTACGCCCTGTCTGTCCCACTCAGAGTCTCCAGCACGGCGAATGCACATTTTCTATTGTTATCTACATTTGCCATGAGACCTGAATATCTCCTTTCGGGGACTGCAGACAGCAGGTAAAACCCCCCTCTCCGTGACTCGAATGGAAGCGAGCCTCACCGAACGAAATTGAAGGCGTGAAGAAGTATCCCGCTCCACTGTCCACGGAGCCGGCCAGAAATTATCATCCCCGAGCGTGCCCCGACATATTGCAGTCACAATGCCGCTCAGCCAATTCCGCAACCTCCGAGCATGTGGATGTACAGGATTCGGGTCGTTGATGGATGCAGGAACTCAACAGTCAGCTAATGTTTCGATATCCGAAGTCAGATATTACAAGACACCCCAGCCGGACGGGTGAAAAAAGACATAGCCTGCACTCACCGCTCCTCAGCAGTGTTGCGGCATGCAGACGGTGGTGAGGCTTTACCAATGCATTCTCAGGACCGGACCATGTTTTCCTGCACGGTGCCTTTTTACCTTGAGATTCACAGCCATAGTAATGAGCATCGTGCCGGATCGACATCCTCTTCTCAAATGAAAGGGGGAATTAGACTTCGCATAAACGTGAAAGCACGGACGCTTTCGCAACCCGACAAAAAAGAGAGTAGATCTGTTGGCACGAGCCGTACATTCTTCCAGAAGCCAACAATTGCTAGGCAACCAGGACGTCGAGGATTGCATCGCTTGGGCATGTTCTTGTAAATCCGGCGAGGTCTGCTTACGTAAAGCCTCCGCACGTGGAAGGCTATGTGGCCGCACAGCGCCTCCCGACCTTGCGCTCGGGCTCTCGGCTACCAACCCGACGGCGCAAATCGAAATCCGCGCGATGCTTGCTTTAGATACAAGTACTCTGCTTGTCCAAGAAATGGACGCAAGGTCTCGACGTCGACGACTCCGAAATCTAGAGCGCAAACTGGTATTCAGCCCATTGCTCGTTGAACATGCCTTGGAGGAACGTAGACGCGATCATTGACGGCCGCCTGTTCTTGGGAAAGTAAGTCTTCTTCTGCTTCTTACGTTCCTAGGCGTTCTAAAACCGCTGCCAAATCTAAATATAATGCACTGATCATACAATGCTATCTAGTCTCATTGCGGCACGGTCCCCACGCTCGCTCTCTGAGCGTAGAATTTCGCACATCGGTACTTAAGCTTGACCCTGTTTTGTTTGCCGACGCAGAGCTCAATTTCACCTTACGTAGTCTCTGTTTGCACCGAGGCTATTCCTGCCGACGCACCCGCGTCGGGGATCCGCCAGCTTCGCATACCCATTGAAGACGTTGATTACGCAGACCTCCTCATTCATCTGCCCAGGGCATGCCAATTTATCCACCAGGCACTACACGAAGGTGGCATCATACTGGTTCACTGTGAACAAGGGCTCTCGCGTAGTGCAGCTGTTGTTGCCGCGTACTGTGCGCCAATATGCTTCACAATGCTTTTTTCCTTCGTTAAGACTAATTTTGGGTTTGATGTTATTCTAGTGATGTACTCGCGACGTATACGTGCTACTGAAGCTTTGGAAATTGTTAGACGTGGTACGTCCATGCCTCTTTCCTTTTGCTTTTGTGCGGTGCTGACTATCGAAAAAGCCCGTGAACAGGTCTGGCCGAATCCTGGTTTTCAAGAGCAACTTGTGCTTTTTGAACTATGCCAATACAACCCCACTGCAACGGACGGCATTTATAGGAGCTGGCGCAACAAGATTGAACTCCAGATCAGGGAAGGCGGGGTAGCCAGCTTGAATTGAGCCTTATAATCACATAAACCAATGATCATTCGACCTTTCTATTTCTCGCCTTTACTTTTACCTCTGCCTTCACCTTACTTACTACCGCAACTGTAATTTTCGTCCGCAGCCCCGGCCGCTTTGTACTTGTACGACGTGTAACGCTAACGTACCTGACTCTATGCTACATGGTCACTTTTATATTCGTCCCTGTATGCACCGCCAGGGCAGACAAGATTAAGGTTGGACAAATGACGACATTTGAAGTCCCTGAGCTGCTGAGATACACAGCCCCTTTCGGAAGGCGGCAAAGCTGTGCCATCACTAAAAATAAACGGTGCGAACACTCTTCGGACTCGGAGTTGATACCATCACTGCTCTAGTACTGTATGCACATACATACATACATACATACCACCTTGGGCATTGCCGACCTGGCTAGCGTGGACTGAAATATTTTTTCGGGCTCGTAAACCAAAAGGTTATTGCTGGGGGAGCAACCGGTATGCAAAAGCGTACCACCGCTGACGGCACGGCTGCAAAGTGGATCATTGAAGGCTTTCCCCTGACGCAACGACGTCACTGCTACGCCGTCCACTATGCCACGGCCTCCCCACATCTATATTAACTCCTTACCCTCAACTGTCGCCATCCTTACCCGTCTGACAACATGCCCTTGAACACCTTCAGTGCGGCTGTCCATATCACACCCGGTGCGCACCTGCGAAAAAAATAAATGCTCCCTCTGACTTCCATTAAACTGGCCTGCATTGGTCTTCTCTAGCTGTTATAAAGACCTTTTACGAACATTACAAACACAAGGCATCAAAGTTTGCGAAGAGCAGGGGTGAAGCGGAGGCGACCGACGATGTTCTGTTTGACGAGTAGGCGCCACTGTCACTGCCGCCACTTCCTTTGATAGACCTCGCGTCCAGAGCTTTCCATACCGTCAAGTCGTTCATCGAACTCGCTACGCACAACACTGTTGAATCACTTCAGGCTTTGTGAGTGCTCGTGGTTCCAGGTTGCGGCATAACGACTTATTTTTAGCGGCTAGTACAAATGCGCATATTCTTTCGCCGCCTTGGGCGGCTGTTTCTCCTATTTTGATTCCTTTCGAGTCCTGTAACAAAGCGGCAGATCTGCTCTTGGAGTGGTTTGACCCAGACGAGCTCGTACAAATCGTGGGCGGCGAGCGATGGTGGCAGGTCAGAGGTCTGGATGGTTTGGAAGGGGAATGGGTGACGGAGAGGAAGTTTCTCAAAGAGAGTAGCATGGCTGGGAAAATGAGGCATCGTGAAGGAGAAAGTCAGAGTGTGACAGATATAGAAACGGATGTTCTGAAAATGGACACCCTGGATAGAGTGATGGTAGGCTTCGTTTCCAATCCTTGCGCAGGGCCGGGATTAGCTAATAAGAATATTTACTTATTGTTTCACGACGACAAAGCTCTACGTACATGGCGGTTAGACACTTCATCTCGAACCGATTCGAGAAGGTACTGACACGTGCATACAGGTGGATACTATTGGGGATCTATCAGTTCGTTACTCGTTTTCTTATATGAATGGCGCTCATCTGTGCTGCTTTCACAGACACCCATCGATATCAAATTCTAAAATACGGTGAGCTCTATTTAATTTACGTGCAAAAATGATAGGCCGAGCCGACGTCGATACGCTACAAAAGCTCGCAAAATGGAAGGTAGAGTGTTTGCAGTCAACTATCGGTTGGTTGAATATATTACATCCCTCCTTCAGAGATTGATATCGGGTTTTTTTAAAGGAAAGCGCCCCAGTATCCATGGCCCTGCCCTGTACAAGATGTCCTCGCTGCCTGTAGGTAACCTTGACTTATAGCTTTTTGGAATGGTTTTATAGGCGTACGACTCCAGATCTCTATCTAATAGATCCGCCACCTTCAGCTTTACACACTCCCATCCTCCCTGAGAAGATTGTAGTTGCGGGCGATTCCGCGGGCGGTGGCCTCTGTCTCACCATGCTGACTATTCTTCGGGATTTGGGGAAGCCGCTTCCCGCCGGTGGTGTTCTCATTAGTCCCTGGGTCGATCTTACCCATAGTTTTCCAAGTGTTATAGAAAACACCGCGACTGTAAGGTCGCACGACGCTAAAGAGTAGAATTAATGACGCATTCCCCTGCTTAGGACATTATCCCTCCTCACGGATTTATCCATAAGCCGTCGCTAGCTTGGCCCGTTGCCGTACTTCCTCGCCGAGACGGTCGGATTGCAAAGACAGAGACATATCCTCCGCCTGAACCTGGTCATGCGGATACTTTGCAGCCAAGTGACGAGCGGATCAAAAAATCCTTTAACGAGGAGAAGACTGCGTTAAATGTTCCACAGAAAGAAATGATGTCCCATGTTGATGGAGTAGAGAGAAACCTTGACCCGCCTTTGCGAACTGAGGAGGTGGTCACGGACTGGGAACCAAAACCCCCAAAGATCCTGATGAAAGATCCTAATGCGACACCCCTTGAGTTGCGTTCCCAAATCCAGCTTTACGCGACTAACGAGTACGTTGCAACTACTTGTGGCTTTATGCCGACTGGCTGACTGAGCCTTGTGTTTGGTCTAACAGACAATTGACTCACCCGCTCGTGTCGCCACTCTTGCAAGGATCCCTAGGCGGCCTTTGTCCCTTATATATAGTTGCCGGAAACCACGAGGTACTACGAGATGAGATCATTTATTTGGCTCATCGTGCTGCATATCCGGAAGAATTTCATCCGAGAAAAGAAGCCATCTCTGGGACAAAGAGACAAGCGATTAATGTTGGCAAGTTCACGACACCCACGAAAGTCCACTTGCAGGTTTTTGATGGTTTATTTTTTTCTCGTGCTTGCTAAATCTTTGCGAACTAATTCGGGTTGAAACAGACATGTGTCATGTTTTAACGGTATTCACTTTTCATCCCTGTGTGAGCACTATCGATTATAAGTATGATTCTACTTCTTGACCTGCCTTCCGAAGGCAAAATACGCGTATCAATCTATCGCGGAATTTGTGAAGCATGTCACTGATGGACCCCACGCTGAAAATGGGAATACTGCATTTCCGGAACTGAGGAAAGATGGACCGACGTTGAACATTGCCGCTGGATCGTCTATTGTCGCATCCGAAACTGCCAGTGAGGCATCTGTTTCCGCGCCGGACCCCATCGAACATAGCTTTAAATTTTTGTCGTCGTCTTCCGGACCTTCTCATTCCGGACTGTCTCAGGGTGATAAATCTTCTACGCACCTTTATGAACAGAATAAGGCTTCTATGAAAGAGCATGTACAAGAACACCCATCCTTGAGCAAATTGGGCCCCTCGCCTGGATTAGAAGCCGAAGGAAGCAAATTACTGAATGGTGATGGAGGGGTATTTGCATTCAACATATCTTTCTAAATTTACTTCTGATTTCTTTTCTTTAGGAGGTATTTTCAAACCTGATCATGATCCGAGAACGTGTCGACATACACGGACGTGTCCGTCAGATGGAGAGGAAGGAGGATATCCCATGTCTCCAGATGTCTGCAAATGACATTGGCTTACTAAAGGAAGTACCGGCACGTCGGTGGTTGACAGGGCAGCAGATTTGGGATGAAAGATTCAAGAATACCGCGAAAAAGGTGGAGAAGGGACGTAGGAAAAACGAAGAGAAGTACCAAAAAGTAATCGCTCGCGCAAGGCAACTTGGACTGGTTCACGTGGACGAGAAATTTGCCCACACTGGACATTGCGAGGAACGAGATGAAGCGGATGGACGTATTCAGGGAGACAGACGCTGGGGGCCTCTGGACCTCAGTGATGAGAACCCTCCTTCGAGTGCTATCGCCGCACGTCAAGACACAGTAAGATATCAATGATACGAAATGTAGAAGGGATATTCACGCTTTGCTTCACAGGCAGAATCATTGGCTCTTCTGAGAAAAACTCTTTATCATACCGCCCCGAGGACGATCAGGAAAATGCCTAAGCGGAAAGCCAAAGATGTCATTATGGCAGCTCTGGATCCTGATGATGATCCATCTGCGCCTCCTCGACAGTCCGTGTCAGAGCAGCAGGTGAGGATCACGCATGTACCCGATCGCAAGCGCATTGGTAATTAATCTTTAAATCTGTTGCAGTACTTGGCGGACGCTCCTATCCATGGGCTCAGCCTGTGGGCGTCTATCATGACGTACGCTCGAATTATTCTCTCTCGCTAAGCAAGTTTACCATAAGTTTTTATACAGGTATTTTACTAAGCGCGGTTCGGGAAAGGCCATGAGAGGAAAGGATAAAGCGACGGATGGTGTGAAAAACGGGGTTGGATACGCGAAGCGTAGCTCGGGAGGCTAAGTATGGGCGGAAGATAACTCGAAACCCAGCGCAGCGGTGGCATACTCTAAGAGCTGATATAATTTTTCATTCGCCTCAATAGGGGCTTTCTTTCCTCTTCTCCTTACCTTAATATAATCAGCGCCTTACGTGCATTGTAGTACTCGGAGTTGTGAGTTTTATTCCCATTTTTTGAGCACTAATCGCACGGAGAAGAGTTGTTAATGTGTGCGTGGTGGACGTGCATGCCGCGACCCCCGCTGTGCTATGAGTATTAGTATTGATAGAGAAACGCGCATCGAAAAGTTGATGCATGCAATTGCAATTAATACTTGCCACAAGAACGCGTGCACAATTACTCTTGAGGCAGAAAACGCGGCTCGGAAGTGGTGCCACCGACTTGAAGCGGAGTGCGAATCTACCCACGTTGATAGGTTAAGCTCGCGTCCGTTCCTTCGCTCCCCTCTGCCTCACTTCCACGACTATCCTCCACTCTTCTCTTCTCCAAATCATCGTAAGTCGCGTTCGACTTTCGTGCAGGAATCTGACAACGCGCGCGTTTCTTTGCACGGATCTCGCTGAACTTCTCTTTATCTTTTGGCAGGTACCTTGACGAAAATGCGTGAGGTCATCTCCGTTCACGTTGGACAGGCTGGTGTGCAGATCGGTAACGCCTGCTGTAAGTGCTCCGACGCGTTCTCGTTGACAGCTTTCGCCTTCATGACGCGTTTTTCGACGCGTTGGTGGGCGTATGCGTCTTTGTTTTGTTTTCTCTGTTTGGCTAATCGACAATCTCATCTTTCTAGGGGAACTTTACACCGTTGAGCACGGGCTGAGCGTGAGTTTGCATAGATGAATACCTTTTGCAACTCCTCACCTGAGTATCGGTTGTTCGATCTAGCCTGATGGTCGCCTCGTTGAGGGGTCACCATCCGCCAACGATGATGGCTTTAGCACCTTCTTCTCTGAGACGTCGGCCGGCAAACACGTTCCTCGTTCACTTTATGTTGATTTGGAGCCGAATGTGATCGATGAGGTCAGGACGGGGACATACAGGAGTCTTTTCCATCCGGAAACTCTCGTGACGGGCAAGGAGGATGCTGCCAACAATTGTGCGTTTTGATTACATAAGACTTCATTATTTTCCTCAGCCCAGTGCCGTAGATGCTCGTGGTCACTACACCATTGGAAAGGAGCAGATCGATGTCGTGATGGACAAGGTTCGTCGTCTGGCGGACAACTGTTCTGGTCTCCAGGGCTTCTTTGTCTTCCACTCGTTCGGCGGTGGAACTGGTTCGGGTTTCGGTGCTCTGCTACTTGAGCGTCTTTCTACCGACTATGGCAAAAAGTCGAAGCTTGAGTTCTCTGTGTACCCCGCCCCGAAGACGTCAAACTCCATTGTTGAACCGTACAATTCTGTTTTGACGACGCATACTACTCTCGAGCACTCGGACTGCTCGTTCATGGTATGTTTGTTGACGAGCTTTGTTGTTGCTATGCTAACAAAAGACTACAGGTCGATAACGAAGCTATTTACGATATCTGCAAGAAGAACCTTGGCATAACTTCGCCTAGCTTCACGAATCTTAACAGGCTTATCGCTCAGGTTGTATCTTCAGTAACGGCATCGCTACGCTTCGATGGCTCCTTAAACGTCGATTTGAACGAGTTCCAGACGAACTTGGTTCCGTGAGTCTTGTATGTTCGGTTTTTATATGACATGGTTTGACGGATGTGTGCTCTTTAGTTTCCCCCGTATCCACTTCCCTTTGGCCACTTTCGCTCCGATCGTATCGGCCGAGAAGGCACATCATGAGCAGAATTCGGTGGCGGACATGACCTTTTCATGTTTTGAAACGGGTAACCAGATGGTTAAATGCGACCCGAGGGAGGGCAAATATAGTACGCTGTGCTTTCTATTGTTGTCTTCTGTCCTCTGACATGTTATTTAGTGGCGTGCGCCCTCCTCTACCGCGGTGATGTTGTGCCGAAGGACGTCAATGCCGCCGTTGCCATCATCAAGACGAAGCGTACTATCCAGTTTGTTGACTGGTGCCCGACCGGTTTCAAGCTCGGCATTTGCAATGAACCCCCCGCGCACATTCCCGGCGGTGATCTTGCTAAAGTAACTCGCAGCTTATGCATGCTTTCCAACACTACGGCAATCTCCAGCGCCTGGAGCCGGCTGGATCACAAATTTGATCTTCTGTACTCGAAGCGTGCTTTCGTTCACTGGTACGTTGGTGAAGGTATGGAAGAAGGCGAGTTTTCAGAAGCGCGTGAGGATCTCGCTGCCCTTGAGAAAGACTATGAAGAGGTTTGTGTTGTCTTCCTTGTAACTTGTTGAATGCTTACCGTTCTTTTGGAAGGTTGGGATTGATTCCGCTGACGTCGAGGAGGGTGGCGAGTACTAAAAAGATGACCATTCACGATCCTGGGATTGCTATACTTTGTGGCCTTTACGATGACTTTAATTTTGTCTTTGTTCCTTCTTTTATGAGCAAGTGAATGACGCGCAACACTTCCCCCTTTGCTTTATATACCATCGTTCTTTCCAGTAACATGACGGAGGTCTTTCATTTTACATTTCGTATGTCCGAGTAATGCGTCGGATGTCGAGCGGTGATCAGATACGAAGAAAATGGTGGTGTTATGAGAAGATAAGTGCCGAATGCGAACGCTAGCTGGATGGAGGCAACTTGTCTAGTCTATTGTCTCTCTAAGTATGGGACATCTACACCTGGGTTTCTAAAAAGTTTAGTCTACGGTCAACATGCTGACCACCACGCCGTTGGGCGTCAGTTTCATGGAGACGCTGTCGTCCTGATTAGTAAACACGCTGTGGAAAAAATACTGAGCTTACTTTGACAAATTCTGCACTAAGAAATCGGGATTGGCCTTTGCCATGACCTCGCGTGTATGGGACGTAATAACTGCGAGAGTCTTGCAGCCCGCTGCATGCCCACTAGTGATGCCCGACGGTGCATCCTCAACGACAAGACACCGACTTGGTTCCGCACTGCACAACTCAGCACCTTTGAGGTAGGGATCGGGTCTAAAATATACTCCAACTTTCCATATCCGGGCGTCAACAAGGCAATCACTGCTCACGCTGGCTTTCCGCTCTGTACATCTTCAGCGGCGATGAAATTCTTCGGAGTTGGTATCCCTGCGATCCGCAGGGCGGACGTTGCGTACGCTCTCGTTGCAGAAGTGCACAGTGCCCACCGACCGTGAGCATCCTGTACACTCAGAAGCTGACCAAATGGCGGTGTCATTAGGCAGTCTATATATTGCACTCCAATTGTGTGCTTACTGATTCGCTGATACCGGAGACGCCGGGCAAGGGGACGATGCCCTCCACACCCTCTTTCCGCGACGAGTTGATAATTTCCCGTTCGAACCGATCCGCTTCCTCCTAAAGACACTTGAACAGGAGTAGATACCTGCAAAATAAGAGTACACTACCTCTAACTCTTCCAAGTCAGATATCCCGCAATGAATGCGCAGGTTGTCCACCGTGCGTATACCATGTGCAGCTGAGATAAATGTACGTATGTAAGAAATTCCTTTCCCTTGGCGTGAATAAATACAAGACCCACTGCTCAGAATTTGCTCTACGTCGAGATGGGGATATGCCTTCTTGAACGTGTTCCAAGCACCGATGACACCTTTTGTAGAATCGACAAGCGTGCCATCCATGTCGAAAAGGCTAGGGAGAAGCCATCAATTGAATACTTGGGACGATTAATGCGTACGGACATGGCGTCGAATGTCCCTGATACGACAGGCATTTCGTCTGGTGCTTTATATGCTGTGGTGAAAAGACGGACGGACAGTATTGAGCCCGGTGATACACTGTCGCATAGAGCCGTTACTATTATTTGTTACATACTGTACTATGTAATATTGAATACTTGGATACCGCAACCGCAACGGCCGAAACGTGTCCTGCCATGCCTCCTCGCAGGAGGGTCCAGTATACTCAAGACAACATCGACCAACAACTTCAACAAATCCACCTTCTTGACCCTTCGTCATCATCCGAGAATCTAGAGCAATTAGGACCCATCATCAAACAGATACATGTCAGTCGGCAGCAAGAAGCATTTCTTCGCACACTTCAAGGACTCGTCGTGTCCAAGGAAACAGAAATAGAGAAAATATGCGCAGACAACTACCAGGACTTCATCTCATTTGTGTCTACTTTGTTCACAATCAAATCATACACAACTAATTTGCGCGACAAAATCTCGACGCTTGATTCCAGCGTCACCCAAGTCGGACGGGGTCTTATTGAGAAGAAGAAGGCGCTTTTACAATCTAAGAAAACGGCCGCAAACTTGGATGAGGCTATAGACAACTTCCAAGCTTGTCTGAAGGTCTTGGATGTGGTCAACCGCGTTGGGGAGATGATCAAGGAGGGGAAGTTTTGGAGTGCGCTGCGTGTGAGTACGTGTTCATAAACACATTTACTTATGCGTTGACAATCTAGCAGTCATTAGAAGAAGTGCACAATATGCCTCCTGCTTCCCTTTCTCAGACTCCCCTTTTTCAGCACCTTATGTCCTCTTTACCGTCCTTACGTGCCCAAATAAAGGACGCTGTGACCGCCTCAACAAAGCAATGGCTTTTGATGATTAGAAACAGCAGTGGCCAGGTCGGAAAACTTGCTATAGATGCCATGGAACTTCGAACCCGCAAGTGGCGGATTAGGCGTGATAAAGATCCTTCACTCAAACAAAGCAGAGTCGGAAGTGCAGTTGAGACTGTTAGTAACGAGAAAGCTGAGTGTAAGTGCCGTTGTAACCTTTCAAGTACATTTAGCACCATTTGAACTTGCTTAGACAACGTCCTAGATAACGAGAAGCTGAAAGTCGACTTCAAGCCTTTGTACCAATGCATCCATATTTATGCCGCTCTCGAGTCGCCCGAGGAACTGCAAAAGTCTTATCAAGCAGATAGAAAGGTTTGCCACATCTTGTTATAACTTCGCAATTATGAACAGGAAATCTCCAGGCTCAATCAGACCTTATTCTGCCTTCGACTTTAAACCTTGCGGCACTACCGTCTCTGACTCAAGAAATAACCGGGTTCTTCATCATTGAGCGCGAGGTTTTACGCACTACACGTAACTTCCGCAGCGAGCGTGATATTGATGAGCTCTGGGTGTCTGTCATTGGGCGTTTGACTCAGGCCATCGAGCTCAGCCTCGACAACGAGACAGACCCCGAAGTGTTTTTGATGGTCAAAGAATGTCTTTTGGCCT
The DNA here is from genome assembly GCA_002794785.1 of Coniferiporia sulphurascens. Taxonomy (NCBI): domain Eukaryota; kingdom Fungi; phylum Basidiomycota; class Agaricomycetes; order Hymenochaetales; family Hymenochaetaceae; genus Coniferiporia; species Coniferiporia sulphurascens. Next base: position 1,602,084 of record NBBA01000005.1, read on the forward strand.
TTATTATAACGCTCGAAGTTCGTCCGTCACACGTCATATCCGCTGGATTTCTTGACTGTTTGATGCTGTTTTCCTCAGACCTACGCATATTCGGCAACACAACTTCAGACTTTCATTCTTGTGCTTTTTGAAAAATACACGACTCTTCTCGAAAACCAATTTAATGGACGCTTTGAAGGGGTGGGCAATTCCATATATTATGAAACAACCAAACAAGGGATGTTTACCATATGTGTAGGATGTCCAAAGGGACGACAACACCCCTATGCGTGTAGTGGATTCGGAGGGAAGGAACGCTGCCCTTAAGGACGTTTGGCTCGCTAGGAAAGAGCACAACGAATTACTAAGGTAGGTCAGGTACAACTTATTTTTAACGACTTCCGCTAATCGTACTCTCTGTGCGTGCAGTGCGGCGCTGCCCTTAACTCCTCCTTGGTCCCAAAGCTTTCCACAGAGCTGTGAAGATGTATGCGGTTGGAAATCGTTTGCAGAGGACATAAAACTGATAAACCATGTTAGATCCGCAATTTCGTCAAGAGGTTTTATTTGTTCATGGACGGTGTCTCTCAACATCATAGAAATATCGATGAGCTGCTGGGAAGGGTAAGGGATTTGTTCTACGTACCCATAACATTTGTTCCAATTTCGCGCACTGCAGTCTCTTGATAGGTTACTGGTTAATCACGTCAACTTACCTATCCGAAATCGCCTGGCTGGGATTTCGACATTATCTCAAATTGCTCAGATCATCACGAATCTCGAACACTTTGAGGTCGCTTGCTCAGAGCTTGAAAAATCATTGACGAGCCTCAGGTAAGCGACTCCTATAAATCGAGTCTAGATAGATAACATCACCCTTTAAAAGGTCCGCACAACGTGGTGGAACAATACGACTAACTGCCGCCACTTCATTCTCGGAGACCATCAACTCTGCTATGAGCCGAATCTCATCGGTGATTGCTTCTAAGCTGGACGATTTCTTCGAACTGGCCGAGTACGACTGGACGCCACGTACGCGCGAGGACGCACCGAGTATGTATCTGTACGAGCTCGCCCATTGGCTTGCTACTGTGGTCGATTCGCTTGTCGTACAGGATATTTACAAAGACGAGGCATACAAGGCAGCGGTTCAGTATATCGCCAACTGTCTGATGGTATGCTACGTCCAATTTACAGTGAAGGCCGTACGTCCTTACGTGTATCGGTTTTAGGATTTCATTTCGGGACCAAATGTCTCTATATTAAACGAGAATGCATTGTCAAATATCTCCGTGGACGTAGACTTTCTTGAAGCAGAGTTCAAGCAGATAGGACGTGGTCATGTAAATGCTGCCTTCACCGAGCTGCGTCTTGTAAGTCCGTTCCCTTCGGATTTCGTCGTGTAGCTACTGAGAGTTCGTTTACTTCAAGATGATGACGATCCCTCTCTCAGATAAAGTGCAGGAGTATCTTGTACCCAGTATTCGCCAAACAACACACACTGCCGTCAGACCCAAGAAGCTCCAGGCTTTACTTGAAAAACTTGCGAAGTTCGGCTCCTCGAGCCGGGACCCTGCAGATCGTGAACGAGGCGAGAGGAGACGCAAAGAAGCCGATGCTGTGGGGAGAATATTCCCCGGAGAAAACAAACACTGAAAGATTCGATAGCAAAGGGACGCGTAAATAATGGATTGTACTTTAGAGACCATTCCGCTGGTTAAAAAATCCCGAGACTATTTGCCTTAGAGCACTCCAAGAGAAAAAATGGCTATGAAGCATTCATTCAACGCCTCTGGTGAGCGAACTCATACATGCGCCATTAGTAAGGAGAAAGTCGTAAAAGTGGGAACAAAACGGCTATGTAGATGTAAGGATAGCGGAGAAACGAAAATAGAACTACTAAGACCGCTTAGGCAGTGGTCCTGGTATTTGAATAATCATCAGCGTAAGATCGAAAGATCGCGATAGATCCCACTTACCGACGCGCCTTTATGTTAGCGCTCAACCATTCAAGGCCCTCGTAAAGGCCATCACCGCTCGTCGCGCACGCAGCCTATTATAAGGTTACAAATAAGTCATCCATTCAACAAGCACGCGGAGGAAGTTGCACCACGCGTGCGGATTGATGGCTACTGACCTGGATGTACCACGTCCTTTGCTTCAGACCATGGAGACCAAGCTTGTCCGTAATCTCGGAGGCATTCATAGCGTTCGGAAGATCCTGTTTGTTGGCGAAAACGAGGAGCAGGGCGTCCCGAAGCTCGTCTTCATTGAGCATCCGCTGGAGTTCCTCACGCGCCTCCACAACACGATCACGATCGTTCGAGTCCACAACAAAGATGATGCCCTGAGTATTTTGGAAATCTTGGAGATGCGTGTCAGTTAGAAACATGTTCCATTGCCAAAATGACGCGATCCATACAGTGCCTCCAGAGAGGACGAATCTTATCCTGCCCTCCAACATCCCACACAGTGAAAGAGATGTTCTTATACTCGACAGTCTCCACGTTGAAACCTAGTCGATATGCCGGTTAACGACATAGGGGATTGTTTGGTCTAAAAACACGACACACCGATAGTTGGAATGGTCGTGACGATTTCACCAAGCTTCAACTTGTACAAGATCGTAGTCTTACCAGCGGCATCGAGCCCGACCTATGAAGCCACGGGATTAAGGCTACTGAGTCGTCTTTCTGAGTATAAGCTCACCATCAATATACCTAAGTGAGAAATGACAAGTAAGAAAGAGCGAAAGAAAGCAAAGTCGGCGATGAATCAACATCAAAACGCACGCATTTCCCGCTTTCCCAACAGGGAAGCAAACAGTTTGGAGAATGTCATGCCCATGGCCGTAGCGTGAATAGGATAAAGTATCAAAGGGAGGGAATGGACGGGATGGGAGGAGGAGGAGTTGGTGGTAACGTGTAAGCTCGCCGCGACTGTTCCGCGAAGTGACGAGGCGGCGAAAAGATTCAGACTCCGCTCGCGAGGCTCTGCTCACAGTCACGACCTACAACTGGGCGTGGCCAATTTCGGGCACGGTCAACGCGCTCGGTGACTCTTGACTCTCTCCCTCCTTTCCCACTCTTTTTTCTAAGACGTCTGGAGACCTTGAGGACCTGAGTCTCACCAGTTGCAGACGGCGCGCAAGTATCTGTGACTATGATAACATTTACGCCGCTCTCGGGCGGCGCGCGTCTGTCCAAGACCGCCCCTCTGGCGTACCTCTTGCAGGTTGACGATGTTCGCATCCTTCTTGACTGTGGATCTCCGGATTGGTGTCCGGAAGGCCTTGGCTCCATTGAGTCCGAGTTTTCTACCGGGCAAGGCCAGCCCTCGTGGGGGGCATATTGCAAGGCTTTGAAAGAGTGAGTGCTTTTCTCACATCGTTTATAAGAGAAACTATGCTTTCGGTCAAGGGCACGTTACTCCTCGAGGGAGCGGCACCGCTGTTGTGGGAAATTGTCCTTTTGGACATATGTTCTATGTATCTTATTTCGTGAATATATATCGTTGAATTTGTCCCCCATTGGATCTGCCAATGGCTTCACCTCTGTTTGACGGAACTCGGTGGATTGAGAGCTGACAGACATTCGCAGGTATGCACCGACTATCGACCTTGTCCTCCTCTCGCATGGTGATCTTCAGCATTCCGGCCTCTATGCATATGCTTACACACACTGGGGATTACGGGCTGCAACGTACACAACACTTCCTGTGCAGGCCATGGCCCGCACGGCCTCAATTGAAGAGTCGGAGAGCATACGCAGCCAAGAAGATGTCGACTATAAAGAGGAAACCACTGCCACTCATGTCGCCGAAGATCGTTCATTGGCTGGAGGCAATTTTGATAGAAAGTTTGTTGCCAGTATTGAGGAAGTGCGCGAAGCCTATGATGCCGTGAATACCTTGCGTTACTCCCAGCCTGCTCATTTACAAGGTGAGATACATCCTCGCATTTCAGAGTTTCGTCTGTGTTCATTATCTGCAGGCAAATGTCAGGGTCTAACGATTACCGCGTTCAACGCCGGTCATACTCTTGGGGGAACAATGTGGAAAGTTCGCTCCCCCTCAGCCGGCACTATACTCTATGCTGTTGACCTTAACCACCTTCGTGAGCGCCATCTGGACGGAACAGTTCTGCTACGAGGTGCCGGTACCGGTGGCGTGTACGAAACTCTAGCGCGTCCGGACCTGTTTATTACAGATGCGGATCGAGTCAATAACATCTCATGTCGTAAAAAGGATCGTGATGCTCAGCTGATTGGTACAAGCATACATTAACATTTTATTCCCCCACGCTAACACTCATTTAGATACTGTAACTTCTACACTATCATCACGACACTCGGTCCTAATGCCTTGCGACTCGAGCACACGTTTATTGGAATTACTGGTGCTTCTCGATCAGCATTGGAGTTATTCGCGCCTGAAATTCCCTATCTGTCTTGTCTCGCGTACTGGACGTGAAATGCTTACGTTCGTAAGGAGTATGATGGAGTGGCTCGGAGGAACAATCAGCAAAGAAGATGTCGGTGAAGAGGGCGGGGACGGACACAACAGAAGGAGGAGAGACGACAACAACGACGATGAAGCTTTAGGGGCTCTAGCGTTGAGGTTCAGGTACGCTTCTCCCAGCCATATTGAAACTTCCTCCAACGTTACTTGGCAGACATCTCGAATTCTTTACAACACCACAGGCGCTGCTACACACCTATTCGTCCAAAGATCCGAAGTTAATTCTTGCAGCTCCCATCTCATTGTCGCACGGAGCTTCGAGAATAATATTTTCCGAGTTTGCCTCCGTTCCCGATAATGTAGTCCTTCTCACGAGCCAGGGCGAAGAAGGCACACTGGGGAGAGCTCTTTTTAATATGTGGAACAATGAGCAGAGGGATGAGGATAAGTGGAATAAAGGAAAGCTCGGACGGAACGTCATGTTAGATAAGACATTGACGCTTACGGTTATTACTCATATTCTTTCCTCGACGAGGGATGCTTAACATATTTTTCTTGCAGATGAAGTCTAAGATTCCTCTGCAGGGTGTCGAACTGGAAGAGTATCTGAGGAGGGAAAGGGCAGTAAAGGAGAAGGAGGCTGCGGAGGAAGTCACGCGTGCTCGCACTCAGCGGATGCTTGAGGCCGACGAGATCGACTCTGATTCGGACGATTCAGACGAGGAAGAAGCCGTTGAACATACTCTAGGAGACGAGTCTATGGATGTGACTGAGGACGGCGTTGCATCGACTTCGGTTTTCGCTGAGCCAGGTGTAGGGCATGGTCGACGTAGAGGTAGGAAGGATACCGACATTGGTGATTGGGGCTTTGAGACGGAAGACGGAGGCATGAAGCAGATGCTTTCGTATGACATTTATCTGAAGGGTAACGTCTCCAAGACAACATCGTTTTTCAAAGCAGCCGGAGTTCAACAGCAGAAATTCAGAATGTTTCCGTATGTGGAACGCAAGCGGAGGGTCGATTCCTATGGTGAGGTCTTGGATGTTGGAATGTGGCTAAGGAAGGGTAAGATATTCGAAGAGGAGGCCGAAAGCGAAGAATCCAAGGAGGCGAAGAGGAGAAAGGATGCTGAAGAAAATGCCAGGGTGAGAGGTTTAGACCTCTTATTTTTGGATTTATCCTAAACATATACATCTTTTTTAGAAGGTATCAGTTGAACCCCCGTCAAAGTACATAAGCTTAGACGTGGAAGTTCAACTCGCTTGTCGTCTCTTGTTCGTTGACATGGAGGGATTAAATGATGGCCGCGCGATCAAGAAAATCGCTGCACACGTCAACCCACGAAAAATGGTTTGGGTTAATAATATAATAACTTGAACTTGCTAACCCAGACTTTCAAGATTACCATCCACTCGTCCCTCGAGGATGCACAATCGCTTATCGAAGCTTGCGGCGCTGTACGAGCGCTCACGAAGGATATCTACGCCCCAGACATTGGCGATTCAGTTCAGATTGGTCAACATACTAACAGCTATTCAATATCTCTCTCGGAAGAGCTATTAGCTTCCGTAAAAATGTCCAACGTGAGATCGTTTGGTGTTTCAAGTTTACCTGATTTCTCACCCCGCAATTCCAGTTCGAGGATAATGAGGTTGGTTTTGTTCAGGGTAGCATAGCTAGTCTCGCTAGTTCGACCATCCCTATTCTGGAGCCAATTTCCAATCTTCCAATGCGGGATGAGAATACCCCGGTAACAGTAGCTCCGCCTTTAAAGCCAACTCGGCTGGGGTCGAGGGTGGCCACAAAGCTTCCGCAGTCAACGATGATCGGTGACCTAAAACTGACCGCTTTGAAAGCACGTTTGGCTAAACTAGGGGTGCAAACGGAATTTGCGGGCGAGGGTGTGTTACTCTGCCGTGGAAACCAGCTCGAAGACAACGCTACGGACTCCATCGTAGCTGTTAGAAAGATGGGGGACGGCAAGGTGGAGCTCGATGGAACGGTCACGGACGTGTACTATACCGTGCGACGGGCGATTTACGAACTGCATGCGTTAATTGCTGCATAGACCCTCATAGTGCAGAAATTTGTAGCAACCCAAAGAACGACATTCCTACTTCTCAAAATATCAGTACATACGGCCTCCGGTAACTTCTAGTTATCTGCTGTAGCTAATAACAACGTGACATAATCATATGGCGCCTTTTCCTGCGTCTTCTTTCAGGCTCACAATGCGATTGATTATTAATTTATCCCCATTCCTGTAACCGGGTGTTATGTCGCTTCTCTCGCCGAAAAGGCCAAGTTTGGCGTCGGAATCAAGCGAGAAATAAGCTACCCTTAGGCCTTGGAACCGTACACATTCATTCCCAGTCAATTGCTCGCTGGTCGGCACAGGAAAGTGGGGATCTGCTGATGGAATGATGGTCCTATTCTCCAATGCCGTCTTCGTCCTTGCCTTGCCTTCGTCTTTCGCCTCCGCGAAAGCACGTTTCGCCAATGGCCAAAAGCCGACTTCAAGCATAGCACCCTTGATGATCTCGAGGCTATCAGGGTTTATATCTGCCCTGAAATCCGGCTTCGCAACCGACGGGTTATCACTCTTGAAGAGCTGATGGAAAATGCGCGTTTCGTCGACAAGCACAGGGCTGCCGGAAGGTGCATGTTCTGCGACCCACTGGATGAAGGCGCGTGGCTTCTTAACCTCGCCGCCAGTTTCTAGGGTGCATATAAGCTCAGTGACATCACCCGTTGTCGAGTCCGTCTTGAAAGATGTACAGGTAATAGGATACGGAGCCTGGAAGAGGCCGACAGTTTTCCCGGGTGCCAAGCGGAAAAAGTCCTTGGAATCCTGCAAACGGAAGTCGTCTGCATCGATGTACAATGTACGAGTAAAAGGTACCGATGTACTTCCAAGCGCGGGGATCTTCGGATGTAACGGCTTTTCAATCATGAGCAGATAATCTTCCGGCAGATTCTCTATTGTCACTTTAAGTGGCTTCAGCACCATCAGTAGCCTAGGGACGGTGTTCTCAAGGTACTGCCTGACTGTTTGTTCAAAACGAGTTGTCTGGATATTCGTTACGGATGTCGAGATTCCGAGAGTGCTAACGAAAGAGATAATCGCGCCCGGCGGGATACCTCTTCGGCGGAGCGCAATTAGTGTGTACAACCGCGGGTCATCCCAGCCACGGACATAACCTTCTTTGACCAGCGCTAGAATTTTGCGCTTTGACATTATCGTCCCAGTGACATTCAGGCGCCCATACTCCGATTGGCGAGGCTTATAAACCTCCAGGGCGTCGCACAGCCATTCGTACGAAACGCGAGAAAGGATGAATTCCACCGTGCAAAGAGAGTGGCTGGCAAAAGGCGTAAAACGTAAATGGAAGAACCACTATCATAAAGAAATGGACCCACGAGATGTTCTCGAAGCTATCGACTAAGCAATGGGTGAAGTCGTATGTTGGATATATTTTCCATTTATCTCCTGTCCTGTGGTGCGATGCATCCAATACACGGTATGCGATGAGGTCCCACATTTGAGGGTTTCCATCCTCGAGGTTTTGCTTCATGCGCAAGATTGCTTGACCTGGTCTATAATGCCCGTCTTTCATCTTCTGGAACTCATCGAGTGATTCGGAAATTGCACGATCACGGTGTGCGCAAGCTCGACGTGGTCCACCATCATCCCCTCCTCGCATTTCATGGATCTCATCGCCTAATAAAGTCGAATCATCAGTAAGAAACTGGGCTCAAAAACTGATTTCCCTACCTGTGCAATGACAAACGTATCCCTTGTCTCGCTTAATGAGTTCAACAGCTAATTCGTACAACTCCTGGAAGTAGTCACTGGAATACGTAATTTTCCATGGCTCAAAGCCCAGCCATCGAATAACTTCCAAAATACTCTCAAAATACTGTGCTTCTTCTGCCTCAGGGTTGGTATCATCATAGCGCAGGTAGCATTTACCGCCGTGATGTGCGGCATAACCAAAATTGATAAAGATAGCCTTCGAGTGACCGATGTGTAAGAACCCATTAGGTTCTGGCGGGAAACGCGTATAAACAGCACCGCCGGTTGCAGCCAAGTGTGCGTCTCGAAGGTGAGGGTGTATTTGCGGGTTCTCGCCAGGCTTGTGCAGTTTCCCAAGAAATCCTTCCTCAAATATAGATCTGGACGAGTTTACAGAAGAGGGGCCCGCATTGGCGGATGCAGTGTCTGGGCCAGCTTTTTTCGGTTTCCCTTCCTGCAAGCGGGACTCGCTTAGTTCAGGGATCTAGAGGCATATGGATGCGAATACGCACGGCGCCTTTGGCCTTTATTGCTGTCTTTTCACCGAAAGTTTCTATGAAAACCTTCTCTACTGCATTCTTCAGCTCTAAAGGATTCGCCCAGCGAAGGTCTGGAGTGCCTTTGAGGGCGCCGATTGACGTGCTTAGATTCGCCCAGCCAGAGAGAGATGCGGAAGAGACGTAATCAGTCACTTTCGACACAAGTTCTTCCGGATTGATATTGAAGCCTGGGGGAATATAAAAATGAATAAGCAATGCAGTAGCCAAGAGAAGCTTGGCTGTGTTCTCACCTACGCCACATTCTTTGTCGAACTCCTTACTATCGGACGGGATGCCTTGAGCTTCAATGAACTTGATGGCAGCTTAAACGTCGAATCAGGGGTCGCTTTTTTATTGTCAATACACGCGTAACCAGAGGCACTTACCAGAAACTTGCTCAGCAGATTTTAACCTTCCATCCAGAATTGCGTCGACAATGTAAGTTTTCTCCGAACTGTCCAATTTCGATCCTTGGACAGCGAGCGCCGAGAGCAGGGACGCCTTCTTGTCGTCGACATTTTTCTCGGAGAGATTATTATCGACTATGATATCCCTGAGCGCAGACGCGTTTTTGGTGCTCTTGGCTGTTTCTGTGGCCTTTGCCCTGGTGAAGCCAATAGCCTGGAATAAATCGATGAGCTTGGAGACCTCTGGGTCTGCTGGATCGAATTTGGGAGGCATATTGTGACTATATGCGTGGAAGAGGGACGGAGAAGAGGATCACCAGCACTCGAGTTCCGTTTTGACTGATATTCATGCTACCGGCACGCGCGAGTCACTCCGAATCGATTGTCGCCCTTTGCCGAAGAGGGGATGCTTACATGATACAAATAGGAAAAAATAAAGGGCGATCGACGCGGCGGCGCGGTTACCTGAACAGTTAATTACAAGTGCTCAATGAAGTTCATGGCTCATCAAGCCGCCGGTGCCGTGCAGTGCAGACTGCCTGGTGTTCGATGGCCATCTATCCCCCTTCGGATGGGGCCCGTAACGTTGCGACCTCCCCCCCTCATCACTTACGGTATGCCAGTGAGGGTACCAGACTACCAGTTCCGGTGACGGACTCAACTCGCCGCTCGGCTTGCCCCATCTATCTGAAGATTTATATTTTCTGTGCACACCCGACCATTCCGTTCCTGGAGTCTGTAGCCGCCTCATCACCTGCTTCAAGTTCGCTTCCGTCCTTCCTTCCCTGCTCTCCCCGCTCTCCTCTTCCCTCTCCCTAGGTCAGAAAACGCGGGGTGGTGATTAACCACCTGTATACATATTGTCTGCATAACGTCTTTGGGCGACACACTCTCTCCTAGGTTCCGCTCTTTTGTCATGTTAGGTCTATTTGCCAGTACTTTGGGAATCCTCGCCCTTGTCCCCGGGTCGGCCTTTGCTGCCTCTGCAAATTTCTCTCCCCCCGTCTCGTATACCGGCAATAATCTTGTTCACTCCAACTTCTTCGGAATCAGTATTGAGCTGAGCATTATCAACACTCTAGGTGAGCCCTTTGACGACAGACATTTATAACTTGGGTAACTGACCCTTTGGTGCCAGTTGGCGAGAACACCTCATCTATTCCAGACCAAATCAAGAACTATCTTTCTAACATTCAGACAAGGGTGTGTGTTTGTGCGACCCTTCGCCACTATGGTTTGTACTGAAATCCTGTGCGAAGGCCAAAAACCCCGTTCGCGTCCGCGTCGGCGGGAACTCGATGGACGATTCGACTTTCAACTCATCGCAATCCCAAATGATTGTTTTCCCTAGCGCTGCACAGAATATCAACGACCAACCAGTGACTTATGGACCGGTTTTGTACGATGTACTCGCAGAGTTGGCGAAGGGAGCCTCCGGCTTGCAATATTTAATAGGTGAATTGCTTGGTTAATGCACTGTGCTCTCAACTAGCTCATATGCGCGTTAGGTCTTTCGCTCGCCCTCAGCGATAAAAATGACGAAGCACTGGTTGTCTCTACAGCTAAACAGAAACTGGGGAGTTACCTGGACGGCTTTCTGCTCGGCAATGTCAGTTGGGATGTGTTGTAATATACAGCGTATATGTTAATCTCACACTTCGGATCAGGAACCAGACTTGTATGGCCCTCATGCCACTCGTCCCGCCAATTACTCACAGGCAGATTATTTTTCAGTAAAGCTTGGCAACAATCAATAACTATTTGGCCTTGTTGCTTATATTCATTCTCCACCAGGAATTCGCTGCTGTCTCTAGACTATTGAATAACTCTGCTACGTACGGGAATCTGATATCCACTCCGATGCTGGGTGGCCCTGCTATTTGTTGTAATTGGGTAAGCCAAAACGCTCTCACATGCTCGTAAGTTTATTAATTTTTTAATAAAGGATCTCGGGAGTTTGTTGGAGCAAGGTTATCTGCAAGACTTCCAAGCGGAGTTGAAATATATTGAGTACGATTGCATCAGGATGGAGGATATAGTTGACAATTGACCATGTGTTAAGTCTCCAGCACTATCCTCAAAACAATTGCGGCGGTACGCACACTCTGCCCATTGATTACTACCTGCGACATTACGAAGGTGCATAGTCCTTACTATATGCGCACTTTTCCCTTCGCAAGTCTGAGTTCAACCATCAGTTATTTCTCTTGCCGCCTGGCAGGCAAAGGGAGTGGAGGATGCACATGCGGCGAACATACCAATTCTCATGAGCGAATTTAACACTGCATCATGCGGTGGCGTACCTGGAATATCGGACACATTCGGTGCAACGATGTGGACATTGGATTATGTTCTTCAACTGGCAAGTGTCGGGTTTGAAGGGGCATACATCCACACACGCGAGCAGGGAATATCCTATAATATCTTCGACCCTCCCGCTACAAATGCCACCAGCTCAAATTGGACGACCTTACCAACATATTATTCTATATTGCCTGCTGCAGAGGTATTGAGCAACCAAAACGGATCGTTCGTTACGGATTTGAATCTCAACAACAACTCGGAGAGTAGCGTCGTGGCCGGATACGGTGTCTATGACGGGAAGACGGGCTTGCCAAACGCTTACGTCCTATTCAATTACGCCGATTCCGGAATAGATTCCGCTACCTTTCCCATACCATCCGAGGTCGCAAATCATACTCTGCTCGTGCGTACGCTCACAGCTGCGACTTTAATCGAGAAATACAACATCTCGTGGGGCGGGAAGACCTTTGAAGGTGTTGGAGACGGTATCATGATAGATTCGGGTTACGCTGCGGACCAACAGATATCGTGCGACTCTGGCTGTGTCGTCCAGGTGTCATCTCCGGGTGTCGCGATCGTCTGGCTCGGTTCGGCCCTCCCGGACTCGTCGGCACAGGGGACGGGTGCCGGTAATTCGCCGGCGCCCTCGTCCGACAAGGCGAGCAGCAGTTTAGCGCTTTATCAAGTCCCTTCGCTCTTAAACTCGCTACGTATTGCAATTTCATCCGTTATTGTCATCTTCGCTCTTCTGTACTTGTGATCGTGAGCACAGCATCTTCAATTTTCATTTTGGGAGGACACCTATATGATCTACCTCTACATTTTTTGCTTTGTATTTATTGGTCATTCTCCGGCAGCTTCTCTGCGGTCGACATGCAATATTGTTGTCTGATCCTGGAAATGTAGTTTGTTGTTATATCATATGCATGTTTAAAGACTTTCTTGTTGCGGACAGCCAAACAGAGTTTCATACAAGGTGTGTACGGAAGGAGATCAAGCACAGATAACATAGAAGGGAGTTGACCAAAGCTGGTCAAATCCGTTGTATTACAACCAAACCCAAAACGTTGAGAGGTGCCCGGATCGGTCAAGCGTCGAGTTTCAGTATACAAAAGTGTGGCCTGGGCGACCAAGCATTGCGCTGGCTTGCGCTATCGTGGAGCGAGCGACTTCCCACATGTCCGGTTTGGGAGGAAGAGGGGGATGACCGCCGAGGGTCGTCCCTGTGCGACGCGAAATGCCTAGGCCAATCGAAGGTTGACTCCTGTCGAGCTGCTTCCTAAGCTCTTTGATCTGGCTCCTCAGCGCGCTCTCGAAAGTCCATTCCTCGCCATCCGACAGCAAGAGCACAAGTGAAGAAACGCTGCACACGTGGGTAAAGTGCAAGCGTACTGTGACCATTAAGGGGACTCACAAACACTCCTTAAGGTACGCAAAGCTGAAGCCATGCGTTAGGTCCGCCACCTCCCCAGCGAGTGTATCAGGAAACACAACTTTGTCGTTATTCTTGAGTTTGGTTTGCCAGTATTTGACGTAGAGCATGCGCTCATCTCTCTCCGGGTCCTCAAATTTGCTAGAAATGGACGTGTTTTCAAGATAGCATTATGAGAGCAAGAAATGGCGGCTTACTATTTCCTGTCGAATCGACTCGGCCTGCTCGATAAACCAGGATCAAGTCTATCAAAGTGATTGGTAGTTGCGATGAGGAGCAGGCCATCATTACCCTCAATGCCGTCGAGCTGATTCAAGAAGAATGATCGGTTCCGGTCGTTGATTAAACTGTCCAAGTCCTCCAGGATGAGTACGCATGGGGCTAAGATTCTTGCTTTCCCGAAGACTTCTTGCATCGCGCCCTCTTCACCCATCCAACCTAGCCAACAGTGGATCAATCCAAAGGTTGTAAGGATGAAGGAAAAAATACCTACTCTGGAAAGACCTGACGTAAAGCGGATTATAGCCCTTCGTCTGCACTGTCTTCATGATGGCTTTTAAGCTAATCGTTTTACCATTTCCTAGCGACCAAGTCAGCATCATTACATCCAAAAAATAAAAAGGGAAAAGTGTCAACCTGGAGGACCGTGCATAATTAGACCCCGCTTCCAGGCGATGCCGAGTTCTTTGTAGAGGCCCTCGGAGTCAAAAAACGAGTATACATCCTTCTGGAGAGATTTTTTGAAACTATCCTTTAGGATTACATCATCCCAGTTTGCCTTCTGAACTTCCGTCCAAAGAGCGTGATTCTTTGACCAGAATCCTTGGTTAAAAACCCAGATCTCGTCGTGGAGTTCGTGAGACCAGGCCCCTGCTGCCACCAAGAGTGATCGGGACGGATTCTCGGAACCTTCGTGAAGAATGTAATGTTGAGAGTACTGGCCAAAACCCTCCACATACTTGACGATATATATTGTGAACTCGTATTCCTATCGGGGGTATAAAGCATAAGGGCTTTACGAAGGACATCAATTGTTTTGAACGGAGTACGTACATCCCAAGCAGTTCTGAAACAGCCAAACTCTACAGAGTTCAGAAGCACACCGGTAGCACCTCTGCCCGCAGGGAGGAAGAGGGAGTTTGTAATCAGTTCGTCCGGCTTAAGGGGAACAGTGACTGCGCTGCAGAAAGACAGCTGTCAGAGCGCCCGACTAAAAAGAAAAAGAAAACATGATTATTACCCAGGATATCCGAGAATATTGAGACTATAATCCTGACTCATAACTAAAGAGTGACCTGGGTAGAGCTTGCGAAGGAGGTCGGCGCTTGTTGACGTTTATGTTTATAAGTCTCGTCGTAGGAAATACATCAAGTTAGAGGACGTACCCAATAATGTTTGGTTTTGAAAACTGAGCTGAAGCTAGACGGGCAACGGGTGTCAGAACATAACAACATGTAGCATCGTAATACTTTGGCAAGCGACCCACCTTTGTCGACCCATCCAGTAAAGCCCTCGCTGTCACCGTTTCTCGCGCTGCGTGGGCGGCTCGGCTCTTCCTCGAAGGAGACCTTGATGAAAGCATCTTCAAGACCTGTCTGAGCTGAGGGTTTCATTATTGTACCAAGGATGGTGGTGGTATGTATCTTCGGAGTAGTATTCCCCACAGACTGCTGCGGACTGCTGCGCTGGGCGCTCAATTTGCGCAGTAGCCGCGTTCTTATGCTTAAGCGCGGGCATCAAAGCGCTATTCAGTCATCCACCACGCTCGCACACATTAGCAAATGCTGTAATATAGCGCGTGCAGCACATTAGGATTATACAAGTGCACTATCTAAATTGTAAAGTGGTTTTGCGCGTCGTGACCTCAGAGGAAGGGGGTGAGAGATACAGTATCTTTGGGAAAAAGAGGTTAATGCTAGGATGAATCATGACCAGCTTCCTCATGCGACACCATGACACCGTAACAAGCGTGTAATTTTGACTCGTCATTTTATTCTTCCCTCTCTCCGCCCACGTCAATAATCTCCTTCTCCTTAGTGCATTTCTCACAAGCACATGAGAACTTCCAGCCATTCAGGAGCTCGGCACGGCGGCGCGTTCGCGCCTCTACAGTTGTTTCCCCCGCGCGTTCAGCAACGTCGACGTAGGCCATTGTCAGTTCCTCGCCTTCCTCGATATCACGCGTAGCAATCAGACGCAGCTCGGATGTACCGCTGGTGAATGAAGGTCGCACAGATGGGCTGCAGGAATGCCCCAACTACAATTTTGCTTAAGCAAGCTTCGTCAGATAACCTAGAAGGAAGGAACGCACATAAGACGAAACAAGGTACAATCCGCTGCCAATCTGCTTCGCAGTACCGTACGGGGTCCGGGTACGTTCGGAAGATTCCGTGAGGACAGGCTGCTGCTGAATCAATGCCCGATTTCGCATTCGGAGAAATAGCAGAAACAAATCACCTTATCGTCCCTGCCCTCACCAAAACAAACACCAATAGCATTGTACGCCATCTTGCCCTTGAAAACAGCATGTCTCTCATCCGTGTGCGCATTTTCTAAAAATGGTAACGTTGCCAATAAAAGTTCATTCAGCGTATCGTGTTCATCTTCGGCAAGAGTCACATCCACAAAGCGCAGTCGTTCCATATGGTCGTAGAGGGTATATTCACTGTTAACGCTTATTTCAGGAAGTTCAGCTTTCATGGCCATAGCCTGCGGTAATGCCTTTGCGAGCTCTGCTACTATTTGCATAGCAACAAGCCGTGCGACAAGAAGAAGACACGAGCTGGTTGATTTACGCCAATAGTCAGCGAAGGCATCCTGTGCTTTTGGACGAGCCTCCTTAGCAGACTGCGGTATATCGATCGCAAACTCGGCAGGCAAAGGATTAGTGTCGTTGAACAACATGTCTTGAGACTGAATGTTGCACTGTGTCTGACACTTTTCCGAGCAGTAGACGGAACCGAGGCGGTCCGACTCGGGCGAAATTGGCGCACTCTCTGTGAGTTCCCGAAGACAATGTGAGCAGTAAGTCCCACGACCCTGTATATCCGCATCTAAGACGGCCACGACAGGAGACTCCTGTTGGGCTATTGAGTGGGGAAATTTCAAGTGCGAAGTCCAGCACCCACTTTACACAATTCATCCCCGGCCCTAAAACTCTTATTGGCCACAAGTGAGTACGCGCGCATCTGGCCCACCTTAGTCTCCACGGGATCAAGCTGCTTGACGGACACATTCATTGACTTGGGCGGGAAATCGTCAAAATAGCCTAGGGGACCTTAAGATGTATTCGAAAACCGACTGGTCTAGACTTTAGGGCGTACCATGTGCACGACGAAAGACCTAAAGTATGGAAAAATATGCAAAACGTATCTATTAGATTCCCATCCGAATACAGTTTTAAAGCATAACGGGAACGTGGAGCGTAGAGCGTACGACAGTATCTGTTAGAGGCCTCTGACAAATGTCTATCTTCAAGCAGCGGGTCCCGCGCTGCCAGGATCCGTGACCCTGTCCCACTCTTGTGACGATGCTTCAGAAGGAGGTCCTTGAGACACCTGGTCCGCCTCCCAACCGTCCAAATTCACTGGCGCCTCCATGCCCTCCTCCCCAGCCTGCGAAGACGTACTCACATCGAGGTTGTATAATTCCATGACGATCTAGACGACAAATGTGAATTTGCGGAACCTAACCAAGAGAGCAAAGTCACCAACCATGAGAATGGGCTCCGGCACCGTCTTTTGATAAATGGCAATGAGTTCCACTGGAGAAGGGTAGACACGCAGTGCTTGGTAGAAATATACAGCGGCCTCCAAGTAATTGTGTGGACCTAGGCGATAATTAGGGAAGAGTTGGAAACCAACTTGGAAGCATACCCTCAGCAGCAAGTCTCTCAGCAGCAGCGACCACGCCAACAAAGAACTGATGTCTTTCCTCGGGGTTAGTTGGCACGGACTCCTCCTTTGACTTTTCATGTATGGCAAGCAGAAGCTCGCGAGGAATGTCGAGCGGGGCGCTAGCTCTAGCCGCTTCCTTCCCCTTTTCCTCAGCTACATGCTGCTCTACTTTCTTCTTCTGAGTGCCTGCAGTAGCATTGGATCATGCAAGGATTGGTGTAAATGTCGATGAAACCCACGGAGTTTTTTGCGGAAGGAAGGGTCACTACGGCGCTTGTAGTCAAAGTACGCAGCGTAGGCGACAAGCCCACCAAGCACGGTAAGGCCAGTGATTGTGAGGACGGATGCTGTCGACGACTTGTTCATGGTCCACGCGTCTTGTGCACAACAGCGTCGATAGGAAAGTGAAAATGCCAGAAAAAGAAGGAAAGACCGTGTGGCTGGATTACGTCATATGTCGGCTCACGATCAACCCCAAATATTACGAAAGTCGCTCTGATTACGAATCTGGACCTCATTTTCACGAGGTTGACAGCCACAATTACACACACACACGCTGACACGTGCTTTTCGGAAGCCAACTAGGCCGGCCTCGCTTTCCAATGACCAGTTAATTCATTCTTCCCTTCTCATATACCGGTTGAAAGAGGCTTTGACTTTATCTCACCGTCTCGTCCTTGTAAGTGAAGGTGTAGCAACCTGACGAAAATACCTGGCCTTCCGAAAATTCAAAGGGCTCTTTCAACTCGACCATTGACCATCATGTCGACTATGAAGAATAGCCCGTCTGTTGTTTTCTACAGGTTTGTATCGAGCTGTTTGTGGTGTTTAAGCGCCGTAACCAGGAATTAAATCAATAAAAAAGATACGACGCCTCTCCAGCCTCTGCTAAGCTTGAAAATGTCCTTGCTCTTAAAGGTATCCCCCATTACCGCGTCGAGGTGAGCGGCTCCGTACATGCCTCCCTCAACTTGGCGCTGATACTTGCTACCACAGGTACCGATGACGCTTCCTCGCCCAGAAATTACTGAAATGTTGGGGATTGGTTACCGTCGTATTCCAATCCTTGCCTTGGGTAACGACGTCTACTGCGACACTAGCCTTATAACGTCGATGATCGAGCGCCATTTCTCCGAAAGGGAAGGATTCCCTACATTATTTCCTCCTCGTAAAGACGGCGGAAAAGCGGACACCGGCATGATTAAAGCCCTCGCCACCTTTTATGTTGATCGGCCCCTATTTAACCTTGCTTCAACCTCCTTGCCTTATAAGAAGTTCGCCCCAGAGTTCATCGAGGACAGGAGCAAGGTATATAAAGATTTAATGCCTTAAGCCTAATGATTGATTTAATATCCCGATAGTGGTTCGGAGCACCCATGAATGTTGAGAAGCTGACTGCGAGACAGCCTGCTATTAAGAGCCTTCTCTCCTCGCATATGTCACTCCTTGAAGAACAGCTTGCCGACGGTCGCGAATGGATCTTCGACACAGTAACGGTAGGCTACGGCGATCTGTCTGTATATTCCGTATATGGTTGGATCATTCGTTTCCGTGGGATGCGGGAAGTCCTCACAGCGGAAAAGTTCCCTAACTCCATAGCAGTGCGTAGATTTAAAAGGTGGACAACATGGCTACTTACAAACATCTGAGCCCACAGTGGATGGGAAGAATATCTGAATTCGTGAAAGTTAAGCGCGAGGCGAATGCTCCTGCAATAAGCAAAATACAAGGTGACGCTGCGGCCAAGATCATCGCAGACAGTGTAGGCTTTCAGCCGAGCGAGATCATCTTCGACGAGGATGAATCAGGCAGACTTAATCTTCAGCATGGCAGTCTCGTATCAGTCTCCCCGGATGACAACGGTGAGTCAAGCATTTCGTTCCGAAAACGCGACTTTCTCATGCGTCTTTTCTCTCCAGCCACCAATTACCCGACGGTCGGAAAGCTGGTAGGTCTGAGCCGGGAGGAGGTCGTTTTACAAGTCGGCGGAACGGTGGTCTCCTCGCTACGGTGCCATTTCCCGAGATTCAGCTACTTAATCAGGCCCGCATCCGGAGCAACTAGCAAACTATAAAGGCATCAGTTTCGGGTAAGAGATCACGGAGCACCAATGTGCATTTTTGGCTTTCCTACCGTATTACGCTTCATGTAAAACAATATGTCGCGGCTTGATTTGATTATTGCACACAGTATCACGATGCCGGAGGTCCACGCAGTCACATACATAACGCACCATGTCATTCAGGTTTGTTTATTAAGTGGCGGAACGATTTGTCCCGTCAAGACCACCAAGGATGTAGGGTAGTAGGGAGAATAGCACAAAGTACACAATATGAAAGAGTACCAAAGCCAAGATACCACAGCGGCAGCGTAGTACACGGATAGTACAGTATACAATAGACCAGCAGAAAGCAGGGGCGGGAATCACGTAGCCAAACTGCGCCATAACCCTTCTGCAGGAACGGCATTTCGTGCCTTTATGATCTTAAGCGCATGTTGGCGGCTTTTACTCGTCGATATTTGCTCGAGCTCATCTTCATTGGACTCCGGGCTGGAAGGCTCTCCTTCATCATCCTCATCGTGCACAAAGTCGAGGATCCCCGGGTCCATCGAGCGTGCACGATCGCGTTCGGCATACGCCTCTCTGCGGTTTGCGGTAGCGGACTTTTGTCGGCCTTTGTCTCCCTCAGCGATAGGTGATAAGGGACGGGTAGCGACATCCTGATGGCCGACTAGGGAAGTCTTTGGCTGAAGTGAGGAAGAACCATTTGCTTTGTGTTGTGAGATGGGAGCTATCGAAACCGGCAGAGAACCCGTGAGACCTGGTAAGCGGTAGTGCATCCAGTCCGGATCTACGGGGTAATGAGCAAAAGCGCAGATGAACTATTTCTGCGAGTTCACTAACCCTTTGAATTTGTATCACCGGGGCCCGAGTTCGATAACCCTCTCGGTGATTCGTCCCCTTCCTCTTCCTCCAAAATCGTTGACGAGTCTGTTCCCCGAGACAACCCACGATCGAAGATCCTCCATGCATTACTCCCTTTGCTCCAAGCCCCACGGTGACTAGGCGTATCGGCCGCAACGAACTTCAGAAGTTCTCTTTGGTGAGGGAGCAATACATCATCCGATGAGCCCATGGAGGATGAGCCTTCCCTGCTTTCCAGCTTCCTTGGTGTCGAGCCCTGACCTGATGATATAGGGGGCGCAGTCACTCGGTGCTTCTGGATACCCGATCGGGAGCTAATAGGAGGACGAATGTTGGACGGCGCAGGTAAAGACGATGGACGAAGCGCGACAAAAGACTGGGGAAGACCTGCACTTTTTTTTTCGTTAGGACGTCTGTTCTTTTCGCGCGGTCGATCTGGTGCTTCATGGAGAGAAAGGTCGAACAGCCGGAGACTTTGTTTTGAAACATCATCAGGGAACGTCTTCCCTTCGGTGGTTGTGCCCACGGTGTCGCTACTTTCAAGTTCAAATATCAGGTCTACAAAAATGTAGCGTAATCAGCGACGGAGAACAATATAGTTTAAAGAGTAAAAGGAGTACGTGTACCTTCTTCGCTTTCCGGAACATAGTCTTCGCCCTTCTTTGTGCTGACGTCTCCTTTTATTGTGACAATTTCGGGCTCGACGTCGAAAGTGACTTTTCTTTGAGAGCTTTTCCTCCCGCCATGTTTTTTTGAACTATCCTGTCCCAGATCAACCGAGTCAGCCCCCTCCGTTTTCTCCTGAAGGGACGGCATCGCAGGTGCCGTTTGGGAGGTGGTTTCATCTGTCCTTCTAACAACCACCTGTGTCTCGATTTGTGCTTGTCCATTTGTATTTTTCTTCCGTTGTTCCTCTTCAGCCTTAGACCTTGCTAATCGACGAGCTTTTTCTTGCTCTTCTATTACAGAATATCTGAATGACACAGCTGTATCATTAACCGCATCCATGTTCCGTCTGAGGGAACGGGAGACCCTAGCGGCAGACTCTGAACTCAGAGTAGACGAACTTCCAGCGGAAGAGTTGGTCACATAAGGCGGCGGAGAGGGGGTTAGCTTCCCCTGGCGGTGCATTTCGGTATCATGCACCTGTCCGTTTGTCTTCTTCTGAGCTTTGGGATGGTGAAATGATGACGTAGCAAGGGATGTTGAAAGAGCAGACTGTCGTGCGACGGATGAATTTGACGTCCTTGGGGCATGATAGCTCGATGTAATGAAGTCCCGGACCACGGGCGACCCAATTCCTTGCGAGACGGAAGAGGGACGTGCTCCAGGACTCGAACTTCTTCTAGAACGTAACAAAAGAAGTTCCTTATCCTTTCCCCCTTCAGCCCTCTTCAGACTTTCCCGAACGTTTCCCCAAAGATGCTCAAGTTGTGCCTTTAACCGAGTCTCCTCCTCTTCTAACTGGACGAGCTGTTGCTTAGTAAACTCATCAATGCGACTTCCGGCAGCGCCACGTGCAACGTTTGATGAGGCAATGGCTAGGGCAGAGAGATGGAGAAAAATGGGATGGGATGGTGTAAAGGGAGGTGGCGGAAGGAAAGGAGGAAGAGAAGACAAAAATGTGGACGAGATGGAAGTGGAATACTCGGCTTGTGGTAGGGTGGAGGACGGTGAAGTCGATGGATTGGGCGAGTCGTCCTGCAAGACAATAGAGTAGTATTGAGAATATGAAGGGGAAGACATGGCCCGACGTGCTTCTCCTTCGCTCTAAGAAGCAAGACAACCGTAAGTAAACGTGTTAAAGCAGCAGATCAAGGAGATAAAGGACTGTGCTGTAGGCGCTCGTACGCTGATAACTTAATGCAAGCACCAGCCGAGGACACCCGCGACGAAAGATTACATGTCAAAGAGCCGCACAACAACGGCTCCGCAGGATATAGTGATTCAACACAAAGCTCGCAGTGCGCGAGGCATGAGAACTAAGAATGGATAACTCACGATACAACCCTTCTCCCCAGTATGCACCTCTACCCACCCGCTCATGCTAGTCAGAGTGTCTCGTTCCGTCCAATCTTCGGTGGGTAACACAGGGCCTTCCTTTGCTTCAGAATCGGATGCGACGTCTACACTTATACGGTAGGAGGCGGTATCGCATACCAGACATGTCACTGTTGTATGCTGCGTGAGGCGCGATCCAGAGGTGCAGACGGCGGAGCGAGAACGCAGCGTCAGCTCATTATGTATCTGAAATCCAAATCCCATTGACTATTCAGAACCTTGTTTTATGGGGACTGCAAAGGGCAGGATACACACTATGATTAGGCCGTCATTACCGACGTACAGAGGCTGGTAGTCGTCTGCGGAGGCTGGCTGAGCTTGGGAGTTTGTTTTGCCCGACCTCCGGAATAAACGAATGTTCAGGCAATGACAAGTAAAATCTGGGCTGCCGCTATGGGTAGCCATGTTGTAGAAGGGGAAGAGTGCCTCGAGGGCTCGCAACTAGACCAGGCAAAGCGCAAGTAAACAAATGCGTCAAGAGTCATCCCTCAGGCTAGGTGCATCGGATGACTAATACGGATGGTCTGGGTAGTCTCTCTCTATCCTCGCGGAACGTTCCTACATACTGTATGCCAGGCATGTAAAGCAATTCTCGTGAAAGGACGGAGCCGCCGTCACACACATCTAATCAATCTATGCATCCGACATCGTGATATGATCGGGAATAGTTTGTATTAGTAGACGATATTGACGCTGTGCAAAACATGTCGATGAAAACAAAAATAACCAGCCTAGAGGATAAGAGCGAAGAACAATCCTTACGATCCAAGAGCAGGATTAATAAGTGTACAATACGTCGTGCTGTAATCTATTTGGTCTTCTTCGTCTCCAATGTGGTCACCCCGTCCTTACTCTCCGCCGAATCGGTCTCGTCCACCATAACTTGTCCATACTCGTTGATGCGCTTCGGGTCAATGCGATAGATCCAGCGCTAGTGTCCTTTATGTCAGAACACCTGCAAAATCATAGAATAAGGGGCGTCATTACCTGGTACAGGAAAATTAGAAACACGACATCGTCCCGGAAACATGCGAGACGATGCAGGATGGGCATCTTGATACAAAACCTTCAAGGAAGTCAATATACAAGGTTCGGATAAGAGATGTCGAGTACATACGCAAAGAAGTCGTCAACAACAGTGCTCAGTGTCTTGTAGACCATTGCTTTCATGGGCATGTGCGCAACGCTCTGTACCAAATACTTGGTCAAACATTCTCCTTAAGATGTACATGCACAAACCTTCAGTTTGTAATTAATGATCAATTGCGGTACAAGCTGGGCCTAATTGAACCCTGTCAGATATGTTTTTGTTCACAAAAGAAGAAACCACCCACAAATCCGAACATGTACACAAAACTAGTCAGGGTGGAAATCACAAAACTATACCAACCACGGTGTGTCTCATAGATAAGGGAATAGACGGTATAGATAGCGAGGCAAGGGATAGCCACATAAGAAACGTAGCGGAAGGCTAGCTTGTCGTATCTGTAAGGCGACCAAGTGAGACTTTGATACAATTACCCGTAGGCACATGAAATACCCACTCCTGTGTTTTCTTCTCGTCCTCACTAAGAACATGTTTGTCCTTGATCTCGATCTTGTAAGGCAGAATCGAATTCGCGGATGCCCCAATCAGACTAATGTCAACGGCTTTGGTAATCTTCGAAAGCAAAATCAGTTAGTAAACTAGGCAACAGGTAAAAAGACACAAACCTTCCAGGCTTCAATTAGTATTCCCATTCCTTGGCCGAAAAGAATGATATAACTCGTATTTTCATTGTTGTCTATAAGATATAACAGAATGATGAGTTGTACAAAAACA
The DNA here is from genome assembly GCA_002794785.1 of Coniferiporia sulphurascens. Lineage (NCBI taxonomy): Eukaryota > Fungi > Basidiomycota > Agaricomycetes > Hymenochaetales > Hymenochaetaceae > Coniferiporia > Coniferiporia sulphurascens. The sequence continues at coordinate 1,625,705 of NBBA01000005.1, forward strand.
TTGGTGACGATCTAGACGAAGTGTAAGCAATTTTCAAATAGACTCATCGAGCACTGAACACGAACTCACCGTCCTGATAACGCAACCAGCAACTTCATGAGCGACATAAGAAATAACAGACAATTCACTGAACACACCGAACGGATACGCCTGTTAGTTCATTCTTTTTCCTCCAATGCGAAACATCCGATTTAAACGCCAACATCTCAAACCTACTCTCATCGTAAGCCAAGAAAATACGAACAAATATATGGAAGGGCCAATCACTTACACGGAGTGTAGCACCGTAACCAATGCCGTCAACATCAAGAAGTATGGATTAGTTTCAACCAGCATGCGCTTAATTTCATCCATTTCTGTAGATGAGGCACCGCCTTGCTGCTTTGCCGCTTCATTAAAGCCGTGACCCATAGTTGCGAATATCTGAAACTTGAAGTAGGACATAGGCTCAAATTCAATCCGCAGGGGTACGTGCGGGGTAGTCTCGTTGATTTCAATGTATTGTGAGCGAAAATGCCAGAAATCATTAGGGAACATAATAGGCTTGTAAAAGCCTTTGGTCCCAGTCTGGTCACGCAAACCAGGGACAGGGTGGACATCTACGCAAAATTAGGAAGCTGAGAAAATCTGAGCACGTGTTCTTGCTCACGTTCTAGCATTGCCGGGGGGAGCTGCGCGTACGGAACAACGCCGCCGTCGGAAACAAGCGCCAAAGTGAGATTCTGATATCATTAAAATGACGGTCAATTTCAGCAGGCGAGGGATATAACAAGGCATAGACCTTGTGCCAATGAGATAAAATCATGTCAGGCTGTTCCTGCGACACGAGATGTTTGTTTTAATTGTCCCATATTAAGAAAAATGTGGTGCTCACAGTCTCCGCCTGGGTTTCGTCGAGTTCTTGTTCCCCGCCGAGAAGACTCTTCTGTTTGCGTAATTTGGTTTTGGGCAAGTAATGTGTCAGAACTTTCAATTTACAAGTAAGTATGCAATAGCCTGTGAACGACGTGTGTATTATACTCACGCTTTCTGACATGATGTATTGAACCTGGGTTGAAGTCGGGGTTCGATGGGTCTGGGCTGGCACCATCTTTCACCAGGAATAGATCCGCCCACAAGGAACCATTGCGTTGCACCGACTAAAGAGTCAAATCAAAGTTGAACGATAAATTCCAAAGACGCGTCTGCACACACACCAAAGGTAGCGGCACGTCCAAATCCAGAGACCGCTTGTCTTCCCAATTTCCAAACGTGATGTTGTCCCATACGAGATGCGGAAGGGCCTCGTCCCCGCTTTCCCTCCAAGCTTTTGTCCATTTTGATGAGAATACATCCCCTGTCGGTGATGTGGACAGATACACATGCACGCTAATGTCTATCCCAAGTGGCCACGAAGGCACAAGCTGCTGCGGGGGTAGCTGCAGAGGATTTCGCCCTGCGGACTGGACAGTTGCACCAGGTTGCACAGTGGGGTTATGCACGGAAGGCGTAGTCGGTATAACGGGGGGTTCTTGGGCTTTCGGAACGAAAAACTTGATGACTGAGGAACGACATACTTTAGCATGGCCCGCGTCGAGAAAACGATGGCTTCATCACTTACTCGCTTGGGATATAACCCAAAATATAAGAATCCGCTACTCCACGGCATTATTGGAATTTGGAAACGGTAGGGTTACCGCGGTCAGCTAGAAAAATTCGGTGTTCCCGGATATGTCGCTTACCTGCACGATGCTCAGGACTTGCTGAAAGGTGGACGTTTCCTGTCGAGCCTGACCATCTTGCACTGGCTGGTCACCATCAGGGGACGCAGGAGGCTGCGCTTGGGCGGCACGTCGTTCAGGCATTGCTCGCTGGAAGGCAGAGCTGTCGCTCCGTCTCCCGACCGGCCTGTAGCAGGTATTACGTAACGACACGTGGTAGACCATCTTGTTTTACGTAATATACGCCTTTAGAGAATTCAGTGCAATGGCACTTAGTGACTCCCTTGCTCGAGCGTGGTTTTTTTTTTTTTTTTTTTTTTTTTTTTTTTTTAAATCAGCATTTGTATACCGCTACATTACATAGTAAAAGACGCGGATGTGAGACCATATAAAGTGTAGTGTCGGAGGAGATTAACAAGGTATAAAGTTCCTGGGCTTAAGTCGAATAAAAGGTATGAGGTTTGGTTGTCAGAGGTAACTAAATGGTTTTGTCAGGGGGGATAAGAATCGGAAGAGCAAATTGTGAAGGGGGGGGTGGCGGTTTTATGGATTCTATGATGACTAATACTGATTGTGAAAGATGAGAAAAACTACTGAATTTTTTATGTTTTATGTGTGGGCATGGTTTGAATTGTTTTATGTCCGATATTTGTGACTCTGAGAGTGGTGACGTGACATCGCTTGGAGCGGTAGGTGTGCGTGAGGCTAGGGCCAGGTTGCCATGAGGTGTTAGGTTGACTGCGAATTGTAGGATGACTGATGTTAAGTCTATGCATGGGCCATAGCGGCTGAGGTTTTCTCGATAGAGGAAAATATGTCGTGAATTGTGTGGCGGCCCACTAATGCTGATGACCTGTAGTTTGTGCTGGCCTATGGCCCATTCTAGTATGTGCTGGTTGTCGTTAACGATGTTGAAGGGTTCATATGTGGTTTTGGTTTCGAAGTTTGGCACCGGGAGGTGAAGGAATAGAAGGGGGCATGGGGGAATGGGGGAAAGGGGGAGTGGAATGTTGAACAAGGCAATGAAACAGCTCGACGGATGTCTACTGTGAGTGAGGACTGGTGTGGGTGGTTAACCCAGGGAAATTATTGGTGGTGCGAGTCGGTTTGTGCTGGGTGAGATGATGGTGGTCAGAGGTCAAGGGGTTTGTGCTCGAGCGTGGTGTGGCAGTAATTAATACCCACAGATGCGGAATGCAGCAAAATCATGGGAATCAGCCTGTGCTTGCCGTGGGCTGTGTATATTCATCTATCCATCACTTCAAGCGATCATGATTCAGCACAGGGCGCCCGGCGCTGCCAGGAATAGCACTGGCAAACGACTACTGTGGCAACTGTTACCCACTGCTTCTAAGTATAAGTGGAGTATATCTATTTCGCTCTCCCGGACTTGGAAGGAGCATAAATGAAGTTTTGAATGCGTCGTTGCTGTATAAGAATTCTTGCGCGAGCAGGCATCGGGTTTACCGAGATCAAAATGGCGCAGGGGCAGAACGCGGGGAGTGTAGTATGCATGAGGCTGTGATGAGAAGGCGCAGCGCGGTGGCCGCTAGAGACCATCGAAGGCGTGACATAAGCAGCGCTGTTCTGGACAAAACGCGCCAGTGTCCCTCCATCAAGCTCGCTTTGTCCCCTCTAACAACCGTAGCTCTCCTTTATACCTTTTTCTTTCTTACTCTCCTCCAAACAGTGCCAGCGCAGTCAGGTATTCCCCGCGACCCACCATGTCCAATCCACGTCGCCCGCCGCTGTCCACCCATTCTTCATTTTCAGCGGACACCCACCAAGGCGACCCCTTTAGCGACGGTCAGGCTCGTATACATTTTCAGGAGCAGTCCGCACCCCAGCGGGGCATGCCTCAGCCCTTTGAGAGCACGGTATCTCTTCCATCTGAGTTCGGCGGTCGGGGCGCTGTCTACGGTGACCTTGATGATGAGGAGGAGAAAGTACCCTTAACGGGAGACCAGGGTTTTGTAGGCGGCCTGTATCCACCAGGGTAAGTAAGGCCTTATCCTCTGTTCAGACTGAACAAACGGGATGTTTGTCGACTCGTGCTCACTCCAAGTCCAGGCAGCAAATTGACCCGAACTCCTTCGGCGATCCATATTCACGGCCCTTGTCGGCCGTATCTACCGGTTCAAACAGCACGGAGACGGCCTGGCGTCGTCGGCAAACTATCAAGCGAGGTGTAACGCGTAAGGTCAAACTTACTCGTGGTAACTTCATCACAGAATACCCTGTACCGTCGGCTGTTCACAGTGCTATTGAATCGAAGTGGAAGAACACGAATACTACTGAATTCTCGTGCGTGGCACGTACTGTTTCTTCAGGCTTAAATGAGCTAACCGGTTTGTCTCGTACTTTACAGTCATATGCGCTATACAGCGGCTACCTGTGATCCGGACGAATTCAGCGAGGCGAACGGCTACTCTTTACGGACCAAGATGTATAACCGCGAAACTGAGCTACTCATTGCAGTTACCTCCTATAATGAGGATAAGACGCTCTACGCGCGTACGCTGCATGGCGTCATGTTAAACATTCGCGACATCTGCAAAACCAAGGCATCTAAATACTGGCGTCGGTCCGCGGAAGAAGGGGTGCCTGGTTGGCAGAAGATTTGTGTAGCGCTCATTGTCGATGGCCTGGAGCCGATGGACAAGAGTGTTCTCGATCTCTTAGCAACGGTCGGCGTCTATCAAGACGGTGTCATGAAGAAGCAGATTGATAACAAGGACACCGTGGCGCACATCTTCGAGGTTTGACTCTTGATCTGGTTAGACGTCTAAATTGTCGACTTAATTGCTTTGCTACTAGTATACAACGCAACTCTCGGTCGACGCCACGCCCCAGTTAATTCTCCCGCATGGCGAGGACCCAAATAATTTGGTTCCCGTGCAGATAATCTTCGTTTTGAAGGCTCAGAACCAGAAAAAGATCAATTCTCATAGATGGCTGTTCCACGCTATTGGAAAGATGCTTCAGGTAGGTTAGCAGCGAAGTTCTCGTGCGCCTTCTGCTCACGGTTTTACCAGCCAGAAATATGTGTTCTTATTGACGCGGGAACCAAGCCTGGTCACAAGTCCATATATTATCTCTGGGAGGCGTTCTACAATGATGAACATCTCGGCGGTGCATGCGGAGAAATTCATGCCATGATCGAGGGCGGTAAAAAGCTTCTGAACCCACTCGTTGCAGCGCAAAACTTCGAATACAAGATGTCTAACATCCTTGATAAGCCCCTGGAATCATCCTTTGGATATGTATCTGTGCTGCCGGGAGCTTTCTCCGCATACCGTTTCCGAGCCATCCAAGGTCGCCCTTTGGAGCAATACTTCCATGGAGATCATTCTCTGGCAGATCGTCTGGGTGCGAAAGGTATTTATGGTATGAACATTTTCACAAAGAACATGTTTTTGGCCGAAGACCGCATATTGTGTTTCGAGCTCGTCGCAAAGGCAGGCGATCGGTGGACACTGACATATGTAAAGCCGAGTAAGGCGGAGACAGATGTGCCCGGTATATCAGATTTAAAATTTCTTATACGTGAAATATCCTGACAATGATTCCTAGAATCGGCTGCCGAACTTATAGGACAGCGTCGTCGTTGGCTGAATGGTTCCTTTGCGGCATCGGTATATGCATTGGTGCACTTCTTCAGATTTTACAAATCTGGACATGGAATTATTCGCATGTTCTTTTTCCATATACAAGCATTGGTTGGTAGCTTCTCCATTGCCGGGAACGTCGAGTTACTGACTGTCTTGTATTTTTAGTACAACATATTTTCCCTCGTATTTTCTTGGTTTGCCCTCGCCAATCTTTGGCTCACGTTTTCCATCATTATCGAACTTCTTCCAAATCTCCCCGAGGACCCGATTATAATTTTCGGTACCGCGGCCGTCGTTAGTGACTTATCTCTGGCATAACTGGCCAACTGATCACGTCTGCATATTAGACACACTGGGTCAATGATGCTTGCAAGTGGATCTACCTCGCGTTTCTGGCACTGCAGTTCGTTCTAGCTTTGGGTAACAGGCCGAAGGGTGAACGTTTGGCCTACACGTTGACATTATGGTCTGTTTTGTCTGTTCTGGGAGACCTTTTTACTGAACACCATCCTTCAGGGTTTACGCATTTTTGTCATTGTATCTTATGGTGTGTGCGTTCTGGTTGACGGGTAGATCGTTCGCGGTTCGTCGAACTCTTCCATCTTTGTGACAGGGTACCAGTTAATTAGTTGCCCTGCAGAGTATTCCAAGCCAGTTGGCGGATTCCCATTCTGTCGGCGAGGTTATCAAGAAACTGCTCGAGCCTCCAATCGGAGCGCTCATTGCTGCAATAGTTTCGACTTTCGGAATCTACTTGTTTGCATCTTTCTTATACGTAAGTTCCTTAGAAGATTGCATCGCTATTAGTGTTAATTACTCCCAATCAACACAGCGTGATCCTTGGCACATGTTTTCTAGCTTCCCGCAGTACCTACTCCTTGCTCCGAGCTTCACAAACGTCCTCAACGTTTATGCCTTTTGTAACCTACATGACGTCTCTTGGGGTACGAAGGGCTCCGACAAGGCTGAAGCTCTACCATCAATGACTTCAAAAAAGGGCAAAGAGGAAGACGCTCCTGTCGTCGAAGATACGACCAGACTACAGGAAGATATAGACGCGGCATTCAAAGAGACTGTCACACGGGCTGTCACGAAACTCGTAGTAAAGGAAGAGGTCGAGAAACCGACAATGGACGATCAAAATAAGACTTTCCGCACACGCCTTGTCGGCTTTTGGATGTTGTCAAACGGTGTCCTCTCCGTAGCGATCGCGAACCTGAACGGTCTGTCCAGCGGAAACGAGGCGCAAGACGAGGCGACTTTGCAGTCAAAGCAACAATTCTATTTCTCGGTGATTCTATACTCGACGTTTGGTCTCGCCCTCGTTCGGTTCATCGGCGTAAGCGTCTCTTCTCGTAGAACTGTATCATCGTGCTAACTTTTTTCGATAGTGCCTATTCTACTTCTTCAAGCGCAACCTCTTCAGGTTCTGCCGCCGCTCATAAAGTCACATCGCGCATAGTCAAGCGAATCCGACCTTCATGATACGACCATAGTTAGCTTTGGGACTAATTCACCTGGCTCCTCCCAGTCATATCGAACCCGTCATACTATTAACTCCTTTCATGACTCTTCACGGACTCTATTCTCTCTCACTTACTAGTGTGGATTATGAGCCTGAGCGTGACTGTAAAGTCTACCGCCTAGCTCTCGTTCGACATCATCGTGCTTCACGGACATGTCTCATTTTTCTTTCCTGGGTGCCTAAGACGCTCCTTAATTAGTGCCTATCTCGTACAGTTACTTTAAAAATCGTACAATGACCCCGGAGGGGATTGGGAGGGAAAAAAGAAAAGACAAAAAAAATTTAAAACATGCGTATCCAGATGTGCACAAAATCTGTGGCTCTAGTTTAAATTAGAGGCCCGGGCAAGTAATAGCACCGTAGAAAAACTCAGAAGCCGCTTCTCAAGAATATAATCCAACGAACTCATCCCGGCCGTCTTGGTTATTGTAATGGTTAGGGTTAGGATCATGGTTTGCTTCCCCCTCGTAGCCTTGCACAGCACCCGCCGCCGCGAGAAAGGCAGGAGACTGGACCAGGCTCGAAAGAGATTGCATGTCTGAAATCCCATATCTAGGGTCGTGATTGTCGCCTTGGTTTGGCTCGGCAGCATCAGCCGGCTCGGGACGGACGATGAAAGGACGTCTGCATGTCGGACAGGAATCGTTCTGAGCACGTGTGCAAAATGAAGTTAGCATGAGCGTGTATATCACATATATTTCCCCACCTGTGAGATCCACACAGTTATACTGTTTAAGGAGTATATAGAAGAACATTCAGTAGGAGAGAATTATTATATTTTGTCGGGGAAAGTAATGCGCACTCCTTCCGGCAGAATAGGTGTCCACATGTATCAGCGAGGCGAGTCACGCCTAGGTCTTCAATAGCATTAGCAGGGCTGTCCATAGCGTGAGCCATTTCCTCGGAGGCCAGTACAGCGAGGAAAGATGTGAAGCATATAGGACAACATGAGTCTGTGAGATAATGTAGGAAACCTTTGGTCGGCGGTAGGGAGCGAAAGTACCTTTCTGGTCAAGACGAATCAAATCGTCCTCAGTGAGGACGGGAAGCCCGTTGACGATTTCCTTTCTACGACTAACTGCAGTCGTTAGTAATGAACTATAAAGAGGGCCGGGTCGATTATAAACTGACGGGTCTGGTGCAGCATGACCCATTAACGAGACAATAAAGTCTAAGTCGTCTGCGTGTTCGGCGGCAGACATGATAGCTTGAAATCCGACTTTCTGGCCGTCTCGAATCAGAACCACGTACTACACGGGCCACGCAACTTACGAGGGGACGCGCGGACAACTGTGAACGTCACGTGCACGCACGAAACAGCATAAATTAACAAACGTCAGCGGTGGTCGAATTGTCCAGCAACGACGCACAAGGAAATGCAATAAGACAGCGATTGGTACAGACGGCGGAGGCTTAAGTGACTACACAGGTAGTGGTACAAAAAATCAAAACACAATTCTCTCGGGATGGTAGTGGCGGCAAATATGGGCTGGTATTCGTGTATAGTGGCGTAAGGGCTTAGAACGGATTCTCTGGATCGTCCATCTCCACATCTACTTTCTTCTCCGGAGCAGCCCTTTGCTCTTCGTCCGATTCAGACTCGTTGCTCTCTTCAAGCGTCGAGCTCTGGAAAAGTTGCTGATGCGCCGGCTTCGCCCCCCTAAGGCAAAGTTTGAATGGTTAATGCCAGAATGAAGGAACGAGAACAAGAAACTGACTTGTCGAAGCGTTTCTTCTTCGCCGCACTGATCTTCTGTGAGCACGGTGTCATCATATTGTCAGTTGGCGAGATAAACTTGGGGTTGCTAATGGGCGATCGTGTCAGCCACAGAAACTACGGCCACGTGGGTGAGACGACATACCTGCTCTTGGCCATCTTCTTTGCGAGGAGTGCTTTTGCCCCCATTCCTGGCATCTGGCTGGCGAACTTGCCATTGGTTGCGTTGCCTAGCGGAGCCTGGGGGACAACGACCTGAGCGGCGCGGGAAGGATTGTGAAGTGGTTCTGCAGCATGCACGGGCGAGTCTGTGGGCGTGGAAACGTTGGACATGATGGAGAAAGGGTACGTGCAAGTGAATGGTATATAGTGGAAAGTAAAAGTGAACCACGCGTCTTGATTTTTATGACGCGTGCCAGCCCTCTCAACGTCACGTGGACGTGGCCGTGGCCGAGTGCTTTCTACGTTACATAATTTCGGAGGCCGCACAATCGGGCCGACTGCATCGCAACGTCGAATGCAAGCGGATTGGATGCAAGATCTGAGATGAAAAATCTTTTACGTGCTTGAAATTTTGCATTTTTTTCCCCTTTCTTTTCTGGTTTTCCTTATTGCGACTTCTCACCGCTTCGGGAACGGGCCGGTGGGGGGCTCGGCGGAGGAATATGGGGCCGGCACACCCTCCAATTATTTCGCGAGTAAAAAAGGGGCCGAGGCGGGGATGCAAGAGCAAGAAATCTAGAGGCGAAAACGAAACGTACGCGCGTGCACATGGTTCAAATATAAAGTAGAGCGCTGTCACCCGTGATCTCCATCCGTCTCAAATCTCAATTCCTCCACCTCTCCCTCTCTCACCTCTCGTCCCTTTCCCTCCTCTCCTTTCTATCTCCCCTCCCCTTTCTTCCTCCATGGCCGGCGACATTCTCAGGAAGAGAAAGATAGCTGTCCTCGGCTCCCGTTCAGTCGGTTAGTACATTTTCGTCACGTCGTAACGCTGTATGCTCATCGCACGACCGCTTCTCCAGGCAAGTCGTCCCTCGTCATTCAGTTCGTCGAGGACCATTTCGTCGAATCCTACTACCCGACAATCGAGAGCACCTTTTCAAAGACGGTCAACAACAACGGTGTCGAATATGAATGCGACATTATTGACACTGCAGGCCAGGTGACTGCTGCCATTCCGAATAATACGCACTCCTTCTCATCATTCTTCAGGACGAGTACTCTATTCTGAACCAAAAGCATGCTATTGGGATACACGGTTTTGTCCTCGTGTACTCGGTGGCTTCGCGCAACTCGTTTGATTTGGTTCAAATCGTTCATGACAAGATCGTTACGTTTACTGGGAACCAGGCCATTCCATGCGTCATCGTGGGCTCCAAGTCGGACCTACCTCAAAGGTACGCGCACTCCATTACTGCATCTGCATCCTCCCGGATGTCATTCCGCACATGTCTTCTGTCCCTCCCGCCCGGTTTGATCGGGTGTGGTTCATACCGTCCTTACCTCATCGTTTCATAGACAAGTGTCGAATAAAGAAGCAGAAGAATTTGCAAAGCAAGTTGGCGCATCTTGGGTCGAGACTAGTGCTAAGAACAACGTCAACGTCGGTATGTGATCATGTTTAAGTTCTGCGTGTTCGTTTGGCTGATACTGTTTTTTTCTTTCTGCAGGCAAAGTATTTGAGCTTGTACTTAGCGAGATTGAGAAACGGGCTCCACACAATCAAGGCCAGCCTGCAGCCAAAGGATGCCTTATTATGTGATCTGCTTGTCCTCTCACACCAACATGCATCACAGTCTGCCGTCAGAATTTATGCCTGCTCTTTAGACGCCGTCCGACTTGCCGCTACCATTGTACCGGATGCTCACTCACCACTTTACGATATGCATATGTGACTTCTCTTCTATGCCCTTGATCTTTGAATCTTGTCGACACACCCTCTCCACATACTTCTGAACACTCTGCTACTGTTTTAATCCCTTTCCCAGATATGCTCCGGCCGACTTTCAGTGTTCGCTAAATCTGTCCCATCCAGTCACATCAATATCCATCGTGATTCAACGTAGTAATTATTCGTCTTAAATGACACCTAGCGTCTAAATATGTAGGGCATGGCTATCATCCCCTCACCTACTGTACCGTATTTGAAGGCGTTAGATGCCTAATTACATCGCGTATATGACATGTATTCGTCTTCTCTTTTCCTTTGAGAAACCCCCCGTTTGATTATACCTGATCCGACTGTACAATTCGAAAGGTATGTCCTTTGATTTTCCGTTTCGGCCGAGCGTATCGCAAAAATACTGCATCCGAATGGAACCACACCCTATAAAGTAGCCGGTATTTGATGCTATCACCCATATCTACGGTGCACATGCTCCAAATTCGCGTCCCTTTGTTTCACTTTTATTTATACACAAGCGTGCGGAGCCTTCTACACAAAATAATATGATATCCAACGTCAAGCGGAGCCATCGCCCAGATATCTCGCCTTAACTTTCCTGCCGTTGAGTCCAAGCGCTTTGACTTTTTGGTTGTCTCCCGGAACTAGGTCGATAGCCTGATCACTCCATTTAACGTCGTCACCATCGACATCGAGTACAATTCCTTTGATCGGCTTTTTGCAGGAGAGCTCCAGCGTTTCGCCGTCGTCTTCGACCGCAATCTTCAATCCCGCCTCTTCGACGGACGGAAAGTGGATGTACTTAAACGGTTCCGGCCTTAACGGATTTAATTATTACGTGTAGAAAGTAAATTGGCTTTGACTAGGGGCTCACCAGTTCGAGTATCGTGAGAGAACAATATCGCCGTCAAGCACTCTCGCCGATATGACAATAGACTTGGGGACCTCGCTCAGCTTCGTGCGCGTCGGCTGACCAGGGAGCAAGTCTTTCCACAACTCGGTGCTTGCATTTGGAGCAAGGATGACGTCTTTCGTCCATGTATCAGTCCAATCAGACCCGAGGTCGAAGCTAGCCACGGAGAGTGTCGCCTTCTTCTCCGAAAGCCCGCTGTTTGTACCCCAGATCTCAATTTCCGTTTCAATGGTGAAGTCGGCAGCCTTGTTCTGGTCCGCAAAGACTTTCTTTTCCTTCCGCGTCATGCCCACCGTAAATGGACGCAACTCCCGGGCAATAGTGAAGAACGCTGGTTTAGGACGGAGGAAGTAGTCGACGATGGCCCACGATGTCACCGGCCAGCAATCGTTGATCTAAGTGGAGTCCCTAATCAAATAAAAAATCACCCCAAAATGCATATTCACCAACCTGCCAGACGAGTGCTCCAGCTGTATATTCTTTGCCCTTGCCCTTCCAGTTGCGTCTCCATAGGCGGTACGCAGACGCCAAGGTCTCGGCTTGCATGACTTGAGTGTAATATACATAGCTGTGCGAAAGAAAATGCTCATCACTCCAGCACCACAGATGGAAATGTCAAGCATTGCTTACCTTTCCATTTCGAACGCATGGTTAAAGTTCTCCATAAGATACAGTTCAAGACGACGCTCGAAGCCGTCAGCTTTATTATGATTGCAGTTCGTCCTGATTGATGGCTTAGGCAAGAGGCATTAAACTTGACGTTTGCATTTACCTAGATTGGGGGTACCTCTCAGATTTGTCGTTTCCAAGCCAATAATCAACGGTCCGAATGTTAGGGTAACCCTCCCTGATTATTTCTTAGGCAAAGCGATTAAAGGAGGAAACCATTCCAACGCACATTCCGAACTCAGAAACAAAACGCCCGGCGAGAACGTCCCAGTTGTGCCATGGCTCTTGAGACCCGTGCCAGACATTCCCTGGAAGGTGATACATTCAGCATATATGCACATGTGGGAAAACCAAGCTTATATGCGCACACTGATGTAAGTCACCATTCATCCGGTCGGTGGTGAGCTGGCCAAATCCACTATACGGCGACGAGCGGTGGTAATGAATTTCAGAGTTGTCCGCGACAGCTGCTGGAAGTAGGCGTTCGTATATATAGCGGGCAGGGAAGCTTGTATTGCGGAAATCGGACTTTTCATCGTCGTAATCGAGATCGAGTTTGAGGGATTCAGCGATTTGGTAGTCTAAGAAACGGATACCCAAAATGGTCACGAAATCTAATCGCTAAGGGGAGAATTGACGGCGGAAGCTGACCCTCGTTATTACCAGCTGCAGATTGATTAGGTTAGTTAGACCGATACGTTTTCAACCTGTGAACATACCAAATATTACAACTGAAGGATGGTGTCGAAGTCGCTTGACGTTTTGCTCAGCCTCAACCTCCACAGAAGCTATGAAAGAGTCGTATGCCGGATACTGCAGATGGTTTAGTTACAAAGACTAAGTGCGTTTAATGATGTCCTACCTGCCCACAACCAAACATAAAGTCTTGCCAGACTAGAATGCCTAGTTCTAATATACGAATATTTTTGTCAGCCAGAAAACGGATGTGAATGTCACGATCAGGACAGCTCACCATCGCAGATATCGTAGAAACTGTCATCCTCGTAAATCCCGCCGCCCCAAATGCGGACCATATTCTGGTTTCCGTCAACTAGCAATTGCAACCAATCGCGATACCTTTGCGGCGTCATCCTAATAAAATCGAATTGTAAAACCATGCTTAATAAGAAAAATACTGCTTGCTCACGTAGTGAGGAAACTGTCAGCCGGGATCCAATTCGACCCTAGTGCGTGTTAATGTCGATGGGCCGCGTGTGATTGAGTAGGGTGACAAACCTCCGCAGAAAACGCGAATATTATTGACCTCAAACAAGAACGAATGGCCCGGTTGGCCTTCAAGCTCATCTTGTACTACCTTGACACGACGAAGGCCTATGCGTTTTTCCTGGACGTCGACTACGTTCCCTTGCTAGATAACGGACACGCTCAGATCCACGAAAATACGATATAAAATGACCACATACTTCGTCAGAAATGCTAACTTGTAGGTTATACAGAGGCTGATTCCCGTATCCGACGGGATACCATAAGTCAAAATCGCCTGGCTTCCCTTCAAAGAAAGTTTTACCCTTGCCATTATCCAAAATGACGTTGTCGTTGCGAATTGTCTTCCCCTCCGCCGATAGCAGTGTGTAGCTGGCCTTTAACCCATCTGCATTGCCCTCTACTTCGAATGTAACATCTGCGCTAACGCTAAAGTCCTCCTTTACATCAATGATTGCGCGTACATCCCCGATACGCGAGCTATATGCATGTAACGTAATCGGGCGCCAAGGACCGATGGTCATAAGCACTGGACCTACAAATAGGACAAATGGATTAGCCACACGGACGAAGTAGTGTCCCGGACAACATACCCCAGTCCCAGCCATAGCTATAATTTAAAACAAAAAACGGAAGTACAGAAATCAGACCCTAGAATGTTCTCAATTGGAGAAAGGAACTTCACTTGTATTGCGCCTTGCGAACGTGCAGTCGGCTCGAATCACCGTTCCAAAGGCCAAGCTTACCGTGTTGCCTTTCCAGTTCACGCCCCTACCATAATGTAGTTCCATAAGGTTAGCACATATCGACCATCCATATTCTCTTTCGGCGCATCAAAAGGAAGCTCACCTTAATGAAAGTTGATGAGAAATTAAGGACGAGTTCGTTCGAGCCAATCTTAAGAGCTTGCTTTACAGGGACACGGTAGGTGATAAATTGATTGTTCGTGCTGGATTGAATTTTTGCGTTGAGATACGTTCGAATGGAAACATTCGGTACGAACGTACTCGACCAGTTTCGTTGCGTTCTAGGGACACAGAGCATAGATAAACTCTGATAAGCACATGTAAAAGGATAGGGAAACTCACGAGTTCAACAGCACAGTGAGTATCAAGGCCAGCGAACACCAAGTTCGTATTCAAAGCGGACGCGGTCTTCGAATCGACATTGAAAGTGGTTCTGAAAGCCCATTCGCTTTCACCAACCCCTGTGATGGACCGGGATCAATACTGGTAATGAGCACAATCGATTGGGCCGCTTACATTGAACATCCCACTCATGAAGTCCGACAAACTAAGTAAAGAGTACGAGAAATGAGCGTAAGTGCGCGAAAGACGGGAATTTCGTCGTGACTGACCGGATCCGGGATCACGGCCCTCTCGAGAAGCTCGACATGGACTGAAGTGGGGAAGTGCCTACAGTCAAGCCATTCCCCTTGTTTAGTGCCCTGTCCGCCGGAGACCTGAGTGAACGACCAAGCTTTGTCTAGCGATGTTATAACGGACTTCATTGCTGGTGAGAGCGAGAAACGATGCCTGCCGATGGCGGGCAGACTTGGAGATGCCTTAAGTACGGGCCGCCTAGGAACTTAAGGAGAGTTAAATGGATAAATGTATTCCCACTGCACGAACCAAGTACTAGTAGTACCTACTGGCGGGTCGTGCCAGTGATCGACATCCGATTTCTCAGCGAGGATCCTCCGGCTCGAACTTGAACTCTATTTCTGCCTTAAAAACATTGCACTCGTCCGTCGCTACCTATGCTTATTTTCCGTGGCTATCAATCTCGGTCCTTCAACCACTCTATGAAATTTTTCCTCTCTCGCGAAGCTATCGTACGCAAGGCACAATGTGTTTCTCTGAGACCCGTGACCAAAGAAGAATCACAGGGGGATACCGGCTCTGCTAATAGCCATATTTGAATTGAAAACTCTTTCACTTCCGACGAGCGCCGTTCTGAACGCATGCCAATGATCTCTTAAGAGCAAAATGCGCGGAGTTCGAGAGCTTGCATCCACCATAGTGCATCCGCCACCAACCAGCCAACCACTATGTCCGAGTCTCGCCTTTCGTACTCCAAAGACGGCAGTCCTGACGAAAAGGATAATACTGATGTGTGTATACACATATACGCAACCTATTACTTCGGCTGCTATTCACCTTGCTCCTTAGAGTATCTCGAAAGAGAATGTCATCGGACATAGAAAAGTCGTTGAAGTTAAATCAAGTGCGAAGTGTTATGCGTACTAACCCTGCTAAGAGCTGATAGACACCCGCTTCCCTCAGTTGCTTTGGCTGCAGCAAAGGACCATGGGCTGAATCCGTGGAGCAAGGACTCCTTTATCCTTTATTTGTGCTGTTTTGTCCGTACTCGCTTATCTCAGCCGCCTGTGCTTTCCAAACTCATCTCAGACTTAGACAAGCTTGTTTGTTCTCTCTGTTCTAACTACAACGACGGTCCTGACATCTTTGAAAGCCTATGTTCATGTGCCAATGGGTACGATGGGTCACTAATGACGGCCATCAATATTGTAAACATAATTGCTGAAATCTGGAACAATTGGCTGACGCAAGTTTTATAGATGCCGTTCTATCAGGAACGTTTTAGCTCTGGTATTGTTGGCTCAACGACCGGAATAATATTCTCCGTCTGTGAGTAGATTCTTCTTGTCATCTCTGGTTCGATAACGAATGAAAAGGTTGTAGACACCATCGGCGGTCTCACCAGTCCTTGGGTCGCCGGTCCAATTACGGACAGACTTGGGCGACGCGGGGGTATGTTTATCGGGTGCGTGATTATTTGCATTGGTGAGTTGGTCTATGCAAGTCTGTCAGCACACCTGAACTTAACTTTTTGATAGCTTCTGCCGTTATTGCGTCCGCCAATCACAAAGGACAGTTAATTGGCGGTCGCTTCATTCTTGGCTTCGGTGTCAGTATACTCACATGTGCTGCTCCGTCATACATTGTTGAAGTCTCCCCACCTCAATGGCGCGGTCGCATGACCGGGTTGTACAACTGCGGGTAAGTCATTATAGCGCAACTCACACTCTAAGCATCCAGTAGATCTAACGACCCCAAATAGCTGGTTTGGAGGTTCTATTCCGGCGGCAGCTATCACCCTGGGAACACAAAACATCAAATCTGACCTGTCCTGGCGTCTTCCTTTAATTTTTCAGTGTGTACCTGCCCTCGTTGTGATCTGCATCGTTTGGTTCCTCCCAGAGTCCCCACGCTGGCTGCTTGCTAACAAACGTGACGAAGAAGCACGGGCTTTTCTCGAACGTTTCCACGGTGGCGGAAATCCATATCATCCAGTTGTAGAACTCGAATGGCAGGAGTTCAAAGAAGGTATTTCTACGGACGGAGCCGATAAGCGCTGGTACGACTACTCCGAGCTATTTAAATCCACCAGTACTCGCTGGCGCTTCCTCATGGTCATCTTTATGGTGAGAAAGTTTTAGAAGCCATCAGTAAATTTTATCTTTTCTGGACTGAACGTGATGTCACTCAGGCTGTCTTCGGTCAGTTCTCAGGCAATGGCCTAGGGTATTTCAACACGCAGATTTATGCCGCTGTCGGATACGGGACCTACAAACAATTTGTGCTTAATCTTTGCTCATCCGTCGTATCGTGTATTGGCGCACTTTGCGGGGTCGCACTTGCGGATCGCATGCCCCGACGCACAGCACTCATCACTGGGACGTTCGCTTCTGCTGTCCTACTTGCTATCAACGGCGGCCTCTCTGCAAAATGGGCGCAGACTCCTGAAGATGCCAAGAATTTAAGCGTCGGACAGGGCGCTGTTGCTGCATATTTTTTGTTCAACATTATCTACTCTTTTGCCTACACGCCGCTCCAAGCAATCTATCCGGTTGAATGTTTATCGACAAATGGTCGTGCTAAAGGCACGTCAACGGGCTCTGCTGCTTTAAAAAAAATCGAATGACCTCCATTTCTAGGCATGGCGATGTATGGTGTTATAGTGAACTTGTTTGGATTTATCAACATGTTCGCCGGTCCCATCGCATTGAAGAACATTCAATATAATTATGTCTTCGTGAGTTCTCCATCTGAATCACTCTGTATGGTACTTGAGCTCCTTTTAGATATTCGTCGGTTGGGACTGTATCGAGACCGTCATATGGTACCTTTTCGCAGTGGAAACAGTCGGAAAGACTCTGGAGGAGCTCGAAGAGGTCTTCGCTTCGCCTTATCCGCCTCGTGCCAAAGCCAAGAAGGTAGTCGCAGTTAAATATGATGGACGCTTCGATCTCGTGAAATCTGCATAAAGGGCATTATATGGTATTCCACTGTCTCTCCGAGTCATGTTAATTGACTCGAAGCCCAGCTATGAAGGCGACGGCCTGGTTCCTACGATTTTGGCAATTCTTTTCCCTAGGGATGTAAGTTCTTGATTGAAATAAATAAGGGGAATAAATGTGTCCTGTTGTACATTGCGCATGCGGCCATTATTGGTTTTGTATTATTATTTTAGTTTTTGCTGAGGCTCGGAACGGCGTATGTACATCATATCCATAATTGGTAAGAATGGACCAACAGTGGCACGCCAAAGTTTTTGGTCGGACCCTTAAAACTGCTGTGTCGCAGTACCTTACTCTCCCAGTAGCTCCTCTAGTGTCGCGAGCTCGTTGAGCGTCCACATTATACGCGGGCTTATATATCAATGCCTTCCAAATGGATGAGGAAGAAGCAAATGAAGTTAACGCGAACTACGTGAAGTCGTTTCAGAATCATCTCACACGCGTCTCTGACCACTTGAACGGAGTCAACACTGGACACGGACCCTGTCTTCCGTCGTTTGTTCCCCCGGCAGGATACTGGACCTCAGAGGACAAGGACTTGTTCTTCCATGCGTTGTCCACTCATTCTAGGTTGCGGCCGGACCTCATCGCAGCAGAAATACCTGGGAAGTCGGTGGTTGATGTTTGCGTGTATCTCGATGTCCTCGCCGAAGCCTCTGCAAGGGAGCCACGGAAGTGGAGAAGACTTTCATTCCATCCCGCGCTGGAGGTCTCAGATAAATGGGTACAGTTTGAGGAAGCCCAGGCCAGGACGATAACCGCGCATGGTGCCAAGTGGGAGAAAGAGCATCGCATGGAAAGGCGAGCCAATGCTTTGCGGGACGAGCAGACTGCTCTACGCAATCAAAACGACGAGCGTATGGCGAAAGGACGCGATAGGGAGTATGAAAAGCGACGGAATATGATTCTCAAGGAGTTCCAGGCGATGCAGGAAGCTCAATGGGAGAAGGAGGATTATATGGGTGAGCTGGGTGATGTGCATCTCAGAGTGATGGACAGTATTCTCCGAGAAGCTGAGGAGCCTTCTGAAAACGCGACTGCTGACCAAGGACCTGCATCGTCTCCACCTAATACCGCCAGCTTGATTCCGGACTCAGTCATCGACCCAGCTCTTCTGGCTATATCGGTTCCTACTTCCATCGACCCTGCGTCCGGAGAACTTGAGACCCAACAACTTTCTGGAACAGTTTCACGCCCTTCAATATCTGCACTTCTTCCTACTTCACAAAACGGCGCTTTTGATCGGGCCATCCCAGTTATTCCTGGTCAGCCCCTCCCTGAAGTTCCTCCTGGTAGTTTTTCGCCCGATGATACCAATATCTTATCGAGCCTTTCCCCACGTTCCCGTCGCCGTCACCAAAAGCGATTGTACATGCGGCGCCTGCGTGCCGAGCGCTCCGGCCATGTAGTTTCAGCGTCTGTCGCGAGGCTCAAACCCGGGCGTAAAACAAATAAGGAGCGAGAACGTGCATTTGGGCAAGAAAAGGCAAGGGAAGCGAATGATGAGAAACAGGAGAGAAATATGGCCTTGGATATAAATCTGGAGGAGGCCGGGTTTACGATCCAGGAGGAAGATGGTAAGGAGGAGTACCTTGATTTGCACGCAGGGAAGGAGGAATTTGGAGCTCTTCTTGGAGACGGAAGTTTAGGTATTGGAACCGGTGACGATGATGACTTCGGCGGGCCACAAACCGATTTTCGCCCAAATGTGGGAGGGGAGACCCTCCCATACAGAATTAGGAAAGAACTTGTTAGTTTCGGATACAACGCCGCCGGACTTGGTTCTGGTGGCTTGGGTCTTTTTCATCTATCAGCTCTAAAGAAAGTCATGAAGTACGTGGTTGGCATTCTTCTGTTCGCGCTTGTGCTAATTATACGACTAGTCTAAATGCATCTCTTCGAGATGTTCAGGACGACGTTGCTTCCCGCATTTCGGCGCCAACAATAAAACTGTTGCATGCAGAAATTGTATGCTTCGTAACTGACGTGGTACGACGGACAATTGGAATTCATGAACAACAACGAAGGTTGAAGAAACACACAAAAGTCTGGAGATTGCGGGAGAGTCAGGTCTGTCTGTTCTCTACGCTTTCTGATACACCGATTAGCTGATGCTATGGTTACAAAAGAAACGTCTTAGTGTTTCTACGATACATCAGGCCCTAGAGATGATGGATGCGGCCAGGGATAAGAGGCACCATTTTAAGTCTCTGACCTCAAGATTGACAGCACTCCATGAGTCTGTCGGGAAACCGGGGATATCTCCTACTCATGGAGAAGAACAGAGCTCCGATAATTCAGATGAAGGCAACGACAGGCTACGGGATTCTACTCAATCTAATACAGAAGGTGGCACGAACAGTCTGACGGGATGTCACGTTCGTGAACCTCTACCACAGCTCCGTGTCCACCACGAAATAAACACGCCATTTATATGGCATTCCTCACATAGTCACTTGGAGCCAAATCCATATGATTTATCTGCGTTTCTTCCCGTTGAGAGCTCGGATGACCTTATGCCAGATATGGCAGACGACAATTTACTACTAGACGAACTTCTTAAGGAGGAGGACATAGACATGGCAGACGTTGAAGCCGCTAAAAGTGCAGAGGAAGAGTTATGGGCGAGATTCGGCTCAAACGGGGAGGATACAAGCATTAGAGTTTTATCACTGGAAGCAGGGGGCTTGAGCACACGAAAATCGGGCTCGAGAGCAGATGCCCTGCAACTTAGGTTTGGGCAGGTTCAGCCTAAGGGGGCGATTAAAAGTAGGGTATTCGTAGAGGATAGCGACTAGCATTTTTCTCAGTAAATTCTGGTTAGGATCATTTCTTAAAGCATCAGCAACAATTGTTAGCTACACCTCTTCCTAGCAACTACTAACATATGTACTTGCTACCTTAGCACAATTCGTTGTGTAACTACTAATTATCCTCTAGTACTAATACTACTCGCAAATCGGGTCATCAGTAAAAAATTGAGGAGCTGCCGCTCGTCCTAGTTATGTGATAGTTATTATATACGGCATTGAATGGTAAACAAATTTCAGCTGCATCTCCGTGATATTCGACGCACGGGTTTTTTCTGAAGCTTTTTCAGAACTTTAAGTTCGTGCGAGTAACATCCTTCCTTTTATGGAGATACCTTTGGGGACGTGACCAATCTGTCACGGCCTGTAACCTCGTCCCTCGCGCTTCAGTTAATTCTAATTACCTCGGATTCTCGTCAACACTATGGCCAAGTCGGAAAAAAAGGAGCACAAGAAGACGAAGAAGACCAAAGAGGAGACGGAGGAAGTCGTCAATGGTGATATTTCAATGGCCGTGACCGACGTCGATGTGGATGAGGAGCGCGTGCGTTTAAATACACTTTTTTTCTCTCCCCAAGTACTTGAATGCAGAAGTCAAATTAATAATGGATACTCCAGCCATCGAAAAAGGCTAAAAAGGACAAGGATGAGGTCGTCGTCAATCTAGAGGATTTGTCTCCTCTGGCCCAGCCTCTGGCGCAGAAGAAGCTTCTGAAGAAACTGCATAGAACTATAAAAAAAGGTGTGCATGCCATGACCAATACCATACAGTCAAAGTTCTGACTGCGGGCGTCTGTTCAGCCTCGAAGCAAAGGCAAGTGAAACGAGGCGTGAAGGAGGTTGTGAAAGGCATTCGGAAAGGCGAAAAAGGGTGAGCTCATTTCCCGCTGACTACTTGTACATTAGCTGAACCATTCTTGTTCCAGGCTACTTGTGCTTGCTGCAGACATCACACCCATTGATATCATTTCGCATTTGCCTGTGCTCAGCGAGGAAGCGCATATCCCGTATGTGTTTATTCCGTCGAAGGAGGAACTTGGCCATGCCAGCTCAACGAAGCGACCGACAAGCTGCGTGATGGTATGCCCCGACTCGAAGAAACGGAAACGGAAGGAGGGAGAGACGGAAGATAAGGACGACGACTACCGGGAACTATACGACGAGTGTTGTAGAGAGGTGGAGAAACTGGACTCAAAAGTAGTCTTCTAGGTTTACACCGTTTCTGCCTTTTTGTTGTTGTTGCTGTGTACTTTGTTCTCGTCTATCTTTCTTACTTGTGTGCATGCTACTACTATGTGTTCCTGGTGTTTTATACGACAACAGTACAAATTCCAGCGTGTAGAGTGTTTTCAGGTTATTTACCCACGCTCTTCCACGTCAAATAGCTTATAAGCCATCGGCATGGTGCTTACCTATATAGACTCTTTTCCGCACGCGCACCACCGTTACTCTCTCCTCCCCCTCTGTTAACCCCTCTCTTCATTCCGCCATGGCTGCAGGTGCAAAGGCAAAGGCAAACGGCTCCTCGAACGGCGCTGCACCAAAGGGAAAGCCGGCCAAGGCCGCGTCGTCTTCACCTACAGCAAGCGGGACAGTCACGCCCCTCATTGAAGACGCAGCCGGCAAGGGCGCGGATGTACTCCGCGCGGGCAGGCCCGACAGGGCCGCGTACGACGCTGAACAGGCCGCCTTGAACGCGAAAATAGCAGAGCTACGCGAAAAGACGGTGCGCTGGCCACTCTTTGCTCTTTTCTGTTCCTTCGGTAGATTTTTCTGACATCGTACTATGCCTCCACAGGCCGCTATCCACGCCGAAATTGATGCAAGTTCAAATGGCGGCTCTGGGAACGATAGACGGACTGAGCTGCGTGCGGAGTTGAACAAAATCAGCCAGGACCAGGGAAAATTCAAGAACTCCCGCGGTCAGATCGTGGGTCAGCTGAAGACCATAAACGAAGGCATTGCGAAGAAGGTGCGAAAATAATATCCTCAGGAGCGGGCTGCCGCTAATATAGCATACAGATCAAGGATTTGCAGGCCGCCAAGTCGAAAACCCAGTTCAAATCTGTTGCGGAAGTCGATGCACATATCAAGTATGTTAAAAATATATACGTATATATTTGTTTTAGAGTAATTTTAACGGTGGCTACCTTTAGGCAACTTGAGAAACAGGTCGAGTCGGGCAGCATGAAACTTGTCGAGGAAAAGCGTGCTCTTCAGGAAATCAGCCAATGCAAGCGGCTCCGCAAGACTGTAGAGAGTTTCCAGGCTGACCAGGAATCGATAGAGCGTGACCGTGCTGCGGCCGATGAGCTGCGCAAGCAACTCGATGACCCGGAAGCAAAGGCCATCTCCGAGCGCGCTGACGGAATAAAGGCTGAGCTCGATCAACTCCGAAAGGATAGCGACCGGACTTACGCGGTCCGTGATAAGCTCTTCGAACAACGTAACGAGCTCAAGGCACAAATGGACGAACTTTACAACCAGAAACGTGAATCTGCTCAGGACTTTAGGAGGAGGAACGACATATACCAGGCGAAAGTTAGCGAGGATCGTGCACGGCGTGCCGAGCGGGCTCGTGCGCAGCGCCAGGCGGAAGAAGAGGAAAAAAAGAAGGAAACTGCGCTTCGTATACGCGAGGAGGCTGAGACGCCTGCGTACCAGGCACAGATTGAGGACTGTCAAACACTCATCGACTACCTCTCTGGCAAGTCTGGCAGCACGATCAAGCTTTCGACGTCCACTGAGCCGCTTATTGTGAGAGGCGAAGTCGCGGGTGTACCTAAGCTCGAGCTACGCCAGGTCGACGAGGACGTCGCTGGATTTGTCGTCCGGAAAAAAAAGGGCGACGACGACGAAGCGTACTTTGTCGGCGGGAAGGGAAAGAAGGGAAAGAAGAGTGGTGCAAAGGCTGCTACGCCTGCCGATGGGGATGCGGCCGCGCCTGCGTCTTCGGGTCCGCTGAATATTCCTCTCCCGACGCTTTCGGCGTTGCTTGCGCTGTCGATTCCGCCGCCGGCCTCCCCGGTGGACGTGCCACGCACGGTCGAGGACCTTAAGACCAAGAAGGCTTGGTTCGAGGCGAACCAGGCACGCGTCACGGCAGACAACATCGCGAAAGCGGAGGCAAGTATCCAGAAGCTCATGAGTGGTGCCAAGGCGGACGTGCCGCCTAACGGGGATGGAGAGAAGCCTCCTGAGCCAGCCTCAACGCCTGCGGTACCCGGAGAGCTAGCTCAGGGCGTCGCGTCGAGCGAAGTCGACCTGCAGCTAGAGGCTGAAGTCCAGAAGGAGGCTGAAGTGGAGGTTTAGGATCAATGGATGGATTATTACCCACATAGTCATATGCTATATAAATATTGCACAAAACCTGCTTCGCATTACGCCACGCAGGACCTGTCTTATCTATTTATCCGCTATCGTTGCACTTAATATTGAACAGTAATCGCCACTCAAGTATCTGTTCCCTACATTCTTTACTTATTCTTGTGTGCGGAACGAATCATTGAGTATAGGGTTTTTCTTGCATAACGATATAAGTAATAGCTAAAGAGTGTATGACAACAAATCCGTGTCTCGAAAAGGAGCAAAATGGGGTGGAAATCAGGCAAGATTATAAACAGGAGAACGAAAGTCCAACAACTGGAACGACTACACAAGCAAAAAGAGCACAATTAATAAGGGAAAACGCAACATTGGCGGAACAAGTGAACGACGGCGCAAGATAAATTGAAAGGAAGTCCCGATTACAAATCACCATGGTAAAAATAGGATCAGTGCAATTCTTCAGCAGTTTCTGTCCGTATAAGACCTGGATTCAAAAGCAAGACTGATCAGGGTGCGATTTCGTCTTTGACAGACGCCGACTCGGGTTGCTCGGGTGACGAATGCTCTGACGAATGAACGCTCGACGCATCAGAACTGAGTCCCAGATCTTGTGGTGTGAATGCGGGTACGTCGAATCCCGTCCCAGTCGTGTACTCTCCGAACATGCCCGCATCGTGTGACGCGCCTGGATCGACGAAACCCATCGTCATGTACGAATCCGCTGCACCCGTGTCGAGTGACCCATTCCCGAAACTATCGTGAAGCGCAGCGAGCATGCTCGTAGTAGTCGGGGTGTCACCGAGAATCGTGTGCGCCGGCCCGCCAGCTGAGAACTGGTCCTGACCTTGCATTGGTGACAGTGTGAAGAATTGCTGTTGTATAACCGGTTCTACCGACGCAGCAACGGAGTTCGTCGACAGGGCGACGGTGCGAAGGACGTTCAGAGCAATCCAGTCACTACCGAAGCCAAAGAGTAATTAGCAAACCTAATAGTGATTGAGTGTGACCGAGAACCACACGTACTCAAGGAAGAGCTTGAGAATTTGGAAGGCGCCAAACGCCGGGTCACTGCGAATAGTCTGTGTTCATCTCGTTAGCAACCATAAACTTAGCATCAAGCTAATAAAGTAAACGCACAAGGTCGCGCATGATTTGGCTGGTCACGTAACCCCAGCGGATTAATATACTGCGGGATGAGAGTGTTGAACGATCCTCGACTCCCGACAAGCTGCTGGCACCGCGGTTGCCACCCATGAGGCGCTCGCAAACATTATCCGCCCAAGCCATTACCTCACCAACGGGCTCAGCGCTCTTCGTAAGGTTGTTGAGTAACCCAACAAAATCGACTTCAAGTAGTTGGACGAGATCCTCGTGCCTACAGTTGCACACTAGCGCAGACTGGTTCCGAACGGACTCAAAATCAATGTTTTGCCATGAGCGTCGCATATCCGCGAGCTGCTTCTGGTTTGTCAGCACAGTCGAAAGTGCCTGCGTTACTTGGAAAATGTCTAGGAAGCGCACTACAACGCAGGGGATTTCGAAGAAAAGATGATAAATTAAGAGGCACTCTGAAGAAATGGATGATTCTGGTGTGCTCACAAACAAGATGACCGAAACGGGCTCCAAGTTCAACTTTCGGTTCTACAAAAGTGTTCCCGTAATTCTCCAATGCCAGAAGAAGGATTTTCTCCATCTTATCAGCTAACTGCCGAAGGCTATTCAAAGCCTGAGGCGAAATAGGAGAGAGCATCTGCAAACGCAAAATCTCCAAGATTTCCTGTTGTCAGACATGCAAACATAATTTAGCCCTCTTCCCGTGCAAAGCGGGGAAAAGCTCACGTTATAAACTAGAGCGTCAGCCTTTGCCATCAAGCCTGCGACTGCCGGTGCGTGGACAACCTCTCTGTGATCGCCGCTCAAGCTTGACCAGAACGAACGCAAATTTATTTCGAATTGGTCAAACCGGAAAGTCCGTACACTCTCAAGGAGTGCATTAAGATGGTCCTCAAACCACTGCCAGACTTCTCGCGCGGCAAGTCCATGGGGGGACGCCGAATCCGGTCCCAGCGCTTCCTCAATGTCCGGGAAGCCAGGTAGATCACGTACTGTTCTCACTGCGGCGGTGCCCATAAATGCAGCAGCGGATGTTTGCGGCGGCGAGTGGCCGTGGCCTGATCCGCTACCCAATGATCCTGCGAGCGCATCAGTGGTGCGACGAATGGGGGCCTGAGTGGGAAAATTTGGGCGCTGAACCGACTGGGCGTGAGAAAGAATTGAATCAACGGTAGGTGTCCTGTCTGTGTCCATCGGGAAGAGCGTAGGGCTCTTCATACCATTGTTGATTGTAAGCGAGTTGCGTTTTGATCCAGACGTGGAAGGAGCGGCCCCTTCGCTTCCATCCTCGTCATCCTCATCGTCGGAATGATCACCGCCTTTGCCACCATTTTGCTCGGAAGCCTGCTTGTTCGCGTTGGCGGCTGCAGCGTTGTTTGACTTGCGGACATAGTCCTGAAGCCACTCGATCTCGGTTGCCGTGGTGGGACGGATGCCACAATCTGGACATCATCAGAAGACGGAAAAGATCAACATCAAAGAGGCCAGAAGAATGTTTGATCAGGGGGAAGAGATGATTATCAACTTACAGTGATACTTGCTGTTACCCCGAACCCCTAAGCGACGCGTTTTGATCGTGGGAAAACAGAGTCTAATCGCCTTACCCAGCGTCGCGGTGTTGATGTGTGGGATCCCGTATTGATCACAGACTCTGCGATACGAAAAGTAGAGTCCCTGGCGGGGCACATTGCCGTCCGGGTACGGTGCATAGTTCGCCTTGAGCCTAGCAAAGACGATAGAATGATAGTGGCGACAGTAGTTGCATGACGATCAACAATGATCAGAGCACACAACGCAGAAGGGAGAGGACAGGTTAGAAAACGGTCGTGGAACGGGGAGAATGACAACGACGTACCATTCCTGCACGAATATCTGTTTAGCCCTGTCAGACGCACTCGTCGTTGTCGCCGCACGGACGTTGGCGGCGAGCTGTTCGAGGGCGTGATCAGGCCCGAGCGTCATCCTGCCGAACTGGCCCGCAGGGTGGAACGCGTCCTGCGGGTGCTGGCCTGCGGGGCCGGGGACATACATGCTAGCGTAATCGGGCGGAGAAGGGTTGCCGAAGTAGATGGACATGTCCTCGTTCTCGCTCGAGGACGAATAGACGCTCTCCGCATCACGCGGGTAGGGCGATGTCGCGACGTGGGCACGGATGCGCGTCGGACGAAGATGGCTCTTGAGAGCTGGGTTGGACAGGTTGTGGTTCGGCGGGGAGTCTGCGGGGGAAGAGAGGTCCGTGCTGAAGGCGGTAGAGGAGGATGACTGGCGTGTGTGGGAGGGCAGAAGTCTAGAATAAGCACTCCTATATAAGTCATCCGGCATTGTGGGGACCACGGCCTGGACGGGGAGCAGCGGCCCCTGCGAGGACTGGGGACGCGACAGCGAGTGGGAGTGTGAGGAGGACGCGGACGAGACGGAGGCAGAGCGCGAGTGCGGGTGCGCGTGGACGTGGGTGTGGGTGTAGTCAGGAAAGAAGTCGGCCTGCGCAGACGGCATCATATGCAGCGCGCCATTCACAGTCGTCATTGCGGCTGCTCAGGGTGTATATGGGTGCAAAAAGGAGCGTCGGTTGCGGCCAATGTGCGCAGATGGGAGAATAGAATAAAATATCTTTTTTTTTAAAAAGAAAGAAAGAAAGAGGGGGGGGGGGGGTGCGGGCCAGCCGGGCAAGGTAGAGAGAGTTGGAAGAGCAGAGATTGAGGACGTCGAGGCTGCTGGCGGACGGTCTATAGAGAATGGAGAAAGAGAGGGCAGTGCCAGACTGGCTCTGTTCAGCTAGATACAGCAGAGGCAGGTATTGTATGTGTACGACGAGGCAAGTAAAGTGCGCTGGTTAGCTGCTCAGCGATCGCGGGCGGTGGTCAAGGCAACCGGCCCAGCCCTGCTTTTATCATCACCCGCGGACTTTCAATCCCCAAGTACTCCCGTTCCTCTTCCCCTACCCCCGGCCACTACTAACTCTTTATTCTTCCTCCTCCGCTCCCTGATACATGTACTTTCTGAACCGCGCCCGCACTTTTTCGTGCGCCTTCTTCCCGTCCCCTAGCTCCCGCGCAAGCCCCAGCCACGACCCGACAGTCAGGTCCGCTAGTCCATACGGCGTCTCCTTCGTCTTCTTCTTTCCCCCTTTCCCCTCCATCTCCTCCCCTGCCCGCAACGACTTCGGCAGCTCTTTCAACGGTATCGGGTATGCCCCGGACGCGGGGTGCAGCGACGACGGCTTGAATGTCGTGTACTCTAGCTTGTACTTCGGCAATGTGCTCTCGTCCGCCCTGTCCATTTTCGGCAACCAATACTATATGCGCGTCGCGTGATACGTGTATCAGCCGTCGGATTTCCCTGATCGCCGAAAAACATTAGCCAATGCTCACCTGTGCATACCCGAGCGGCGTCCACAGTCTATTGGTCCTGCTGGGTGCGTCCGCGCTCGCGTGTTGCGGCTTCTTCGGTCGACATGCCCACGTATCGCGGTTCTCTTTCTGTTTGCAGTCGACCTCTCGCTCCTTTCCAGGATGCTTGTGCCCGTGGTCCCGCTTCGGCGTCTTCTTTTTCTTATCCTTTTTCTTCTTTTTCTTCAGCTCTTCCAGAGCATAGTCCTCTTCCACGCCGGTAATGTTGTATGCAAACACCCTAAATGACGGCAGGTACGGGTTTGGCACGACCGACGGCGCGACATTTATTACCGAGAAATCATCCAAATCTGCCTTCTTCTCCTTGGGAAGCGTGCTGAATTCCTCCATCAGTGTCTCCGCGAGCGAGGTGTGTTTGTTCTCTTCAATGTCATCGCTCTCGCTCTCGTCACGACGGAGAGCAAAACTGGACCACTTTGTCTGCGATTCAGTAGAATCTTCATCGGGGAGGATGGTATCGTCAGAGTGGAGGAAGAAAAACTACGCGGTAATAATTAAAACCCGTGAATAAAGCAAAATTGCGGATTCTTTGCGAAAGACTCCGTAATTATAATAACTCACGTGGTCGACGTTCATATGCTGAGCGAAGGTTATTGAAAAGCCAAAAGTCAGTATTATTTTCAGCGTTGCGAAGGACCGTAACAAATAGACGCCGACTTCCTAAGTTCGGCAGGGCTCCCCAGGCTTGACCGGCCACAGGGAAAACGGCGATGGCATTCAAAACCGTTTGCAGGATCGATGCGGATGTGCACAAAACGAAAATGAATGCTCAAGAAAACATGCTTACACCGAATAATTGACCAACAATTGTATCTTGATACCTGAGTACAATGTCGGCGTATCGAACAAACTGAACTGGTCGTCAAGCCCAGAGCAATACTCGCATGAGACGATCAACTCACACAACCCAGGAAATAGTTTCCTGGCGAAGGCGGAACATGGCCAGATAGCCATACCTGTGTAAGTAACCCCGGCCCCCAGGTCAGGTACGGCATTTGGTGTCGCCGGGCAACCAGTCATCGAACGACGACGGAACGGAGAGACACCATAATGACAAAGTTTACCGCCAAATCCCGAGAGATGGGGTAATAAGCGGATGAAGTAAACTTTATATCAGCTCCAGTTCTCTTCATAACACGTAATAAAGCAGTTATCGCTGGGAATGTAATCACCTGCATACCGCGTTCTCGGTAAAGGTCCAGCTGGTCTTCGAGCCAGTCGAACTGAATTTGGTCAAACGATCAATAGTCAGCGCCTTTCAGTCAAGAGGATGATATTCACGTACATGCATGTTTCCGGGATCGTCCGCTTTGGTATATGTACATCCTCCCACAGCTACGTATGCAGGTCCGAATGTGCATCACCGGTCAACCGATTAGTACACATCAAGACGATCGAAGTCCACGCGCCACGATGATAAGACGAGAAATGTATTGCGAACACGGAGTTGACGTGCGAGAAACCGTTAGGACGTTGCCGTGACGACCAAAGGTAAATATTCAAGATCGAAGAGCGGGCGATGCGGGATTGAATGCAACGGCACAACGGGAAAGATGATCATGAGTAAATATAATCGAATGAGGTTAAAGCGGGCAGAAGACGAGTAAAAGGCGGTAGTCAGCACTGAAAATTCCAGTGCCGATACACTTGGGGTCCGAGTAAGATGGAAGAAACTATGATTTTTACTAGGTGCATCAACGAGGTAACACCGCCGATTTCGAAAACTTGAAGAGCGGGGGAAAATAAGAAGAAAAAAGAAAACAGTTTACTAACCTTTGTTAGAATCATAAAAATACATTGTATTCATGCTGATCACAGCGATTCGGTTCGGAATGACTTCTACCGAAAAATATCCACCTTGTTTGAATGCTTGGTGGCTCTCGGAAGGTATAAACGTCTCCCATATGCTATGCAAAGGGGATCAGTATCAGTAGTTGATTCGAAGCGGGTCACCTCCGATCATTGTCTACCGGCGTACACGTAAGAATGGACGAGCCAGCCAAGCAGAATGCTTGGAAAAGTTTTAAAAAAAAGGGGGGCTGTAATGCCAGGTGATGATTCACAAGATCAGAGCAACCGCGGACCAGTAGCACTGCGGTAACGCAGCTGGGCGCAATCATGATCCGCTGTAGCTGTTCAACGATGCTAACACTTTTAGATGTATGCTCCCTGACACTCCGGCACAGCTCGACCAATGATGCAACCATAGATGTGATGAAAAATCAGCGTAGAAAAACTCACGATATATATTCCTTTAAAATATCATTCGGTCCTATTGGCGGGTTTTACACAGAGCGAAGCAACCGAAAATGGTAGTTATAGTCAACACAGTAACCAGTAGGCCTGAGATAGTGTCCCATATGTTATACTGAAACGAGCACTAACCGGCCTCCAGTGCGTTCTTGGAGTGGGTAGACAAAGTTTCAGTAAGTAAACTACTTAACTGAAACTAAGATGCGGCTCGTACATGTGCTGTTTCGGAATAAGTCCAATATGCTGCCCATCAATGATCTGTATGGGCTTCCGATAAGTCACCGGACTCACGCGATACATCATTGTTGCCTAGAGGAGCAAGGAGAGTTTATTGACTGTCTGTATGCGATAGTAAAACATCACATACCCAAACTTGGTATGACTGGAATTCCTCGTGATGTAAACACCTCGTTCATCCGCCGTACCATCGCACGATTAAGATCATAGATCTCGTCTAGTGTTCGAGGTAGGTCGGGATCGTTATCATGTCTGTATATTAGACTCGTGGGTAACCTATGCCCTAGTCATTCGGAGGTCTCGCGCACCTTGCGCTGTCTCCAGTCCCTGTGCCACAAATAATGAGTAAGACCAGACTGTGTCGTGCAGGAAGGCGCACGAGGCTTACATATAACAAAGTCAATTTCCTTCGCCCAGTGCTTATCCAAGAAATCGAAGGTAAAATTGGTCAAGGCAAAGGGTGAGTCGCAGTCACTTCACACGGAAAGGTTAAAGGGATGTTAATTTGGGCCGCTGAACGCGTTTGCGGCACGTCTGTGAATACGCACCCATACGGCAACCCGAAGTAACCGCCCCGCTCTTTCTCCTTCCTCGGCTCGTCTCTGTGACATGCGGTAGATTCTGCGGAGTCTGTACGGTAGTAGGGGTCCGGATGGATGTCCGTGAGGTGGAGGAAGCGACCCCTGGGGCGGGGGCGGGTATTGCCCTGCGCGGGGACTGTTCGCGGATATAGCGCGGCAAGAAGGAGTTGTGAGGGAAAAAGCGGGAAGATAGGGGGCGAAGGAAAGACACGTACGAGGATACTGTGCGCCCCTGTCGAGGACAAACGGTGTCTGGAGAGGAGAACAGCTGGCAAGGACAAGCAGGGAGGTGGCGGCGTAGAGCCTGAGTGGAAAGCGAGGATCGAACATGGTGGTAGGAGACGAAGAGGGGCGGGCAGGAGAGACTGCCTAAAGAGCAGGAGGACCAAGCACAAGTGGTGAGGAGGACATGTCAGGCAGGTGTGGCTCTCAGACACGAACAGGTCGGACGCGGTCTCCACTCAGCCCACGCGTATCTATGCACGTTCGTCAGTTGCCCGCAAATCATTTCCCCTTTCAGTCGTTCCTCTCAACTTTCTCCTACGCGCAATATTAATCTTTATTACAATCGGTCTTCCTATCTGTACAGGATGGCTTGTTACGCGTGGCAATACGTTAGAGAGAGAGAAATAGAAGAAAGCCGTGAGGTGCGCGCTGCCTACCCTCCGTGTGGTACAGTACATGATAAGTGCGAGTAGGGACATAATAATAGCCAGCCAGACGAAAATAATAAACGAAGCCCTTCTTCACCTTACTTGGTCGCAACAATTCTACTCGCAGATCCATCACCGTCCACAGACGGCTTCGTCCCCGACGGTCGCCGGTGCAGGTTCAGTAGGTCAGCCGCGTTGTTGTTCGTCAACAGCACAGACCGGATGGACCGCTCAGCGATAACGCAGACCTGATACCCGGACTATGTCAGCTTCCGAGCTAGGCTCCTAGCACGTGCGCGCCACTCACCCTACTATACCCCCCACGCTCCAATGGCGTCTTGGATTGTGCTATCATATTATGGATGGCATCGTAAGCATACCTCTTCCTGAGGCCGTCGTCAGCAACCTGGGCGCCAACGAGAAAAGCATGACACATACAACTTGCTTTCCAGCTCGGGGACCGAACGTGGCATCAGATAGATGTCTGCGCCTGAAATGTAGCGCGAGAGAGCTTGATACGAGGCACAGAGGGCAATGAGAGTCTCGTTGAGAGAGTGGTGGTCCTCCTCCCAATTAATGTTTTCCCTGTTACGGGCAAGAGCGAAATGAGCAACTACGATGGAAGCGAAGGGAGAGGGCCATGACGCACTTGATGCGGCTGTGAGCCATAGCCTCAGGGGTGTTCGGGGCATAATAGCGGTCCATCATAGCGGACAACAAGGAGTTTGGGGAGGTCTCGGAGGAGAAGGTCGCTTTGAAAGAGCTGAGCAAAGTAAACTGCTTCCGGTGGATGGCTGGTAAGTGGCTGATGGGGGGCAGCAGGGGGCGCAGGCGGCTACTTATATGCGAAAGATGCAATGGGCCGGGGGTGCTGGGAAAGCGAGCAAAGAAGAGGTGGTGGTTTGACAGAGAGAGGCAGGTCCGAGGCTTCAAACGTGCGATTATGTGTTGCGGGCATAATTTTGTGCTCCGCCTTACCTGATTGGATGAGTCATTTATCTCATTATCTTTTTTATTTTTCGGCAATCTCGGCCTTCGTCGTTGCCGGGCTTGTCGTCCGCTCGTCCGTTTCTCCGCGCCCCGTCCGCTTGGCCGACACCTATCCAAGATTTTTATTTATTATTGCTCTTGGTACATCCCAGCTCGCCTCACACTCTCGCCTCCGCTGTGCTCTTCATTGGCTTAGCTGCGGACGATCAGATCGGACGAGCGGTCGAACGTGCTTCCGCAGCTCTCAGCACTGACAAGACCTGCGGGGATTACGACTCACCTACGAGTAGCCGCGCTTACACAGGCGCTTCAGACACCGACGAACGTGGAGGGCCTCCTATTCATTCCATCACGATTCATTTCCCCACCGAAGCTCCCGCGACAAGCAAGTGGATTACTGCGCTGGCTATCTACGTGTCTTCCAAACCTGCGCCCTACTAATGGGCCAAACTGCTCTCTCTCGTCACCTATACAACATATCTTCTGATAGTGTGAAGGTCAAGTTGTCACTGGGCACCGTCTCAGATGACCCTGGCCATTGCGACCTTGCGATGCGGCAGCGCGCTCTAGCAGCACTTGCCATTATGGTTGCCTTCGGAGACGCCCTTGGCTTCTACTTCTCCGTCTGCGCCAAGGATTCATATTGTGGACGGGAAGCGAGGTCCTAGTCACAGATACCGG
The DNA here is from genome assembly GCA_002794785.1 of Coniferiporia sulphurascens. Taxonomy (NCBI): domain Eukaryota; kingdom Fungi; phylum Basidiomycota; class Agaricomycetes; order Hymenochaetales; family Hymenochaetaceae; genus Coniferiporia; species Coniferiporia sulphurascens. Next base: position 1,659,349 of record NBBA01000005.1, read on the forward strand.
AGAATGCAAGGAAGCAATGGCATGGGTTGGTAATACGCAGTGGGTTGCGAGAGCCTCCGAGGAGTCATTTTGAAGGCGCCTGTTATTTATAATGCTTCCGTCTATTCGCTCATAGCATGTGTACTTAGATCGTCTTTAAAGCCTGTACAGAATTTGCAAAGCGAGAATGGTAGCCCGAGGCTTGTATGATGAGTAAAGAACTGAGCGCGCCTCGTACTTATCGCACTGCCGGTGTACGTGCAGTTCCGTGGAGTTTTGTTCCCGTCGCACTCCGTTCAAAGGTCATACACTCACATCACGAGTCCGTTCCGCGAGGGCTGATGACCGCCCGCACGGGGGGGTATCGGCCACCCGCTCTCGTCGGTCACCTTCTCGCAAGCGCTTGCTACTATTGACCCTCAATGACAAAGACCACACTGAACGAGTCCCCAGGCTTTGGCTCGACAGAGGTCTCGCAGAGCCAACCCCACCCGCTATGGGCGCCCCTAGACCCCACGAACACACCCACACACGCACTGCTTGGCGCAATTAATGTCAAGTATGCACCCGTGCCGCCTTTATCGAAGTACGAGGACCTCTGGCGCTTCTCCACAACACAAATCGCCGACTTCTGGAGCTCCGTGTGGGACGCGGTAGAGGTCGTCGGCGAAAAGGGCACGCACGTGGTGGACGAGACGCGCACACCAGCAGATAACCCAGAGTGGTTCTCTAATGCACGATTGAATTGGGCGGAGAACATGTTGCTGAAGAAGTGGAGGGAGGGCGGGGAAGGCGCGAGAGTTGCGCTTGTACAAGCTGGTGAGCTTACCCCGCTCATTTCGTTCCTGGGCTATATATTCCGAGAATCTTCGCACTTATCAGCAACCTTGTGCGGTTCCTTACTTTTCAACTGTTCCTAATCGTTCTCAACCCTATTCAAAATAGTCGAGCCGCTCATTGGCGAGAGATTTGATCCTGCGGCCTTGAGACGCGTAACGTACACAGAACTGTATGCGCTTGTCGCAGACCTTGTGTCCGCCCTGCTCGAACTTGGGCTTCAGCCTGGTGATAGAGTTGGATCTTACTGCTCTAACTGTATCGTGGGTCACCATCATAGTTCATTAACGTAACTCTCAAGTCCGTACCCCAGGAGAATGTTGCTGCCTGCCTGGCCACTACCGCAATTGGTGAGACTCAATCAGTTGCGCCATCGGGTGTTCCAAAGTATTAAAGAAGTCTCTGACCGCCCTAAAACCCAGGTTGTATCTGGGTTAGTGCCGCAGCTGACTTTGGGCCCGAAGGCGTTCTCGAACGGTAAGATCTTCGAGCAATATGAGCAAAATTGGTAGTACAATTTGCACCTGACAGGTTTGAACAAGTGAAGCCGAAGGTCGTATTCAGTGTTAATGGGGTCGTGTGAGTATATGCATTCCGACTCTTTTTCTTTTTTCCTCCTATCTTCACCCTGGATTTCACTGAGCGCAACCGCTTCCCCAGCTACAATGGCAAAGTACACCCGCATCTTTCCAAATTGTCAGAGCTTCTTTCTGGGATGGCCTCTCGTTCTTGTAGCCCGCAAAAGGTAGTCGTTATTGACGCCATCAACATACCTTCAGATGGCTGGAACAGTCACTGGGAGCGATGGAATGATTTTTTGATTAAGGGAAGAGAGAAGAAGCTGGGACGGGATCCCCAAGGCGAGATATTATGGAAAAGGCTGGGGTTCAACTGGCCTCTATGGATTCTGTTCAGTTCCGGGACGACAGGTACGTGCAAGTGTTTCCTTGTCCTGTCCTCCGGAATCTTATTCATACTGGTCTAAACTCAACAGGAAAACCGAAGTACGCCCTGTCCCCCGCTATCTTAATGAAAGCGATTCGGCAATACCTAATTGTTATTCACAGGCCGATTGTCCATCGTGCTGGAGGCATGCTTCTTCAAGCCCGCAAGGAGTTTGCTATCTGCGGAGACCTGCGTCCCGAAGACGTATTCTTCTATTACACGACAACGTGAGTACAATCTTTATTACTTTCTACTACTCGCGTTATTCTCATTACTCATTTTGCCAAACTTCTGTTCCTGACTTAATTAACAACATTATTGGTCTCGGGAATTTACAATCCGTCTCGCTTGACGGCCGGAACATACTCTATTGCCAAACTTCGCTGGCCGCTCCAGGGGATGGATGATGTGGAACTTTTTGGTCGCGGGCTTGGCGAGCGGCTGCACGCTCGTACTGTATGACGGAAGCCCGCTCCGCGATCCGTCTTACCTTTGGAGTCTCGTTGACACGCTAGGAATATCGATTTTTGGGACTAGCGCCAAGTACATCGACCAGCTTTCTGTAAGTCCCTCCTTCAACAAGCCTATTTCCGTCCTTGGCTTATTGGGGTCAATGCATATTCGCAGAAAGTATACAGGCCTAGAGAGTGTCATAGCCTGGCTACGTTAAAGCAAATATACTCGACCGGTTCCCCGCTTGCTGCAGTATCATATGATTACGTCTATGAGCACATTCATCCAAACGTACTTTTGGGGTCTATTACGGGTATGTTTATAAAGCGAAATTAACCCTCGTCGCTTTTTCCGCTAACCACACTATACATGCGTTATCCTCGCAACATCGTTTTGCTTTCCCGGACGCGGTCTCCGGTGTATTAAGGCGGGACGGACATTTGTTCTCTTTTCGCGGGGATGAACACTGCTCTGCCCGTATACAGGGGTGAAATTCAGTGCCGCATGTTGGGAATGGCTATCGAGACACTTGTCCCAGGCGGGTCGACGTGTATCCCGGGAGAGCCTGGCGAGTTGGTTTGTACTCGCCCGTTCCCCTGCCAGCCTGCAGGCTTCTGGCCACTGCCAGGCTTTCCTGACACGAATCCCAGAGATGCCGAAGCAGCGAAAGCCCGGTACGTCGCGGCGTATTTTGCGGAATTTAAAGACGTATGGTGTGAGTACAGAAGCCTCCCACACCTTTTTATATCGTTTCCCTCTTCAGGACATATTCATATGAGCGTGCTCTTTGCTTTCTCCTATCGACATAATAATTTATATTTGGTACTAATTTATGTGGTATCTGCTTCCTTTAATTCATCAGATCATGGCGACCACGTTTTGCTGACTCCCTCCCGGCGCGGAAATGGAGGGGGACTAATCATGCTCGGGCGAAGCGACGGTGTGTTGTACGTGCTTTCGCTTATTCTCCGTCATCAGCCGCTCTTATAGTGTAACTATTGATACAATGTCGCGTGTCGTTAGGAATCCTGGAGGCGTCCGCTTCGGCTCTGCTGAGATCTACGACGTGCTGGACATGTGCTTCAAACCAGGACCTACAACTCCGCCAGAACACGTTGTAGTCGACTGTATTGCTATAGGACAGACCATATCGGGGGGAGCGGACGAACGCGTGGTCTTGTTCGTCAAATTGCACGAGGGATATACGTGCACGGAGGAACTACAGAGGCGCATCAAGGCCGAAATTCGCGCCCGGAGGACTGCGCGTCACGTGCCTGAACGAGTAAGCTGTGCAGAACCCCCGTTCTCCTGGCCGCCCTTTTCGTGACACGTGTTTGCATGTTTCCTAGATCCTGCAGGTGACCGACATACCGTACACACTTAACGGAAAGCGGGTCGAAGTCCCCGTAAAGAAGGTGACTACTCATATTAATTGGCTTTGCCCGCAGCTTTTGGGTCTGCGGGGTGTAGAAAACGTGTTTCTGACATTGTCCCCGTCGCGTGCAGATAGTGAACGGTGCCCCAGTTACGGTGAATCCTGCAACGCTGAGGAACCCGGAATGCATTGCCGAGTTCGCCATACTTGGGAGCGAACTGCGGGCAGAAGTGGCATGAAGAATTTGACACACAGATCATTAATAGATTGAGTTGTGAAGTTTTCCTGGTGTATATCAAACAGTAGCAAACAGGCTGTGCAAAGTGTGTAAGGGACGTTTTAGACACGAATGAAGACCGGAAGAGGAACCCTCATTGTTCTGGTCGGAGGATCGGCCACGGGCAACATGACTAAGCGCTGACCAAGCAGCACGAGGCTCCTCCGCTGCCAACTGCGTCCTCACCGAAGCGTGCCCGCGGCAAATTCGATGCGACGATGCCTCGAGGCCGCAGCCAGACTCTCAGGCAATATCCGTCCCCGCCGAATCAGTCGCACGCAGTGAAAAATGCAGTCAAATTTTGCGACATACCGTGGTCAATCGCCGGATCAATATTCCGCTCTTCTGAGCCTACAAAAACCCCTCTCATCTCACAATGGCGCCGCTCTCGGTCAACCGTCACCCCTCCTTCTCACTTGCTTGTTTTCTCCTCTCGAGTAGTGGGGGTCTGCTAGCTTAAGTATAGCCGACTCCGGTGCTTAGCCGTGTCTCCTTCCCTCCTCTGTCCTCTCCCTCTGTCATGTCTCCCTCGAACCTCAACATCTTTGGCAGCGGCTCTCCGCGTGCCCGGAGGCTATCGGCGTCCTCCAGCCTGGTTCCGAAGAAGTCGCGTCTGCCGTCGCTCTTCAACACCATCCGAATAGGAATATACTGTGTGTAGACTCCGTGTCCTCCGCAGTTTGCGCCTTACTTACCCCTCCTTTTTCTCCGTCCACCCGAACTAGTCGGAATCCTGATTTGCACGGTCATTTGTCTGGCGATTGCGGTACACTTTGAGAATATGCTGGAGTCTTCGGATTTAAGTACGCATTCCGTTTCGTGTCCATAAGGCATCCTATCTGACTTTGCCCTAGCTCATTTCGTCCCGTTTGCGATATTCGTGTCGGTTGTGAGCCTCCTGGTCATCGTGGCTCTGTACGTCTTAGTGAAGTCTAAATTTTGAATTACGTTCATCTTTCGCCTTGTTCAGGCTTGTGTCGACCCTGTTCAAAGGGCGGAACCCCATCTCGACGCGAATAGAGCTCGCTTGTCTGGGCTTGCTGGCGGTCCTTTGGCTGGCGCTCGGCAGCTTCCTTGCGGCATCTGAAGCAGCGGAGGCGGACGTCGAATGTTTTTCTTCCGATTCCACTTTGGATGATCCGGTCGAGCTCCCCGGGTGTGAGTGTGCTTTTACTCGATTTCACGCAGGCATACTAAGAATGACCGTCTCTTTCCCAGTCACGACCGATATATACCACTCTCAATATCGAGTGCTAGAAGCGTTTTCAATATTTAATCTTATTTTAGGTATGCGGATGGTCTGATTGCCAGCACACTCGGACTTTCACACTCACGCTTCTTTCCTAAATTAGTTTTTGGATTCTTGCTGGTCTTATTATTCCTGGCACTTCGCCAGCACCGCAAGGGGTACAAGAAGGTCTGGTTATACCCTGTACCCGTCTACCCATGGTTCGGTGGCAGCAGCGGGTCTGGTCCCTACATGCACGGCTCGAGCTCACCGAATAAAGGGCTGCCTGCTCCTGTGACTGCAAAGGACGTTCACCGCAAGGGCAGCTCGCGTCGGCCGACAGGTAAGACGGCGGATGCCGAGAAGGCGAAGCCGGAGTACAGGAAGTCAGCGTTCTGGGTGTGGGTGGACAGGCCCCGGGAGGTGCCTGCTGCGCGCACGCGCGACCGGAGAAAGGGCGAGGCTTCGGGTTCCAGGAGAACGCCGCACCCGCCTCGAAAATAAATTCTAAAAAAGAGAAGAAAAAAAACGAAATGACTGGATGATCTTTATTAGATGTCGACAGCCGCCGGCGATCTGGATACACGTATTATTGGGGACTCATGTTGAAACGACTATAACGGGCTTATACGCGGAATTATATTGGAATGTACACTAGAGTATTGTATCTTGGGTTTTGTGTGTACTAGACGAATACACCCTGTGCTTGTAAAGATATTGCCTCCGGGTCACGGACCGAGCACGTGCCGTTCGAATTGGCGCGTATGAAATATGGTGTTGGTCGATCCTGGGCTGTGACGTACTGAAGTTGCTTCACGTTCAGCACGACCGCCTGCGACGCCCCCCCTTCTTGTCCGCACGCCCACGACCCCTTCACGATAATTTTCTAGCCGACTATCTCAGTCCCTCACATCATGTCCACCTACACAGCGAGTCACTTTATCACTGTCCGCCGCTACACGTATGGTGCGCTACCCATCTCCTTGGCGTTGGCTCGATCGAGATATTTACGATAAACCATCTCATCCAAGCCACTGTCTTTGTATCGTCGTGTGTCGTTCTTGGCCTTGCGGCCAATTTTGGGAATCTTTTATTGCCTCACATCGACCGTCAGTAGTGCTTATAGCTCCCCGACCAACGTTGTTGCACTGGCTGACGGATCCGAGATCATCTCAGGTCCCTTTGTAGTCTTCGCGCTTGTCGTCCCCTCGGTCACTCTAGTCACTTTCCTCGTAATGTACGTCCCGCAGTCGAAGACCGCAAGTCACATCTTATCTCACCCCGGCACCGCAGCTCCCAGCGATCCAGACCACTCATCGATCTCATATTACTGTTCATCCTGGACGTTCTATGGCTGTGTGAGCCCTTCATTCATGTTGAAACTGCTTTGACTTATACATCGCGTCGCGGTAGCAATGGGAGCTTGGTCGACGTGAGTTAACCAATTGCTGTTTGATCTGATCGGAAATTAATAAACGTATAATGTGCATTTAGGGATATTATCGGCGGTGTTCAATGTTTCTCGCTCGGAGGGACGCAGCCAACAAAGACCGGGACAAGTGGGCATAACTCTAATTTTCCCGCGTGCCTTTCCGCTAATACCCTCTATAGTGCCCGCCCAAACGTACTGCTATGAAATGAAGGCCATAGAGGCGTTCTCGTGGGCCAACTTTGGAATCCGTACGTTTGATCAATTCACGTGTTCTGCACAGCCTTGGACTAAGCCCGTGAACGCGCAGTCACCATTGCATTCATTGTGCTCGTCATCCTCATCAATCGCCTCGCGGCCTACGGGCAGTTCGGTGGCTGGAACGCATCTATGTCCGAAGTGCCCTGGTTCGGACAGCCTGTATACGGCGGGGGTATGCCATACGGAGGTGCGCATTACGGGCCCTACGGAGGCGGGTATGGGAATCCACAGGCAACATTCGCGGGCAACGGTCAGATGCCATATGTGATTCAGCAGGCGCCTGGACATTCCGTTGTCATTCAACCTAACCCGGGAGGGATGCCGACCGTGTCGCAAATTCCAGGCATGGTTACATCTGCTTAAGGAGCTTGGACCGGACCGGTCTGGCTGCCGCTTCCGCGGACGTGGAGGATGCGCCCTATAGATGAGTGGAAGGGGCAGTAGGAATGGAAGCAGGGAAGCGGGACGGCAGCACCTCAGCTGCGAGGTGACAAGCTCACATATTATTAACTTCTAACGAATGCGGACAGCGAGCGCCCATGCGTTCAAACTATTCTACTCACGCCTGATGCTGAAATTAACGTATTGCCTCTTTCGGAACTGTTGATTTGTCCCGGAAACATGCTTATAACACGTTCGTATTTAATGCCAAAGCACAAATGCATATTTGAAGGAGGCCGCTTCACGGACGCCAGCCTCGGCCTCGTGCGAGCTGCATTGTCGATGTAGATAAAGCGCATTGGAACTCAGCCGGATGGGGGAGTAACGCTGCGCCGCCCGCCATATGCTTTTGTTCCCGCACGCCTGAACCTATTAACTCATATCACGACCCTCTTCTCTTTTCCCTTTGTTCGTCCCGCTTTCCGCTCTATCGATAGTGCCTCACGATGGCGCTCTTCCGGGGACACATCCTCCGCTCGCTGCTCATCGGTGAATGCCTCTCGGGTTATCGTTGCGCACCACAGCAATTTCTGAATACATTTTTTGCGATCTGTTTCGGCCAGCGGCGTTGCTCATTTTCTCGGCCCACCGTTTGATTAAGCACATGCCAGAATCGCTGCGTGAGCACCTGAGAGAAACTGCACGTTGGGCAGGCGTATGACGACGCCAAATCGCAAATCCTACAGATGTGTTCACCCTCACGCAGACCTCGATCGCGATTATTGCGTTGGCTACGCTGATGCTGCTGTGAGTGTTACTGACCAGACGGGCGATGCCCTAGGCCAAGAATAGGGCTGATACCGCAACTGCGCCCGCAGAGTGGTGTCGCACCATCGCCGGCAAGGACAGGTTCTAACGCAGACGCAGGAGGAGCTGCTGCTCCTCGGCGCCTTTGCTCTTTTCTGGCTCTGTACGTTGCTTCCCCTCCTAGCATGAGTTAATCACGTTTTATCTCTGCGCACAGCGGCGTTCGTTGCCTACCGCGCGTTCGGGCAGCGCAAGGTGCCCGGCGGGCTCGACGCACAGATGCCTCCGCTGACTCCAGCTCGGCCGAACGGCGTGGGGGGTGGGCCAAGCCCGCGGGGGGAACTGCGGCAGCGGGTGGGTGTGCAGACAGAGAGACCGGGATCCGACCCGGCCTGGCCGTGCTCGGGCGATGCGTTCAGATGTGTGGTCGAGGAGTGGACTTATTACTAGAGCCGAACAGCGGTGGAGAAGGACTGAGGAGGACATTGAGCGGAAGTGGGCATGTAAAGTGGAAAATATGTACTGAAGCTGTACGGGTGTTTCGTGTATTATTTTATTTTCTGTTGCAAGTTACACATACGGTATTCATTCGTATTGGAATTAAAGCAGCAGGCTACGGGTGGCCGGCGTTTAGCGAGGACCCTGACGGTAGCTTCCCCTCTCGTACATCTGACGACCTGAGTACTTACTTAGTTCTCGGTCCTCACCGTAGTGACTGCTGCCCGCTCCTTGTCTTCACCCTCCACCTGCACATCCTCGCGCATTCTCCCCTCGTCCCGTCGCCAGCCTCCATCTTTCGCATCGTATCGTAAACTGCACTATCCGCCATGATAAGTTCCCCCTCGCCACTCCCGTCCGGAACAAGTGGCTGATGTCCACTGCGGTCGTTTCTACAGCACGCCCGGAAAGCGTCGCATCGAGACAGACGTCATGAAGATGTAAGCGTCTATCTCCCTCTCCCTGGCACAGCGTCGTAGCGCCCACATCGCGTCTCAGCCTTCCTTCCATGTCTGACTATTGACACTGCACCCGCAGGCTCATGTCCGACTATGAGGTTACCCTCGTGAATGACAATATACAGGAGTTCTATGTGCGCTTCCATGGTCCGGAAGAGAGTGAGCATGCTTTCCGATCAGTCCAAATGGCCTCTTTCTTAGTACCGTACATCGGCAGCACCATTCGCCGGCGGTGTCTGGAAGATACACGTTGAGCTTCCCGATCAATACCCTTACAAGTCCCCATCTATTGGATTCATGAACAAGATATTCCACCCGAACATAGACGAACTGTGAGGTCCACACGCCCTTGTACACGTGGGCGAAGTGCTGATTTCTGCCGCAGCAGCGGCTCCGTGTGTCTCGATGTTATCAACCAAACCTGGTCACCAATGTTTGGTGCGTCCCATAATATCTTGGGCCTCAGTTTGTCCTTGTGCCTGACAAATTCTGCACTGGATCACTAAGACATGATAAACATTTTCGAGGTGTTCCTTCCGCAGCTCCTTAGATACCCGAACCCGAATGACCCTTTAAATGGAGAGGCCGCATCTCTCCTCATGCGTCACCCGAAAGATTACGATGCGAAGGTCAAAGGTGTCTAATTTTACCTTCTCCGTCGGGGCCGCAAGCTGAACCGCGTTTCTCCCAGACTACGTACAGCGTTTTGCCACGAAGGAGGCTGCCGATGCAGCCGATGGCAAGGGCGCAACGGAGGAAGAGGATGAAGACGAAGAGATGAGCGACATCGGCAGTTTCAGCGACGAGTGAGATACGGTTGTCCGCCGGCCACCCTCGATGAGTCGGACCTTCATTGTTGTATACATTATACCGTCCATTAGGTTCTTTCCTGTGCTCCCAATTCTGGTTTTTTTGTGTGCATTACATTGTTTTTTATCATTGTTGATTTTATCCCCTCCCCCATCTTGCTCGTGTCCCAGCACGGCCCGTGTGTACCTCCCGATTGTACTAGTGCTCTCTAACCCCCTGCTATCTAATATATCGCTGTGTTATCCATGACAATCGTATCCGAGTCCGGCATTAACCCCCACTTCACGGCGTGCATGCCCAGGCCATTGCATTTCGATCAGGACTAACGATTGGCCCCTATCTCGGGTACCTGTGAGCAAATGGGATCGAAAAAGGAGGGCTGACATGCGGTTCGCAGAACACAACCCTGGTTATATAGATGGGCTATGCCGTGGAGGCAGGTATCGTCTGGACCATATCATCGACCTTTTTCTGGACATCCGATGCGGCCTACAGGAAGGGTTAGCTATTAGTTCGGACAACTTATAACGGCATCCTTGCCTTCATCAAAACGTCAATCTGTGCCTTGACGCTATCCATGGTAGCGACCTTGGCCTTGCTTTGCTTCAGGAGCTCGTCCTTCTTTTGTGTCAGCTCTTTGCGCTTTTGGTCTAGCCTGTCGAGGAGAAGGGACTAGCTGTTAGGAGCGGGGTTCACAACGTGGAAGTAGAGTCTGGGACGCACCTCTGCCTTTCTGCTAACTCGAAGCTGAGGCGATTCAGCATGAGCTGGTGTTCATTCTCTCTGACCTCGTCCGTGCGGAGCTCCTCAGGCGCGAGCTCGAAGAACTCATCTAGAGGGTGAAGTGCAATATCCTGGTAGTTCGACCTGACCGACGAGACACAAAACACACATCAGCCAGGGATACTCCTACTGTATTACAAAAGAGGCCACACTCACGCAAACTGCCTGCACTTGTCAATCTCGCGCTCAAGGTGGCGCTTCTCGTACTGCAAGTTCTGCAGCCCAAGATGCGTATGGTCCATCGCCGTGCGCGCATCCCCCGTCGCCTGCTTGTGCGCGCGCGTCGCCGTGTTCGCCGCACGGTTCAGGGCCTTGAGGCGTGCGAAGAGCGCCGCGGCGCGCACTTGCACGACCGCCGGGTCCGCGTTAAGGTGGTCCGAGCCGACGAGCTTGCTCAGCTGCTCGATGACGCTGTCCGGGTTCGGTGGGACGGGCAGCGCGTCCTGGTCGCCGTTCTGCTCTGCGGCGTCGACGACGGTCATGGCGGTAAAGAACTATTTGGTGAAGTTAAGGCTGCCTCGCTCAGGCTGAGGCTGTGCTGCGGCTCAGAGCGGCTCTTGCCGAGACTAGTTCGGCTATTTCCTGCGATACCTGACATAAGCATAGTACGATAAGATAAAAACAGCCCGTTGTCTATCTACGCATACATGGGCTTTTGGAGAACCCCCTCGCAACTGAGCGGTGGGGGGAACTTGGTGATCGGGGAAGGCTTGCTTCTCGAACGGATCGAAAAGGTGTCGTTATTTACTAACCTGGCTATTCGTTGTACACAGATACATTGGTGGACTCTGACAATTTGTCTCATAATAGTTCGGAATATTAATGCGATACACTTCACCCCCCCTCCCTCCTCAGTTTATAACACGTGAACATGCATCTCAAGATTGGCTAGTCCTCGTGAGCTGCTACTAGCATGCGTCTTGCTACGACGCGATCAACCCGACACAATGCGACACGTATGCGGCGACTATCGTTCTTATCTCGCCATGATCACACAGCATATACAGGGATCCAGCATTGTTATAAAGCTCAGCTCCTAGTTAGTGTACATAACGTTCCGTTTATATATATGCGCAGTTCAGAGGGGGCGAGACGTTCAGTAGTCCTGAGCAAGCTGCTCCTCGGCCAACTTCTTCGCGTGGTGCTTCGCCTTCTCCCTGTCAATGAAGTCGAGCTGGAACGGAGACATCATCAGTGCTATTTCGCAACGGATGACCCGTAATTACTCACGCCCTTGGTCTCGACCTCGCGGTCGACGAAGGCGCCGACAAAGCCAGCACTGTAAGGACACATAGTAAGACAAGGGACGAGAAATCAGTTTATAGGAGACACACAGGAGCTCCTTTGCTTTGGCGTGCGAGTCGGGGTTGCCGTTGGCAGCGCAGTGGTCCTCGTATGCCTTGGCGGCCTCGAAGGCTAGGTTGCACACAGAATCAATCAATGGTTTGATATCCGACGGTAATCAACTCACCAGCGGCACCGCCGAGAAGCTCGTGGCTGAGGTGCGCCTCATGGGGCGGGGCGTTGTTGTACCTGAGGGACAATGGGGTGAATATATGCGCATACAGTGACGCTGGGCGTACTTACTGAAGGCGGAGGGGAGAGAGAAGGGAAGCGGTAGATCAGCGTCGATCCCCAACAGACGCGCGACTAGGCGCCTTCGGTATGTGTACGTACCTGGTCGTAGCTCTGCGCTACATCGGAGTCGCTGTCGAACCAACCCATGATGATAGATAAGTGTAGGTGAGGTGAGGGGTGTGGTGGTAGTGGTAGGAGAGAAAGCTGACGACAGAGGCAAGAGGGATACGAGCTGCTTTATATACGCTATTCGTTCCAAAAATAGGCAAGGCGGGTCTATGGTCTTCCCCCCGAAATGTATGCACAGCCAATCTCGAATCCCCATCCCCCCAAATCCGATCGCATCGATATACCCATGTCTCATTTTGTTATTTCTTAGTATTAGCCCCTTTGGTAACTATCAATATCGTTCTACTTTTACCGTCGCGATGGAAGCTCAGCGGCCACACAGCCTGTCCCCAGAAGGGGCCCGCGCAGCACAGCAAGTTGAATATGCACGGCACAACGAGCTCTGATGGAACTCTGTCAATATCACGAGAATACAAATTTTCTGGTCATCGTCGGCCATCCCTTCGGAGGAAGAACGGCTTATCTTCTAGTTCAGGAGTTGCATCAAGTCCGGTTCCTCAAGGCAGCGCAACCATCAATGTTATTGGAGCAAGAGCTCTGGGAACAATGCGCGAAGAATCGCGGATGGTAACAGGATGCTGCGCAGCAGACAGGGCCAGGCTTCCAAGGTGGCGACTGTTTGCCACCCCTGAGCCCCCTTGCATACAGACAACCCGTGCCATCTCATCCTCATCGATACTACCATGTACATAGCTAGTCCTTGATCAAGATCGTGCATACTTGGTTAATATCACGCTGGCGCGCAAAGCGCTGAGCCTGCAAGTCGTAGAGCGCCTGCCCGAGTGGCTCGACGCGGGGCCGCAGGCTGGCCGCTGCATTGAAGGCCAGATAGAGCACCCAAAGGGGACTGAGCCCGCCTGAAAAGGACAGGGTGACGCCGTGCGCCTGCCTGTCACGCGTTATGCCATCAGCGCGGTGAATGCATCGGACACGGACTCGGACACGCAGCCCGCAGTCCACGAGCCCACGTCTCGCAGCCCGCAGCCTACGAGCCCACATCCCGCACTCCGACGTCCCTCCTTTTACCTACACAACCATGTCCGGCTTCATGAGCTACTTCGTCGGCCGCAAGGACTCCAAGCAGGCCACGCGCGACGCCATCGTCACGCTGCGCCAGCAGCTGCAGATGCTCGAGAAGAAGGAGGAGCATCTGCAGAAGAAGGTCGACGAGGAGCTCAAGAAAGCCAAGGCCAACGCCGTCACCAACAAAGCCGGTGCGCGCCCTCACCTCTCAACCCCCTTTATCCGTCCACCGACGCACTGAATACTTGCTTGTGCGCCAGTTGCTACCGCAGCGCTCCGGCGGAAGAAGGCGACGGAGACAGAGATCGATCGTCTTTCGGGCACGCGCCTGCAGCTCGAGATGCAGGTTAACACGCTCGAGTCGGCCAACTTCAACCAGGAGACGATGGCCGCGATGAAGAAGGGCGCCGATGCCCTCAAGACGATACATGGCAACCTGTACGTATGCTCATTCGCCGCGTTCTCGCCTGCTATTTGACAATTCATCTCTTCGTTTGCTCCGCCCCTTTGTTTGATCTGTAGAACACCGGACAAAGTCGACGGGATTATGTCTTCTATCGTCGGCCAGCGGGAGATCGCTAACGAGATTTCGGACGCGATCTCGAATCCACTGAACGCGGGAATAGACCTAGACGAGGCGAGTTCTTTTGAAATTTTGGGCGTTCTAAGTTGATGTTCAACTTCGTACCCCAACTAGGACGATCTCAAGCAAGAATTGGAAGCACTGGAGCAGGACGAGCTCAACGAACGTCTGGCCGGTGCCGAGCGCGTGCCCACAACGTCATTACCATCTGCTACGAGAGAAGAACGTAAGCACAGATAATTACTTGTGCATTTAAAACTCAATTAACACTCATGAATCAAGCTATACGACAGCAAACTGCAGAAGAGAACGACGAGGAGGCGCAGCTCAGGGAGTTACAAGCGGCTTTGAGCATGTAGAAATCCCCCGCGCGTCTGCATTCTCCTCATTTCTATCTTACCTCCATAATACACTCTTCTTTTGGCCTTTGTTATTACCACCCATTGGGTTCCGTTCCTCGCCTCTCATCATGTCTTTGTTGTGTTTTTATCATAAGAGGTCCTCAGCGAATTGTAGTTTAATAAATAGCACGAGAGAAAGAACCAGCTGTTTCATATCTTATACCTTGAGCCTTTGTGGCTGCAATTGAGGCACGCGGGGGGCGCGAAGTGTAAGATGACAATACTAAGCTGTAGAACTACAAGCGAATTAATATGGATATGGCTGGTGCTGAAAATCCAGTAGCGGTACTGTTTTGAACTTCGGGCATGCAGTTTGGCAAGTTAGATTGAGAAATAAGCAATAATGGAGATATAGGAATTATAATACACAAAAAGCGAGACTGCCGCGGAGTTGCGAGGAGGCTGACAAGCGAAAACCCAGGAAAATGCATAAGCGCAGAAAGAGGTCTATCCTGACAGTTAAAAGCCACGAAGTCCGAGGACATGCCGTACGTCACTAGTAAAGCGTAACGAGTCAAGGAAAGGGAGAAGGTCGAGTAGAGCTTCGTCATTGGGGTCGTGTGTCCAGCCTTCAATCGGGATCCCGTTTGCTGAGCGAAGGCATTCACGAGGTCAGAACTACACGTGCCATTGGCAAGAGCACGCACCTTGATTTATGCTATAACTTACGGGTGAGTTATCGATCAGGCAAATGCGCGCAAGGTCTTCATTCAGAACCGAAAGGTCCTTTGAGTATGCACCGTTCGGGAGCTGCGTGCAGTGCTGGGTTGCACAAGAGTTTCAGCAGTGAAAACCCACTAAAACATCTGCAGCTTAAACACGCACTTCTCGGAAGAAACGAAGCGCAAGGATACCCCGTCCAGCATCCAGCCAATCAATGACAGGATCAGCGTACTCTTTCATCGACGCCGTAAAAATGACGAGGGTATACCACGTAGATACCTGGATTAAAAGTTAGCGTAAACCCTCATTAGGGCGCTCACTAGACCGCGCTGACCTTGCGCAAGAAATAATCCACGAAGGGTCGTTTATACACGTGGTACAGCGTGCTGCGGCCACCCAATACGACCTCAACCATGTGCCCCGCGCCCCTGCTTCGCCCGAAGCCAATGAGGTTCCCTAGGTTGAGCAATCCGCTGTTACCGCCCGCCGGAAATAGTGGTCGTGTTGTCGAGTGGATGAGTGTCTCATCTAAATCAAGCACGAGCGTCTTCCGGGTATGAAGCGGTGTGGGTCTTGCCGGTGGTGAGGGAGGTGCTAATGAAGACTGCACGTTACGACCGCGTGGCGGAGTCTGTGGTGAGAGATTCGAAGCCGACAAGGAGTAAGACGTTATGACACCCGGTAATAGTGGTTGTTGGTCATCGTCGGAATTGGACGGGTCAGGGGGAATGAGGTTGAAAGTAGGCGGAGGTGGGACTATGGATTGGCTTAGCGGAGACGGTGTTGGAGATTTAGTTTGTGGCTGCAGCACATATTCCACTATTGAGGACGCGTGGGCACGAACAGACGAAGTCCTGCCAGCTGATTTTGCCCTAAGCCGCGCTTCTAGGGCACTGACCAGGTCGCTGTCGTCGTCCTTTTCGTCTCTGCCCGTCTCTGGCGCCCGCTTACGCGGCTCGTGCCGCAGCGAGCGCACAAAGCCAAGCCACAACGCACCGAGCCAATTTGTGAGTAGAACGAGCACCCGAATAAAGAACACCTGTTGAATCCAGCTGAGCTCCGGTGTAAGCGACTTGGACTGAACGGGGCTACTATTCAAGGTAGGAGGAGCGGGGTGCCGTACCGACGCAGACGTAGACGGTGACACGGACTCGGCTGAGGACGAGGACGACGCCGTATCGGTAGATGAGGCTACAGACGAGGAAGTGGATGCAGACGACGACGTTGGAAGCTGAAAACGCAAACTATTTGGTGTAGAGCCGGAGCGTTTCCGCGCGCGCACGGGTGGCGGCGCGAGCCTGCGTCGCAGATGCTCAGACCGTGCCTGCTCCGGCGTCGAAAAGAAAAACGAGCGGGCAGAAGACCACGATCGTATACGCTTTAGCGGCGGCGACGCGCCGTTGCCATCAGCGGGTGGACAGTACTCGCCGGTTGGTGTTGATGGCGGGGTAGTCGGTGCAGAGGCAGACGCAAGGACGTCGTATTGCCGGGAGAGGTAAGAAAGCGAGTTCATGGGGTCGATCGAGATTCAGAGATGTCCAGCGAGCTCTGCGGCGGCATGCAGAACGTGCGTCGAGACTCTCTGGGCAGGGTTACTAGATCACGACGATGGGAGGCATGAGGGACATGGCGGGCAACGAACAATTTCAAGTTTGTGCGTGGTCACACTTCGCCTCAAAGCGATTATCCCATTCTCTTCCTTCGTTCAGTGACACTCATTCGCGAAAAAAAACAGGGCTGGTCATCGTGCAACTCTCATTCAATTATCTATTTGCTGCTATGCTATCAGTACATGCTGCTTGCGTCTCGAACTACTTGGGTGGGAACTTATTGACAGCTTCAGGCCGAGGTCAGTGGGAATTTCTTCAAAATAATTTCTGCAAGTGGTCCCGCCGACGCCGGGTTCTGGCCCGTGAGCAGATTCCCGGACGTAACCACCTTGACCTGATCACAAGGCCTTATCAGCGTGTGTACATCCAGGGCGAAAAATGGGACGTACTCCCCAGGGCTCAGCAGCCTTAACATACTTCCCACCGAGCTCGCCGATCCTGGTCTCCAAGAGAAAAGGGACGTCCTGCATACTGCAGTTCATAATCTGCACTGGACTACTTCGGCTCGTTGCTTACCGCCGTTTTCTTGACTTGTTCCTCCTCAACATTGGAGAATCCGGTCACCTCTCTGCCCTCAAAAATGGATCTGCCTTGGGCGTCCATAACACCGGCTAATGCGCTGCACAGTCCTCAGCCACGGAGTTACAATTCACTCGTAAAATGAGGGGCGTACGCAGTGCCGTGACACACGGCAGAAACAATTTTGTTCTGTCTGTAGAACTGGGTGGCGAGCTCAATGTTGACGGGATCCGTAGCGAGGTCAAGGACGGGGCCGTGGCCACCGACGTAGAACACAGCTTCATATTCACTCGCGTCAACATCTTTGAGATACTTGGCGCTCTCGAGCTTGGACTTGACGACGGTGTCCCGGAGGAACGCGGTACTCTGGTCGTCGGTGAACATTTTGACACTGTCAGGGTCCACTGGGGGGTTGGGGCCAGCGGGGGCGGCGAAATCAATGTCACAGTTGTGAGAGAGGATATAGTACGGGTGAGCGGCCTCGGGGAGATACCAGCCCTGACAATAACACGCTTGGTCAAGAGAGACTCGGCATGAGCAGAAAGTGAGTGCAAGCTGACCGTGTTGCTGCCCGTGAGGGTTTTGTCGGCGGAGGTGAATACAAAGAGGATTTTGGGTGCCATTATCAGTCGCGTTGAGGGTGGAAAGAGGATGGGATGGGAAGGGAAGAAAGGGTGTAGCTGCGGGTACTACTGGTCCCAGGCTGGCTATATGCGTCATAATATATGTGTGTACAACCGTGTGTGGAGGATTAAGCAGCTCGGATTACGTATGTAGTGGTCATTCGGCACCACCCGCACCTCCAGTACGCCTTTTCAAGTTGTACCGCTCCCATGGCCGCTGCAGCCCTCGTCCTCCCCGCCGTGCCCGTCACGCCCCCGGACTACCACAGGATAGTCTCCCCCCACCTCTCTATCCCGAACGACAAGTCTTTACCAGTCCCAGTCGGCTTGCTTGCCTGCCAGCGTCAGTCTGCTACCCTTCGACCCGCTCACTGGGGCTATCTTGCTTAATGCCTCCTGCATCTAGGCGATCCGCTTCTCAGAGAGCTCTCGTCAGTGGTTGTCAGCTGCAATGTTCATCAGCCAGTGGAACAGGTATCCTCGGCTAGTAAGAAAAAGAAGCAGTTCGCTGTATCAGACAAGCTATTCGAGGTGATACTGCATGACACGATCCTGTTCCCAGAAGGAGGCGGTCAGCCCTCGGACGTAGGCTTCCTCAGAACGACGAATGGCGAGGAATACGACGTCCTTGAGGTTAAGCGCCATGGTGGGCATGCAGTTCACTTCGTAAAGTCCAAGGATGGAGAAGTACTCGGCCTCGAAGTTGGCGCACAAGTCACTGCTGCGCTGGGTGATGCCGGCTGCATGAGAAGATTAGATCACGTATGTTCGACTTTCACTATTTCCCGCGAAGTAGTTACTGATTTCTACTATTTTGCCATGACTTCGACTATATGCGCTCTGATTTCTGGCTGCTTTCTCACTTCCATCGCTGTTCTTGCTTCTAGATGTGTATGCATACCTCTCAGCACGTCCTCTCCGCCCTTCTGGAGACTCACCTGAACCTCCCCACTCTTTCTTGGGCACTCACTGTATATCCAACTCCTGCGTATGTGGAGCTTCCGCGCGCGCTTACACCCGACGAGATCGTTCGCATTCAAACAATGGCACATACGCTTGCATACGAAGGCCGGAGCGTGCATGTTGAAGTTGAACCACTTGACCTTGAGAACCATCCTGGTGTCGCTACGCTTGAGTCTGGCCGAACCGTTGGCAAAGCGCTTCCAAAGGATTACACAGGAGGTGTCAAGCGCACGGTGGTCATTGATGGTGTTGATAGAAATCCGTGAGTACATCTTCCGGTGATCGCCCCGCCCCCTGTGCCAATATATATATAACATTTCTTGGTAAAATGGGAGTATTTAGTTACTAACTCAGTCTTGTCGTAGTTGCTGCGGGACGCACCTCCCATCCCTCCATAACTTGCAGCTCTTTATTCTCCCGCAGGCTGAATCTCTCTCTCGCGGGAGTACAAGCACATCACGGCTATTCTTCTTGTGTGGCCCGCGTCTGCACGCACACCTAGCAGCTTCGCACACCCTCGTGACTGAAACTGCCGGTGTAATGTCATGCGGTGCGTCGCAAGTGCCCGCTCGCGTCGCGCAAGTCGTCGAAGAGCGCCGTCGTGTGGAAAAGCGTGCAGAAGAGCTTGCGACCGAACTCGCGGGGGCCGTTTCAAGTGGATTATTGTCCGAAATGGAGCAGAGCATCAATTCCTCGGGAGATGGACGAGTGCCTTACTCTAAGCATTACCACCGCATGGACGACCCTGCAAGTGCTCTGACGTTTTTGCAAGCTATTTCCTCAGCGTTTGCAAATGCGCTAACCGCCTCGCCGAACGCTGCAGCACGCCCTTATGTTCTTGTGCTGAGCTCCTCTCCAACCTCGCAAACAGGAACGAGTACATCGACAGTACTCCTGCTAAGTTCCGACGAGAAGCTCGTCAAACTCGTAGGCGATACGCTGAAGGCTAAGCTTGGCGTAAAGGGCGGGGGGCGTGGCGTGCGCTGGAGCGGGAAATGGGTCGGCGTTTGGAAGAACGCCAAAGAAGGCGCAGTTGTCAATGAAATATTGGCAGGCGTGCAAGCCTAAAGTATATACTGTAAGTATAGTTATCATAGTTATCATATCGCTCGGAGCATGAAAAGCGTATATCTTTGGTAGGGTCGGTGTTGTATACAACATATAACATATACATGACATGTGTGAAGGAAAAGAAAAAAATGCGTCGGGAGCCCATTTAAGATAAATTGCGGTAAAACAGTGTATAATAAACTTGATGGATATGGATGAAAAAGCCGGTAAAAAAGGAACATGAAATGATTCAAATCCGCCATGCGTACAGTGCAAGGACATTTCATTCTATTGCGTGATGCGGGTATGCTGAGGCTGTTCCATTGGGGAGGGGCCGGGGGACTTGACTTCGGTGCAGCCGTCCTCCGACGGTGCCTCAATCTCGTCCTCGCTTGTGTATTCGTTGTCGGCTACCATACCGACGTCTGTGACGTAGACTATGATTCAAGTTAGTATGACCGGTCTAGAAGGGCTTTAGACACTAACGTTCTGCACCATTATTCTCGGTGCTAACGGATGCACCTTCCGAGGAGAGCGAGTCCGAGCTGTAGGAGAGACTGCTCCCTTCACTGTGTGCATTCTCATCCTCTTCTATGTAATCACTGTCCAATTCGTCGTCGTCCAGCTCGATATCCCCGTCCTCCGCAAATATCCGGAAGTCCGAGCCCGGGAATCCAATTGTGTTTGTAGCACTTGTGTGGTCTTCCCCATCGTCGAGCATATCCAAATCTACGTCGACGTCGGTGTCGAAATCGCTCGTGGGCAGGAGGTCTAAGTCGCCGTCGTCTGTGAACGCGTCGTCGTCCTCGTCGTCCTCGCCAGGTACGTACTCGCCCCCGTCGGATGACTCGTACTCGGCCTCGTCAAGGGGCGTGAACACAAAGAAGGTCTGCCTGCACGTAGGACAGCTGCCATGCTGTATTTTCGTTATTGTTGCATATATGCATATAGGGGAGAAAGATTAAATGACTGAGCGCAATGTGGGGTATAAGGGTGACGTACGTGCGACCCAATCCACTCGGCTAGGCTAGACAGAGAAACTGTTCAGTCGTTCACATAAACTTGAAACACAAGGGCAACCACGTACTCTCTCCGACAGAATACATGACCACACCCGCTTAATTTTACGACGCCAGTCATTCCCTCATCCTGGCTCGACGGAGACTGGACCAAGATACCCTCCTGTCCACATTCATGTGTCGACTTCTCCTCGTCGAGTATCGTGCTGAGCGGGATGAGACATATTGGGCACGCATCATCACAGAAGACATCGCCGGACACGAGATGCGGGAGCGCGCGCAGCAAGCGCAGTGCTTGTTGCCTGTCAAGCACATTGTCAGTAAGCGTGCAAAGGACAAACGGTTTGAAAATACAAGGAAGAGACCTACACTTCCCGTTCCCTTTGCTCTGTTATGTAGACCGGGACTGGCATTGCGCCGTAATACAGTCGAGGAGGCAGACAAGCCGCGGGTGCGACCAGTGGTTCGGTTCAGAAAGGCGGGCGCGCCGCTCCAAACGCGGATCACGTGATCTTGTTGGTACCTTCTTCCAGGTTCCCACTGGCAGAGCTATTGCGAGGAGCACTAGTACCAAGTACCAGTAACGTTAATTTATTGCTTCTGTTCTACGGTGCTTACGTGGAATGATTATAGACACGAAACCTACGATAAGCCACGAAAAACCAAGAGACATTAAGATGAAACTAACTTGAAAGAAACATCGATATCTATATCACATTCAAGTCTTGGGCAGACCCATAATCCGTTCAATACCCAGCAATAAAGGAGTTTCCTCACTAATATTATCTAGGGCTGCACTTCCGCCTTCGCCCTCCTTTATAACATGCGCCCCGAACATTGTCGGGCTCGATGGTTTAGGGATGCCACGCATGTTTCGTGAACCCCAGCTCTGCAAGACGATTTCATCCACCTTATCCAGCGCCGAGTGACGTACATCATACTTTTCCTTTGGTGATGTAGGCCTTATAGGCGCGGTTCCTAGCCGCTCCTTATTTTCTGGACCGCTCCTCCGTGGCCACTTTAGTGGTGTATCAGACGCTGGGTGCCTGACATTGCGAGACGGTGAGAAGGACAGAAGTACCTTGTCTTGGTCATGAGAGGACAGGTGCGGATGACTTCCGCTCACTTTTGCACTTCTAGCAGGCGATCGTTTGGTCAACTTATTTGGACGACGGGGACTTGATGGGGATTGGCGCACGGGCGAGTCACGCCATGAACTCAGGTCACCATTCTGGTGCTGAGCAGTATGTTGGTCTTGCACAACAATTTTCGCTGGTATAAAGCGCTGGGGAAGACAGTTTATCGACGGGACACCAGAGCTGAAGAGAAGCTCTGATTCCAGACGTGGCGAGTTGACAAGCGGCGGGCTCGCCGGTAAGATATGCTGACGCGTCACAAGACTTGAGCCAGGTGAAGCGTCAGATTCATCTAATATCCCCGTTCTTCGCCTCCTTATCGTCGGCCCAGACTTACGTCGTGGCATATACGTGTATTTGTCTTCGGCAGTTGACAAGTCATTCAATGGGGAGCTGTAAATTCGCGTGCTCAGCAAAGTATCACCCCTGAAGCCGTCGCGATGCACGTGCTTTCTCTCCGGTGTATATGCCTTCGATGGTGACTGAAGCTCGTCTATTGCAATTGCAAAGTCAGAATTTGAACGCCAGTGACCACGTGTGTGGAACGCGGTCTCGTCCCGTTTCAGGATGCCTGCAGAAGCCATTGGACTGTGAGGGACGTCGGACTTGTCTTGCAGGAGAATGCCTTCTTCTAGTTCAGGCGTTCTCTGCGATCTATCAATCCTCTCCGCTCTCCATTTTTTGTGTGTATGACTTGGGCTGAACTGCACTCGAAGCTTCTCCACGATTCGGCGCCGAATTGATTTGTGGCGCACCGTATCCTGCCGACGGACCGACTGTCGTGCATCTGTGTAGTCCTCGTCGTCCTCATCTGACGTGGCGACGGAGCCAAATACAGTGGGAGCAAGAGGTGACCCAGGTCCCTCCACCAATACACTATCTCGTACCTTGCCGTCTGTCTTATTGAAGACATTCGTTGATAGAACCTGCGTTTGCGGCGCTAGCTTGGATGTCGAATGTCGACTTTCACCGATGCAGTCCGATGCGGAATGCACACGACCATAGGTAAAACCCGCAAGCGGCGGAGAACGGAGTACAACAGGCAAGCCAATATAAGGCCATGTGACACCTCCAGAAGATTGGTCTAAAGTCTTCGCTTCCTCACGACGGCGAGGTGTCATGCTTCGTGGACACAGTGCTTTCGTCTCTTCATCAGGACCTTTACGTGTGAAGCCCGCACCGCCCTTCTCCTTGCTAGGGCTTGGGTCCCTCTCAATACTTGTGTACCGCGAGCCAGTAAAGGTGCCCAAGTTCCGCCCCTGCCTCCTCTTCCAGAATTCATATCCCCACCAGCCGCATGTAACACCTAACGCACCACTGATGATACCAAATAACGGAGTGAGAAGGAGAGGATTAAAAGACTTTTGATAAGCTGAGGTCGGCGCGTGCGAGTCATGAGAAGGCGATGCCAGTGGGGGAAGGGCCATGATAGTAATCGCGGGGGTACTGGTGCTCAGAATAACTTGCGAAGCCATTGTGCTTAAGGCAGGATCAGACTCGGAGCTTAACGATGACATGGTTCCGCTCGTAGCCGAGGGTGTTATGTTGGAGGGATTTGAGGCACTAGCATTTGCTTCGTTAGGCAGAACAAAAGGTGTAGATGGGGGACGTGCGGACGTCGAAGGTAGAGGATAAGACCACCAATAATCGAAACCCGATGGGGTGATAGACGCATCCGGAGGACCCTCCAGAAACGAGGAAGGCGAGTCTTGTCGTTTGTAATTTATGTGCGGGACAGTAAGCTGCAAATCCTGAGAAGAAGCAGAGGAGTATGCACAAGGGAGTGAAAACAGTATATATATAGGTACGACCATGCGCAGGACGCGAAAATAACTCCCATGCCCCCAGGACATGACAGGAAGAGAACGACCGATATGAGCCAGCTACCGTGTTAAGCCCAAGAAGTCGTGCCAGGCGTTAAAAGGGTACGGCTGTGCTCGGTACCAGTGTGATGGTCCCTATGCGGAGTTCGACACCAAGTGCAGACAGGTCGGCGTGCGGATTGTCAAGTGTAAGTCCCGCAGCAATAAAAGTCGAGCGACGAACGAGATACGACGAAGGCGAGTATGATGGACCAGTGAGAGCTGAACGACGAGTATTCCTCCAGAAGGTTTTCGGGCGGACTAACCAAAATAATTAGAATTTCTGACAAAGGGGGATAGAACTACTCAGTGCTCTGAACTTACAAAGGGGCGGCGGAGGACGTGCCAGATCGGATTGAGGGTGGGAGGCAGGCCCTAGTAAACTTGGAGTTGAGGGATAGCAGAAAGGACGGAAAGAGTCGGTGTATGACGTTTCTTGAAATTCTGCAGAGTCCAGATCCTCTTCCGACGCGTCTGTCAAAGATTCGTCGTCCTCTAGCACGGTAGGCGGGCGTGTCGACGGGCGCGACTGCCTTTCCGGACGAACACGACGTACCCTAAGCGCTGAGCGGAAAGAGTTGTGAGGGGGAGAAAGCAAGGAGGAGTCGAACTGCTGGCCACGGGAGCTTGGCGGGTTGGTAGGTGAGGCTGGCACATCGTGGTCGATCGAAGATGGATGTGAAAAGAGACTGGCCGAGTTAGAGTATCTCGCAGAGATCTGAGACTGAGGGGGAATTGAGAAAGCAAGGAATGGCTGGGGAGAAAGGATCGTCAAGTCGGCCATTGCGATAGTAGCGGAAAATAAATGTGAGTCCAGATATACCTTTAGGTAGTGCGATTATTCGGGGCAGCTCGCTTTATAAGCCATTGCATATGCGGAGATTTTCTTATTTTGGAGAAAAAATCTTTATATAGAATGCCGAGATTATCTGAGATTGAAATGGCGCAATGCCGGGATGTATTTTGTCACCGTTTATCACTCTTCAAATGTAATTTCTCTACATTGCAATGTTTTATTCCACCCGGAATAGCGTCAGCGTGTAAAGTATGGCCCTGTAGAAAAATCTCAGCAAGCTGGCAGGCTGCACCTGGCAAGAAATCCGTAATAATATAACTTAAAATAATCAACAATGAAGTCCTCTACACAGTAGAGTCCGCCTGGAAATGATGAAGCACGTTAAATAAATAAAAATAATGGTGAGTTCTTATGCATTTGTTGCGTGTCCTCATGCGGAGGATTATCAGAGCTATCGGGGCCTTTCCTCACCATCAGTCTATAATACGATTGCTCAATTAAAAAGTGGGTGTTGGAAGTACAGTGACCCAATAAACTGTTGCAATGTTTTGTGGCTTCGAAATAAACCCTCTATATCTCAACAAATATGGCACATAAATACAAACTAAAAATATCTTTCAAAAGCCCTGTATCCCAGCTTTCCAGTGATAGTTTATGTATGGCATAATGTGAAAAATTGAGGTAGTTATGGACCTCTCAATCAGGCATAGCATTGCAACAGTTTATTGGGTAGCAAAAATAAAACATAAGAATGTTCTACATATCCATTTTTTCATAAACAACTTTTCTGGAAACAAAAACCAGATGTAGCAGTAGGCTATACACATAGTTCAGAGTACTTTATATTGGCAGCAGCCATCCCCATCACAAAGAAATCCCATTCTGCTGTGTGGAAAATGCACATCCTCATCTTTCTCAACGCTGGACAATCCTCCCTCAAGATTGCATTGTTTATTGGTGTAATACATAGTATTATATCCAGGCCTTACTATATGAGTGTCACTGACCTTAACAATGCCACTGGTAGTTGACCATCAAGGCTGTTACCTGCAAATGTTCAATATTATCACCACTTTAAGTGTAATGTACAAGGCTATCCTGGAGTTTTTCTTCACTAACCTCACTGCAGAGCTTCCCATACATCCCACCAGCATCCTTGCAGGAAAGCTACAGTGAAATAAAGGCTGTAGTGAGTCAGAGAAAGCCCATACTGCCTACACAGTGTCAGAAGGAGTGGCTGGACTTTGAAGTTACACACAAAGGCTAGTCACACAGGACTGGGAAGAGATATTATGGTCAGGATGGACCATTGCTAGTCACCCGAGGTCAGATGTGGGGGAAAAGGCCTGTAAAAAGAGTTTAAAGGCCTTCTCTGATAGGCCAGTGGAGAGAACACTCAAGATTGGAGGCAGATCAGCCACAATACAGGGCTTCATGTTGTGGGAAAGGACTGAAAATACTTGCAGGGATGTTGGTGAGATGTATGGGAAGCTCTGCAGTGAGGTTAGTGAAGAAAAACTCCAGGATAGCCTTGTACATTACACTTAAAGTGGTGATAATATTGAACATTTGCAGGTAACAGCCTTGATGGTCAACTACCAGTGGCATTGTTAAGGTCAGTGACACTCATATAGTAAGGCCTGGATATAATACTATGTATTACACCAATAAACAATGCAATCTTGAGGGAGGATTGTCCAGCGTTGAGAAAGATGAGGATGTGCATTTTCCACACAGCAGAATGGGATTTCTTTGTGATGGGGATGGCTGCTGCCAATATAAAGTACTCTGAACTATGTGTATAGCCTACTGCTACATCTGGTTTTTGTTTCCAGAAAAGTTGTTTATGAAAAAATGGATATGTAGAACATTCTTATGTTTTATTTTTGCTACCCAATAAACTGTTGCAATGCTATGCCTGATTGAGAGGTCCATAACTACCTCAATTTTTCACATTATGCCATACATAAACTATCACTGGAAAGCTGGGATACAGGGCTTTTGAAAGATATTTTTAGTTTGTATTTATGTGCCATATTTGTTGAGATATAGAGGGTTTATTTCGAAGCCACAAAACATTGCAACAGTTTATTGGGTCACTGTATAATACCATTGGTTGAGAAGCCGCCTTTGATGAAAAATTCATGCTTGGGAACATATATGGCGAAGCGACGGATATGTATTCTTTGTCTGTCATATTGATTTCGATGGGATGATGCTTGCTCTTGTTCAGTATCCCAGGCCTGGGAACCGAAAGTGGGAGGATGCAAGTAGTCAAAGTCCGTTATTTTGTCAAAGTCGGAACGGTGGGGGAGACTCGTCACGTCACAAAGAGTCATGAAGCCGGAGCTGGAACCGAAGATGCTCGAGATGTTTTGAGGGGCAAATTTTATGCTACTGGGGATAGTGCGCCGGGATTGGGTTCGGGTGGGTGCAAGACAGGGAGGAGAGGCCACGATGACGAAAGACTCCCTTCTGTCCAGTCGCTGTCACCCTGCTCGTCCTTTCACTCAAAAACCTTGTCCTTGCAAAAGGCTAGCGGTCTTTAATAAAATCGGAAAGTTGGAGACATGCGGTCAGTAGCTAACCACATTGAATGCGTCTCCAATGTGTCTCTTGATACTGAGGGCCTCTGAATCGAGTGTCGCATCCTCTGCGTGTCCATGTTACGCCAGCTGCACTTTGTCAAGAAGACGAGTTACGCCGGCCCATTATCAGGTTGCGTGAGGTGTTGCCAGTGCAGAGTGAGAAAGCTGGTGCATATCAACGTTGTGGCTGACAACGCGCGCCTTGCTTGAGGTATATTTAGAAAACTGGTACTCATGTAGCCCGTGACGGCCCGGGGGGTGATTTTCTTCTCCTTCCCCCCGGGAGGGGTCGGAAGGCCCGGGCCGGGATATCGGAAGGGATGTCCGAGTCGGAGAGGATCTCAGAGGGGAAAGCATGAGCGAGAGGGAGAGGAGCACAGAAGCCTTTGAATAATGACAAAATATTGTAAAATAATTTGTGACCAGTGATTCTTTAGATCTCTACATGTACTGAACTTTGTACATAGAAAATGAGAGATCGCGTAACATTAGGCGTGACTCCATTTACATGCGGTACCCGGCGGGTGTCTGTGGCCACGAAAGCCTGCGGAGTCCGACTCTCCTGCGACTCCTTTTCAAGGAAGCTTTCGCCTCATAACGAGGAAATTGCGTATTGGCTGAGGACTTATAGCCGCTGCTTTTGTGTATGTTTTTCGGCAACAGATGCAAAGTCTTACCACGAATGCGGACTTCTTCAGTGCAAAACGAACGCAGCGTGAGGCCCTTCGACCGAGCTGCCCGCATTCATCGGGTATCCAATTGCATGAGCGGTCTAACAAATTACGGCATCCCCGGTCGTTCGGAGACTGTAATTTGTACAGGCCCAGGGAAATGCGTCTTCGCCCTCCGGGGCGGCGGGGCCCCACCTTCCTGTGACAATATTAGTGTGTGACATTCTCGTGCCAAGCCCCGAAGTTTTTCCGTAAGTCCTGGGCTTTGTTCTTTTCGCTGCCGCCATTTCTTCCCCGGACCGTTCATTCATCCGGGGTTGAGTTTTTTTCGCGATACGGTTCCCCGGACAAGCTCCGTAGGGGCGATATTTGATATACAGATAGTGGATGTGGATGTCCCTTCTTCCCCGCCATCATGTCTGAAGTTCACAAAGACCCAGCGGCGGAGGCGCGTATCTACACCTCCCATGAGGAAACCAGCGACAAGTCGGATCCCGATCCCGATGCAGAATTCGGTGGCCATGAAGCAAGAAAAAAGTTAGAGAAAAAACTGCTCTTGAAGCTCGACCTCAGGTGGGATCTCAAGGGCAATATGCCGGCTTCGACATGTTGCTGAAAAGACCCCCGCTGTCTGCAGGATGAGCATCCTCATTGTTATCTATATTCTTAACTACGTACGTGGTTATTTCTATCCCAGAGCCCCATGGGATTGACACTCTTATTCTTGTAGATCGATCGAAACAATGCATCGTACGCTTGTCATTGAGCCTATACGAAGTCCTTCTCATCCGTTCTCAGGGCTGCGAGGCTGCGAGGGCTTGAAACTGATCTCCACCTAGTGGGACAACAGTTTGATACTTTGCTGTCAATTTTGTATGTGCCATAAAGCCCGTCCGCGCGTTTAGTAAACTCGTTCATCTCGCTTCTACATCGATCTTAACCAGATACGTGGGGTACATCATTATGCAGGTTCCATCGTAAGGGTCTTTTTGTCCTTCTAACTCGGCCGCCTGATACTTAACAACCCATCTTACTACAGTAACATGTTTTTGAACTACATTGGTAAACCCTCTCTGTATCTCCCGTTCTGCATGATGATTTGGGGGACACTTTCTATCCTCACTGGCATCACCACTAAGTGCGTTTTGTTTCCTCCCTACTGATTTTTTCATTCTCACAACTTTCCTATAGCTTCACCGGAGCTCTTCTGACTCGGTTTTTCCTTGGCTTTGTCGAGGCCGCCTTTTTCCCTGGTTCAGTATTTCTCTTGTCAAAGTGGTACCGTAAGTTCTTCTCAAACACTTTCCCTACTCCGCTAACCCTGGGTTTTTTTTCAAAGGCCGCGATGAGTTGGGATTAAGAACTGCGTTACTGTACTGTGGCAGTCTTATTAGCAACGGGTTTGGTTCCTTGATCGCGTCCGGAATCCTCGATCGCATGGATGGTGTGCTTGGCCATTCTGCCTGGAGGTATGCAATCTAGTCATCACCCGCAGTCCCAGTATGAATGATTTCCTGCTTTAAGATGGCTATTTTACATCGAAGGGGCACTCACCGTATTTTTTGCGTTCACTTCCATATGGATTCTTCCCGACTTCCCGGCGACGACGAAATGGCTTTCGCCTTTAGAACGTCGGCTAGCCGAAGTAAGGCTTAAGGAAGACGTGGGTGTGGAGGACAATGAGCGGGTTGAGACAGGTGGTCCTGGGCACGGTCTTTTGCTGGCCTTCACCGATTGGAAGGTTTGGTGGTTGGCATTGGCATTGTCCTCTATGGTCATTTCTCTTAGCTTCAATGCTTTTTTCCCGACGCTCTGCAAAACGATGGGATTCAACGACACCGTCACATTATTACTCTGTGCACCACCTTGGATTTTTGCAACTATTTGCGCCTTTTTTGTGACAAGGTATGTTTGTCGCAGTCTAATTTTTGAGTTTCTCGGGAACTGACTGGATTCGGAAAGGCATTCCGATGCTACCCGTGAACGGTTCTATCATATTGTCTTGCCATTGATTGTTGGTATCATCGGGTTTATCATAGCCATGTCGACAATGAATACGGCTGCACGTTATATATCACTGTGAGTGCGTTTTCATTGGTATCAAAAGCGATCGATCTGAATATCGTGTTGCAGGTTTTTAATGGCATCATCTTACGCCGGGTTCGTAACCTTCTATGCCTGGATGAGTAATTCTATTCCCCGACCACCGTCGAAACGTGCGGTCGCCATCGCGTTCATCAACGCATTTTCGCAGCTGGGGAATATCGCTGGCTCGTATATCTGGCCCACAACGTGGGGACCCTCGTACCGTAATTCGTATGCGATCTGCATTGCGACGAATGGGCTTTGCATCGTGATGTGTTTTGTTTTCCGGCAGCACCTGCTTCATCTGAACAGAAAGTTAGACAGAGAAGAGGAGGAAAAGGGGCGAACGGAGAAAGGTGTTCGTTACTTGCTTTAGTATGTAGGATAGATTCACAAAGAAAATGTACGTATCGAGTATTAAAAAGAATGCGGTGATAAGTCGCCGGTAGCCGCGTGCTCTAGGAGAGTTCCGATTCGGTTCTCGGTTGGAAGCCCCATGCTATTTATTTTTCGCCGACTGCTACTAAACGGCGTCCCGTGCTCTGCGCACAGGGTCAGGCTCCTCGGGTCTGCCTCCAGGCATATTACTCGATACTACAAGGGCACAGACGGCGGCTCCTCCAGAAATGCGGCTTTCACTCAACGTTCACGACGCAAGGCCTTTGCAGTTTTTGCAGCGTCCACAGGCATCGTCCTTGGTTTGGTAAGTTCAGACCGCAGTAAACGCGACGGTCAAATTATTCACATACTTGTCTACAGGGGGCTTCTACCGGATTGAGGTTGGCTAAACTTGACTCACCGGGAGATAACATGTCGCAACCTAGTCAAAACGCTGCGCAAGCCATTCCGTTCTCTGAGGTCCAGAAGCACAATACCCAAGACAGCTGCTGGCTTATCATCGACGGCCAGGTCTACGATGCTACCAGTATCATCGACTCGCACCCTGGCGGGACGGCTGTCTTGCTTAAGAACTCCGGCAAAGACGCGACGTATGATCTTTTACTTATTCTTCCGAGCTAGCAAGTCGTTGAACTCCGGTGCAATGGGTGGTTCAGGAAGGCATTTATCCCGATTCACCCACCGGGGACGCTGAGCAGCTTGCCTCCTGAAGCTCATATAGGCCCTGTCGATCCTACCACGTTACCGAAGGAGGCCGCAGAGCAGACGGCAGAGGAAATACGCATATCCAAAGCCCGAGCTGATTTGCCCCCGCCTGAGGCGGCGCTGAATATTCACGATATCACGGTGAAGTGGTCTGAAATTGATAATAACTAAGCTAATACTGAATAGCGCTTGAGCAGAAATACGCTGAACAGGTTCTCACTTCGACAGCATGGGCCTACTATCGGTCTGCTGGAGACGACAACTACAGTACGCGGCCGAATGATTGCTGCATTACCCATTATACACACATATCTACTCAGCATTCGACGAGAATTCCGCTGCTTTCAAGCGGTTTTGGTTCCGGCCTCGAGTGTGCGTTTATACTCTTATATTTATATACTTGTTTTTCTACTGAAAGAGAGCATATAGCCTTAACAAAGTATCGCAGGCTTCCACCATGACGTCCATCCTCGGACAAGCTTGCTCGTTGCCAATATTCATAGCTCCCGCTGCCCTGGCCCGTCTGGGCCATCCAGACGGTGAAATGAATCTCGTCAGAGCGGCTGCGTCAGAGCAAATCGCCATGGGCGTGGGTTGTCCTGCATACTTTCAGATAATTAAGGATTCAAAACGTATTCATCCCTTGCAGATGTCCATTAATGCAAGTTGCTCAATCGACGAGGTAATGCCCGCACGGAAGCAGGATCAACCTATTTTCTTTCAGGTGCGTTGGATTTTCAGCTTTTCTCAGTCGAGCTCAGCACTCATCGAAGTAACAGCTGTATATGAATCGGGATCGCGCAGCGTCGGAAGCACTTATCAAACGCGTAGAACGCGAAGGATTTAAAGCCATCATTTTGACTGTTGATTCCGCCGTTCCAGGAAAAAGGGAGCTCGATCAACGAGCCAAGGGTGACTTCTCTGTATGTTCACGCGATCGTTTATCTTCATACGTCAATTTTTTTTAAATTTTCTCGGATAGGGTCCTTCGCATGGTAAATCATCCGCCAATAAGGGCCTTGGGATAGCGCATGTAAGTTTTCCCGTTTTTTATTTCGAAATGGTGCAGACCTTCATGACTATTCACAGGCAATATCGGGATACCAGGATCCGGACGTCTGCTGTAACCTTATTTCTTCGTTCTGGTTGTCATCGAAATTTTTACTTTGCCTGCTTAGGGGACGATATTCCTTGGATACAGAGTTTGACAAAGCTCCCAATCGTCGTCAAGGGTATCCAATGTGTTGAGGTGATATTAGCCTTTTGTGTGCCTATTCAAGAATTCATGTTTTGTTAGGATGCAGAAAAGGCGTTCAAGTACGGCGTGCAAGGGATAATTATCTCCAACCATGGCGGGAGGAGCCTTGACTTGTGTGTTCACTCCTGTCTGTGGGTTCACTTGAATATCGTTGAACTTATTTCCCAGTGCGCCCGCCCCGATGACCGTCTTGTATGAGCTACATCAGCAGCGCCCCGACATTCTTAAGAAGAATGAGGTCTACATTGATGGAGGCGTTACTCGCGGAACTGACGTGCTCAAGGCTTTGTGCCTTGGTGCCCGTGGTGTTGGACTGGGTAGGGCATTCCTCTATGCGAATGGCGTATGGGGCGAAGCGGGTGCACGACGAGTCGTACAAAGTAAGCCATTTTCTATTATTATCGCATTTCTACACCTTGCTCGTCATTTTAACTTTGCGCATATAGTCATGCGAGAGGAAATCGAAACCGGGATGCGACTTCTCGGTGTGACTAGCATTGATCAGCTTGATTCCAGTTTTATTCGATACGTTGATAGACTACCTTCGAAGCTATAGAGCTTTCCTCGTAGGATAACCTCAGTCTTAGAGCGGAAGAGACTACAATAAGCACAATATTCACGTTTGTTTATAAGTCCACTATCGTATCCCCTCCCTCTCTTATAAGATCATACCCGAAATAAAATAAAACTGCTTCCAAGCCAGAAACCCTCCAAGACTTTACCGAAGCAAAATCAGAGAAAGATCTATGCAACTATGCATCAGCTCGCATGAGTTCTTGACGCCTTCACCGTGACGTAGAAGCCAGAAATCCAAAAATTGTCTGTTTGTAAGAATAGTAATTGATTTTAATTATGCCGCAACATGGAAGACGGTCGCTACGTGCCCGCCCACGCGCCAGATACGCATAACTCAGAATCGTGGATACGATCTGGCGGAATAGCGTATAAGATAACTGGTGGATGACTTCCTACGGACTCCAGTCAGCCATACTATACAAAAGCGAGTTAACTTCAATTGGGTTGTAATCAGATGCCGACCCAGCGGCCACTCTTGTACAAGAATTAATAATATGACATAGATAGCTTGATCGCCGTCTATTGCCGATTTATAGCAATAGAAACTACAGCTTTGCAAGGTAGATGTATAAGTGAAAATTGAATACATACTCAACTCCACATGCTTTGACGACCTGTGTGTGTTCGAGCCATAGGGCCATTGTGGCGCATTGTAGTAGGATCACGAAATGGTACCATTGTTTGACCAGGCCCGATGATATCGCTGTCGGAATCGGAAGCGGAGCAGCACCGAAGAAGGAAAGGATTAATAAAGCAAAAGTACACGGGTAACAAAGTAGGACAAAATGATATCTTCTCAGCAGTCTAAGGATGTCAAATGTATGCCACGGACATGTTCCATCCTTTTTTAAGTGTAAAGCCATCGAGCGCCTCTTTTGCCACAGAAGCGAGCTCTGGAGAATCGAAGATGACCTGAGCCATCTTGATTTTTTGACCCGCAGCGTCTGGTTCGGGTGAATGTGCAACGTGAGTAGAAAGGAACCCCTTGTATCTGCGGACGCAATCAGTAAGTTTAGCGCGCTACCTGACTCGGAAAAGGAAGCGAGCTGACTGTTGAAAAAGCACTGCCAAATGGTCATCTGTAACCTCGATAGGTAAATTTGTACATAACAGGCGAGCTGAAGACTGCTGCTGCACAGGCGGCACGGCTATTCCGAAATAACAACAGAGGCATGAGCCGATACGCATGGAGATAGCGCGCGGAGCGACGCACCAGTCTGTGAGGGCTTATGAACTCCTGAGTCGTCATCATCTTCGAGTTCCATCTCTTCCCCATCATCCTCCCCGCTTTGCTTCTCGCGCTTTAAGTGGCGCGTGCCGTCCGACATCTCTTCATCGTCCTCCCTACTGCGTTTCTCCGCACCCGGTACACCATTCGATGACAACGTGCCGTTCTGCAATGTCGAGCGCGCACCGACGGGATTTGGAGGTACGAAGTCTGGGTCTTCTCTACGAAGTACTGCGTAGGATTTTGTTTTGGCATAGTGGATATGCTGAGTTGCGAAGTCAGTATACCGAGATCTAGCTGGATTAATGGAGACACAGACTAAGGGCTTGTCGTAGAAGACCATCCCTTCGCAAGCCCGCATAGCGGCAGTAGCTTCAGCGAGATCAACGAAGACCAGAAATGCTTGCCCCTTCATCTTCTCGCCCTTCTGAGCTACGACGTCAATGACCCTGCCATAGGTCATGAACATCGCAAAAAGCTGCGCACGAAGCTCGTCTTTGTTGACCTTATCATTCAGATTGTTGATATACAGCGTCGGGTTTGGGGCTACGGAGACAGACATGGTCAAGTCGGGCAATTGCACCTTGGTCCGCAAGCACACACTGGTGCTTCCAAGAGGCTTCATTCAATACGTAATCCACAGGAGGAAGTTCGTTCCCACGAACGCTAATTTGTTAGAAGATATTTTGTCGCGAAGCTCAAGCCAAATTCTTTTCGTGCTGGTCCGTTTTTAAGGCGAGCACGTTCGAGTACCCCTTTCTCCTTCGTACGTGTCGCTCGTTTTTGGCTTCAAGTCGTGCTCTTGAATTCATCTTGGATATTGTCAGGAAGGGACGCGTGGCGGAAACTTCAGCACGAAGTTGGACGCGTGCAAACATCAATCAGGTCGCGTATGGCCTGACCTTCGTGTAACTGCGCTTTTCGCCCGGCTGACTTCTTTTTTCTGCAGCCCCCAGACACAGAACCTCTCGGCGTTTTCCACGAATTCCCCCAAGCATGAACGTTGAGCGCGCCCCAGAATGGCTGCCCACCCTGCTGATTCCTTTCTTCACTCTTTCCTACCCCGCGACCCGTCCAGCTGAGCCGGACTCATTTCCAACATCCCACTACTACACGACGGGACTCCTTGATGGATGCTTCATTGTGACGTGTATTGCTGTCATGGCTCTCCTGCGCGACTTTGCCAGGATCTTTCTTTTGGAGCCTTTCGCGCGTTGGTATCTCACGCGAAACCGAAGCACCGTTCCTGCGAAAGAGGCGGCCAATGGAACCGCCGAAAAAGTCGCGAATGGATTTAAAAACGGACAAGCGTTGCCTGAAGGAAAATGCGACGTCATACGTAGAACCAGGAAGGAGGAACGGGTGATAAGAAGGAGTGTGCTACGTTTCGCCGAGCAAGGCTGGTCGATGATCTACTACAGTTTTCAATGGAGCTTCGGCCTGGTATGCATGCCTCTTTTTAGAGACCATCTCTCTTCGCCTGACGTCTTTTTAGTATGTTCACTGGAACCTCCCGACCGCACCCTTCAATCTTGACGAAGTCTGGATAGGCTACCCTCACATACCTCTTTCCGCACCCTTGAAGATCTACTACCTGACTCAAACGGCCTTTTACATGCATCAGGTCCTGATTCTGAATGCCGAGGCTCGCCGCAAAGATCACTACCAGATGATGACCCACCATATTATCACCATTGTCCTCATGATTTTATCCTATTTCTACAACAGCACCCGAGTTGGCTGTCTAATTATGGTCTTGATGGACTACTGTGATATATTCTTCCCAGTACGTCCAACACCGTTTCGGGGTGAATTTATGCTAACTTTACGAAACAGCTGGCAAAAATGTTCCGCTACTTATCTCTCCCTATGATATGTGATGCAACCTTCACATGGTTCCTTATTTCGTGGTTCATCACTCGCCATGTTTTGTTTGTCCTTGTCATCAAGTCAGCGTATATTGATGCTCCCAGACTGCTGCCTCTCCTTTGGGCACCTGAGCAAGGCCAATACTTGACGAAAGAGGTTCTTCTTGGATTCATTGCTTTATTGGTTTCACTACAAGTAGGGTTTTCTGTGTCTCATGAATGACATGCGCTGATTACCGCCTTTCAGTTCCTTCACATGATATGGTTTGGTATGATTTGCAGAGTCGCATGGCGTGTAATCAGCGGCCAGGGTGCAGAGGACACTCGAAGTGATGACGAAGAGTACGTTGACATTTTCATCCGTCTTAAAATACCTTTTTATTTTAATTAATGCATGGCCTTTGCATTAACACAGTGATGGAAATTCGGCTGAAGATGTTGTAGAAACCACTATACCCCCCAACTCTGCACTGAAAAAACGGCGTCAGCTGGCTAATTAGTCGTTCATGTTGACGATTTGTGATGACCATAGTTCTTAAGGGATTTTGTTCAATATATACATAGATTAGCTGCTCGGACGCTCGTTTCGTCTTAATGAGATAAAACGGACTACAAGCTCATTTTTGGGATAAACTTGTTACAGATTTAAAAACGAGGATGGAAGTTGAAGATCAATTTCAACGGAGAGAGCCCCTCGTTCAGCGCCATGTGTCATTTTCGGTATAAGAACCATTGGATGGGGTCGTCAGCTCCATGTTGGGGTCAGACTCCCATGTGATAGCGCCGTTGTACTTGCGAATGTATTTGTACTGGACGTCGGTGTCGGCTGGGAGGTTGACCGTTACTAGAAATCAAATAAAAGAACGGCGTAAGCTACTCGGAGAATTATACAGGTTGAAGAGTAAGTACGTACCGCTCCAAGTAGGGTAATTATCAGCATTCAAAGCGATAGCACTGTCCGTAGACCAGTTTTCCAACGCATCAATTGATCCGGTCAGGAAGATATTCTCTATTTAAAGAGCATTAGAAGAATAGAACGGTGGAACCCTGGTCAGACGCACCTCCGTATACAGTCGTAGCCTGGACGTTAAAGGTAACTGAGACAGTACTTCCCGAGCCTGAACCTCCCGAAGAGCAGGTTGAAGGGACCGTCAAGCCCGCTGCCCCCCAGCTTGCAGACGAACCGCCACTTCTCGCTTGGAACGCTGTCAATGCCGACGCATAACTCCACGTCAGGTCGATCGCGCTCGTCTGGCTACCGTCGCTCTTAGAGAATTGCTCTGACAGCGCTCCGCCGCTCGGAGTATATTTCTCGACAACAGATACGAAACCGTCCGCGAAAGTCTTCACAGAAGCAACGAGGGAGGTGAAGGTGGAAGAGGAGGAATCGTAAGTGCCTACGGCAATGTCGGATTGGAAAAGTGCGAAGAACGGCTGTGAGATGGACGTGACGTTCAACGATCCCTGTGCGTTCCAGACAATGAGAGCATCGTAGAGTTGCTCAGCAACAGCCAAGGTCGTCAGATACCACGGCTAAAATGATTATTAAGCATTGTCTGGGGAACGGAGTGTGAATAATGCCTACATTCCCGTTGTAGTAGACATCCTCCGGATACCTGCCAGTTGCGACGGCCGCATTAGACGCAATACCAGAGTTGATGGAATATAGGCTCCTGAAAGCATTTGTGTAGGCGACGAGATTCGCAAGAGCTTTGTCGGAGCATGGCTGGAACGTCGCGGCGTCGCAACCGGCCGCTGAGTCGAAAGTGTGGATGGACGTCAAGACGGTGTTAGCATCTATTCCGGATCTGCCCCCTCCGGTATTCGCGGTCATGTAGCTTCCCCCCGAGTTCCAATATGACTAGACGAATAATTTAGACATATAGTCATAGTCTATAAAGAAATAAAAGATTACATACCTGCATAAAGCACAGGATGTTTTCCGCTTGGGTGGTGTAACCGGACGCTACGCTTGACTGACCCAAGGCAGTAGCAAGGGTAGCACCTTCACGAAGTGAACGGTGCTGGACGGCAGAAGTGAAAAACGACGATGAGTTTACTTCCTCCCACAAGTCGTAGCTGTAATATTATTTCGTTCAGAGGTTTGAAATCAAGGCGCATATAATAAAGGCATACGTGGACTCATTCCAATCCTGAGAAACATAGTTCAAGTCGAGCTCGATGATGGGCCACAGAGTGTTGGTGACATAAGTAGTGTTGCCGTTCGCAATCAACCAGTTTGCATATGTTATAAGTGCGGTAGAACGCAGAGCCGGCCCGTCTTTATGAAGTTGAGTAAATTACAAAAAAGAAGGTAAATCGCAGAAAAAAAAGGAAGAGGGTTTAGGAATGTACCTCTCTGAGGACGGCCCCATGATCCGGTGAAAGCTGTTTCGTCAATATTGAACTTTGGCTC
The DNA here is from genome assembly GCA_002794785.1 of Coniferiporia sulphurascens. NCBI lineage: Eukaryota > Fungi > Basidiomycota > Agaricomycetes > Hymenochaetales > Hymenochaetaceae > Coniferiporia > Coniferiporia sulphurascens. Next base: position 1,697,619 of record NBBA01000005.1, read on the forward strand.
CCCAAGGCCACCTGTAGAAACGGTTCCTGAGGGGTTGGACACCTGCTGCAGAACGGCTTCCGCAGCGACGAAATCGTCAATAAGGCCACGAAGGGACGTGTCCGAACCCTGCGTGTATTGGTCGATCAAGGCTTTGAAGACAAGAGAAGAGTCTCGTGTCCATGTGTAGAGATAGTCGGGATTGGTGGTACTAGGAGAAGCAATCACAACGCCCGAGTCTGCACCTTGGGATTGCGAGCCAGAAGAGCCTATATTGGCGAGGAGTCCTGTCTTTGCAATTGGACCCTCTGTCGAAACATAGCTGTCGACAGACGATTGTGCAAAGGTGAGGCCCAAAAGCTGGGTCGCGAGTAGCACCAGCAGAACAGAAATCATGACAGCTTGACGACTCAACAGAGACGGCGGACTACAGACATATCTTTGGAAGTATTTAAACGATTTATTGCCCTAAGGTTTTTACAAGCGGGTCGCCGGTGAAGGCAAGTAGTGAGCTGGCGCAAGACCGTTGGATTGATGGAGAAGCCACGTCGGAGCACCAGCAGACCAATTGATTCATTATTGCGGAAGATCTTAGAGTCAGAAAGCATCAGCAAATTGTAATTACTGGGAAAGCAAGCACCGGCAGCACATGGGATTTGTCGGAAGGAAGGCTCGGCGGCAGCGCGTGATCGGAGGCGGTCAAGTCGGGGAGAACCACAATTGACTGGACCTGAATATCAATGTCTTGCCGGCCCGGCGGTCGGCCGTGCGCGCAGTTTCCGACGGTGTAAACGGGCGGTTCTGGACATGGGGTAAGCGGCTATGCGCATAATGATTGGCGCACCCCATATCGGGGCCCCGCTGGCCGATACCCGAGCCGGCTAGTCGTGGCTGGCCCGGCCCCGAGCGCACGTGCCACCAGGCCAAACAGCAGTAAAGTGGATATCGCATCAGTACGGCTCCAAATGAACATATTCACGAGCGCTGCTAAGTACGATGGTCGGAAGGGTCCTCGCCAGCAAATCATGCTCCCTTATCCCCCTTCATCTCTTCTTCTGATACTTCCGCTTCACCCTCGTTTTTTCCCATCGGCCTTTGCTCCCGCAGCGTCACAAAATGCGCTACCCCCAACGCTGCCCCACCGGCTATCTCCAGAACACCTGTGAAGACGATCAAGCGCGTGAAATTCTGTTGTGTCAAGTCCGGGACGAATGCACCCGCAGTGGGCGTCCCAATGAGTGTCGCGATGGCCACGAAGATATAAATCGACCCTGTGCAGAAAGCAAGCAGATGAGAACGTGTGTCCCTCCTACATACAGCTCACGATCGTCCCGCTGCTCGGGGAGGGTAGCCAGAGGACAAACACAAAAATTGCCGATAGTAAAGTACACGGAATTAGGACTTGCAAGCTGTTTGTAACATAATTAATAAGTTTGCCTTGCGAATATTTTGCTTTCACGGCAACGTACGCTCCAAGTCTATCTGCCAAGATGCCAGGAATAATACGCGCCGGGATTCCAAAAGCATTTATAATCGCCAAAAGGTATGCTGATAATTGCGGATCGACACCATGCAAGCCGGCATAAAGCTGTATGTAAAAATACGGAATGAACAGAGGGTAGAAATATCTTGGAAGTAGTGTCAGATCACGACAGGAAATTTCGTTTTTGTACTCACAGAAACGACCCGACGGCAGCCAGCACGTATTGAGTATCGCGAAATCCGTGTAGATCGATTATTCCCTTGAATGCGATTTTCTTCTTCAGTGGCAGCCGGGTGTTTATGGCTAGGCAGGCGCTGGAGAGGCAGACTAAGGCGGTAAAACCAACTATCCTCACCGCCCAAGGGAAGCCAACACGCAGGATTAATTTTTGTAACATTATTGGATAAACCACACCCCCTGCGGATGATCCAGCGCCTACAATCCCGATTACTAGCGCACGCCGTCGGCGAAACCATTGTCCCAGAACCGCGAGACTAGGCGTAAATCTAAACTTGCGCTTAGAATAAATTACGTAGGAGATAAAAATAAAAACCTACATCAATGAATTCCCGATCCCAAACATTACGCCTTGGACCAAGAAAAATTGGTACAGCTCCTTGCAGAATGGGATAATCATGATTGAGAGGACTAGTATCACTGTTCCGACAGGAAGTAAAATCTGGTCAAACATCGACTGTCACTATATGCGCTGCATTAATATTATGAAGATGAGGGAGTGCATACCCTTGCGCCGAAGGCATCGAATATTCTACCCACTATGGGGCCCAGTCCATATAGAAGGAAGAGCTGAAATGCGCCTATGATCGAGATCGTGGACGATGACGATCCGACCAAGGAGTGCGTCGTGTAGTAGTCTTGGAACACACCCTACGGAAGATTACTTCAGCTTCAGCGCTTCACAAAATGCAGGGGGGACACGAACGTAAGAGTTCACGATGCCAAACGATGAAAACAGGGCGAGGGTGCTCCCGACTACAACCAGCCAGGCTGACATTCCGCCATCGGGAATTTCGTCGATTCCACGCCCCGAAGGCTGCAAGCCCTCAGCATCTGTTGGAAATCTCGACGCCTCCTCGGCTGGCGAGCTCTGGGGCATTTGGTACTTGCGAGAAGACTTCGGACGAATCTAAAGAGCATCCTTGGGGCCACGGAAAGCACATACTTATAGCAGGCCGGTAGATAAAGTTGTTTACAAATCAGCATAGCAAACAATATTCAGTGGTAAGTAATTCCGTCGGAACTCGCGGGGGTTTCAGCACCTTAGCAAGCAACCTAGGAGTTAAGCGTCTCTCACGGATCCAAGTCAGCCAGCCACTAGCGACTCTTCGCTTGTGTCATACGGTCCGTATACCCCGCCGTGTTAGTGCAGACAAATCGTCTTCAAACACGATTGAAATTCTACGAGACAAACATTCCTTGCTATAACTTCTCTCCATCGTACACGAAAAATGGTACAAGGAACTTCATTTATGTGGCTGACTTCTCAACAACCCCCGCGTACAGCAATAGACAGATGAGCCTTTTAGTTTAAAGTTGCGAGACATTAGTGAGTGGCCAGGTGCTGCAAAGGTCGAGCAACGTTTGTTTTTAGAAAGAAATCTAAAATTAATAATAATATTTTGGAACTCACTATTGGCCGGTCGATCGTCTGTAACCATACTTGTTAATGTACGGATCAAGTTCTTTCGGTCCCCGGGAACCGTACGGGTACGGGAGAGGTCTCGGTGCCGGGCCATTCTTTCCCTCTATCCAATGAAGGATGGGGGTGAAAATCTACGTATGCAAATGATCAATATATGCCTTTTCTGCTTCATCAAAACCACCCACTTTCCATGCTACATCCAGCTCATCGTCTCGGACAAAGTTCGAGTGATCACCCTTAAGCGCGTCAAGAATAAGACTCTCGTAAGCTTCTGGGATCGTCGAGTCCACGAAGCGACGCTTGTATGTGAGATCCATCTCAATCGGTACCGTGCGCGTGTTGAGTCCGGGCGTCTTCGTGTTAAGTTTCAGATATATCGACTCGGTGGGCTGTATGCGGATGACGAGTTCATTGCGCGATATTTCTTTGAAAATGCCTTGTGTGACGTCTTTGTACTGAATTCGGATCTCGACCTTCGCCTCGTTAAGGGCTAAATGAGGAGAGTTTAATAAATGGATATTGTATTGGTCGTAGGCTCAGAAGCTTAAAACCGTACCTTTTCCAGCCTTAAGAATGAATGGCACGCCTTCCCATCGTGGGTTGTTTATCCAAAGCGTTGTAGCAGCAAAGGTCGGGCAAACGGAGTTGTGCGGGACCGTATCATCATCGAGATATCCAGGCTTCCCATTTGCAGCGACGTACTGCCCGAGAAGTGTATCTTCCTGCGTGATAGGCGGGATTGCTCGGAGTACTTTTACCTACCGGGGACATTCAATTATGAGATAGACCCGCTCTAACAGGATAAATTTAGATAAGCAATGGATCACAAACCTTTTCGTCACGGATATCTTCGGCCGAGAAAGACACTGGACGCTCCATGGTGAGGATACTCAGCACCTGCAGAAGATCTAAGGCACAACGTGCCGGTAAGTGTACTAACGCAAAGGCGGAGAAGAAAGCCACGGACGGTTCTGCAAGATGTCACGGATGATGCCAAATTCATCAAAGTAGCCTCCACGGCCTTCGGTACCGAATGGCTCTTTGAATGTTATCTGCACGTTACTAATGGAGTTCTTGTCCCAGCCCGCTGAGAAAGCAACGTTTGCGAAACGGAGCACAAGCATGTTTTTGACCATCTCCTTCCCAAGGTAATGATCAATACGGAAAGTTTCGTCCTCGGTCCAGTGCTCCTTGAGCGAGCCAAGTAGCTCACGGCTTGACTGAGTGTCCTTGCCAAACGGTTTCTCGACGATTATCCTGTTTGTGCCTGTCGCGTAGCAGTTCTCCCGAAGGTTCTTCGCGACGGGGATAAACACGCTCGGCGGGAGTGCAAGATAGAAGATACGGTTACGATCTTTAGACTGGTACTTGCTTTCAATCTCCTCGAGGTGCTTAGCGAGCGCCTGGAACGCGGAGGGATCCTCATATGAGCCCGAGACATATGTAGAAAGCTTCTTGAACTGCTCGATTTTTGTCTCGAAGTCGGTATCGTCATCCGATTTCTTGATGTAGGAGGTCAAGCGTTTGTGATACTCGACCTCGTCCATCTTGGTGCGCGCATATCCGACTATATGCACGTCCTTTGGGAGGTATCCCATGCCATAGAGTCCGAAGAGGGCAGGAAAGGTCTGATATGCGCGATAACGGAAATGCGGACAGGCACCGCTCGGTCAGCTTCTGCAGTTACTATATGCTACGCCCGCGCCACGACCGACGGAGCAGGAAGACGACATTTACGCACCTTCTTCTTCGCGAGATCACCGGATGCGCCGAGCACTGTCGGTGAACACGGATGTTCGTCGTCAATGCCGGATGCATCATCGACTTGAGTGCGCGGAGGGACGACCCACCGATGATGATTGTGTCATCCTTGAGCTCCTGATGGGATGCGCCTAAGGACGGGATGCTGCCTGTCTTCGCAGTCATTGTTTGTATACGTAGACTGGGTATCTGCGCGTTGCTGTGGACGATGAGGGGAGGGAATAAGGACGGGCAGCGTGTGAGACGCTGTCGGATACTAGTTGAGGTGCTGAGTGATCGTCCTAAGGGCGAGTGACACAATGAACGCGTAACCAGCCCGGCCCGATTTGGCCCGGCCTTAAACAAACTCCTGCTTCTCACAGCGCCTCCAATCGAACTAAAACCTCAGGGGTTATTCGGTCATCGTGAGCATGGCAGTTTGCAGTTCATAATACAAATGACAACAGCAATGTAACACAGAAAAAGATCCACCCCGCAACATAATCATGATATAGTACACCCGCTCGAAAACCACCTAACGAGAAAGGCGTGCTTAGCAACATGCATATGGTGAATCACCTAGTCCCTCTGTCGAGACACACCGTGCTCACCAGTTGCTATTGAGTTGCTCGATCCAGTGTACAACCAATCGTAACCGGCCCCGTGATGACCTAATCACTAACAGCTTCGCCTTCTCATGCTCATCTATCGGCAGAACCTGGGAACCCCACGCACACAATCCGGACGAGTCATCCAATGAGCGTCCGGTATGAGGACACGATGTCGCACGAGACTTACCTGGGCCATCCAGAATGTAAAGCTTCCTGTGTCAGTCGGCATGGGACCGTACGTATTGTTCAGCCGCTGTACTACCCACGGTGCCGTTCCGTTTCGCAGCTGATCAACAAACGCGTGACACACAGCCAATAACTCCTCTGTCGTGGGTTGTAACGCACGAGGCAGCGTTGAAGAAGGAGAAGAGCTCGGCGATGCTTCCGCCGATCTGTTAGACTGAGCAGAGAGCATTAGTGCGATGCTTCGCTCCGCTTCATCCTCGAGCTCTTCGGGGATGTCGTCCACCCTTTAAAGGCTTCAATCACATTTCACCTTTAGATAAATGGAGGAAATACCTCTCAACACGTCCGACCATGTAACCATCCAGAGTTCCCGACTCTAAAATCCGAAACCGGTGGGTCCCCCAAGTCTCAACCATACTCCGCCCGTCAGGCAGCATCTGGACACTCCGAATCTCCAACATTGTACCATAATCATTCCCGGAAGAACCACCAGTCCGTGGGGGCGTTATCATACCGAAGCTAGGCGTAGGCGACTCGAGACAGCGTCTCAACATCAGCCGGTACCTGCGGAATCGCAGAAGAAGGTAAGGATATGGAACGAGAAAACAACACGAAAGCAGGAATGATGATGGGGGAGCTTCAAGAGTTCATTATTAGCCACTGAAAAATCTTAAACTCTCACTCGAAAAGATCGACACCTGCGAAGGAAAGTAATGGCAAGTAGGTTTGAAATTCCAGCTTACCGGGGCTCAAAGAAATGCAAAAGTGTTGGCATGCCCGGAAATGACAATTGGCAGACGAATATCGGGGTGTCAAGACGAGAGTCTCGTTCCTCGTCTTCAATTGCGCGGCCTCGCTCTGCATATGCTTCTGGAAATGCCTTCAATACTTATTACGAGAAAAAGCGTGCAATCATTTGCACAATTAAATTAACAAATTATGTTGAAATAAATATCGCAAGGCAACTTACAGGTCGAGAGAACAACCTTATTGAACGGGTGATCCTGGAAGTAAGAGAAAGGAGGCATATCACGTCGGCACAGTGGACATTTTGAGCCGTGATCGAGGGAACGTTGAAGACACTTTGCGCAAAAAGTCTAGCGCATGGCACTGTTAGACAAAAACATAAACGTGAGGAAACAAGAAGGAGGGCATACGTGCTGGCACGGTGTCGTTACGGGTTGGTACAGTAGCATGAAACATATTTCGCAAGTGAGGCTTTCCATTAATTCTTTATGAAATCGTTCTTCGAAACCTTCTAGGTTCGCGTGAGCTGATTGGTGGATCCCCCCGATAAACTCACCCGTCCTCACGCGTTTACAGGAACGAGAGTTCACGTTCGATTTTCGCCGACGCCTGAGGGTGGAAGTAGGAGCGGGTGCACCCGATCTTGGCTCCCCACCATCCGTTTGGACAGACCTCTCTTCGTCCTCACATGCAACGTCTATTTCGTCACCGCTCTGTTCATCTTCTCCACTAAATTGGTCATCGTCCGCTTCCTCGAGTAGCGCTAGCACGCGACCGATGGAGACGTCTATCTGAGGGTCGGCGACGGTGATACGGACCGGATCTGAGACATTAGGAGAAGCTGGATGGACCAGCGGAGGGTAGTAGGCAACTGAAGACTCCGGGGGGATGTTCAGGGTCTGGACGTGCTGATGAGGGCCTTGTCGGCATGTAGGTAGAGGACAGGACGGGATGACGGGTGTGCTTGAGGAGACAGCGGCAGAACGGACGCCCGCCGGAAACATGTTTGCAGGCGAGAATAGGTGCGGGGTAGATAGTGGGGAAGAGGAGGATGAAGGGTGGTGCTTGGGGTCCTTACGGACGTGGACAGAGCAGACGGTGTGACCGCAGTGAAGGGTCGTCGGTGCGACGAGGCGGGCGGGTGGGGAGCAGGCTGGACAGCGGAAGAGGGGACCATAGACGGCCTCGGGGATGTAGTGATCGGGGAGCGGGTCGTCAGACATGGACGGTTCAGGAAGAGGAGGGGACAAGAACCGACGGGGACCACTAGTAGTACGCGAGCGGGCGGAGTATACATGACCGACGCGCTGGTCGCGGGTGGGAGGGGCGGGATTGGCCGGGGCAGCGGATCGGCTGGTAACGTTACTGGGACCAGGACTCGGAGCAGGGGCCGCCCTTGGATTGCTGGGGCTGTCCTCTGCCGCTGCCGTTACCGCTACCGCTGCTGTCTCGCCGAGTCGTCCGTCGGGGCATTCGGCACTTGCCGGGGCCGTCTGCTTCGCTCCCCCGTCCTCCTTCGACGGGCTCGGGCTTGCGCACAGCGCGTCGTCCAACCCGCGTCTCTCGTCAGCCATGTAGGGGGTGGGGTGAGGAAAGGTCAGACAACTCATCACCAGTTTTTAAAAAGACTACGGGGACAGTTCGAGAGAGATCGCGTCGCAAGGTCGCTGACATAAGCCCCTGGCCATTCATCATAGACAGTCCCTTTTTCGACTTCGTTTCGACACTCCGCGCCTGCCTTTGCCTTTGCACACCACTCATTTCGGACGCTGCACAGGGCCGTGCTTCATCCGAGCAATCGTTTTTTCGGTCGATGAGATCCCCCACTTGACGGTGTGCTCCCGGCCCCACTAGTACTTCTGTAACGACCTTCATTTATCCGCTGTCGCGGTCCGTGCATAATTAATTAACTGCACCCACGGCGCTAGCACAACAGTAGTTGTACTCGCAGTAGCTGTATTCGATTCGGGCGCGAAAATCATAAACCAGAACGAGTTTCCGCAACGTCACAGGATCGTCCTTTCCCCGGCAAAAGGCGAAGTTGAATTATGTCATACCTCTGTATTACTTGTTACCATTTCCAGCATCTCAGCAAGTACAGCCAGCTCTCTGCTGTCGAGCGCTCCGTCCCGGACGCGCTCGTCGACGCTCACATGGCCACCCGCCGTCCCCCAGCATCCTTACCCTCCTCTCCGCCCCTCTCCCCCTCCCTCTCCAACTCTTCCTTCTCTTACTTTGCACCCGTCCGTCCACTCAAGTCCCAAATTCCTGCTCTCCCCCGACGTCTACTTGTCCCCGCCTACTCCTCCACTTGCCTTGCCCTCAACTCCGCCGATCAGCCCGTGAGGACAAAACAGGGAAACGGGAGACCGACAAGGCCCAGAGCAAACTCCGCACCCCCGGAGTCGGTGCAGCCGCCGAGGAACACCCGCTTCTCCGACTTTGATTGTCGCTTTCAAGTCGTTGAGCAGAATATCCGCCTTTCGGGCTACCAGCTGTTTGCTGTTGAGAAATGGTAATTGGTGGCTTCCTTCGTTCCCCACTTTCCTTTCTTCAACTCACCTTGTGTCCTGAAAGGATTGTGGAGCGGACACGGCCCACCACCTTACTCTCTGTATACACCGGTGACCCAAAAGATCAAGCAAGTTACCTGCCTCATAATTTTTATCCCAAAATAATTCATAATGCATGGCTCTCAGATAATCGTTACTGCACTTGCACTCCCCTCCTCCCTCTCGAATGCAGAGGCTCAGCTGGCTTGGGACAAAACTATCCATACCCTTCGCAAAGATGGTGCTCGCCCCCGAGAGGTGCATAAAATCCACAAACATTTCGTCTTCCTATTCTTATTAAAGCGTACTTAGACCGACAAAGGCATCGTCATGGTCACTTCTCTCGCCAACTTTCGGTCCGATTACACCGTGGTATACATCCCGGAAGGGGACATCAATGCGCATCGCGAACAACTCTACGTAAATATTAACTTAATGCGAATGGGATGTAGTGGTCGAAGCGCCCTGTCTTTGCAAGAGCCCAGGTTGGACAACTGTTGTTTAGCAGTCGTGCCAGAACCACAATTGATCCATCCGCTCCCGCCTCTGTAGTGACACGACGAAGGATCGCTTTATTTCAACGTATCGCTTCGAAGACGCTGCCCGGTCTCCCGGCTATTTCAAGAGGACCGTCCTAGAGCTTGTTAAGCTTATTCAATGTGGTCTCTCGCTATTCGAATTGTTTCCAATTGACATCGAGGAGCAAACCGGCTTACTTTGCGACATCACAGTGAATGGTATCCAGAAGTGGGTCGCGGAAACTGGGGAGCCGTACATGGGTGTCGAGGCAAGCTACTGACCGCATACTTAAAAGTATCGACTTACCTTCTGCCCTTGCAGTCTATGGAAAGGATTGCAGATCCTTCAACGGTATCGGCCCTCCTTAGCTTGGTTCTTTCAATACGCAACAAGCTCAGCGTAATCGGGCTACAGGCCGTCCCCAAGGATCCTTTTCTTCACCCTCGCCGCTTCACTCGTTCACTTGCACAATTCGTCAACCAACGCATCAACCTGAACCAAGCCACAACACCTTCCAGCCCGTTGATATGCCACCACGCGTACCTCAACCTTACGCTTATCAAGCATATTGATTTGGCCTACGACAAATATCGCTCCTCCGATGCATACAAGCTACATCGTGTTGTGCTCAACAAGCTGGACGACTTTACCTCCGCAACAACGTCTGCGATGACGTCGTCAAAGGGTGGCATCCGTCACGGAAAGTCATTGTCCTTATCGCTATCTTCAAAGGAAAGAGATGCAGAGAGTCTGCTAGGTAGCACCTCTGATCTGGCTATGTTCGTCAGTAAGATGGGTCTGCTTCGCGGCAAGGACTGTCCTTCGAGCGTGCGCTGTTTATGGACCGGGAGGTTTGACACATTGGAGAGGAAGAGACAGGATTGCATATGGAGTGATGCAGAGGAGGAGAAAGACCGAGAACGTGAAAGAAGCGATTCCGATGAAGATGGCGATCTACTTGGCGTCCTTCCATGGTCAAACAAAGTGCAGAAAAAACTCGAAAACTGGGCCGGGTAAGCTGAACGATCGTTCGTTTGGTCTTGACTGAACATTCTCGAACATTCTCTCCTAATGCTAGTCGAGAGTTTGGAAGAAATAAGCCAAGGAAATCCAGTGTTGATATGTCCAGCGTGTCTATAAACGAGCGGAGTCCAGAAAGCCTACAAAATACCTCAGGTCGGGTCCCGTATGTTGTGATTTCGGGGTATTTATTATCACCATTAGTAATTTACGTTAGCTGACGACATTCGTTTCAAGAGATCCAGACGAACCGTTGTCTGGATTGAGCAGTGGACAGGTGTCTCCAATTTGTGCGCTAGTGACCTCACTCGGCCATGTTACTGACTCACTGACTGTCTGTATAGCCCCAGCTGCGTCGATGTACGCTCTTGGAAATTTCTCTTCCCAATATGCCTCCGCGCTTGCGATCAACGAGGGGGAATACCAAAGACGACTTGCTCACATCAATCAGAGGTGGCCGACACCAGTCACACCACGGCGGAGGCAGGTCGTCAGCTGGTCCGATCCAATCAGTGCGGAGGCTTTGATAGAGGAGCTAGGCATAGACCTGAACTTGAGGACGGCCAGGACTGCGGGTTCCCCCATGTTCGGCCTTGGTCTTTCCTCTTTTTCTAGCAGTCGCGATGGGTCCTCCATAGCGAGTCGGTCATCAAGCGCAGGTGCCGGGAAACGAAAAGTACCATTTTTTCTTAAGAAGAAGAGGTAGAATTTCGATCGGATAAAGAACAGCACGATCCTGATAAAGTTTTGGAAGGTCACACAGCTTCGATGACCGCACCTACATGGACGAGGAAGATGTCTTGTCGGTGGACCGTATGCAAGTGGATGTCGAGCTCTGTGCTCAATGCTTAATCATGCACCAGCGGAAATTCCTCATTGAGGCGATCCTTTCTGCTCTTCGGGTATGTGTTTCCCAAGTACCGTTACAGATAGGACAGGCTGTAAACGTTATATAACAGGCACTGGTCCAAACGGCTTCTACGTCTAACGCAGACCTTCTGAGATACAAAGCCGAACACAGTGACCTCATTGAAGAGTTGACGGCCAAGTGTAACATCGTTGCGGATATAGAGGAGGCCGTCTCCACTGCGGAGTCCGCGCACGCTGACACAGACGCGCTTTTGTATGAGGCGAACTTCCTTGACGTGCATAGCCTGTGGCGCATGGCGCATGGCCCTCGGCTCCGTGTATTTGCGATTCGCGATCGCGTGTTTGGCTCGAGAGGACGGCGTAGAGAATCTGACGACGCTATGGATGATGATGGGCGCTTTAACCGCGTGCAGCGGCGACTTGATGGGAGCGAGCGCCTCGTGGATTACCTCGGACGCACGGAGAGCGATGCTGAAGAAGAGGATGGACTTCCTGAGGATGAGCATCCGGAAGGAGAGGGAGATAGGGAAAACGGGGAGGAAGGGGAGTGGGGGGATGGAAAGAACGCAGAAGAGAGCCAGCTTCAGGCATTGAGCAATTGGCTGCTTACCCTGTTCACGAAGTGGGGGAGGGTGCTTGGTGTTGGCAGGACTGCGGCACTCAATGTCGCGGACACGACGAAAGAAACACCAGCCAAGCCGCAGGAGGGGCTTGAGCATGTCCATAACGATGGAACCGACACCAAACCGCATATTACAAGCAGGCAAGTTGTCAGTAACGGACATCACAATAGACTCAGCACCGTTGGAGAGGAGGACGAGGATGCACTTCATGAATCTCCATCGAACACGACCATCGAGCAGGAATCTTAGCTGAACCCAATTAATCTCGCCATATCTTGCATTTGAAATTGAAATTTTTACACTTTATTATATTTTGGATCGCGCATCTGTAGGTAAATGGTATTTTATGCACGGTAAATAACAACACGCAATTAAATTATTTTTGATAATGTTCGGCATGAGATCCTGCGCGATTACGAATCCTAATTCCCCTCTACTTCTTCACAGTCTTGCCTTGAGCTTTCCGCATCTGTCGCTTGCGGTCGCGCTCCAGCTCCTTCTTTTGCTCGGCTGCACTGAGCTTCCCTATGCGCTCGTCCTCTGCCTTCTTCCGTGCGGCCGCCTTGTCGAGCTCGGCCTCCTCCCGGCGCTCAGCTTCCGCCTCTTTACGGAGGGTGTCATCGAGTTCTTCACGCGTCTTGCGCAGTTTAGTTCTTGTCTCAGGGCGCAGTGAGAATTTGGGCGACTCAAGCGCGTCGATGAGCGCGAAAATGACCTTGAAGAGCGGTGCGGTCGCGCTGTGCTGTGCGTTGGACGGCAGGCGCAGCGAAAGTAAGACGTGACGCTCGCGTTCTTCCGCTGGAATGGGGTTGAACGGACGTTCGCGCGGCTGGTCGGTGATCTAGGGACAAAGTGCTTGAGCTTCATCAGACCACGCTCCCGGGCGTTATACTCACGGTTAACGATTTGACGTAGGGCTTGAGAGCGGGGTCATTCAAAGCCTGGGAGATATTAAACTGTCCTGATGGCTTAAGTAGGGTTTCCGTCACGTCTGCGAATTCTGTGCAATCCTAGTCAGCAGAAGCAGTGGCCTACACTGCGCTGGGACGAACCTGACATGACGCAGTATCCGCCGCCGAGAAGCGGGCTCTCCGTTGTCCGAGTAAAGGTCTTGACAAAATAATTAATGCCGTGAGACTGTGCGGTTTATGTATATCTTACTAGGTCCCATCTGCCCTGTTTAACTTTCGCGAGGCAATCCTTTGACGCAACACCCCAGACAAAGCCAGGGGTCGTCGTAGATGGTTGCAGCTTGAAATCCAGCTCCAGCTCGTCCTCGCTGCTATATACGAGGTCAATCATTCCCCAAACAAACCGGTAAACCATCCTCGCGAGATCATGACGCGGCAGGAGCGAGAAGACACAATGCAAGGAAGCGATGTTCTTGCGTCCGGTCGAAAAGTTGAAGAAATCGCTATAGCCATCTGCGATAATCCCAGCCGTACTTGTTGGTTTGGAGAATTGCTGGGAGAGGAGCGGCAGATAGGCTTGGAGCCTGAAGAAAAAATGATTAGACGCCGCCCATTCAAAATGCCAGGCGAATGTACAGACCACGTATCCGCGCGCTTTCTGTTGAGCGTCTTGCCGACGAAGAAAACTGCAAAGTAGACGGAGAGTGCTGCCAATAGAACAGCCTCAACCTGGAAGACTGCACCGGGACCGTTAGTGAATCACTCCTGAAGGACAAAAATACGGATATCCTCACGAGCGGGTCTGAAGACGAAGCTTTTCCATCTGTACTGCAGGCCGTCGTACTCGTAGTCCGTGTAGGGTGGTGTCGGAGTGAGGGACTTTGCGAGTTCAAAAAACGCGTTGAGAGCCATGCCGCGAGAAATGACCGTGACGCCGACGAGGAATCCAGCGCCGCGGTCAACCTGGGTCGAAGGCGGAAAAGGCAATTTCAATTACATACACATGCGCATGTCGCCAAGCCACTGATCTGCCCCGACTGGCAGTCCCGCTGCGACTGCAATGTTCCGAGTCGTTCCTCGCCATTCATTTGCCTACGTCCTCTATTCATAACCTATCATCATGACCCAGCGGTATCCGGCCCACAGGATTTTTTCAGCATCAGCCTTCTTGGTGAGTATTCAGTTCTGATCACCTATTTTAACCTCTCCAACGGATAAATGCTTTGTCTATCGCCGTCCACTCTGGTTCGTTGTTCTCGCACACCCGTGCAGAAGGAGCACCGTACAAATAATCATACTTGGGAACCAGAGATGGAGGTTTGTCTCTTCCCCGTTGCTCGCTAGCGTTGAACCCACCTCTCCCCCTTAGGACGCGACATCCGTGTCCGAGCCAACCAATTTCGGCAAGATCGTCGTGAATGCTCTGTCTGCAATGACGAAAAGCAGTGGAACCATTGACCAGCGTATTCTACGCATGTACCTGACCATGGCACCGTCGTATCTAGTCATGGACAGCAGCATGAACCCGGAAGGTGGAGTGGCGAGCTGGAAAACAGGATTTCACCGACTGGTCGATGTGCTTGTCGCCCTGCACAAACGTGGGGAGCTACAACTTGAGACGGTGAACGATGCCTCGAAGGCGTGTTCGGAGTGCTGGAGCGCGGCGGGCTCTTGGCGTGGGCTAGAGGATTGTAAGGAGACTGTTAGGGAGATCGCGGGGAAGTTAAAAACGCTGCTAGATGCCAATGGTCGGACATTCCAAGGACAGCAGATATATACACCTTGATTCTTCATATTTATAGATCCACTCTCCTACGCTGAATTGTACTTTTATACAGCTGTGCTTGTCCCCATATCGCTATTCTTCGGTCATGGCTCGGGTGTTTAAACTGACTGGCCGCAAATCTTATTTATCAGTAGCATATGGCGGCATGCACTGATAATAGTAATAATAGTATTAATGACAACATTCTACCTCAGCAGCCCCACTCACCCCTGCAAGGCCGCAGACAATCCATTGATTACGTCAGCACGGATCCCGATGACGGTTGCGCGGGCGCATCCTTCGGTCGGACGCGCAGCCTGTGACCGACACTTGAGACCTTGCCTTAGACCTTACCCATGGACGAAGAATCTGTATCCTCGAGCGTGCCGTCCCCGTCGCTTCTTCGCCCTCGGAGACCTACTCGCGAACTTCCTCCTTCCCCCATAAACGTTGACAGCGTGCAGACCAGTCCAAATGGTGACGCCGAGCCAAGTATCTGTTCCGCCCAGGAAGTCTCATCTCCCGTCGAGGATAAAGAAGAAGAACGGCTAACGCCCATCCGTGCCCATTATCTCAAGAAATCGCTCATCTCTCTGCAATTTGGCATCGAACTCGACGCCATATCTACTGCCTCTCCAGTGCCCAATGTGTCCACTCTGTCCTATCTGGGCCCGCCTTTCACCCCTCCCCCTCGCGGGGTGCAACCCCTCGATCTCCCCTTTCTCAAATACACCTTTCGCCAGTTTGTAATGACCTTTCCCTTCCTCGCCCCAGCTCCCAAGAACTTCTTCCCTGAGAAGCTTCAGCCCTTCGTCGCAAGCCTCCTTTCCCGGAATTTATCGTCTTCAAATGTCTTGGACGACAACTCCGAGGATTCAGATCAGGCTGCGCGTAAGAGGGTACTCTCAAAGGTCGAAAAACAGCTTGGACTATTGCTCGGCTCAGCGACGAAGCTTGTGGAGCCGGAGGAGGTTGTCCGATTAACGCAAGCGGATCTGAACCGGCTCGAGACTATAGCTAGGAAACGAAATGCGAAGGCGTCGAAGAACAAAACCGTATTTGAAGTTAACGTTGTCTGCATCCGTGCTGTTACGGATAAGGGACGTGTAAGGAGCAAAGTGCACGAGGTAAGCACTCCTGCATATATGCGCTAGAATTCGAGATATACATGTTGTTTTCTAGGAGTTCATCATCAGGACAAGGAGGACCGGCTTCCCTGACATATACGTGTCTCGGCGGTATGGTGATTTCAGATCGTTGGCCGAAGAGGTACGTCTGACAACCTACTTGTCTGATTATTTCCGGAAGGCTAACGTGTTGTTCTAGCTTCGGAAAAGACATCCTGACGAGGTCGTACGACCACCTCCCGCCAAGGATCGATCCACAGTTAGCGCAAGTGCATCTGCGCCTGTTGCTGTGGCCACGAGTCCCACGGCCTCACGGATGCCCAACTCACTCTCCAGCCCATTGAACAATAGCTCTGAATCCGTCGCTTCATTTACAACACAACAAGCAATTCAGAACATCCGATTAGCACGAGAAAAGAATCGCTTGACGCTCCGTGCATATCTTAACTCGCTCCTAAGCAATTCTGCTCTAGCCTCCTCCCCAGTTCTTTTGCATTTCCTCATTTCAAATAGCACACAATTGAGTAGAGATGAGCAGGAGGACGCATTAAGAAGGGAGGAGACAGATCGGAAGAGGGATGAAGGACGAATACAATTCGCCCACGAAATTGCGGCACGTGTCGAGGGTTTAAGATCCGCAATTAAGGGTGTGAAGGGCGAAATCATGACAAGAGGTCCGTGGATTACACCCCCTTTTTGCTATCCAAAGCTCATAAGCAGTAGATGGGTTGACTCAGATATTCAGCGTTGTTCGTATGACCGAAAGTGTCCGTGATCTTCCCACTGAATACCAGGCAGTTCTCGAATGGGGGCGCATAACGTACGTCCTTTACGTGGCTTTAAAAAAGGCCGACTAACGGTCCAATAGACTTGCATATACTATCTTCCAGCATTTCGTTGCTGCAGACAATGCCTCAGACAGTTTTGCCACGTTAAAACGATTACATGGTCTTATGCCCTATTTCGTGCTCAAGGGTATCCTCAGAATCAGTAACCCCGTAGCAATGATCCGAGGCTTTCTTGACCTGTTCCTGGCTCAGCCCTTCGGTGGGCGAAGCTTACTTCAAAGGTTAGCTTTTACCGCTTTGCGCGGCCGAAACAAGTCCCACTGAGAAATCTTCAGAATGTTTACAAGCTCCTTACAGGAGGACGTAAAGACCCTAGAAGATGACATAGAAGCCGTCAAGGAGAAAATCGAAGATGACATGATGTGCGAGAAAATTCGTCAGTTCGTGTATGCCCCTAAGGAAATTCAAAGCGTGTACAAGGCTGATGCAGGTAGTCTTCCATGCCTGCTTGCCTGCATTGTTATGTTGACGCTGCCGTGTAGCTGCGGAAGGACTGAATCTCTTAACTGTCGTGCTGCGCTCCGGCGAACAACCAGCTTTGTCCAGGCCTCAAATGCACCGAGTGATGCGAGCGCATCGTGCCCACATGCAGTACCTACAACATCGTTCCCAACTTCCCGATTCCGATGATGACGATGGCCCCCAGGACGACGACGCATGGCTTTACGAAGACCTGGCCATTTTAACCAAACTTTACTCACAATTGCGTGACAAGGAACAGCTGATTGAATTAATCTTCGAGGTGCGTTTGTGCCTTGTTTTAAGATTCCTTCTATTAACGGTTCCGAAGGGGACGACCGCAGAATTATTAAAAGACATCATCACAATATTCTATGCACCATTAGCACAAGTTTATAAAGCCGCAAGTATAGCGGATTCGATAGGTGACCTGCAGAACTTTATAAACGATTTGATACGTACTGTCGAGTCCGTGGAAGAAGGTGCGTGAATGTACTTTTTTTGTAAAACAATATTAAGTAATATTGACCTATTTTTGTAGCGAGTCAAGAAAATCCACGACATGTCGTGCAATCATTTATAGACCTTGTGGAGCGACACGAACAGGCGTTCTACAATTTTGTGCATAAAGTTCACTCAAAGGGCGAAGGCCTATTCGACGGGCTGATGAAATGGGTTCAGCTATTCTTGACGATCTTCCGCGAAGGCTTTACGGAAAAGATTAGTTTAGAGTATCTTCTCCCGCACAGTGGACCAGAGCGCATCGCAGTAATGAATGAAGTGGACAAGGTTGCCTTGTACCACTACAAGCTCAAGCTCGCACACGAAGACAAACTCCGGCGCCGTTTCGGAAAGACGCAGGGCCAGTCGGAGGCTGACGCTGAAGACGAGGCAACGCAGATGCTCGTCAATGGTGTTGTGCATGACTTAAGCTTCGGTGAGCTCTTAAAAGGTGACGCGGACGACATGGAGGCAGCGGAAAGCGAGGAAAGCAGTGCGAGTGAAACTGATGAGGACGAATCGGGAGAGTCTTCGGAGTATGAAACAGCGACGCAGAGCGGAAGCGAAGAATCAAATGAAAAGGGAGGTGAGGTGGATGGTCCACCACCGCTGCCGCCGAAGCCGGCTATCAGAGCTTCTATGGATGGCCACTCGTCACAGTCGCTTGCGTCTCTGCAAGATCAGCATGGTCGGCATACCTCAAGACGACCAAGCGCGTCAGTCCGTTCAGAGCGTCGAGGACGAGATGATTCCCGAGAAAACGGTTCTCTAAGACCACGATCACGTTCACGTTCAATGGTAGCCCTCAAATCCATGTTTACGAAAAATAATCAAGACGTGCCACCCGTTCCGCCTCTTCCTGGACATATCCCCATATCACCATTGTCCAAGCCTCTCCCCCCAAGCCCTCTTTCGGAACGCTCATCACAGGATAGCGAGCGACCATGCAGAAGAATGCCGCCTCCCAAATTGTCGTCACGAAAGAGAAGAAATAATACTGCACTGGAATTGAAACCTCCCGAGCTTAAGGAGATACCAAAAATACTACCCATCTTCGTAGAGCTTGTGAGTAAATGTTTTGGTTTTGATTTTGAGTTCCCCTGTTGACAGCATTTATATTAGATGAGACCTCTTTTACGACCTTCAGCAATCTGATTGGAACCTGTATAAAGTACGGCTTGAATGACCTTCGTAATGATTTACTGTAATTGTTTTTGTCTTATTAGTAGTATCTCGTTAAACCTGTATGGATATCCACCGGCTGTTCACTTAATCTATGACGACTGGTCAAGCGTAATGCGCAACAAATGGAAAATAAAACCGTCCTGAATCCTGACTTTCCTATGCATGATAAGTTGGCCAAGTCCATAGGCGTGCCCAATGTGATAAACGATGTGCTTTGTACAAGGCTGCTCCGGAGGCAAGAGAAAATGTATACACGAGCTGATAATATGCACTACAGTAAGGGACAAAAGAACAAACGGGAGTAGCAATTTCTAGGCCAACCAAGGGTCGAACTTCCGGCGAAATATCGGTTGAGCCAGATGTGCTTTGCCGAGCTAAGCTTAGAAGGCTTGCGACGAGATCGTAAACCGTTTAAACGTGTAGCCAAGGAATGCCAGGTCTTTGCCCGCGCTGGCAGCGTCCCCGCTCGAAGGCTCCTCTGGTACCTGCTGCAGTTCGTCCGTAGGAAAGTACGACGTGTCCGTTATGGAGCGCAGATGCGGTACGAAAGGCGCATCGATCTGCCGAATTGACGGCCATTCTACTCCATAGAAGAAGGGGTGTACTTTAATCTGGTCGACATTAAGGCGGTGGTCTGGCGAGGTTATCAAGCTATTTAGGAATTCTGTTAGTGACTATCTGAAAGGTGTGGAGAGACTTGGCATCACCGTCGTATTAAGTCCTCGGCCTCGCGGCTCAGGTGTACATCATCGGGGAAAGCGAGGTGGTTTTTCCAATTCACAATTTTTTTATATGTCTCGTGCGGAGTTTCTGAGCAGAAGGGTGGGTATCCAACGAGGCACTCAAACATGATCGCGCCTAGTGACCACCAATCACATTCGTGGCCATAGCCATGGAGCAGGAAGATTTCAGGGGCAATGTAGTCCGGGGTACCGACCGTTGAAAAAGCCTAGAACAAGGGGCGTCAGCCTTCCCTCGCGGACCGGAGTACGTAAATCTCACCAGCTTCCTCCTGTTCGCCTTCCACGTTGCGATCTGGTCCTTGCTGGTCATCGTCAGGTGGATAGCATTAACCATTACACTATTGCGCGCAGCCTGTGCGGCAGTGGTGGGTGAAGCAACACCGTTTGCTTGGTCTAGCAGTTTCTGGTAGTAATTGGAATCGTGCTCCCGATGAAATCCAGTCGAAAGACCGAAATCAGATAGTTTGATGTGCCCGTCTTTGTCGATTAAAATGTTGTCCGGTTTTATGTCTCTGCAGATCCAGACTAACTTAAGTCCCCTGTTATTATTATGAAAAGAGAAATACGGGAACATACCTGTGAATAAATCCGAGTTTGTGCACGGCTTCGATCGCAAGAACGCACTCCGCAATGTAAAAGCGCGTCACGTCCTCGGAGAAAGTGTCGTACTTGATAAGCATAGTCATCAGATCACCCCCAGGCAAGAACTCCATGATGAGGTAAAGATATGCGGCATCCTGGAAGGAATAGAAAAGCTGCACGACCCATGGGGAGTTCGACTCGGCAAGGACGTCACGTTCCGCACGGACGTGCGCAAGCTAGACACGTAAGTCAGCGGAAGTATATATGAACTAGAGAACATCAATTACTTGATCCTTCTTCAGCATTTCTTCCTTCTTAAGCGTCTTCATGGCATATATTTTCCCTGTATCTGTTTTCTGGACGAGACGAACCTGTACTTGCCAATATGAGCGACGTAACATTACGGCATACGGATTAGAATATTACACACCTCCCCGAAGGCACCTTTGCCAATGACCTTGACCGTTCGGAAATCATCGAGGCCCAATTTCGTCCTGTGCAGTCTGAGAAACGTGGACTCCTTCTTGCCGAGCTGCTGCAGCTGGCGATGTTTCCGTTCGTCCGTTGTTGTGTTGTCCGCCTGTAATCTCCGTTCGAGTTCGACGCGTCTTTGTATACGATCAGGGACGCGTTTGCTGCACATGAAATGGAGTGGACAGACCGCTGATTGCGTTCGATCGCAGAGTCTACGGCGACTTTGTAGAAATGCTCGAGCTTGAGCTGGGCGGCCTTCGCCTTGGGGATAGCTTCTTCGGAAAAGCCGGCGGTCGTGCGATCGAAGTAGACATAGTCTGCAGGCTTTGGGTTAGCGGCGGGGGCGGACGAGCTTGGAGGTTGCTGATGGGGCATTTGAGGAGCGGGAGAGCGAGAGCCTGATGAGTATTGTCGTGGTTGGTTGAGGTGTGCCATTGGAAACGAGGAAATGCTTTAGAGAAATAGCTATTAGCAACGTGCTGGTCAACCGCTTCTTACGAGTATCCAGCACCCGCTTCCGGAAGGCATATTACATAACAGCAAGCACGGCTAAGTACACCAGCTCGTCGTCTAATCGCGACTGGCACGCGTCTTAGATGCGCTTTCGGTTGACAACAAATCCTCCTCTCAAGCCGCTCAAGGCCTGGTTCGACTTGACAGACAACGGCACTGGTCTTGATATCCTCGGTGTCAAGGCCCAAATATGCTCGCGAGTGCCGCAATCGTGTGAGGACGGCGGTCCTAGTCTCTCCGCCTTTGCAATCGAGCTGTCTATCGACGAGTTTGTCCTCCTTGACGATTCGAGCGCAAAGGTTATTAGGGAAAATGACTTAGTATGGTATGTCACTCCGTGGTCTTTCCCCCATGTCGGGCCTGACGACAAACGGCCTAGCATTTCGAAGAAAAAGGATATTCCGGGCCAGAATAAGAGAAAGGCCACTAGTCTTCATGGTGAGCGGTATAATCTATTTCCAGAAGCTGGACCTTACACCCTTTCAAGAGCCCCATCGGAAAAAAAGGAAGACCTCGAAGGAGCCTCCTCGAGAGAGATACCCCACTCTAAGCACGTCTGAAGACGATGAAAGCTCTTCCGATGAAACATCTTCTAGTTCTGAGGATTCTTCTGCCACCGGATCTGACTCTGACTCTGATTCCGACTCGGACTCAGACTCGGACTCGACGTCGTCAGAATCCTCTGTTGAGGTGCAGTCGACAAAAAAGCTGCCCCCAGTCATCTCTGCTAGCAAGTATGTCGTTCACCAATATCCCCTGTAACTCCATCGTTTACACTTAATAAAAGCAGAAGACAGAACGGCAAGGCTGCATTGACTGTCCCTCCTGGCGAAGGAAAACAGACAACGCACAGTCGAAATGCTCGGCGACGGTTGAAGCGACTCCATGAAAGGGGGCAGGTGCAAGCGGAGCGCGTGCTAGAGCAAGCCCTTTCCAGCGGATCTACAAACGCTGTTCCCTTGGGAGTTCGGAAAGCGGAAACGTACACACAAGTGGGAAATTCGGACGTGCCCCGAGTTACGCCTTCGTCATCCAACGCACCGATACAAACTACGGATGATCCATACCAGGCAGAGACGATGACTACCACATTACGGAACAAGAACAAGAAAAAAGGCTTCAAGCGGACAATGGTTGGTGTTATCCCGCAGAAAATAGTATTCTCAGAAAATAACGACGTTACGCCTGCTTCGACGACGTCGACTCCCGCTACCGTTGCGCGTTTGACCTCAGACGGGCGAAGAACGCAAATGCCCCGCTTGATCACCCCTTCTGAAAAGCAGGTCCAGGGACTTCTTCCTTCAAATCTGTTTGTCACATCCGTGGAGGTCGAGGGAGAGAAGTGGGATCGAAAAAAGAAAAAGAAGCAGAGGGATTCATATGGCTATAATGCTCCAGTAGATGCGGGTGACGGGAACTGGGCGGACGCGATCGAGGCGAATGGTGATTTGGTATTGGAGTATGGAGAGCCAGATACTGAAACACTTCTGACGAAAACGGACAAGTCCGGAATAGACTGGTCACTCATCGAACGGAAGTGGGACAGCTTTGCTGATATCACTGACATCTCTATGCTTGGGTCCAATCTGCTAGTAGGATGGAAGGTCCGTTTTTCTAACATCTAACGATGTTTGGTACGCTCACTGCTAGCACACAGGCTCTTGCACTTGACCCTTTAACATTCACGCCGGAACTCCTCGTCCATCTGGCCCGTGTCAAAGCAATAAACTCTGTGACGTCGGAAATTACTCTTTTGTCAGTACGACGGCCTGGCACAGACGGGATTGCGTTTGGTCCCGATGCCGAGGAGGCGGTTGAGGGCGACTTAGATGACGATGGATCCATGGAAGAGGAAATGACTTATGCGCTCACGGATGCGCTAGCGGCGCCCTGGAAGCTTATTAAACATTGAGGTCGAGGTATCCCGCCACTAATTGAGCATATTATCTACATCCGCAATGTATCTGGCGTATCTGTTTAGGTTGATGAAGTTCCTTCTGCATTAGCCCGTAATGACTTTAAAAGATCTTGGAAGCGTCTGCGTAGTTTGGTCGTAATCTCGTCCTCATCGGAGGATGGAGGAGGCTAATAAAAGGATTCATAAGAATCATACCTGAATGAGCGTGTTGGGGATTGAAGTATTTCTTACAAATTGGTCGAGAATATACTGTGCAAGTCAACGTCAGCCTTGATGCGACGGGAAACGCATATATTCTACCTCTGCTTCCTCGATTGTCTTCGAATACGCGTGTCAAAGTCGGGGTTAGAAAGAAGTGGCCAACGATAATAAACGTACGAGGATGATAGGGCCTCTATTAAAATGCATCAGGTATGCGAAAAGTCCAAAATAAATGCACTTTACGGACCTGTTCATGCTTGAGGTGTTCAAATTGGTAGAACTTGCCACTGCGATTGAAAGACTGGCGACGCGTAATATAAATCTAATCTAATCTCGCTTACACGTGGCATCCTCCTCTGTCACGCAAACACTTCAGCTGCTGGCAGCAGCCGCGCCATATTCCTAACTCTTAACACCGACGACGACGAGGGCCTTCGCTAGCAGGGATGGCCAACTACCAATACGATGAGGGAGGCGGAATGGCTGCCTACTTTATTCTCACTTTCCTTTCCCTAATTCTTGTGCCCTTCACACTTACTTTATTCTTTTCGTCAACCAGTACGTGGCATCCACCTCATATCTTGGATGACTACCATTTCTTAACTCTAAAACAGAAAAGCCAGAGAGCGGCGGATGTGGATGCTCGTTATGCGTCAAGCAACGAGAGCGCATCAAGCAGAGGGACAAACGCTCCCTGCTCAGTCCGAAACTCGGCGCGAAGTACGTGGCAGCTCGTTTCGTTCCACATCACCCATTTACCAAATTTCTACAGAACTCTGTTTTTATTGGGAGGATGGGCAATATTTGGGTTCCTGGCTTATAAGGTGGCAACTACTAAGAACGAGAGCATAGTCTACGACCCGTTCGAGATTCTGGGCATCCGCTCGGGCACGTCCGAGAAGGAGATCAAATCGCACTACAAGAAGTTATCGCGCAAGTTTCACCCCGACAAGGTTAAGCTCGCCGTTAACCAGACTGTCGAAGCTGCCGAAGCCTACTTCGTCGAGCTCACCAAAGCGTACAAGAGCTTGACGGACGAGACGATTCGCAAGAATTTAGAGCTTTATGGACATCCTGATGGCCGTCAGGAAATCAGCATGGGCATTGCAATCCCGAAGTGGGTTGTGGAGGGCCAGCACAAATTTTGGGTTTTAATCGGGTACTGCCTCGTGTTGGGTGGCGTATTGCCAGCCATAGTGGGAAAGTGGTGGTTTGGGAACAGAATTATGACGAAGGATGGCGTACACGCGAAAACGGCGGAAATTTTCTTTAAAAACATCAAAGAGGATAGTGGCGTAAATGACCTTCTCGTTTGCCTTGGACGAGCTTTCGACATCGAGGGTCCCAAAGTCCTCACCCCTCTTGGAAACTTGGAAGAGACTATTCGTTCTCGTTTGGGTGGCAAGTATTCGGGGCCACCTGCCCAAAGTCTTGTTTACGCCCACCTGCTCCGTATACCCATCGATGATCCAAAGTTGCGGAAAGGTACGATAATGATTCGAATTTGACAAGTATTGCTATTAACGATATTGCAGCTCAAGATGAAATCCTTCTCCGATGTCCCGCATTGCTCACTTCTCTTTTGAACATCGCTATGTCTCATAACTGGCTCTCACCAACCTTGAACGCTATGCGCCTTCACGCGTACCTGACGCAGGCTGTCTCGCCGTCGAATCCGTCTCAAGAGACTAACGTGCTCACACAGCTCCCGCATATTAACGAGGACGATGTCAAAGCCATCACCGAGCAACTGGATGATCGAGACTTACAGGCGTTCATCGACCATTTAGAAAAGACGAATGATGCAAGGGCTGAAGAGGCCATCAAAGCTGCGGAGAGCTGGGGCAGGCTTGAGCTCGTGGAAGCTTCGTTCAGAGGTAAGCACTTGGGTGGATCCGTGGTTGAATTGAGTTAAAGAATAAACCTTATAAAGTCATCGGAGAACGCATCGTTACGCCTCTGTCTATCGTACAGCTTCTTGTGAAGGTCCGAATTTCCCCTCCTGCACGTCACGGTGCTAAAAGCGGGACGGACGGGGACAAGGAAGATGTCGGCACCATTAAGCGGATTATCAAGACGAACGAGGAGCGGGACAACGCATTCTTAACTTCGAAACGCGACAGCGAAGAGCTAACTGACGGGCTCAGCACCCTGGGACAAGCGCACGCACCGTACTGGCCGGCGGTAAGTTCCACACCGCGATATGGCCATGAACAAAATAGCTGAATCTTGTCGATCTAGACCCGCAAACCGTCTTGGTGGATATTAATATCCGATGGGAAGTTAAACCGCCTTGTCATGCCACCAATGCGAATTACAGACGTACCGCTGTCTGATCCGACCAAGGACCGCAATTTCCGTGCGTACAAGGTGCAATTCCAGGCACCTCAAGGCGCTGCGGTGTACACCTGGAAGATCCATCTCGTCAGTGATACGTTCCTAGGAGAGGAGATTGTTCGGGACGCAGTGGTAAATATTCATCTAGCATTCGTGGTCTACATTGATAATAACTGCGACCATTCTTTTCAGCTTAAAGTTGACGACGTATCGCAACTAAGCGCGGATGAACAGGGCGTCGACGATGAGATTTCCGATCCTGATGAAGACACCCTCGCAGGTCAGATGGCAATTATGAAGGGCGCGACCGTGAAGAAGTCACCGGTGCATGATGACAGCGATGAAGAGAGCGGGACCGACGACGGTGATGGCAGCGGTGATTCTAGCAGTAGCGATAGTGACTGAGCGCAATTCTTTGTACATAATTCTTTCAACCATACTATACTTCAGGGATAAGCTACGAGAAATGATTTATTGTTCGAGTATTAGTAATTGAAGCTGAACGCTATTATAGTACCGAAGAGGGTCCATAAAAATCCCTTGCTAAAGTCCGTGGAAACGGATCCGGAAGACGAAGAACCATTACCAGAATCTGGCGTACTTGTAGTATTTGTGGGATTGGAAAGGTCGACGGAACAATTCGCCAATCCCATTGAGATTAATTCATTACCGGCCTTCAAAAAATAATAATCACCTGATACCAAGTCAGACAGTGCGGCTGCCCCGAGATTTTCAACATACCATAAATGATACCTGTATTGTTGATTGGGGGGTCCGCGCGATTGTCTACCGTGCCGTTCGACAAGAGACTGTCCCAGCTCGGACTCCAATATAGGGCTGTCGTGTTTGAAAGCAGCTGCATACAAAAAGGCCATGGTCAAAGGAGTTTCAGGTGTTCAATAGGTTTGAGATACCTTCACGGCAAAGTTCTCCCAGAATTCGGCCCCAGAAACGTTCGCGGGAGACAGAGATCGCTCGATACTCGACAGCAAGAGAACTCCCGTTGCAGTTATCATCGCTGCCGAGCTATCTGCGGAACGTGTGCCATCGTCGGGCGCATTGAAGTCCCTTTTTGCAAATTGAGCACATGATTAAAGTTGAAGAACAGTAAGAAACTCACCACGGGACGATACCTGAACTTGGCGCATTTGCTGCGAAATAGGTGGCCATGCGTCTGGAAGTATCCAAGTAGAGCTGTTCCCCAGTGTTGTGATACACTGGTAATTATTCTTGTTAGCATCACGCCAGCCAAATAGGGATAGCCAATCTTCACTTTGTGCAAATCCATAGATCCCCCAGCCCTGTCCTCGAGACCATGTGCTAAAATTAGGGAGTAGATAAGAACGTCAATGCATTTACGGCGAAATTTTCCGATCAAACCTATTATCCGCATAACCCTGAGCAGTTCCTTGGTGAATAACCGCACCAGTTGTTTCATTGTACTCCACAACATGGAAGGAGGAACCTAGAATAACCACCGCCAACAACGAACAGATAATCAACAACTCTGTACGGCCTGAAACTTGTAAAAGAAGCCAATCACCATCCGCTCGGATCTGATTTAAAATCGTCTTGTTCGCGTGAGACATCGCAATCTGACGCAAAGTGTCGTTCCCCGTCAAGTTGGCGGATGCAAAGAGAACTTCGAGGTTCATCATGTTGTCTATAATAACCTTCAAGTCGAATCAGTATTGGTTTTGATATTGATATTGATAGGGAGTGCTGTTGCAGCGGGGAGAACCCATCTACGGGACAACCCACCGTGAAGTCCGTTGGGTCCGGCGTATCCCAGCTTCGCGTACAGCCGACCGTAGGATTATAGTGAGCGGCTAAATCGTTTGCGAACGCGTTGACCGCGCTGATCGCGGTCTGGTTTGTTGAATCACTGACGCGAAAACAAGGGCTCAGTCAGATTGCTCTTACGTTGCCAACAACAACAATAAGGCAGGGGCGAGAGATGGAAAGAAGCCCACAGCAATAATTCCTCCTGGAACGGGAAACTCAGAAACCCAACATCATGCCCTTGCGTATTATTCGTTTCTAGAGTTATTTCTGGAGTGCTCCAGCGGCGCGCCTGGTCTACCCAGTCTGTCGAGTTCAGACCATCTTCTGGGCACAAACTCGCGCGAGTATTGAGCGCGTAGAGCATTGTCGGGAAGAAGCTTGTCGTCCAAGAATCTGTTTGAAAATAGAGCCATTTTCCGGCGGAGTCTGTGTATTCGGGGTAGACGGTTGGGGAAGAGAAGTTAGATACGGTGCTGGCGACCTTTTGCGCAATGAGGGATGAGAATAGTTCAGATGGCGCGTTGGTCGTTGCGGCGTAGGCGCCAGAAAATATATTCTCAAAGTTCATGAAGTTGGCACAGAAAAGTAAAGCAATGAGCTGTACAGAACACAAAAAGTTGCACCGAGAAGACATGTCTAGTATCCGACTTGGAGTGAAATTGTCCCTGGCATAGTTTGTAGAGAGTGAGGACAAGGTGACATCCAAGTTGTGGTTCGCCACTGGCACTTGCAATGCGTTCAGTGAAGGCGTGGTCAACGGCCATTCTAGGCCGCGTGTCCGCCGCTGATTTCTTCAGACCTGAACATCCACAAGTAATTATTTTTCTCGTAGCATAAGCCTTGCGGCTACCATATTCATTCCAGTTAACTGTTCCCCACTCAGTGAGTTTATTATGTACAGGAAAGAAAGTAAGAAGTTAACGAGGTAACAGAGAAGCGTAAGACAATAACTAGTATACAAATTGAAGTACGAGGTAAAATAGGCAGGGAAGCATAGGCTACTGGAGCAACACAAGAACGGTACAGGAGTTTCGTTTCGTGACTTTATGACTGGATGCTGATATATGCTTATCGCGTAAAAGTACAATTCGCCGAAAGTAAAGGTGGAAAGATAGACGAAGTCAAGCAGAAATCAATAAAATAGGCGGAGGACTTTGATGCGATTTTCATCGTAATACAGTGATCCAAAAATCGTAATGGAGGAAAGCTTAGTATGTAAGGTATGAAGAAAAAGAAAAAAAGGAGTGTTGCCAATCGGATTTAGCGCCGGTAATACTGCTTTTGTTCTGCAGACCATTGTTGCTGGGTTCCCTGTGGGGTCGAGGGAGTGGAGTGCGTCGCATGGCCGTGCTGTATCGGGTACTGCGCCATCTGAGGGTATTGCGCTGTCTGCTGGTAACGTGCCACCTGGGGATATTGTCCATTTGAGCTCTGTGAATGGAAGGAGGCACGGCTTGCGGCAAATTCTGGTGTTGCGTAAGGTTGATGGATAGATGGTGAAGATTGATTTGATTGCCGCTGTTCATACTCGGGAAGGGAAGTGATAGAGGAGCTGCAAAAATATTAGCTTGGATAGGTGCATTATGAGGGGAGGTACATACGCATATCTTTTAACTTTGGGAGCAGTGGGCTGCAAGGACGGCTGGGAGGGAAAATGTGGGGCCACAGCAGAGCTAAGAAGAAAGTCAGGAATTAAGCATGGCAATGTATGTATGCATCACTCACTTGTATAGCGCCGCGGCGCCCTGGCTTCTATTTACTGTGTCCACAGGCAGCTGTCCAAAGACGGACCTTGCCCCGCCGTATGCAACTGATGGGTCGAAGTCCATCCGCGGCGGAGGACGCGAGTACTGTGCCGGCTTCGTAAGTGGCGATGTTGGGCGGGGGATCGGCGTCCTCGCTCGTTGGCGTGCCTGCTGCGAGGCGTGATGTTGCGCATGATGGTTATTGAAATTCGGGGACGAGGTACGCTGTCGTAAGTTTAAACCTAGCGTCGGGTTATGCGCCACAGGTGATTGCGGGGGAGAGGGCGGGGGAGATGCAGAGAGGTCTTCGCCCGAGTAACGCAGGACGACCATTGGACTTGCTGCGCGCCGAACGCGAGGACCGTTCGCATGTCGCTCGTATGCTGGCCCATCGAGAGAGTTGTCTACCTGTATAAAAGGCGGGGGCGGAATAGAGCGATCTTCGTCGGACTCTTCAGGAATGATATGCTGGACAGATAAACCCCTTTGGTGTTGGTGCTCTCTGGGGACAGGCAGTGAGCGATGCCGCGAGCCCCCGGACTGGCCCGAGCCGGACGGATTAGTCGCGAGCCCACTCCCGAGCTGCGCCTCGTCAAACCAACCCGGCCGCTCTTTTGTATGCCCATTGGCCCCGTAATTCGTCTTCTTTTTAATATTCAGAGGGCGCACTGACGCATGCTGTTCAGTGGTGTGCGCCGATGTCCCAGTCTGGTGCAGTGCAACGGAATGCTGGACGTCAGCACCTCTGCCCCAGCTTTCGACGTGCTGCTCCCGCTCGGATAGAGAAAGAGAACGCTCTGTTGCTGCTGCGAGTTTCCGATCATAGTCAGACTGGGAGAACTCGTATGCAGGAGGGGCGTCTATGGGACTAGGAGTTGTGCTGTCCGAGTCGGCCATGACGATCGGCCGCCCAGGTGAGTATCAGGAGGGAGAATTTATGGAAGACAGAGGAGATGATGGAAAGGGGGAGAGGGGGAGGTGGGAGCTGCGCGCTGTGCCTCGGCTGCTTTGCCAGATAGGCTTGGGCGTCCTTTTAGGAACACAACAGGATTGGCCAGAGTCACAGCATGTCGATCCGTCCTCGACCGGCGAACCGTTCCCTATTACTTAATTGATTGGAAGTTCTCCAGTTTGCTTCGAAAATTCGATCTCTTTCAAATTCAAGTTCCCCCACAGCTTATATATCTTCCGTTCTGTTCCACACAGCACGTATTTCACTACGCCGCACCATACTCGGACATATACCAGTGCTTTCGTGGACAACAAAGAAAGAGCGATACTATTACCCTTGCACGTTCGAAGTCGCCCAAACACAGCCTCGGGCCGACTAGCCTAAGCACCCGTTAACGGCGCAGTCGCTTCGTCCCGACGGCACGCGCCGCAATTAATTGTTGCGTCCCTTGGAAACTCGAGGCCGATGTCGCATGCCATGCGTCATCAATATTCAGAACTCAATACCCTCTAGTCTCGTTCCCTTTATTGCTTTCCATCAGCCTCATTCTTGTATCGAATATGCTCAAGCAGCCACACTTACAAGTTTGGGTAGTCGTAAATAGACGTCGGTACCTGCGGTTCAGAGCCCCATTTAAATCATACAAACTTTTAACGTTACTTCGCGTCATGACAACGTACCCCATCCGTCTAGCGAAACAAGCTCAAGCGAGCCCCCGAAATAGCTATATGAAACTCGCATTTTAGCGCCCCTCGGTGAATTAGGAGGAGATTATCGAGCTCACGTTGCAAAAATATTACTCATTGGCAAACCTATGCCCAAACGGCTGTGCGCTCCAACGCCGGCCTTCTTTTCTGGGGTATCGACACTTCGGCTCTGACTTTCCTTCCTCCATGCCGCAACCTGTTCGTCTACAGTCGCCCTCATGCCTTGTGGTCTTGAGCTGACTGTCTTCAGTGCACCTATACGTGAAACATCCAGACGCGTCGTGTTTCGAGCATGTGAAAAAGAGAACAAATCGGACGGAGATGATATTTCAGGCTTCAAAAGTCCTCCACCTGTGACGCAATATTCACTGCCTTGTCCTTCATGAATAACTGTCAAGATTACCTTGGTCGGAAATCCGAATCTGTACTTCGTCCTGTCCTGTGGCGATGGTTGCTTGGATTTTGGGTAGAGAAGCCGCTGAACGGTGTTGATAACTTGTCGCATACATGGCCTTTCTCCTTATTAGAGAAAATGCACCATTCACGCATGCACAAAAAGAGAACTCACATTCTTCAGCAGCTCAAAGATAATATATCTCCATGTTTTGTCAGCAAACCTTAGTAAAACTGTTGTGGATTACACTCACTCAAACTGATCCCGAATGTAGGCAAATTTAGTATCAAGATGTCCGTTTATTACGACCTGAGGAACTTGGACGTCTGCCTTCGTTCCCGGTTCTGCGAAAACAATACTCCGCGGGGACAGACTTAGGAGCTCCACGCTCCTCTCAATGCAATCCTTCGGCTTCAACTCAGTACTGATTATTCCGACATGCGGGGAGCTACCAGCATGCGCCCTGTCCTTGGTCTCCTTGTTTTTGAGGAAGTCTTCCGTAAGGGCAATGTGGTGTTCCGCGAGGACCCGTCGAGATATTCTTGAAATCAGCATGCGTGTTATGAATGCATCCAGTTGCTCTGGAGGGAGATGAGGCGATGAAAGGGAGAGCCCGAGAACAAGAGAGGGAATAATAGCGGCACTGGCGAAAACGTGAAGCTAGGTTCGGAGAAGAGCCAGAACCCATGCTTACTGTTCGTCCAGAAGTGATCTGACAAGCTCGCAAAATTTGAGGTTTTCCGCCATATTGGTTATTGGAGGGAATGCACGGAATCTCTCGAAAGCAAAATTAAACTCGGCATAATCTAGGGATTTCGGAAATGAAATGAGAGGCCGACTCACTTGTCAAAAGCCACCCAGTATAACTACACACGAGATGTCTGAATTGAGGGTAAACGAGGGACGATAGGACTATCACATACCTCATACACTTTTGCTACTTCTTCCTGCGTAACCACTATGAATGGCAATGTCTGCATGTCACGGAGTCGATGAGCAATGCGAACAGGGAGCTCGGATCTGACATAGTTTGCAGCCTTCGAAGATGGAAATTTAGGCACGGTCAGCAGTTGCAACAACGCATGTAGTTCAGGGGGACGTACCTTGATCAGTCGTTCCTCATTCATGGCGCGTCCGAAAAATACCTTACCGGCGATTAAAGTGGACCTATTAAGTATTGGCGGACGTTCGTTGAAACAGAACGTGTAATCACCAGCTGTCGTAGAGTAAGTCTTTTCGTCTCCTTCGCAGCATAAAGCTCAAGCTGTCTGTTCTGGTAGAAGTGTAGCGCAGAAGAGACGGTCGTAAATGTCCCAGAAGCCCGTGCATTTAGTGTCATGCTGCGACATGTTGAGTTATGTATGTATCGTCGTCGAACGGTGGATTGGGCATCAATAATGCGGGCTGCCAGCGAGGGCATTAGCTCGAGCTTGTGACTGTCCGGACTCAGCTCAGACCTGCTGCAAGCTGGAAAGCCGACTCATTTCTGCTGGCTGCTTCGATGACTCCCTCGTGCGAAGCAACAGCTCTTTCATTATGTAATATGCTGTACCTTGGCCTGCTAAGTGAAAGAAAATTACACATCAAATTACATCGGTTGCTATTCATACATATACTTGTGAAATGGCGGGGGAAATACATTTATGGGTACAGAAAAGCGGCAACTTGGCTCGGGGTTCTTTTCAATTTTATATGCAAGAGAAACATGGTTTTCCCGGTGCCGTTACTGCGCTTTACTCAGCCATTTTTTCAAGTTAGTCTGACCAACACGCTCCACAGCAGCCTTTACATCCATTCGATCGACGACACAACGATATTTGACAAACTCTTTAGCCGTGTTTACAGCGGGCATCGTCACCTGGAGGAAGGCCCTCATGCGCACTAAATCCTCAAAAACCTAGATACAATAAGTTTCAGCTTGGGAAACGAGTGCATACGAATAAAAGATAACATACTCCCATCATAACACGCCTGCCGACATTGGCCATGCCTATACCCCCTCCGCCAAGCATCACAGGAGCGGCAGACGAAGTCCGCACTTGAATTGTGAAGAGTTCATACAACATCTCGAATGTGAAGATGTCGTGCCCGGCGGTGCGAGTATGCTGTGCTGCAATTAATAAAGATAGTGACGGATAGCTCAGATCTGCAATACGTGATACTCGTGAGCACAACAACTACCATAACCGTCTGACTAAAACTCACCAAGTAGGTGTGTTGATTGAGGTTTACCCTGTTGAGACTCAAATCCAGCCTGTAAGCTCGCTGCAGTCAAGTATGGCGCAGACGGGTTCAGATGGACAATAGCATTTGTCTGTGAAATAGGCTCCGGTGTCGGCGAACGAATGTGAATACAACTGGGGCTCACATACCATTGCCCGAAGCAGAAGACGAATATCCCTGCTGATGCCGAACATGTCTTTTAAGATATCTTTGAAGGCCCCATCATTAACGAATAGGTCGACGCTGTGTTCCCAAATTGCAGACCACTCCCTCAAATATGGCTTCAAGGAATCTGTAGGGGGGCTGCTGACTTCTACACAAAGACAATCCCTTAGGAGCATGATCCACTCATCGATCCTTCTCATAGATGCAGTACGAAGCATCCTGTGGGAGAAACGACTTTTAACCCGCTTCTCTAAAAGATTGACCACATCGACGCGAGCAGTCAAACCAATGACGGCGAGACCACATTGTGTATAAGTTCCAGCGCGGCAGGATTGTACTGTATCCAGGAGGCAATACAAGAGAGCCTGACGGGGATGATCCGTGAAACGGTCAAACGCATCGAGAAGGACAACAACAGGTCGAGAGAGTGTAGGGAGTGCAGCGATGAGAGAAGGGAGGTGAGAAGGTGGCGGAAGAGAATTCACGGCAACCTCGTCCTCGTTGTTGTCAATAAAAGGATTGTCATCGTCCGAGCCGAGTGATTCGAACTTTTGGCTTCCGGTCTGGTTAACGACTTGACGTGCAATTTCCCGCATCGCAAGACGATCCGAGTGTTGAACATGACCATTTAATCGAATCACAACAGGGTTACGATCCTTAAAACCGGAAAGCGCGTTTTCAAAAACCTTGGGAAAATGAGTTTGATGAGAAAATATCAAACGGTGGTAAGCATGCGGCTCAAACCTTGGACTTTCCGCTACCGGAAGGACCAATCATAACACAGCTGTTCCCTTCGCTGCGCTCGATAGTTCCGGCTAGCATGTCCCCCAGTAGCCGCAAGGCAGTAATATTGGCGGGGGATTCTTCATCATCTTCATCGCTCCTGTTCGTATAATCACGCAGAGGCGGGTCTCGGAAAGCATTGAGGATGGCATGCTTTTGAGCGTCCAAGCACTTGTGCATGTAGGACGGAAGTACTTTGGGAAGTTGCTTGAAGTCGATTACGACGGAGGCCGGCATATCATCGAGTATTGCTGCTATAAGGTTTTTACCGGTCTGAGTGTGGGCAGGGGAAATTGGTTTCGAAAGAGGTTTCTTCATACTCGACCGCTTGACCATAGACGTAGGTGTCGGACTGAGTGTTCTCCTTTCGCTAGCTTTCGGCTTAGATAGCCTACGCGGAGTAACAATCTCAACAGAGTCAAATATAACACGTTTTTGTATCTTCCTTGGAGTTTCCTCGCAGCTTTCCTCAGGCTGACTGGACCTTCGACCAAGGTTGAGCTCATCGGCCTCGGAATCGTCATTTTCCTTATCGCTAGCCGAAGGGCCTTCCAGACGAGGTGCTCGATCGCTCACATCTTTTTGGCGACTAGATATTCTTTTGGAAGTGTCGTCAGCAAGCCCGGACCCTTCGGGGTGTGCCAGCCTACCGCGACGTAGGCTTCTGGGGGGTGGGGACGAGGCGTCGCGTTCCAAGTCGGCCACAACGATAGGCGGGGTAGCAGCGGCAGACCGAAGAATACGTTTGCGAGGTGATTCGTTAATTGAGGAAGTCTTTCGTTTTGTCATCGTGGAACTAGGTGAGCCGTCGCGAGCAACTTCAAATCGAAGCTGCCGCGTCAAGGAGCAAACGCGACCTGTCACAGACATCGATAATCCATGTCACATTTCGTCTGGCCCCTCTTCAAGAAGCCACCATCTCGCTCATGGGATTCACCGGGTATGCAGACAGTGGTAACAATCGACTTCCCTAATCTCACTGTATTTTTAGTTTGGTTCGTTGGCCAAATGCTCCAACGACCGGGCTGGACCTTGTCAAACAAAACATAGTCCGGAACCATGCAGGCGTCGAGCGCGGCAAATGGTTTCTCAGTGTTCGAAGCTTTCGCACTGTTTCCGGCCATGCTCGTGGTTATCAAGCAGACCGTTCTATGTGCGCGTTGACTATGAACAGTAATGCGTTCGTGTTCCTTGAAGACCCAGCTGCGCCTCAAGTCGCCGACATGCTCGCTTTGGCCCATAATGGCCTTGAAACCGATTCTCCTGCGATCCCGGCTTCAACGCCGAAGCAAGCCGCCGCCCTCCCTCTCCCGAGTCAGCCCTCGCATTACAGGACTACTCTTGTCACCGTTAGTCCGCCGGGCGCATTGGAACAGCTCTTGGCCCAACTGGGTGCGCGCTGGACATCGACTCGCCAGCCAAATGCGACCTCGAGGAATTCAGCAATGGCAATGGGAAACCAGCTTGTCATTGATGGAAGCATCTTCAGCATCGGGACCGACTGGCTTGTGCGAGTGGGCAATGTCATTCTTGCTGGCGGCGCCGTTAAGGGTATGCTATTAGAGGTTAGTACTATAGTTTTAATCGGGACTTCATTGAACTCTGCTGAGCCAACCTTGCTGTATAGGCTGAATATCTTCCCTTGCCAAAAATCCGCTCATCGACTCAGAGCAGCACATCAGATCTCTTATCCAATCTGCTAATTTCCATTCTACCCAATGTTCCAAATGCAACACCTGTAGCCGTGACTGTCGACGACTCTCAGTGGGAAGAGGTACAATGGAACTGCATCGGAACTGGAGACGAGACAGATAATTTCAAGAAGGCCGACAATGATCGGGACGACATTAAGAATGACGATATTTACGTGTATGAGGACGAGGAAGACCCGTCCACAAAGCAAAAAGGAGATTGGACCGGTGTAGACAGAGACCGTCGTTCTGCTTTTCTAATTATCGGTGCCCTCAAGTCTGAAGGAATACTTTAACCTGTCATTTTGACAGCATTTTTCGGACCGACAGTTATGGAATTCCTTTTTGCACTTCATTGCCATCTGGAACTTCATCGCTTTCTCCCCTCAGGAAGTTCAACCAAACCCAACCCATTCCCCTGGCCTCCATGTCGTACCACCAATTCAACGCGATGGTAATCCCACTTTGACGAACGTGATGCCACCAGCCGGCAGGAAGGTATAATGTATCTCCCGGCCGAAGCGTGATATGAAGAGGCTGTGCTTCTGGAGGAAGTTCAGCAGGATCCAGGGGATTCCGAACAGCCGACCAGCGAACTGTTGGGGCTGACAAATGCGATGGTGTCAACAGAAGCGAAGACCCTACTCCCTTCCGTTCGTATCGTGCATGAGGGAACATGTGTTCTGTTTTAGCTTTGTTTTAATATTCCTAACCTCATGGGATCGCGTAGTGAGAGCAAATACCTTGTAAGCACCATCCTTCGGTTGGCGGGAACAGTGTGAAATGCTTCGTGCCTCTGACCACCGTATATATATTTTCGTAGGGATCTTGTTAAAGTCCTCTGATAGTCAGTGATTCTCCGCGTCCACTAGGAAAGCAGACACACCACTGTGCACACTGGTGATACTGCGATCGTCTCCTATCCAGAGGTTGACAGCGTCTGGGGACAGTCCTGTACTTTTGTATTAAGCTGCGGTTATGTAAAGCAGGACCATAAGCCGAAAGCATGCCTAGTGCATCGGATGCCCAGGGCACCTCCCTGGGTACGTCCTCACGGAGCACTTCGAATTCGCTCACGAACCCTTCTGCTTGAGAGTTATAAAGGTTCCCATTTTGAGATTGTAGATAGTACACTTCCGAAGACGAGCTCGTTTCATCTTTTTCTGATTATTTGTGTTGATGAGTATCAGTGCGCTTTGGGGAGAAGAAGCTTACTTACTAGGGTCTGCGTCAAGCCGATTAAATAGTTCTCGCATAGTGAGTGATTCGACGTATGGTTCCACGAAATATTTTTTCCCATCTTCACCGAGAGCTATTGCGTCTGCGTGTCTTCAACAGTGGTCGGGATGGTGCCCAAAGAAGAGAATCACTAGTATAAAAACTCACCCGGACGGAGTTACAGCTACGGAGATGGGCTTATCTTTCATTCGATTGATCAGATATTCATCATCCCACTTGTCTAGAGCAGGCAATCTGAACCCTGAAGGTGTATTATATTAATGGCACATAGGACGTAAGGAGCCAAGATTCAATGATCTAAACCTTTGACGAGTACCGGCCTTGCAATACGGACATGTCGTAAAAACTCGACTGGAGAAGGTTGATGCAAGGTTTCAATATGTCGTCCGTTCAACTCTAGAGGCTTCATTGGTTGAGATTATATTTGGAAAATCGACTATAATTTCCTTCAAATCATTCACCCTGATAATCTAAAGCAAGTTTCCTGAGAGAACTGAGGCGACTCGGAGGTCCTTCTGACATTTTCCGTGGATAACCACCGTATAAGAAAAGTGAGAAAGTAAGGTGCTCTTAATGGGCTGTTCGAACAGTATCGTCTGCTGGAAAATGAGAATGAAAGTGCGGGCGGTTCAGGCCCCACCGCATACACGAGCTTTCGCGATCCATGTCACGTGACTATTTTTCAGACGTGACGCGACGCGCGCTGTCGCGACTCCGAACGCTCACATACACGCTCGCTCACAAGTGTACCAGACGTATTGTGTACCAGCTTCGGGAACTTTGCTCTTTCGTCTCTGTAAACCTATTCGATGCAGCCGTAATGATTAAACCTGAAGAATCTGTGCGTATATGAATTGGGCCACGCTTCCGCTTTCGCGACCGTTGAATCGTTGATGATGTTAATATCAGGCCACGGCAATCCCAGGTCGGCCAACTCAACTGTCCATCTTTCAGATGTGGAACACAAATACAACCAGCTGTAAAGTCCATGTTAACGCTAATGTAGGAAATGGGGACGCCGCTCCGTCTCCAACCCAGTTTGAACAGCCTTTGGTCGGGAAGAACACGCCAACCGAGCCCGCTCAGCCGACTGAAATCGACACGAAACAGTTCGAGCGTCCTTGTTCATTGTCTTTGGCGGATACCGCTTCTGCACAAGGGACGTTTCCAGGGGAGCTGTCACAGAATGGAATAAAGGCAAGGACCGGAGAAGGTACGCGTAACGTTCGTTTAATCCAAACTAGTTGGGCAGCTAACACTTTTACTTGTTTTCCTGTCGTGTTTATGAAGACAAAGGGCAAGACAAAGTCGATCAACCGACTAAACTATTTTCAATATTTGGTAAAAGGACTGTGCCAGTCGTTAAAATTGCATCCGAGACCCCGGACTCCGATGTGAAGTCACAGAAACTGTCTTCGGACAAAGCTCGGAAGGGTTGCAAAACACGAAGTATTCGGCGTACGGCCACTGCCCCGGATCGTTGTACGAAGGCCGCTGTAGATGACGTATTCGCCGGTCCTTCATCTCAGCCTTTGCCACGCATTCCCAAGGATTCGTCGCGAACGACCCAAATCACTAGTAATGTCAATCTCTCGGAAACCGATAGGTCCAAATACGAGGGTAGGAGCAGAGATGAACCGATTATTGTTGACTCCTCTCCTACGAAGTCTCCCCAGTCAACATGCAAATCTGCCTCGGTCGGATTTTTTGCTCCAAGGAGATCGGACTTGAACAATTTATCTGTGAAACACCCTCCCATGAAACTGGGCGACGGTGATTATACACAATTGCCGAACCTTGATACACAACACGTTCGCGGAGCACAACAGACCTTTGAATCCATACCACTCGACTTTTCTCGTACACATTCTGGATCCTCAAAACCCTATACGCACATACCCCCTTTGTCCCTCAATGGCGTATGTCACTGCCCGCAGCCCGCAATTTTCCCGCATTCCGCCAACAACTTCGTCGAACCTGTTGGTGCTCAGACAGACGGCCACGCAAAGCGTGAAGATATCATGCAATCGAGTGCTACTTGTCCGGCTATATCCAGATTCCTATCCGCCGATTACGACATCTCTGGAGCATCATGGAACGAAAGATGGCGTCCGCGATGTTCCACTGAAGTACTTGGTAATGAACCGTCAGCAAACTACCTCAGGGACTGGTTGCTAGCTCTGGAAATAAAGGATTATCGTGAAACCACTCTTTCAATAGACCCTAGTGCCCAATCAAATGGTAGTCAAGTGATTTCGAAACTCCCCAGAGGTAC
This sequence comes from Coniferiporia sulphurascens, assembly GCA_002794785.1. Classification (NCBI taxonomy): domain Eukaryota; kingdom Fungi; phylum Basidiomycota; class Agaricomycetes; order Hymenochaetales; family Hymenochaetaceae; genus Coniferiporia; species Coniferiporia sulphurascens. The sequence goes on from NBBA01000005.1 coordinate 1,737,135, forward strand.
CCGTAGGGAACACAAGAGACCAAACATCATACGTGCAGTTGAGAAACCGCGGAAAAAAAGGAGGATCGATTCGGACGAAGAGAGCCTTGGTGATTGGGTCGTTGACGATGAAGAGGAAGAAGAAGAAGAAGCCGTTTTTCCAGACCTCCATCTGGATGACGTAGATGACATCTGGCCTGAAGCCAGCGAAGCTAGCAGTCCACCGAAGCCAAAAATGACCCGCTTGACTCGCAGGCATTCCCTTAGCTCCAATAACAAGGAAACGAGCCTTAAACACGATGACCCATCCATTCAAGCCTCGGCCCATGACATCTCGTCGCACCTGACGAATACCATACTACTAGCCGGCCCACCGGGTTCAGGAAAATCGGCAGCCGTCTACGCTTGTGCCGAAGAACTTGGATGGGAGGTATTTGAAGTCTATCCTGGGATCGGAAGGCGGAATGGCGCCAGCTTGTTGAATCTTGTGGGTGATGTGGGGAAAAATCACACAGTAGGAAAGGCAACATGGACGGCTTCTGGTAGTTCCAAAAAGACTCCCCTTGGGGACGACTCTCTGCGAACGCCCGAGGACGATCGGGATTCCAAGGGCGGTAAACGACAAGCGAAGCGGCAGGCATTTACTTCACTCTTCTCAGCTGGATACAAGGTCTCTCCACAAGGTACTAACAATGACCATGCTGAGATCTCTTGCGATCAACCCCCGCCTGCTATCCGGACCGAGGTACAGCACAGGCGCGCCCAACAGTCAATAATTCTTTTGGAGGAAGTCGACATCCTGTTCGGCGAGGATACCAATTTCTGGCCTACAGTTATCACTCTGATTAGAGAATCACGGCGACCGGTTATTATGACTTGTAACGGTGAGTTTCCGTGTTATTTATGTCCTTTCTTCTAAATGACACATATATTATTCTCTTTCCTGCAGACTTGAGCATTATTCCCTGTGATGATTTACCTCTCCAGAAGGTGCTGGCGTTTAGCCCCTGTTCACCCGAACTTGCTACTTCTTATTTACAGTGTCTTGCGCTTGCGGAGGGTTATGTGGCAACAAAGACCCATATGAAAGCCCTTTACGAAAACTCCGCAATCGACGTGGCGATCGCTGCCGAGAGTGTATTGTGTCCTTCTGCTCACCAGCCGTCTCCAACTCCTGATCTTCGACGTGCAATCAATAGCTTGCAGTTTCTGTGTCTAGGTGACCCTGGACTCAAAGAAATTCCTCCCGGGGTTGCAGTTGCCGTAGGACAAGAGTGTGTTACCTTTTACGATGGTCAGGAAGATGAGGAAGCCTTGCGCAACTTATGGGAACTGGATTGGCCCAATAACATTATATCCGAGGCGCAGTTATTACCGGACTCAAAGGCGGGACCCCGTAATCATGAAGACGTCTCAAAATTACATCGATTGTGGCAATTTTCTGACATGATGTCCGTGATTGATAGCGATCTCAGCCGACGCCCCTCGGCTGTTCTTGAGGTAAGTGTTGTTGACAAAACGCGAAGCCGGTAACTGTTGAAAGCTCACGCTGAGGGCGTGGCATAGATGCATTCGTCGGAGGGGATGCCGTCTTCCGACTACGAAGTAGGATACCGACACCTAGTGCACGAGCCCGAAATGCATCATCTCCAGGGCGGCATCGCCCTTTACAATTACGATAAGGAGATTGCTTCTGAGGCAGTCCTTTCTGTTAAACATGCCATGGGGCGTAGTACGTTTGGTTCAGGATCCGAGCGTATTACATACCACCGGACCGAGGAGCATCGGAGGTCGAAAATGGTTGATCTTCTTCGTGAACAAACGTGCTATTTTACGCGTGTGTCCGGAGTCCTGGGGAGGATAGTCCCTGCAGTCTCGAGGGAATCCCTGGTGTTGGAGTACCTGCCATGGGTACGCGCTATTGATTATGCTGACGCTGAGCAGGAAGCGGCAAGCTTGAAGGAGGCGGAAGGACGGACGGTGCTGCGCGGCGGACGGACGACGCGGAACAGCCAGCGAGTGCACTATGAACGATATTTTGGGCTGGATGGGGAGCAACGGGAGGAGTTGCAGAAGAGCGGGCTGCGCGTCGACCGCGTGGAGGACACGCTATGCGAGGGCAGATCATGAAATCGGCTCGAGCTCCGCAACAGCGCTGGCACTACCAACAATTAGCATCCGCTTTTCTCTTCTGGACAGCGGCCATCTTTTATTGCAATATAAATGAGCGGCATATCCATATAAGAGTTTTGACGACGGACCTAGAACCCGGTCTGGGCCGTGAGAAGCGATATGCAATTAATATACATTTAATATTAATCTATCCTGAAAAGAGCCGGATGTACCTACTGTAGTGGCAGTCGAGGACGGTTCACGTGGCAGTGAATGCGACACCCGACGTCTGCTTTGTGCAGCCCCTCCCGCTCCCCCCGCACGACCCGCTCGCCGCTCACGACCCCGACAACGACCCCGACGCCGCCCCAGCGAGGCCGTCGTCCAGTCAAGCCTGCTCTAGTGCCCGCCCCGCCGACCCAGGGTCTCCTCGCTCGCGGCCGGCGCCGAAGCCATGGACCAGACTCCTATGGACGTCACCGCTTCTGCTCAGAAAGAAATCTCGCGAGATCGACCCCAGGACTCGTCCGCTCGCCACTCACCCGCCCCGCCCCTCGCCCCGCTCGAGTACCTCCAGAACCAGCGTAGGGGCTCGATCACTGACCCCTCCCTCCACGCCGCCAGCCCGAGTTCGCAGCACAGTGCCATGTTGTCTTCCAACTCGGGCCCACCAGCAGCCTCCTACCGGCAGCAGGACCTACTTTCGGCTCAACCGCATCCGTTCTCCAAGCAGCACGACCCGCTGCCGAAAAGCTCATCGCGTGCCGCTCGACCTACATCGCCATTTATCTTCGGTGACGCCTCGGCACAACCTACAGCCCTCTCCAAGTCTTCCATACGTTTGCACACCAACACGCAAAGTGAGCGTGGGAAAAATGGTGCGCCTATAATCCCAAGCTGTCCTCCTACAATGCTTATAATTGTCACAGGTGAAATGTTCCAACCTCACAATGGCCAGCGTGGTGGGTTAAGGTGACTTTATGCGCCCGTTTCTTGCCCTAATTCGTTCTTTCGGTACAGCTAATCGCACCAGCGACGAGATGGATACCGACTCTGACGAGAGCCAATCAGTACATACCGGCAGAGTGGCCTCGGATGTCCCAAGGCATCCCCCAAATTTCGACTACAGTAGACGTCGGCATTCGGTTCCGGAAGGTATGCAGGTTGGGATAGGTCACCCACGTGGTGGTCCTGTTTCCCCTTCTCGAGCTGGTGCAAAGCGCAAGATGTCCTCCGATAGGACTCAACTACCTGCTGTGGGCGAGGAGATGGATCCCAAGCTTTCCGGGCCAGGAGTCCGTAGTAGCATAGCCATTGACCCGGAGGAACCTGCCTCGAAACGAAGAAGTTCTGCCTTTGATACTCAGAGGATAGCACAGATGAGCCTATATGACCGAAGGGACTCAATTGACTCGCGCATGAGTGGGGGCACACCGACTTCAACGTGGTGGCCGAACGACAACAGACGGGATTCGTCATCATCGATATTCTCTGGCACATCCATGAACAGCGGTTTCAACTCTCCGGCCTTACCCGGCGATGTGCATGGCAGGCAGCCTAGTAGCATGTCTGCTTTCACGTGGGCTTCAAATGCAGGTCCTAGCGACTCATCTGCACCTTCAGGCATGCAAGCATCACTCGTAGATCCCAGCCTCTCTAGACAGCTTGAAAACCCAGTCCCGCCTCACTCTATTATCCCCCCAAACAACATGCCAGTCGATCGACGTATGTCTGCTCCGGACACTATGCCTTCGAGCTCGACCATTCGGCCCGATCGTGGTCTGAGGTCCCGTTCCCGTCCCCCGTCGCGCTCCACAGCCACAGCCGCGCGAGCAAGCGTTGCGCCTCCGAGCCCAGAGCTGTCTCCAAGCAGTGCCAGACCGGAGGAGTCGCCCACCTCATCTGTCTCCCTTTCACAAGGGTCTGCACCGCCTATGTCTTCTACGAAGGAAACCGGTGCTACTCCCTACTCTCGCTCACCGGAGCTACGGGTGTCACACAAGCTTGCAGAAAGAAAGAGGAGGAAGGAAATGCGGGACCTATTCGATGAATTGCGTGACCATTTGCCCGCGGACCGTGGCATGAAAGCCAGTAAATGGGAGATATTGAGTAAAGGTCTGTCTACCATCCCCTTGTTTTATTCCACGCTAATATTGAAGGATGGCTCCCCCAGCTATTGACTTTATCCAACAGCTTAAGCAGTCGCAGCAAGACATGTCGCGGGAATTAGATGTGTTGAGACACGAAGTGGAAACCGTTCGACATGGAGTGCCTTACGGCCATCCTGGAGCTCCACATGCTGTTATGTATCCGCCTCCAAACGCTGGCCACTATGGCCCTCCCGCCTCACAGCCACCCCACGCACCTCACCTTTCACACCCGCCCCAATCTCAACAATCGCTTTCCCGCCCAGGTTCATCGCATAATTCGTACGCACCAGGGTCGGGTTCTGGCCCGCCTCCTGTGGCGAATGGGAAGACCCAATCCCAGGCACCAGCACTGTGATTGTGCCATCCCGCTCCACTTATCGCTCTTCATTTGGTGTTGTTTTATTATGTTTTACGTGTTATCCGTCTCTCCCCTTCTTGTGCTTCTTTAGGCTGTGATGTATTGTCTGCCATCGGTGTATATTCTCATATATTCTCCTGGGGAGGAAGCAGATTTCCTTGCATGGTTTCGCTTTCAAGTTTTTTTTTATAAGGCATGGACTGTCTTTACATTTTTTTTCACTCTTGTCATTATTCCCTTTACTTTGTTATGAATAGAACCCCTCGGCAACCTCTTCCGGGAGTCTAGTGTCCAAGAACTCAACTCAGTCAGCCATGCACGTAACTTAAGGAGAGCTTATAGAGTTGTTCCGAATATCTTACGACTAAACTCAATTGGCCGTCGGTGATCATGGGATGATTAAGTGATATATTTTCTCACTTTGGCGCTCAAAGGGCCCGATTTTCTCGTTTCTAGCCGCTACACGTGCTCGGAGTGCAATCCGTGATGGTCAACGTGAATCCAGCGTGGTTACATGCTTTGGCCATCATTTTTAGCAGGAACAGCAAGCGCTCTCCTCCATGTTCACCTTTCAAATGAACCAATCGCGCACGAAAGCCTCGTGAAGGTAAGAAGCTCACGAAAGACCGCCCAAGCTGAGAAGTTCAACGAACTTAGCTTCACTCAAACTGTGATTCAAAAGTGAAATTCTAATTTGTACACACGAGTTAATGAAACAAACGCTGGAAGTGGTTCATAAATTCCTGAAGATCGAAAATTGGCGGTGATTCGAAGGAGGAGGGGGTGTAATTGTTTCATCTTTTGGTGCCCCCTTTGTCGGCCAACTGTTCCGTGGCATTTTCCTCTTCCTTGGCGGCCCGTTCTTCCGCCTCCACGACTTCGACGTCAAGGGGAAACGTCAAGATAGCAGCAATCCCAGTCAACTGGTTTAACTCTGCGGGCTTGGGGTTAGCGAATATAGGGAAGCCGAAGGACAAGGACGGCCGAAGGCCAGTGAGATGAAAAGGGCGAGGGGCAGACGCGACGACACTCCGAGGTTAGCACTCACGTTGTCCAGACTCGTGCATACTCGAGAAAATCAGGACCTCCGCGCCCTTTTGCCGCACTGACTCCACGAGCTTGACGTACTTTTTGCGTAACACGGGGTCGCTCGCTCTGCGAGGGGAAAATGTAAATGAATTAGAACGAAGATCCCAACAGCGATTGGAATAAGAAGGAAAAGGAAGTATTACCGGAATAGTTCGTCGGAGATAAGGAGTGTACCAATTGCACCCCGATCTGCCGCGAGGGCCACATGGTCAGGACCATACCACGCCCTCATCTCATCGACCCCAAGCATTTTGTGAAACCTGGAGGAGGGGGAAAATGGCCATCGATTGTGAATTCAGCATACATTCGCAAAAAAAGTGTGACTGGTTTTGACCTATCCAGCATGATCCCCTCTCGCGCAAATTTCGTCTCTTTCAGCTGACTGGCTATCTGATGGAACACAAAGGTTCAAAAACTATCAATGCTACAGTGGCTAAACATGAACTCACTTCGGGACTCTTCATGACCTCCATTAAACTATGCACATGCGGGCTACTGACGTGCACTCTTAGAAACTTATTCCTCGACTGTAGCAGAGCTTTGTTGTTCGTCTTCGTTGCTTGTGCAAAAATATAGTCGTATATGGCATCTTTGACAAAGCCCGGACTTGCAATAACAATTGCGCGTAAGGACGAATATGGCATGTGTCTGAGAAAGGACTGGTATAATGTCTCGTAGAAGCGAGTTAGTCCTTTGTCGTGCATAGTCGTGGAGCCGGTGCGTTTACGCGGTACCGGAACTTCGACCCGCTGACGAATTACGGTCATATGCTCGGAGAGGAGACAGACGGCCGCGGTCCCTAGAAAGAGAATAAGAAAAGGACACGAAGACCTATCGACTGCATAGACTAACCTTCTCCGCATACTATAGCGCCTACCTCCGCCCCCCTCCCTTCCTCGCAAGATTCCTGGACTCTTAAAAGGGCAATACTATCCCACTCCGTCTTTACGATGCGCAGGTCCCTGTTGACTTCAAGGTCCAGAGTATGATATGCACCCATCTTAACAAACTGATTCTCGGCGGTAACCTGGCCCGCGATAGACAAAGACGCGCCCTGAGCAGAGGAAGGACCATTTGGGCTCCCGGGGTTCGCGCTAGTAGAAGGGGCGTTTGAGGAGGATACTGCGGGCGAAAAGTGCATTTTCTCCACAGAGAGGGTGAGTGTCGTCTTTATACGACGAGACTCTGTAGATCCCGTCGCAGACTCTGACTGTACGCGCCTGTATGCAATTAGTTATAGACTAGACTGTCCAGCGGATACTGAGCTTACCTGATTGCAGGGGCGCGGACTTGATCTCCCTATACAGAGCATGAGAATAACGTACAGCTACGACCATGAGAAAGGCTGACTTGTTGGATGAGGTTGTACAGATGCCACATATCTTCATCTTCTTCAGGCCGGAGAGTGACATAACCCTGTATAGGATTCTTGTGAGGAGGGCGAACAGGACAGATAGCGGTAATCAGTGCACACGGATCTGTCTTTTTCTATATGCCTCCCTACGAGCTTCATGTCTTTCGGTGACGAACTGGATCTCTACGAAACCCGAATTTTAAACAAGTGGAAATTTTGAAAGTACCGTGTAGTGGAAGCGCAAAGCAGCGATCTATATTAGTAGCAATAATAGGTGCTTGGTGTATTTACGTCACCAGTCTGGCTTTGACTATGTAGAGAAATAAACCGATTAAGCTATCCACCACCGTTACTTCCTCCTCACCTTTTCGTCAGTTGGCCAGGTGCTGTCGGCAGGCTCGTTCACACTACACACAGCCGTCCCAACAATGACTAGCGCCTCAGATGCTAGGATAACGTCTCTTACGTCGCGACTCACCACGCCAAAGGATGGTCACGGCCCTTCCGCGGACGCTAGTGACGACGAAATATTCGCGGAGTTAGAGAGAGATCTGGATACCGATTTCAACTTAGGTGCTCTAAGAGAGCAGCGCATGGAGGAACTCAAGCGGGAGTAAGCGCCCGTTTTCTGGTATATTATTCTGGCACTGTGGTCTCTGACACGGGGCCATAGAATGAACCAAGTGAAGGACTTGCGCCAACAAGATCATGGCAGGCTTACAGAAGTTACGGACGAAAAAGAAGTAATAAGGATCAGTGCGTGAGTGCTTTGCGAGCTGGCCTTTCTCGAAGCAAGCATATGATGATCAAAGAAACGAAAAGAAATGTGTCATTCACTTCTATCACCGGGATTTCAAGCGATGTGAGATAATGAATAAACACCTAGAGGTGAGAGGCACTTGCTTGCGACGTCCCGAAAACACTGAACGGACAATCACTACAGCTTTTGGCACCCAAATATTTCGCAACTCGGTTCCTACGGGTATTTGTTGAAGACGTCCCGTGGCTCGTTGAAAAACTGAATATTAGAGTCTTGCCATGCTTAATGTCTTTCATTAAAGGAGTCGCAAAAGATCGGTAAGCTAAGAGTTTTTTTAATTTTTAATTTAGGTTCATGGTCTAAACTATAAACTAGTATCATTGGCTTCGAAGAAATCGGAAACGCCGATGGATTTGAGACGGCGTCTCTGGAACTACGCCTGCAGATGTCAGGTAAGGACGAATATAATCTATTATCAGACAATCAGCTTCTGAAAATTTCCTGTGGTAGGAGTCGTTGATAAGCCGAGCGTGTCGCCAGCACCATTGCAAACGATGCACGCAGCATCATCTTCGCGAAATATACGGGGACATAATGGCGGTGACTCGGACTCGGACTTCGATGTCGATGACTAAGTTCCATGTTACTCTGTTTATGGTTGACGTCGATCGACGGCGGCGTGACGTCGTTCCTGGTACCGGCGGTCTGTTGTACATAAACCCAACATATATGCCACCTTATTTCTTTCGTCTTGCTTCTCCTCTACGTCCGTCCCCATTTAAGCTTATCCCTTCTCGCTTTTTGCGTACTCTAATGATCAAGCGCATGCTTTCTGGAGCGGGCGGCGAGGGCGTCATCAGCCACCGCTCTCCCAAGAAAGCGCGGACAAAAACTAAAATGCTATATAATAAAATCGCGACGGCCGAAAATGGGGCTGCCGTCGACAGAAACCCACCTCTCGGGACACTACTTGATGCTATCAACAGTAATACGGCGAATCCAGGAAAGGGCGACGCGGTCGTCTATTGGATGAGGATGGATGATCTGCGGAGTAAGCCCCCCTGCCCCAATTAAATGCCAACGATTTCTGGCACATAATAATTGGCATACCTTTGCTTCCTAGTTGTCGACAATAGAGCGATCGGCTTTGCGTCAAAACAAGCCGAAAAGGACAGGATCCCCCTCGTCGTTATTTTCGTAATCAGCCCTCAGGACTATAAGGCACATGACAGAGGACCTAGGCGTATTGACTTCATGCTTCGGAACTTGGAGGTGCTCAAGGTACGAATTACCCTCTTAGTGCATTAATGATCTATCAATCTCCGATTTTTGGGGATTATGTACATGCATTCTGTTACAGGAATCGTTAAGCAAACTCCATATCCCTCTGTATACCGTTACGCATAAGCCTCGACACACTGTGCCCGAGAAAGTCATCTCGCTCCTACTCGATTGGGGCGCGAAACACCTTTTTGCCAATATTTCTTACGAGGTCGATGAATTGCGGCGAGATATAAAAACTTGTAGGCTGGGGAAAGACAAGGGAATAATATGTGAATTTATCCAAGACAAGTTGATTGTCAATCCCGGTGTATTGAAGACCAAAGGCGGTAAGGCCTACTCTGTTAGTAAAATGATCATTGCGTTCTGTGCATGTCGCTGGTGTCGACTAATTTATTTCTAGGTTTACTCGCCATGGCAAAAGAACTGGCTTTCCGTACTCAATAACAACTTGGACTGGATAGCAGAAGCTCCAATGCCAAACGCAAACGACAAGTCTATACATTCATCCGATCGTTTCTCTGAACTATTTAACTCCGCGGTCCCAGAATACGTGGAGGGCTTTGAATGCATTGACAATATCGAAATGGCCGAATACTGGCCTCCCGGAACAAACACGGCGATGCAGGCATGACAGTCGCGTTAATATGTCAATATCTTTTTTCTCTAATTTTTCTTCGAAGGTCCTTCAAAAATTCCTACACACGAAAGCCGATGCGGTCTCCTCGTCTTTCTCTGACGAACCCGAGACCTCCGAAGAGGATAGTCGTATAAGAAAATATGCTGAAGGGAGAAATCGGGTTGATATGGACACATCATCCCGCCTGAGGTCCGCCAGTTGCTTTACCCGTAGATATTGTATAAAACCCGATCACTCGAGTTAGCCCATACCTGACGTCTGGGGTGATCTCCGCACGAATGTGTATACGTCGGACCATGTCGCTCCTCAAGCGCCGAAGCATTGAGGGTAGCAGGGATAACGGAGTTGGAATGTGGGTTCAAGAAATCGGTAACAGGGACTAATTATATGTGCTTATGACAACTATTAACATTTCGTGTTGTAACAGCTTGGAGGGATTTCTATAACCACGTAATGGCGGCTTTTCCCCGCGTATCCATGGGAAGGCCTTACTTGGAGAAATTTGCAACCGTCAAATGGGAGACTAACGAAGAACATCTTCAAGCTTGGAAAGATGGAAAGACTGGTGTACCAATAGTCGATGCTGTAAGTCGAGAAGTTATGAGATATGTACTCTTTTTATTAATTCCTTGGCTATAGTCAATGAGGCAACTGAACAAACTGGGTGAGTACATAAAGACCGTGTGCGCAGCAAAAGATTACATCTCCTACTTTCCAGGATGGATGCATAATCGTTGTCGGATGATAGTTGCGACGTACCTTACCAAAGACTTGATGCTTGACTGGCGGCTGGGCGAGAAGGTGAGTTCTACTGATCATGATTTGTGCGTTTCGTAAAGCATCGTATTCAGTACTTTATGGAAAATTTGATCGATGGAGATCTTGCATCAAACAATGGCGGATGGCAGTGGAGTGCTAGCATAGGCACAGATCCTCAGCCATACTTCCGTATCTTCAATCCAGTTTCACAAAGTGAAAAGGTAAACATAGTGTTTCTTTTGTATGCACCGGCTCTCTGACGTTTTACACACTTAGGCGGACCCGGCAGGAAATTTCATCAGACACTATGTACCGGAGCCGTCTGAGCTCAGTGGCAAAGGTGAGTGGCATTTCACATTTCGCCGTGAATGTTTATATACAGATATTCGTTTCCAGCCATCCACGAGCCTCCTGGAGAGAGCGCTTTGAAGCACGGATACCCAAAACCCCTCGTAGATCACAGGTTTGCTAGGGAAAGAGCTATCAGACGTTACAAAAGCCCCGGGGAGACATGAGATGACGCTTACTGAAAGTTCGTATCCGGCCTGCGTGCTATAGCCTTTGGTTTATCCTTAAATTAAAAAAAGTGCAACCCTTACCTATCCCCTGATGGACTGCTGCCTTCGTACGACATAATTTTCGTGAAGATTTACAGATGAGACGGTCTCGTGCCAGTGGTGACTCTCGGGAGTGATACATGGCGTGGGCGGAGTTTAAAATTTGTGTGTCTTGTCACGTCTCATTTGTTTGAACAGCATGACCAGTAAGCAATGCTCAATCAATCGCGATGGGCGCCGTCTCAAATCGTACGCGGACTCGGAGGCTCCCCTTCTGACCAAACGACATACGTCGGTACAATGGCACGGACGCCCACTACATGGGCGGCGTCACAGCCTTTTTCATGGTCTGACCCTGCGCTGAGATTGATCGATGAAGTCGCCAACAGCATGGATGTCGACATCCAGGTGAATAGCAAGAGCCGACCTTATAGATCTTTGATGAAGCGCACACGTTTATTTGAGTAGGTGCCAAGCGGCCCGAGTAGTACGAGTCTGCATGCACACATCAGCCTTGTCATAGACACGAACGTTTTGCTTTCGTTCCTCGACGTCCTCCAGCAATTCGTAGAAGACCTAGGCAAAAATGAAGAGCCACTATCTGTGGTCATCCCTGGGGTCGTGGTGCAGGAATTGGACTAGTAAGTCATGCGCGTTTTGTGGAAAGGGATTTCTTTGTTAATTGAAGAGTATGGTTCAGCCAGAAGGCCGATAAGAATCGTGCTCTTTGTTGGTCAGCGAGAATGGCCTCGACATGGATCTTATCCAAGCTGAAGGAGCGTAGATATGTCAAAGGGCAGGCTTACCCAGAGACACTACAACGATCAGGGAGCTGGAAGAGAAGAGATCATGTAGGCATGCGCTCTACTCAATAAAATGATGTTACGGCGGTGCTTATTTACATCAAGGACACGACGAACGACGAGCTTATCGTCGACTGCTGCTTGTATTTTCGCGAAAAGAAAGGACACAGTGTTGTCGCCCTTAGCCAGGACAAGAATTTCTGCAGTACGGCCGAGTCTCAGGGTTCGTGCGTGAAAGCGGGTACTTATTGTATAACTGCATTGACGAAGTTAAACAGGAATACATACAGTAAACCCCAGAGATTATATTCGGTGGTCTAGCAGATCGTTGGCCCGGGTACTTTTCGGAGACCACTACGCGAAACTAAACAGATTTGCCGACTATAAAGAGACATACCGTCCAAGGGGGGTCAGTCAGGCTTTAGATGACGAGCTGGGGGTGCAGCCGATTCAGGCTACCATGGATGATGACGGGATGGAAATTGACGTCGACCCTTCGGTGACCCTAGAACCTCCTCCACAACATCTTCTTGACGATCTACATGATCAAGTGCTCAGCCACTTTTCGATTATTTTGTCCGAGCTCCTGCGACGTGTTGCACCGACGTTGTTCACTCAGGCGTCCACGAATTCTGGGGCAGCACTGTCTATTTACGCACCTTCTTCTTCGACCAGGCCCGCGAGAGACTGGAGTGCAAACGAGGTACTCGCCTATCTGTGCAGTGCGCGTCGACTGCCCCGCAAAGCCTCCCCCGGTGACGTAAAGTCAGTTGTAGATGGGGCGTCACGATTGACGGATTTTTTCACGCACAAGTACTGCGCACGGGGCAGAAGTGGACAGCACTGGTCGCGGGCCGACTGGGCGTCGTGCCTGGACACGCTGGGAGCTGTGGGACGGATATTCGAGGATGATGCGATAGTGAACTCTCTGGCACAGCTCGCTCCGCAGGTTGAGCTTGTGTTCCAGAGGCCAATGCGGCCCACCGGAATGTACTAGCGTAATACAAATTACGCGACACTGCGGCGTAGCGTGTGAATATATCGATGCCGGCTGTGTGTGCCGAGAAACTTCCTGTTCTATTTCGATCTGCTCCTCCGCCTTCGTCTCAGCGCGACCAACTGGGCGTGCAATCGGCTTTTCCTCCGCCCACTACCATGGCAGGTCGCCGACGTCCCTTGCAGATATTCCTCATCATCCTCGCCCTTATTCTCGTCGGCACTGTCGTCCTCCTCTCCTCCATCTCGTTCTATCTTTCCATTGACAACCTTGCATATCTCACCGAAGAGGAGGTCGGTCCTGTCGAGGACGACGCGTCTTGGAATGCTACCGCGCTGGGAAAGGTTGAACGCATCCCCCGTATCATTCACCAGACATGGAAGTCTGAGACTCTCCCCGACCGTTGGAAGGGTATCTCGCAGGAGTGCCGGGATATGATGCCCGACTAGTGAGCCGTTTCTCCTATCTTCAAATCTCGCTGTGACTGCGGAGAGAACGGGGGATGTGGGGCTTTTCTCGCATCTCTCGCACTCATACGTTTTGTTATCTCTGGTCGTTCACTTCACTTCAATATCTTGCTCTCTCACGGCACACAATTATAGAAGCTGACCTTTGGCATTTTCTGACAGCAAATATAAGTTATGGACCGATGCGGACTCACGGGAATTCATTGCTAAAGAATATCCGTGGTTTTTGGACACTTTTGATGCATATACTTATCCCATTCAACGTGCCGATGCCATCCGCTACTTCGTACTCTACCACTTCGGCGGCGTATACCTTGACTTGGATGTTGGCTGCCGCCGCCGTCTAGACAGGCTGCTGGTATACCCTGTCATCTTGCCCAAGACGATACCAGTCGGTGTATCAAATGATCTCATGTTTGCTGAGAAAGGACATCCGTTCCTGGCGCAGACTATTCATAACCTGATCACGTTCGATCACTCATGGGTACTCAACTACCCAACTGTCATGTTCTCCACCGGCCCTATGTTTTTGTCCGCACAGTACGGGTTTTGGACATCTTCTCATGCTCCAACTCAGGACATGCCTGGTGGAGAGGTTCGCATTCTCCCGAAATCGTTATATGGCAAAAATGCAAAGGTGGAGGACGTCCCGCATGCATTCTTCACCCACTTCTATGGAAGCAGCTGGCATGCGGACGATGCCGCGTTTATTGGGTTCCTGGGAAAATGGGGCAAAGGCCTCATGTGGATCGGTTTACTCTTGTTCATCGTGGGGACGGTCAATTTGCTTTGGCGAAAGAAGAGCAAGAGGTATGAACGCGGATTGGGTCGTTATCAAATTTTGTTGCCCAGCACACATCAACGCAATGACCGATGGCACATTGATCTTGGCCTGTTTACTCTGACTACGCGAAGACTAGCGTCCAATCCGCCTCCGGATTCGGCTGCTTCGTCGTGTCCGTCTTCGCCTACTTTCGATGAGGACACTATACCTATGCTTCCCATTTCGTTTGATGACAGACCTTCATCTCCCACTGCATCTGACATTTATAATGATCGGCGGGCTGGCCTCGTCGGTGTACTTTCTCGTTATAGCAACCGCGTGATGACATCCTTCACCAGTGGCCGCGAACGCTCGCGCGTGCGCACCTCCTCACGACGTAATTGGCAAAACCGTCGTTATTTGTTCTTCCTGCCTGCCATTTTCACCCCTGCTGTTGCCCCCGCTCCGGAGCTTGGTTCTCGTCGTCCAAGTACATCACGGTCAACACCCGCCCCAACGCAGTTTGGTGCTGCGCAATACCCCGTTGAGAAGGGCGGACAATCGGATGACTTAGAAGATGCTAGCGTGTATGGAGCGTCTTCAAGCTTGCGGCACGCCTTAGAGGGTTCTGCGCAGGTTTTTTCCAGGCCCCCGACCCCCGGCGCATCCTCGGGAGGCATGCCTATGCACGCGCCTCCACCGTACCCCACTCCGGCGAGTGACGCTAGCGCAGCGGCTCGCCGTGGACGAAATGCGGAGGCACCCTGGGAGTTGTGGGAGTCAGGATGAAGTTATTGGATCTTTTCTTTTTTTATGCCACTTTCTATATCGCGAGCTGTGGACTTTATCACCGCATCAGTTGTCCGGCTGTCCCCAACGCACATTCGTTTTCTCGCTATACCCCTCACGAATCCTACCCCGCGCTAATACTCTGTCGTCTTTTCTGATCTAGAGACGTTCTATTTATTTGATTTGCGCTATGATGACTAGCAAGTTTAGTTACCCAAGTCTGACTTCTGTTGAAAACAAAATATTTTTGCTTGAATATTACTTATATTTCACTCGGGTCATCTGTAGCACCTTGTAATAAAAACAAAATTTAAATAAGGAAGCTCTTGAGAAGGAACGAGTTGGGTGGTACAATGGTAAAAAATGCAAAGGGACGTATTATAATTTAGTGAATACAGACTTCATCCTCGACGAAAGAGCAAACATCGCTATCGCAGCAACGCCATATGTCAGCGACGGGCCCACGGTCCAGTATGATGCACATGCTAAACGCGTCGGCATCAGGTCTACTAGCATTGGAGCAGGATACAAATAGGTCTCACCTAGCAGAGGTCCTATTGCGCGGCCCAATTGGCCGGAGGACCTGAACTTTCCGAGGGCCTTGCCCTTTGCAAGCTGCGGGTGCCCTGCGCTGGGCTTTCCTGTGTCCGCATCGACGACCTCATCACATTGCAGAGACGCGTATGCGGTAAGCGCATTCACGACGGTCGCAGATGTGAATGCGAGGCACACAGCAGCAGCATGTAAAAGGCGCACAGCAAGCGCTGTACGACTCACAGCAAACTGCGGAAGGATAGCAAGAAAGACGAGGCCGAGCGCGCAGCTGGAAACACCACGACGGGCCATGACGGCCTCACCTGTCTTCGACATCGAGCGACGGACGTAACCGCCTTGTAAGAGGGCGCTGATAATACCGATGAACCCGATAAAGGTGCCGTTTTGGGTATTATTCCAGTCAAATACTGGATAGATAAGTTGGGACGATCGGTGAAAATGCAGAGTGGACAAAAGGAAATGCTTACAGTCAAATGTGAGGAACGTTAGGGTGAATTCGATCCCAGAGAATAGTCCAAGGAAAAGGAAGTGACTCTGTCCCAAAGTCTTCAGCAGACTGACGCGACCTTGGATCTCCTCTTCGCGAGTCTTAGTCGCGCTGCCATTTTGCGTAGATCCATTAGCGTGTCCGTTACTCTTCCCGTTTGTCTTTTCTTTCTCCGCTTTGTCGACCGCAGGCTTAACAATGGTACCGCGCGTCTCCGGTAGAGCGATAGCCAGGAAAAGCGTCTCGACGCTGAGAAGAACGAGCGTCAAGAAGGCCGGCACAGCGTAGATATTGAATTCAAAGCCCCCCGCGGTCAAGGACGAAGGAACCGGGCGCGACGCGAAGTAAGCACCGATCGGCGGGCCGATGATAAAGCAGATCGCGAAAGCGATTCCAACGTGTGCCAGAGCCTTGCTTCGATTAGCGGGAGTTGTGACATCAGAAATTATAGCACTGTGCAGAACTAGTCAGCCATGCCGAGGTTCGTATCTCAGCATACTTGCATCGGTACTTACATTGCAAGCTGAACATTCCCTTCGCTCAGGCCACCGATGGCTCTGCTAAGCATATATGAAGCAAATGACGAGGACTGAATCCACCTTCATTATCAACAGGCAGGTCAATATACTTCGTCGCAAAACCGAAGTGGTGCACATACACCAAAGCACTTAGAATGTTCCCTATCATCGTCAACAGCAGTACCCGCTTTCGTCCATATCTGTCAGAAAGGGAACCTATATGTGGAGACACGAGGAACTGCAAGGTACTGCGAAGTCAAACAGATTAGATGTATACATTGCGGTCTGGGAAAGTAGCTCACGAGAAAAGGGAACCCATCAGACCACCTGTGCAAGGATTGTTAGGCTCTGGTCCATGAATGGGACAGAAGAGTGCTGTACCTAGTAACACGATGTCCCATTTCCTCGAGTTTTGAGTCGGGTTATAAAACAGACCCCGTACACCAGAAACAAGTGCAAGAGTGCGGGAAAGAAAGCCATTCGGGTCGCCCGACTCGCGCTACAATGCTTGTTGAGCTCAGGTGCGCGTTATTACGAAAGTGCGCAATCACCTTGGTGTACCATTCCACTATTCGCGGAAATAGAGGTAGAGGGATTGTAAAGGCTTCAGGTTTGGTGTGTTAGCCTGTATGCATCAGCGTGGCCCGGCGCGCCCACGTACCGAAGAGGTCGAGAACGAGCGAGAGAAATACGATGGTCTCAATCTTGGCCATGTCGGTCGATGGTGTGTAGGAGCGCAAGAGCCAGCTCTTGTAAGAAAACAACGTTTGGGTTATATAGGCGGATGGCAAAACGTAGGGAGCAGTGCCTCTTGAGATTGCCTACGTGTTCGTTCTCAGGCCGGGCAACCCAATGGCGGCGGCGACATTCGGCGCTCTCACTCACGCTTTTCTCGCGCCCTTTGTTTCGTTCCCGAGTTTCACACAGCATCCATTTTGTTAGGCGACTGCTGGGAACAAACACAGCTACATGCTCTCGCTGCCGACCTGCAACTCACACAGGACGACCAAACATCCCCGTCCGTGCGATGCTCGATCATATATTTTTGCCGCAAGGAAGACTCGGTTCCGCGATCATCTCGGATCTATTTTATATGTGCTATATCCCCTTCTCTTCCGCGCTTTTCCCGACCGATCCCCGGAACGCCTGGTCTTCGGACGCCTGCGTAAGACTTGTCTGGTAATGAGAACTTGTTTCTGTCTTTGTGACCTCTCGCAATGCCATCGTCGCATACGCTGCCGTGCTAAGCTGCAGATTCACCTGCAGCGCGACGAATTTGCCGTTTTCATCGACGACGGGCGGCTCAAATCCCAATAGTTTGTCTTCGTCCGATTGCGCGAGCGGCACATCCGGATCGGTGTACCGCAACACTGTCCATGAAAGTTCTTTTGGCTTCAGAAGGATTTTTCTGTATGAGCCACTCAAATTGTAATCCCTGTAAGAAATAAGTATGGAGTTACTATCAACGCTTTAGAACTCGGGAATGTGCGTACTTATGCTTGCTAAAACTATTCGGATCCAGGCCATCCAGTTTCAGGAACTCTCGGAACCGCTCGCCCAAAGCACCACCCGGGTATGCAACGTCTTTCCCGGGCAGCGGCATAAGGACATCAAAAATAGAGTAATTATCGACGTCTTCCTCCGTCAAAGTCTTTACGCGTGGCGCCACCCATGGTCGTTTCGCTTTCTTGGACGACCGACTCGAATTCCCAACTGGGCTGTCTTTTTAGTGAAAGAGTGTGGACAGATAAGGGAGGTGAAAGGCAGCTTGTAATGAAAACTTTAATTTCCTACCTTCCTCATCGACATCAGGCATTTCTTCATCTTCATCTTTTCCATCCCCGGTCCCTTCCCCATTTTCTTTTTCGAAAACGAGATCTCCGGGTACGGGCTTATCCGCGCCGTGCATCCTGATGCGCTCCGACACGACCGCGTTCCAGACGTAGGATTGGTATGCGTGCACATACATTAGCCGGAGGGTTCGGGGAATCTATGCATTTTAGGATTGTTTAAAGTCTTACTGTAGAATGGTGAGGAACCACTCATACAGTAGATAACGCGCCCATTGCGTTCCTTGTGTCGCCTTTCATTTTCTTGAAACTCTCTAGAATGCACCGTTCGGCGACCACCCGACGGGGAAATAGCTCTAACGCCTTGTCCAAATCCTTTTCAAGAAGCCAAGCATCCCGTGCGGCGACAACTTCCGGATGCTCTCCGGGCCTGTGCCGAAGAATGAGTGATATAGCTTTTTCCCAATTTGACTGCAGGAACGCAAGACCGATGGAATGCGTCGGGATGGAGGCAGTTCCGAATCTCTGCATACCTGACAAAAGTATTGACTTATTAAATATAATAAAGAGTAGAGTGTACGAACCATAATAGTTTATAAAGCCTTTATGCTTTAAGGATTGCATAGCCTTATCTAGGGTATCGAGTGGCTCGACTTGCACATTCCTAAAGGAAGACATAAAATACTCATTGACTCGAAAAATCAAGCGCCCCTACCGCAATGTGATGACGAAGGCATTTCCCTTTAACATCCCAAGCTCAAAACCGGCCTTCCTGTATTTCAAGTCCGAGACGCGTACACCACGCTCACCGCGTTGCGTGATTGCCTCTGCAAGGGTCTTACGTCCGTTCTGGCCGTTTATCATCTTCCAGACGTTTTCGACAGTCTTCTTGCCTCGCCAGAGCGCGACGCGCTGAACGGTTACGCCACGTTTGTCCTTTGTACCCGCGACCGAAAGGTCCTTAATACTGCAGTGCAGGAGACGCGAAAGGTGACCAAGCGCATCCTGCGTGTCACGGTTCGTCTTCTGTAATGTGAAGTGGATATACGGTGGGTATGAGTCTCTGGACCCGACATCTCTACTACCTAGGCTCGTGCATACGGTGAGGTAATGTGAGCACCAGAAGAGAAACACTCACTACGGTCATTACGATCGCCGCGATCACGCCCTTGTCCACGTTTTGCCCATTTTATTACAACTCGACCGTCTTCGTCCGCGTTGGCTTTTGTATCCGTCTCGCTTTCCAACTTTCCTTTGAAAAGCTCTCTTATGATTTTGTGTAACCCTGTTCTAGCAGCTTTGGACTCCATGGGCTGAACAGCAATATATCATCATCAAAATGCACTCGTGGACAGGGGCCAGAATGAGTTCGACGCACATCAGATATGACTTTCCGAGGGTCATCAGGTTTGCCTCTGTCACCTTTGCGGCTGCCCCCTCTTCCTCTTCCGCCCCGATCCCTTCCTCTTTTGCCTCTTTTGCCCCTTTCACTTTTCGAAGGAGGCGCAGGCCCCACTTCCACGTTTCCTTCTGTCACATTTTCCTGTGATGGACCTGCCTCAATAGACAGGGGACCACTGGTCTGGCGGCCAGCCCATCCACTGTCACTTACGAAGGGAGGCTCCGGACCTTCAAGATACATCTGCTTTAGTTGGGCAACTAGCGGCTCCGAAAGGTATTGCCCTAAAGCGGTATCGAAACTCTCAATCCACTGTTCCGCGCCACTGTCTTGAGACGTATCCGTGATTTCGACCTTTTCTTCTGGTTGAGTATCTGTTGCCACGGGCGACGCTGCGGGAGCACTTGATACAGTCGTTACTTCCGGGGTGTGTGTCTCCACAGTATCCTCATCTTTTTTCTTCACTTCGGAATGAGGCATCTCAAGCGATACAACGTGTACAACCTCTCCGTCTTGATTGACTTCATGAACAAGAAAGTCAGTGAATCTGCAGCGCGTCCTGAGTAGCTACAGACAAATTAATCACATTAACAACTCACCGCTGCTTTATGATGGCGTGTACCGGTGGCAAATCTTTCGAAATGTACTCTGAGATGCCAACGTCGAACTCGAGGGTGTGTCCGATGGACGTCTCTTGAGCGTGAGATGCGGGAGGTGCACCAAGAAGAACTCGGCTTGGAGGAAGCAGAGTCTCGAAAACCGTTGCTTCAACTGAATCCGCAGTTTCCCCTAAGCTTGCGGTTGTAATGGCCACTGTAGGTTGTTCTACATCCATCGATTCTTCGGAAATTTGCTGCGACGGAGCATTTTGAGCGACAAAAACGTCAAGTTTCTGTCTTTTGGCTTGAGGCTCTTTTACACTGTCGTCCTCCGTATTGTGATCTGTAGACGGAAACATAGCAGCGGAGGTGGGCTGAGGTTGCGAATAATGTAAAGTACGAACGACCCGTTGCGCGGTCGCTGGAGTCGGGACTGGATGAATGCGTACCGGCAGACACCGACGACTCTCGTATGCCACGTGCGCCGATCGTCTCCTCAGTACTGATGACTTATTTCAAGTTTCAAGCCAACAGCCTACTGGCATCGTTCAGTATTTGTCTGCGGTAGTCCACTCAACCCTCTATCTATTCAAAATGTCCTCGGTACTCGGTCGCACGTATGGAGAGCGGGCAGCCCGGCACACAAACCCCGCCGCCAAAGCGCTCCTCGAAACCATGCAGCGTAAAAGGTCGAATCTATGCGTCAGTGTCGACGTCTCAAAGAAAGACAGTTTCCTCAACATAGTCGACGCCGTCGGACCGTATGCGTCCCTCATCAAGGCATTTCTTCCCTGCTTCTTACTACTCAGCGGGCTGGACTGATTTTTCAAGTTACTGCCTTTCCGTCTACCTCCGCACCTGTATGCGTCCTGTCCATCGGCAATTGTCAAACGGATCGCCCCGCTGTAAAGACTCATGTGGATATCATTGAGGACTTTGATGAGGACCTCATCGTTAAACTGCAAGAGCTGAGCACCAAGCATGACTTTCTCATATTCGAGGACAGGAAATTTGCTGATATCGGTACGAACCCGAGGATCGCGATTATCCACTATAACCAACGCGTCTATAGGTAACACCGTCGCCCTCCAATACTCCGGAGGCGTGCACCGTATCGCTTCTTGGGCGCACATCACAAATGCGCACCCTGTTCCGGGACCATCCGTCGTGTCAGGGCTCGCCAGTGTCGGACTTCCGCTCGATCGTGGACTCCTCCTCCTCGCAGAGATGAGCACGCAGGGCACTCTCGCGCGCGGTGCATACACAGAAGATGCCGTGCGCATCGCACGCGCCCATCGTGATTTCGTATTTGGATTCATCGCTCAGCGGCGCATGGAAAACGTTGGACTTGCCGCAGGAGAGACACCCGACGAGAGCGAGGACTTCATGATACTCACACCTGGCGTAGGGCTTGGGGCGAAGGGAGATGCACTCGGTCAACAGTACAAAACTCCACGCTCCGTCGTGCTTGGGGAAGGATGTGACGTTATTATTGTCGGCCGAGGTATATACGGGAAGAGTGATGCGGTAAATGTCGCCGCGGCACAGGCCTCCGCAGAGCTTTATCGCGAGGAGGGTTGGCGCGCATACGAGGAGAGGCTGGGCAGACACAAAAGCTAACCTCGTACGCATCGTTTCCCGTATTTTGAAGGAATAACATTAATCACTCCTCGTAAGCCGTAATTCACTACCGACACAGATATAAAGACAATGTCATTGCAAGCTATTGAATACAAATGGTGCTGATGCCATGCCTAGCGTAGTGTATGCCTCCTGAGTCTAGTAAGAATAAAAAGACGATAGGAAAATATGAAGAGATCATGCCAAAATGATATATGTACCATACAGTCACAGTCCAAGCTGTCCCAATGTATGTCGGCCTAAGTGGATGTGTGAGATGATGTGGGACAGGTACTGCCATGTGGTCATCGATGTCGTGGCCAGATGCGAAAGAACACTAATTTATCAAGAACAGAGGGGAATAAAGAAGGGCTAGGTCGCACACAGAGTTATCTTCTTCAACGGCGGAGTCCTTTCAACACCATTCCCTTCGCGCATGTTTTCACCTTCAGGAGCTTCGTCTTCGGCCTTCCTTTTAATCCTAGCTACAACCCCAGGCTCTTCGACGAGCGTTCTTTCGGGTGAAGGAGACTTCGATACATGCACCTTGGCCTTTAAAACGGCCTTGCTCGGCGTTCCTGGTACAGTTGACTCGGGTGTTCCAGATCGACTCGACGTCGATATTGCCAGTCCATCGGCACGCAGTTTAGAAGCGAGGGTACTTGAAGCAGACATTTCGGCGTGACAAGTGGCATGGTATATCTGCCGGAACGAAATCAACGTCGCAAGTTTTCCTAAAGTGATCTTAGGAAAAGTACCATACCTTGTCCTTGACCTGAACAGCGTTACGCCACACCCATTCCTCTTCTTCCTCTTGAAATTCACTCCTCAACGCCTCTTTGCACACGGGACAACTAATGCTTTTTGCTTCATCACCAGGCGGAACGACGACAACAGAGGCACGTAAGGCAGTCTCTCGTCGGGCAGCATCGTTTACAGTGGTATTGGCAACACTTTTTCCGCTTGACGAGGATTCACGGCCCTTCCCCTTGGTGTCAGGCAATGACTCTGAAATCCAATCCTAGACAGAAGTCAGCCCCACGCTTCAACCTCATGTAGTGCTAAAACTTGCCTCGACGCTAACAAACCAGCTCCTACTATGACCACGGCCAACTGCTTCTTTAGCACGTCGGTTCTGGCGGAAGTGCATGTCGAGATGGTCTTCCATCTTTTTCTTTCCCACAGTGCCTTCAGGGAATCGCAGCGCACATTGCTTGCACTTTACCGGGAGTCGTTCATAAATGGTCGACACATTCTGAGGGCGCTGTCTAAAACCAAGGAGAGGGTTAACCACAATAGATCCACTAACGTACTAATCCTTACCTTGATATATCCGCCGTCGTAAGACGGATCTTCATTCCCAATATGGTACCTGCGTAGCTTCTCTGCTCTTCAACACGCTCACTCTCCAGTTTCTTTTCTGCCTTATACTTTGTTTCATCCGGTGTCTCAGAAATTGGTTGCGGCGTCCCCGTACTTTTAACGTCCCCAACGGGCGTGTTGTCAGCGCTTACAAGACCCGCTTTTACAAGGGACTGAAAGAGATTTGATATTCCGGTCATACTTGCGACTGCGCTTGGCGCAGGTGTTGCTGAAGAGCTAGCCTGTTGATTCACAAGATTGTTGCCTGGATACACGCTTGAGGATGCTTGGGGTGCAGAAGGTTGAACATATTGGGTAAGTGCAGGAACGACCAGTGGGGTGGTGTTGTTATACATAGAGGGAGGGGGCAGAACAGGTTGTGGTTGAGGAGGCTGAGGAGCTGAAGCAGTGTCACGACCCATTGCGCGTAGTTGAAAAAGGATTTGTTGTAACTCTTCCTGGGAAACCCCCATCTCGACCATACGACGTAGCTAAAAGGAAATCAATCAATCAGTGAAAATATTAAACTAAGATACAGCATGGAAACGAACCTGATGTAACACGTTGACCTGATTTTGCGAGGTAGCGTCGTAGGGATTGACATGAGAGGCCTGTTCTTTTAAAGCTAACGTTACATCAAGCTCAGCCAGTACTTGAGATTTAGTTAACGGAGCGGCGTGTCCTTGACGTCGGGACGACTACATGAGTGTTTGTCAGCTAAGCAAACAATAGACTTAAGATAGCATAACGCTACGTACGGTTTCGGGATTTGAGGAAGGGTCGTTCCCCCAGATTTGACGCTCGAGCGAGACTTGGGCAGCGACACCAAAAAGTTCCTTTCCTGAGGGAGCACCTGTGCGCCATGTTACGAGCATTTCTTCCATCTTACTGCGGGTGGAAGGGTCGACCTGACCATACGTTTCAAGGAACAGCGAAGCAACAAAGGCAGAGAACTTTGAAGCGTAAGGATCGTAGACATTCTTCGAGATAGCATCGAGTACATAGAATGCCGGAAGCTTCATCCAGGGAGGGACCTGAAGGGGAAATGGCGCAAACAGGCGCAAACAAAGCAGTCAGCAACCCTCCGTAGACAATGGCAAAGCGATGATGATTGAAAAGGAGTCCGAGAGGCAAAAAAAGAGCAGTAGTAGTCGGGACATCGCCCCCGAGAGTTGTGCAGCTCATCGTGAAATGTGTCGGACAGAACGTTTGAGCGCAACCATCCTTGTCCTCTGACGTGCTGCAAGTGGTCCATACAAACGACCTTCGAGTGCACATCTTTTCTCAAACTACAAACGGGCTGCCTATTTACGAACTACAACGCACACGTATCATATGTAGATGACCACCATAAGCCGCTCTGCCATTATACGGGCCGTAAAGAACAGTAAAAGAAATGGGAGGCAGTGTGCGGTCGTAGGAAGCAAGGGCGATAATGCGGCATGGAAACACTCACCCGGCGTATATGAGCCTGTAAGCACTCAGCGACAATATCTGCGTAGCGAATATAATTTTGAGCCATCATAGAAAGGTTCTGAATAATAGGTCTCGAGTTAATAGTCAGTTCAGACAACCTCGCGGCATAGTCCCTCCGAAAGCTGCTGGGGTCAGAGAACTGCATCGGAAACGACGGTTGCGCATAAGTGAACGCTGGCATAGGAGGCGGGGCATGCTGCATGTAGGCGTGAGGAGGCTGGGGCGGATATGGGTGTCCATAACCCTGAGGGGACGGGTGCTGGTAAAGCGACATCGATGCCGGCAGCGCACTCAACAGAGACGACAGAACCACAAGAGAACCTATGAACTCAAAACGCGCTGTTCCTCGACGGGAAAAAAAATCCGGCAAAAGAGAAAACCGGGCTGTAAGCGAGACAGAGAAATCTGATTCGCAAACCAACAAATCGCTCGGGCTCGTTTTACGGACACTGAGTGGACGATCACACTGGACGGAGATGGTGGTACAGAGTCAAGACGCAATGAGGTGGCACCCGATGTCGCCGGTAAAGGTAAGTGCTTTTCGAACTCAGATCGGCGGCTTCCGATACGGGGTCGTCAGGTGATCTAGAGCCTATTGATTACTTAACGGACAATTGTTTAAATTAATGTTTGCACGCATCGGAGTCGAAGAGGCAGCTCGAAGTCGCTAAACTTTATTTCATTAGGTTGAGATTTCGCGCTCGCTGTGACGCCGCCTCCCGCCATCGACAAGCCTCCGCAAGACCAACGGTGAGTATTGCCGTTCTGCAATGTATCCAAACGCTGGGGACACGACCTTCCCATCGTCCTGTGCTTCAAAACCCGGTCGTCTTGTGCGCTTTCGCGGTGGATTGACTCGTTCGTTTACAGATGAAGGACATCATCCAGATCGAAGAGCTCGACATCCCCGAGGGCGTCACCGTCGAGATCAAGGCTCGCCTCATCACCGTAACTGGGCCCCGCGGTACCCTTAAGAAGAATGTTAGACATGTTCAAATGGACATCCAGCTCATTAAGAGTAAGGCCGGTCGCGTTACTCTCGCCGTATGGCAAGGAGGCAGGAAACACAACGCCTGCCTTCGCACCATCCGTTCACTCATCAATAACATGATCATCGGTGTCACCAAGGGCTTCCGGTACAAGATGCGTGCCGTCTATGCCCATTTCCCCATCAACTGCATCATCCAGGGCAATGGCGATGCTCTTGAAATCCGCAACTTTTTGGGCGAGAAGGTGCGAATATAGACAAGTCTGTCGGCGAGTTCTACTTATTTTACCATACCCAGACTGTTCGCCAAATCCCAATGCTCGAGGGAGTTACCGTATACGAGTCAAAAGCACAGAAGGATGAGCTCATCCTTGAGGGCACCGACATCCAGAATGTCTCTCAGTCTGGTGTGTTGCAAAGTCCACTGCCCTCCCCCTGGATTAGCTAACTCCCCCTCTTAGCCGCCTCTATCCAGGGAATCTGCCGTGTACGCAACAAGGACATTCGAAAGTTCCTTGACGGTATCTACGTGTCGGAGCGGGGTACGATTGAGGCAGAGTAGGGGATGGCGTTCTTATTTCATTGTCTTTTTACACTTTTTAGGCATATGCTATGATGATTATGCTCATGCTTTATTATTCTGGCGTGAAGTGCGGTGAAAAGACATTGGAAGAAAGATAGCCTCTGGACCATCTCACGGCACGAAAGGAATTTTAGTTCCTACCCGTCTTCTATAACGCGAGTAATCGTCTCCAAAGAAACGAATGAGCGCCGCCTCCTCCGCTGCATGTGGGGTTCAGCTGTCCGTTCAGGCTGGGAGACGTTTGGTGACTTACATTGGATTCGGCGGTAGAAGAACCTCCAAAGCAATGCGCTATAGAGGAGGAAGGACACAGTGTTCTGTAGTACGAGCTGCGTCCCAAGTGCCCAGTAGTAAAATCCTGCGTATGACGGATGGCGGAACCAGCTATGCGTGGCTGACGGTGAGCATCAGTTACTCATGAGTCGAACATACATACCTGTAGATACCGTCTGTCACGAGCTGGTGCCTAGCCGCCTTTTTGAAAGCGACTGCATGTGAGAAGTTGGTTGATGCATGAATCATCGCGCTGGAGCGAAGCGTTTGGCCAAGTACCATGACGACGATACCTGGATGGTTCCTCCTTCAGCGTTAATGGGGATGCAATATATATTGACACGTACCGACCGTCGAGACGTACGGAAAAGCTTTCCAAGCCGGTCGAAAATATAAACCCAGAAGATACTCTGTGAGCGCCGTCCCGTGAGCAATATGGTACAACGACCCATTGTCGAGTAGAAATGCTACAAGAAATATGTGTTCGACGCGATGAAGTACGCGTCGTTGTGAACAAAGCAGCTTACAATCGACACTGCACTTCTCCCTGTTCCATCCTGCCGTGACAGAGAACTCGGCCCAGTGAAACAAACTCCAGGCTGCAAGAAAAAAGCCCAGCTGTGGTGTCATCCACCACCAGCCTGTTTGCTTGGTCTGTTCCAGGGACGCCAGGACGTCCAGCTTGGATAGAAACAGCGAGAATGATGTGAAGAAGACCCCGCCGAGTACAAAAGAAATTGTAGACACTGCAGAAGGCGTGTTCGGGATTTTTCCATGAGGCTGGGAGGGCCCTATGGGTCGCATTTCGAGAGGGTCAGTTTGTTGTAGGAGCGCGTTCCGTTCCGCAAGCCGCGAATCGAAGTCATCGTCGAAAGCTTCGTTTCCGTCGGGAACATCGAACTCTACAGAACTCATTTCCTGACCCCTCCTAGATCTCAGGTGCTGGAGAGGCAAGACAGGCGTAGGGTTGTGTTTCGAAAGAAGGGCAAGGGCAAAGGAAAGCTGAAGAGGGCTGTGCGGGCATGGTCGGCAGAGACAATCGAGCGCGTCGATCATCCATTCTCTTTCTCCGTCTCTTTTGTTCACCGCGCAGCATATGGTACTTAGGTTCCATTGGGAAGCCCGGGTCCTGCATCTGCATCTGCAATGATATGGCGGGAGAGCGTGGCCCGACGCTCGTTATTGTCGCTTCGGTCTGCTCATGGTGTTTTCTACTCGAGCGCACCTCAAGGACCACCGCGTGCAGAGGCCCGGAGGCTCGTGTCTACGAGCGCGAAAAGCACAGAAAAAAATAGCCAGGAAAAAATTCGCAACCTGGCAGTTGTAGCACACATTGGTGAGGAGTGTCCTGTCCTCTTCGTCACGAATAAATAACTAACGTTGAAACAGACTCTGGCAAAACGACCCTTACGGAGTCTATTCTCTCTCGCTCAGGATACCTATCTTCACCAGGTACCGTCGACACCGGATCGACTACGACGGATTTCTTGCCTGCCGAACGCGAACGTGGCATCACTATCCAGTCAGCAAGCATACCAGTCTCGTGGAAGAAATGGACGTTCAACCTCGTTGATACGCCTGGTCATGCAGACTTCGGTATGGAGGTGGAGAGTGCAAGTCGTGTAGTTGATGGTGCAATTGTTCTCATTGACTCTGTTGAAGGCGTGGAGAGCCAGACGCAGGGTGTGTGGCGCCAGCTCGATAGGTAGGTGAGCTCTATACATGACCTGCGGTTGACTACAAAACCTTACAAGACCTTTTCACTCAGGTATGATGTCCCCTCGCGCATATTATTTTTGAATAAAATGGATCGCACTGGTGCATCCTTTCGAGAGTCAATGCGCTCGCTGCTCAACTATCGTCTTCATCCAAAGCCCATGGCTATCACACTTCCGGTCGCTTCATTCGATACGCGGGCTTACACATCCGCCGAACCGGGTATACAAGGAATTGTTGACCTAGTACGCTGGGAACTGTGGAAGTGGGACGAGAAAAATGCCCAAAGCGATGACGGAGAATCCAATTTTACGCGGACTCCTCTTCCCGTACAGGCTGAGCATCTAGAACAGAGCGAACTCTTTCCCGCAGACCACCCTTTAACTAAGGAGCTTATTCCCGCACGGACAGCGCTCCTTGAGAATCTTTCGATGTTCTCAGAGGAACTAATGGATAAATTGCTGGCACTTCCCGCAGAGCCCTCTGCATACTTGACGGTTGGCGCAGAAAGTATTGTCCCTGCGCTTCGTGCTGCAACTTTACGCAAAGACGTCCTGCCTGTCCTGTGCGGGTCAGCTATGAGACACATAGGGACCGACCTTGTATTGGATTACGCTGGACTTCTCTTGGCCAGTCCCCTTGACCTTACCGGAGGTATATCGCAAGAGGGCTCTCCAAATGTGCAGATGCTGGCCTGGAAGGTAGCCTGGGATAAGAGAAGAGGATGGATGACTTTTGTGAGGATATACTCTGGTAAATCTGTTTAAGGTCGCGTTCGTCCTGGTTAGAGTCTGACGTCTTTTTGTCCACAGGAACCTTGACAAAACAGACCACTCTGTTGAATGTAACACGTAACCAAAAGGAAAAAGTGTCCAAGCTGCTCCTGTTGTATGCATCCCAGCCAGAGGAAGTTGAGACACTCTCCTTTGGTTCCATCGGCGTCATCCTGGGTCTCAAACATACACGTACTGGTGACACTCTTGTAAATTCGGTTGCACCATTCGCCAATCGCACGGTGAAACAACAACAACAACAACAGGCTGAGCCAGTGTCCAGCTCTCTTCGCGATATCACACCCCCACCCGCTGTGATGTCCGCGTCCATCGTTCCGCAATCGACCTCAGACCTGCAGCCCGTTCAAGATGCACTTCTTGCGCTATCACGCACGGATCCCTCCGTGCGCATCGAGGTTGCTGACGGGCAGTTGCTCGTACATGGACTCGGCGCGCTGCACCTAGAGATCGTCGAGGGTCGCTTGCGCGATGAATGGGGAGTCGCCTTTGAGGCGGGACGCCGGCGCGTCACGTATCGAGAAGCCTTCCCAAACGGCAACGGGGTTGGCGTCGACGATACCTGGAGTACGGAACTACAGGGGAGGAATGTGACTGTGCGTATTGGGCTTGACATGCGTGCTCTTCGAGAGGACGAAGTGGGGGACGCTTTGTGGGACCAAAATGTCGTCCTAGATCAAAAAAGGCGGCCCCTTCGTGCCCCATCCAATGACGGCACTGTCAGCGTTCATGATGTCCAGAACCCGTGGGCACACCTCGCACAAGGACTATCGAGCACACTCCTCTCCTCACCGCACAGTGCGCTTCCGATATCACGTACACGTATTCATGTGCGGGATTTCTCTCTCAGTCCCGAGGACGCGTCTTTCACCGTGCTTGCAGGTGCTGCGAGTGTTGTCCTACGTCGCACTTTGCAACGCGCAGGGCTTGGCTCCCTCATGGAGCCATTCGTGCGTCTCAAGGTCACTGTCGGAGAGGAGCATATTGGTCGAGTCGTCAAAGACTTAACGGAACGCGGAGGTGAGGTTACCGATCTCGGAGGCCAGTCGGCCGGAGCTGCCGATGGTGAGGAGGGAATTCCATTCTCCGAGGATGGCGTATACCTTCCTCCAGCATGGATGTCACCTTCAGCTTCCTCTTTGTCAGAGTCTGGCAATACAGGAGCGAGCATGAAGAGTGCAATCCATGCGGTCGCACCACTAAATCAAGTACTAGACTTCAACAATCGGCTGCGTGCTCTTTCTGGGGGACATGGGACATTTGAGATGGTTAATGCAGGCTTCCGGGCAGTGAGCGAGTCAAGGAAGGCGGAAATATTGAAGGAGATAGGAAGAGCCTAGGGGACAGTACGAACTTGGATCGATCGGTATTATAGGATTATAGATTTTTAGACATATACAGTTAGATTCACTGAATAATATCGCGCATCTCATCTGCATCTCCATACAACACGCTTCCATCCATCTCGTCGTCATTATCTACCCCACCCAAACGGTCTCCCGCCACGTTTTTGAGCACCTGGCTGAACGCAACCATCCCGAACCCGTCGTCGTCTTCAATGACCTCCTGGGTTTCATCCATGGTATTTAGCGACGAAAATACGCTCGAAAAGCGCACGGGGGCTGGCGTGGCACTGCGCTCGCGCTCATCGAAGTCCGGTAGGAAGAGCGGCAGAGGCGTTTGTCCACGCTCCCTTTGAAAGCTGCTGCTAGACGCAAACTGTGAAGGTGCGACACTTGGAGCCCTGCTAGCCCATCGAGCAGATGGTGTGACTGATGCCGCCCGGGTGGTGTCGTCAGCTGCAGTGGACATGCCTCTGGTGGCGACAGGTAGAGTAGGCCAGGGCTCTACGACGACGCAGAGACACCGATCACGCATGTTCAGTCCACGAAAAGCAAGCTGAAGGCTGAGCTTCTTCTTTTCCTCCTCCTCTTCATCCACGTCTATGACTGGACTGTTTACGGAGGGGCGTTCGGGGTCATCATTTTCCGTGTCCTGTAGTACTGCTGAGTCGGGTGTCTCCTCGAGTTTAATAGCAGATAATTCGCTGTCTTCTAGGGCCTGCATATCTGCGTCCTCGTCCTGGCTAGTGACTATTATGCCGCCATCATCATCAGACTCTTCCTGATACCTAGGGGCCTGTGCTCTTTTGCGCGACGACCTTCTCAAAGGGCCTTCATCCTGGGCATGTTGACCAAGGCCTTCTTCCGGGCCGCTTCCTAGATCGGATAGGGATGATTCAGCATCTTCTTCTGAGTCGTCAATAATTTCAATGGATCCTTTTCCTGTGACTTGTTTAGGTTTCGCCATCGATGTATTACCCCGCTGACGCTTTGCCTTTTTCTGGTTCCGAAGTGATTGATCCTGGGATCCACTAGGACTCTCTCCATGTTTGCGCTTCCCTTGGGGACCCTTTGGGGGTTGTGCCACAGTCTGGGTTGGTCTCTGTAACATAACATAGTTTCTCGTCTTTGGAAGCACACGGGAATAAGTTGCACGGCCTATTACACGCTTGAAAGAAAAATACCTTGAGCACAACGGTGTGCGGCTCTGCCTTTCGAAGAAAGTACGCGAATTGATAGTGATCTGCAGTATTTTATACATTTGCACGAAGTTTATTAGTTTCTGTGGCAAGGAAATGTTTTAGTTAATAACCTCCTCGATGAACCTCGACTGTCCCCTTCTTTGCGCTCGCAGGACCGCCGGGCCCATAATGAGCGTACTTCTCAGCCTCGAGTTTAGGACCAATACTAACAATAAGATCAGTAAACAAGACATCAGTTGGTGTAGATAGCACTTACAGTGGTCTTAGATCTGATATTACGGACTGCAAGGTCCTCTCAGACATCCAATCGAGATGCCTATCATCGAGGTAGAGCTTCGCAAGTCATCGTCTCCAATGCCACCACAGCGAGCAACGATCTTTTTTTCATAACTTACATATAGTGGAAGAACGTCGCTAGCGGATATCCTCAGATAATATGTGTTGCGCGCGCGAAAAGGCATGAAGACGTCAGTAAGTAACGAAGCCTGACTCGGGCGATCGACGCTTCCGCCGCGCGCGTCTCGGACCAAACGGACGCGTCAATTAAGCGTGATCGGCAAGAAAAACAAAAGCAAAAATTCCGGTCGAAATCACGAATATGCTGATCTCCATGATCCAAGGTGAATATACAAAAAGGAGTCCGTACGATACAAAGGAGTTTCTATTAGCTACCAGTCCATCTTCTTGCCCAGCTCCATTTTCTTAGAGACAGGGATCTTCCCACCCTTGTATCCAAAACCATCCAACCACGGCCACACCGTGCTCCGGCGTTGCTCGAAGGACTCAATGGCATCCGACTTCTGCAGTGTAAGCCCGATGTCGTCCAGACCGTTTATCAGGCAGTGCCTCCGGAACGCATCAATGCTGAACGACACAGGCTCTTTACCACCAGGCCGACGGATCTTATTCTTCTCTAGGTCTATCTCCAAGTCCGCACCGGACTCCGCGTCCTCACCCAGAGATCGACAGATGTCCTTAGGCAGGGTGATCGCGAGCATGCCGTTTTGAAGGGTATTATTCTTGAATATTTCCGCGAAGCTCGGCGCGATGATGCAGCGGATTCCGAAATCGTTCAAACTCCAAGGTGCGTGCTCGCGGCTACTCCCGCATCCGAAATTCTCGCCGGTGCATACGACGATCTTCGCCTTGTCGAAGGGCGCACGGTTGAGCACGAAATCGGTGTCCTTCCCAGTATTCGGGTCTTTGCGCAGTGTGTAGAAAAGCGCATTCGCCAGACCCGTACGCTTGAGCGTCTTTAAGAACTGCTTCGGAATGATCATGTCCGTGTCGACATTCTCGATGTCGATGCGCGCTGCGACGCCCTTAAGAACGGTAAACTTGCTCACAGCAGAGGGCGTCGTGGCAGGAGGCAGATCCGGCGTTGACAATTCGGAAGTCCCTTCGATTGCCTGTGGCTCTGGTGGTGCAAGAACGGGATCCGTCCAGAACGTCGAGGCATTCAACTCCTTGATGACCGGCACACCCTGGCTTATCTCACCACCAAGGTATTTGCGAACGTCCGTCAAGTATCCCGACATCGCCGCGGCTGCTGCCATTGCAGGACTGACAAGATGTGTGCGCCCCCCCGAGCCTTGACGACCTTCGAAGTTTCGGTTGCTCGTACTTGCACATCGTTCTTGGGGTTTCAATTGATCCGGATTCATCCCGAGACACATCGAACATCCCGCCTCGCGCCAGTCGAATCCAGCCCGCTTGAACACAACATCCAAACCTTCGGCTTCAGCTTGTTCCTTGATAATCCCAGACCCGGGTACTATCATCGCGTGGACATTGGATGCAACCTTTGCATTTGGCCCAGCCATAAGAACAATCTTCGCCGCCGAGCGCAAATCCTCAATCCGTGAGTTCGTGCACGATCCAATAAACACCTTATCAATCTTCACATCCGTCATCGGTGTGTTCGGCGTCAGACCCATGTATTGCAGAGAACGCTCGACCGATTTGCGTTTCACAGGGTCGTCGATGTTCGCTGGGTCGGGAACAACACCTGTGATCGGTGCGACGTCTTGCGGCGAAGTTCCCCACGTAACGGTAGGAACGATATCCGCAGCATTAATCCGCACTTCCTTATCGAATACGGCACCCTCGTCTGACTTAAGTGTGCGCCAGTACGCGACCGAGCGGTCCCACAGTTCACCCTTCGGTGCAAGCGGGCGGTCCTTTAGGTATGCGAAGGTGATGTCGTCAGGTGCAACCATACCAGCACGGGCACCTGCTTCGATGCTCATGTTGCACACACTCATCCGGGCTTCCATACTGAAGCCACGGAATACCGAGCCAGCGTACTCAATGACGCAACCCGTGCCGCCAGCCGTTCCAATCACACCGATGATGTGCAGAATAACATCCTTGGATGTTACACCTTCGTGAAGGGTACCTTCGACGGTAATGCGCATGTTCTTGCTTTTCTTCTGCGGGAGGGTCTGTGTCGCAAGGACATGCTCAACCTCGGATGTCCCAATACCGAAGGCGAGCGAGCCGAACGCGCCGTGTGCTACGGTCAGTCAGCGAGGGGCCCGATTAACATAGATCGTAAATGAGCTCACTCGATGTATGCGAGTCACCACAGACACAAGTGATCCCGGGTAAAGTGAAGCCTTGCTCGGGGCCGATGACATGGACGATGCCTGCGAACAAGTGAGCTGGATAAAGGGTCATGAGTTGCATATATGCACACCTTGACGGCGGTCCTTCATTCCAAAGTACGTCAAACCGAACTCCTTCACATTCTCCTCCAGAGCCAAACACTGCGCTTTCGAATCGGGTTCGACGGTATAGTCTTCTGTCTTGGTGAAAGCTTTCCGCGGCGCAGTTCTGCATGCAGCACATGAATTAACGCTCCACAATTCTGAATACGCATTAATGCTCACGGGATGTTATGATCGACTGTCGCGAGCGTGCAGTCCGTTCGGCGTACAGGCCGTCCTGCATTGCGGCTACAGGCGCGTCAGATGTCATTCCTTACCACTACCAGATGACTGATGCTTACAGTCCCTCGAAGGCCTGAGGACTGGTTACCTCGTGCACCAAATGCCTGCAGGTTTGCACGTTGTCGTTAGCGCTAGCATACGACTATGAAAATTTGAATTACCTATCTATGTAGAGAAGGGTGAGGCCGTCGTCCTGTACATGTCTGCACAGTGAGGGGTCAGCAGTTGATCGGTTCAGCACGACATGAGTGAGACGCACACGACATGATCATCCCAGACCTTGTCGTACAGTGTTCGCGGGCCAGTGACGGGGGCTGGCATGTCTAGTATCTGACGTTGGTGTCTGTGAAGTGCAGGGAGGAAGTGGGGAAAGAGAAGAGGTTATAGAGGATGTGGACGCAATGGAAGATTATATATATCAAGTAAAGCAACTTCAAGCTGGCTGCTAATGCATGGGCCGGGCGGATCGGCTTTTCGGTCTTCCCAGCAATCGGAAGTCTTTCGGCTTTCCCGCTCCAAGTGATCCGAGCGCTCACCCAATGGCCGTCGTCTGATTTCATCTCCCCGCCCGTATTTTTTTGAATGCTACGGCAGGTCAGGAGCTTGAGTTCCATACCAAGTACCGGCAGTGTCGTTTACTATAGTTAAATCACTATTCTCGCAAGCTGTCTTTTATTTCATTTCTCTGATATTTTAACTACGGTAGCAGTCCTGGATCCGAAACTTTAGCCGGGTCTCCTTGAATGCTCAGCCAGGATACCCAGCTACCCTCACTTTGAAGAGCTTGGGGATATACGTTTGTATGACCCCGAGATTATGCTGCTGTCATTATTCGTGGTCTGCTGACTAGTTGATTTCTCCGCTCTTCCACGATATCAAGATAGGATAATAGTGGGACTAAACACACTAGCGACACCGGGCCCTGGAGTGCAGACTTTGATAAAGGCTTAACTCTCGATTCCGGTGGTACGCTCTGCGGAAATTTGATTTGCATGGCGAACTCACGACGAGGCGGGGATGCTCCAATTTATATTTTCACTCATTCTCGCCGCCTGTTAGCTAAAGCTTGTCGTACAACCCATACTTCAGTATGATAAACAAAAAAAAGCAGCCGAGATAACAGAAGACAAGAACCGAGATCACCGCGGTTCGTGATGTCTACAGTATTGAATTCAAATTGTAGTAGTTACTATGGTCTACTACACATAGCCGAAAGTGACGTTGCCTTACCTAATATGAGCATGCTTACTGTCCGCTTAGATAAACTGCACAGTTCATGGTCCCTGTCACGCACGGCATGGGCAGCGAAGCAGTGAACGGTGAACGTCCTGCAAGTCGGTAAAGATGGCCAAATCAAAGAAGTGAGTCCTCCGCAAAGTGGCAAAGATGTAGACAGTATGTACTGACTTCAAATCCGCCAGCCACACCAATCACAACCAGAACAAAAAGGCTCACCGTAATGGTATCAGGAAGCCCAAGGTCTCTCGGACGCGTTCTCTGAAGGGTGTAAGTCCCTCATCTCTCTTTGTTTGAAAATGCGGCGTAACTAAGTCGAGCTTTTGTCTAGGTTGACGCGAAGGTATGGCTTGATAAATAGTATGGTGCTGAAGGCGACCTAACTCATTGTTTTTTGTGATTCAGTTCCGCCGCAATGCCCGCTATGCTCTCATTGGCTCAGTGCGTCATAAGCTATATCCTCACTTCATATTATACTTATAAATTTCCACAGTACAAAGCCCGCGCTGAGCAGAAGGCTGCCGCATCATGATCCAACCTCAGCATGATTCTGGATAGATGGATCACTCAGCCATGACTTCGGCTTTTATCAAGAGAAGGCCTGGCAGGCTGCCTGGAGTAGACGATTATGCTACACCCGAAAATCATTCATGCCTGTATCGCCGTGTTATGCATATGTATGTTTTGCACCCAAAATGAGAAACTCATAAAAACTCGGAAAATGCGTCTCTTTTGATATCGTCCGGCTGAATGCGCGAAGGCAAGGTGTAATTTCGGATGCTCTACTGACGGAGAATTCATCTACCTCTCCCAGTGGCTCCCTTCGCTGTGCTATCCAAAGTTGCGCGGAGACGAGCAGCCTGGATGCATAATCAGTGAGCGTCCCAGCGTAAATCTTTGAATGCAAGAATAAGCCTACCGCCGCGTCCTCGGGCGGCACAGCGCCCTTCGCCATGTTGTGCTTGCGAATGTGGAATCTATGTGCGTCGCGTGGTCCAACAGGTCGCGAGCCCAAATCGGTATTCAGCAGCGCCCTACACTCTTCCTCGCTTGCGATATGACCTTCTAGCAGCGAAAAGAATTTGTGTCGGAGGACGGCTTTGATCCGCTCCAGTGCATGCGTCGTATACCATCCATCCCGTTCCTTGTATGGATGTCTAAATGACTAAACCAGAATGGATAAGGAAGAACAAGCGTACATTGCATTCGTCCCGTACATTCGCTTTGTCTTCAATCATATCTTTAAGCATTGGGTCAACTATATCACATAGCTGGTATGCGGCCGTCTCTTTTGTGAGATGGATACCATCAAAGACATGTGAAGGAGGTTCGTTTTCGATTTGCTCCGCACTCTGAAACTGGGCATGTGAAGACGTAGACGTGGTCGCTTGTTTTTCTATGTTTCGCTGCTCTTGCCGGCTTACTACGATAGATGGACGAACAATGGGATGGTTGATGTTTCGGAAGTAGAGACGCTGGTAGCTGGAGATGTTCAGAAGCATCAGCTGTGCTTTCTGCAGCATGGACAGACCACGAACAATCGAGCAGCCGGGTCCTCTCTTGGATCATACCCGAACCTAATAAGCGTGTCTCGCCAGGGACCATCCGCGAAAACATAGCACACTAATGGGACCAAAAATTTCGAGCTCGATGGCAGTGAGTTATGGGCGAACGCCTCTGAAATGGTACAACCCGCTCACTTATGCATCTCGCGCACATCTGCGGCGCTGAACTGGTTATTAAGCGCGTTTCTAGTCCAAATCGGCCTCTCCATGAATTTCTGCGTAGCTTATCAGCAGTTTCCTAGTGACCAGCTCTCTGTCCCGCAGTGATTACCTGTCTTAAGAGTGTCAAAACACGTTGATCAGCTTGATCAATCATTTTTTGCACTGAGTCCGGAGGTTTGTCTGGAATCTTTTGCATGCAACTACTAAATAGTGTCGTATTTAAGAATTATATTACGAGCTCACCGTCTTTTCCGTGAATGAGATGGAAGTTGTATGAAATCCCTTCCATCTTGCTTTGTTGATGAGCCGTTTCTTCTCTTCGCCTGTTTTGGCGTCGACAACGGTTGTGACTACAGACATATTATTTGCCTTGTAGCTACAGAGTGGGATATGTCAGCGTGTTATGTGTTAGTAGAGGAGCTGTCGTACTTGTATATATGCGGAATTGCCTGACGAGAAAAAAGCGGTGGCGGTATTAGTCGAAGGTTGCTCCGCACCTGGGAATCGGCCCCGTCCCGTGGTGGTTGTCCAGAGTCATTTGGCAAAGCATAGTCCTCCTTTTCCGGTGGGATTGTGTACTTACTTATAGATTCAACTATGCGCCTTGACTGAGACCAGAGATAGGCGCATATAAGATGCAGGTATGTTACTCACCATCCATTCGGTCCATAGCTGCCCGGAGCTGTACTATTGGGTCGGACGTGTTGGGTTCGTACTGGAAATCCGCCATACCTTATCATATCTTATTAGTCTTTACCAGAAACGGAGGACTGAGGGGTGCTTACTTCTGAAACGCATTGTCTTTGGTACCACGCCGACAGCTTCCGCGACGAACTCGCCCACGGGACCATCACCCTCATCACCCTCTCTTCTCTTCCGCTTGCGTTTTGTGACCTTAAGTAGTATGTTGTTCGAGTGAACAATGCCTCCAGGGATCGGATGCGCGAACGGGTTCT
Organism: Coniferiporia sulphurascens; assembly: GCA_002794785.1. Classification (NCBI taxonomy): domain Eukaryota; kingdom Fungi; phylum Basidiomycota; class Agaricomycetes; order Hymenochaetales; family Hymenochaetaceae; genus Coniferiporia; species Coniferiporia sulphurascens. Next base: position 1,775,565 of record NBBA01000005.1, read on the forward strand.
CCGGGCGCCAACTGAGCTCGAGGAGTGTCTCAACTTTTGTTGCGCCCCGTCTAAATGCGCGTGCGACGCTCGAAGGCCCACCGAGGTGTTGGATCGCGCGTGGTGCGGAGCCCTCCTGGACGTACCCAGGGAACTCTATCGAGAAGAAATTTTCAGAAGGTAATGAGTGTTCCGTGGCGTAACGATCTGAGCCGCCTGAGGACGATGGACCAGCTGCAGACGACATACCAGCCGTTGCTGCTATGTATTGGTTGGTTAGTCGGAGTGTATTCTTAGATCCCTGGATGATCTTCGTCGCAGATCTTTTTTTTACTTTGCTTATGTAACTCGAAATATCCTGTGAGGGTTCGGGTCACGGTACTCTGGCTCGACTCTTGAGATCAACGCGGCAGACCCTGGACTTGATAGTGATCTTGTTCGGCTGTCTGCATAGCGAGATAATATACTGGAAGTATAGTTGGCAGAGACTGTAGGTTACAAGCCCACGACGGCGACGGCGACGTCCGGTTTTGACTCTTCAGGCCCAAGAAGCCCGACGGTGACTGTTGGATTCAAGTGGTCGTTGATTCCCGGGCTTCCAAGTTTGTATCTTTCTTGCCACAGCGCTATGCTGCTTGATATTGGTACCTGCACATAAAATTCCTTGGGCCCGGCGATGCCGCTGGTGATTATCCTTTCGTCTCGTATTGGACCACACCTCATCACTCCACTTTTTTTAGGTAGGTGTCCATGTATTCTTGGAAAACAAAATTCGTCTAAGTGCTGCGCCCATCGCGCGATCGAAGTCCTATATAGAGAGCGTGGATTGCACGGTGGATATAATCCCAGCGAGCAGTGTCAGAGCGACGCAGCTCAGTTAAACTGTCAAAGTCATGCCTGCTCCAATTTCTGGCCCAAAGACACTTTATGATAAGATATGGGATGATCACGTCGTGTATTTGACTCGTTTATTTCCTGCATTCACCGCCTTACCATTTGTGACATCGCAGCCATAACCAAGATGACGGGCTAGTCATCCTCTATATCGACAGGTCAGTGTTACTACCGACACCATCCTCCAAGAGCGTTCTTATGCAATCCTTTTGTACCCAGACACTTGATACACGAAGTAGCAAGCTCATTCGCATTCGAGGGGCTGTAAGCGTCTTCTTCCTTTATTTGCTGTGCCAGTATGTTAGAAATTAAATAGTTCTTTCGCAGACGCAACGCAGGCCGCCCTGTGCGCCGAAGGGATTGCACTCTTGCTACTATGGATCATAATGTTCCGTAAGCAAAACTCACTCTTGTACGTTGCCATCATTCGTTCAAAACTTCGAAACATAGCACCGGCCCTCGGAAGCCACACTCAAAAGTTGAAGACTATATCGTTGATCCGGATTCAAAGGCACAATGTCTAGCGTTGGAACAGTATGCAAAAGAGTTCGGTCTAACACACTTCGGAATAAAGGATCGCCGTCAGGGTAAGCATATAGGCCTATCATTTTGACTTCTTATAGTATCGCTCAATGGTTAACAGGGATTGTACATGTTATTGGGCCTGAACAAGGGTTTACTCTACCCGGGATCACTTGCGTTTGTGGGGACTCGCACACATCCAGTATGTTTTATAGCAGAAACAAAACAACTACCTCCTGACAATGCATAGCACACGGTGCGTTCGGCGCACTTGCCTTCGGCATTGGAACGTCCGAGGTCGAACATGTCCTCGCAACACAGACTCTCCTGCAGAAAAAGAGCAAAAACATGCGCATCACCGTAGAAGGCAGCCTTCATGAAGGCGTGTCGCCCAAGGATGTTATTTTGCACATCATCGGCGTTATTGGGACAGCTGGCGGTACAGGCTGTGTCATTGAGTACGCTGACTCGGTATTCCGTGGCTTCAGTATGGAGGCACGCATGAGCGTGTGCAACATGAGCATCGAGGCAGGTGCCCGTGCTGGTATGGTCGCACCTGACGACATCACCTTTGCATACCTAAAGGACCGCCCATTTGCACCAAAGGGTGAATTATGGGAACGCGCTGTCTCGTACTGGCGTACACTTAAGTCAGACGAGGGTGCCGTATTCGATAAGGAAGTGCGGATTAATGCTGCAGATATCGTTCCTACCGTTACGTGGGGCACATCACCGCAGGATGTCATACCGATCACAGGTGTTGTTCCCGATCCCGCAAACGTCGACGATCCCATGAAACGCAAGTCAATCGAGCGCCCTTTGCAATACATGGGTCTGACGCCGAACACACCGATGACGGATGTGAAGATTGATAAGGTATTTATTGGATCGTGCACGAACTCGCGGATTGAGGATTTGCGTTCAGCGGCGAAGATTGTTCTTATGGCTGGGCCGAATGCGAAGGTTGCATCTAATGTGCACGCTTTGGTTGTCCCCGGGTCTGGGATCATCAAGGAACAAGCTGAAGCCGAGGGTTTGGACGTTGTGTTCAAGCGGGCTGGGTTTGATTGGCGCGAGGCAGGATGTTCAATGTGCGTCGGGATGAATGCAGACAGGCTGCAGCCCCAAGAACGCTGTGCAAGCACGAGCAATCGCAATTTTGAAGGACGCCAGGGCCCCGGCGGGCGTACACATTTAGTTAGCCCTGCGATGGCCGCAGGGGCGGCGCTGGCGGGCCATCTTATGGACATCCGTATATATTCCGGCGCGGAGATAAGTCAGAGTGCACCGGTTGTTAAAGTTCTGAATACGTCAGCATTCTGGACAGACACGGTTTCTGCATTGCCGGAACCCCAACCAGCTTCATCGGTTGGTACGAGCGTGGATGCCTCACCCACAGCGGCCGGCACAGGACATGTTTTCACAGTTTTGAAGGGAGTCGCTGCGCGGATCGACATCGAAAATCTCGATACGGACATAATCGTCCCCGGACGCTTCCTGAAGACAATGAAGCGCGCGGGTCTAGCGAACGCGCTCTTCTACACATTGCGCAGAGACCCGAACACAGGAGAGGAAACTGATTTTGTCCTTAATCATGCGCCCTTCGACAAGGCGAAGATCGTCGTATGCACTGGCGAGAATTTCGGATGCGGGAGTAGCCGCGAGCACGCACCCTGGGCTCTGAATGACTTTGGAATCCGCTGCGTTATCGCGCCGAGCTTCGCGGAGATATTCGAGAGTAACACGTTTCAAAACGGCATGCTTGCGATCACCCTGCCTAAGGACATCTGTCGATCATTGGGCGAGGACGCGGAGTCCGGCGCGAACTTGGAGGTGGACCTCGAGAAGAACGAGATCCGCCGGCCTGGCGGTAAGGAGCCCGTGCTATTCAACATCGATACGTTCCGCAGGCACCGCCTTTTAAATGGCCTAGACGATATCGGACTGACGCTGCAAAAATCGGATGCCATCGAGTCCTTCGAGCAGCATAGGAGTGTCATGCGACCGTGGCTGGAAGGTTTTGGGTACAAAAGCAATAAAATCTCCGTTCCCTCAGGAATGAAACCAAATGAAAGTCTGGATTGGTAATTTGATAATAAGTCTTTACTACTAGAACAATAAGCAACATTTGTTAAATGAATTAAAGGAATCAAATGATGGTTTTGCACCTAAATGTATTCTGCGCGCGTCAATCATATTTGAGGAGGCTGACGCATTTGCCTCTGGCATGTACTCCGTTCGATCGTTTGCTAGACGGGATAGAACATAACGGTGCCGGAACTGACCGTTCGATCCTGGAGCGGTACAGCGACGTTTACTGTGCATTTTTCAACAACACACCTCTTGTATGAAGTCAAACATTCAGATTAATACCCCATAGACAACCAATTAGAGTCAAGGGTGAAAACTTGAATCTTAATGTGCGCCCAGTGACAGGAGGGAATTTTCACGTTCGTAGGGAAGATACAGATACGCATCTGCATTCTGTGAGCAAAATTAATGGAGGCGCCCTGATCGACGAGTGACGCGGGTCGGGATGCAACTGGCCTAAACTAAATTGGAGGGAGACAAAATAATAGACTCTGGAATGCCTAGATGGCGAGGGGGAAGGAGACAAAAAGAGCTCTTGTCGGCAAAAAGTAATTATCTAGCAGAACTTTCTTGCCGTGTAATAACCGTTTGGGTCGTATGCTGTCCTGCATACTACACGACTGATCTGCAGATCCCTATCATATTGATTAGCCATCGGCGGTCCTTCGAGTTGGCTTGTACCTCCCTGCGTCTATTTTTGCGCCGCCAGAGCCATATTGGCGCGGAGTTAACGCCGACATGAAAAGGAACGCACTGCAAGGCGAATTCTCGAAATTCATAGAACAGACATTACTCTTCTCCCTTTTGTTTCCCAATTGTCTCTCCCCTCCATTTCGTAACTCCGGCAAAATTGAGGCGATGAGATGACACAACCCCCCTCCCGAGGCAAGGAAGGAAGCGTATAAAACGAAAGGCCGACCAGCAACTTCCTCCACAGACAACGCGAACACAGCATCGTCTAGCCAACCGCTCAGCAATGGACTCCTTCACTACCGTCACCATCTCCTCTACGTCCACCGAGACCACTACAAGCGTTCCCGTTTCATACGATACCGGCAGTGGAGGAAGCACCACCTACTGCGTTGTCGCTTAGGCGCACGGCACCATCTTTGCATCGGGTCGATTGTTCGTCTCAGTCTCCTCGTCCTCGTCGTCTGTCTCCAACCTATTAACTTTATTACTTAGATTATGAATCATATTTATAAACTCACGAGGGCCACTCTTCGATCTTCTCCCTTCGTCGATTTTATTAATATTGGGCGGTTCATCGGACATTATATCTGCGCAATGTATGTATGGACATCTGATTGTCATTGCACTTGGTTGTATGTGGAGTTGCATGTATTTTTCTTGAATTGAATTTTCGCTGTTTCACCGCGACGACAGTCCGTATTGCGAATATCCACCACGTCTGTTTCGCTGATAAAAGGCACTCCGCATTTTTTTGGTGTACAAGTCTGATCTGTGGGTGTATAAAAGAATATGCTCATGACATGAGATCAGGTCAGTGAAACTGTTAATAAGTACCAGGCGGGACCACTTCAGAAAACACACGCGACATCGACAAGGCTCCATATAAGCAGTATGAGGACCGAGCCCATTAGACCCACAGCCATCGAAAAACGTACTTATGCCTCACAATGGTAATTTGGGTGTTATTGACTGGCGGCTTCTGTCCCATGCGCGAACGGCCTCGGTCCGGCCAAGCAGATTTGAGCAAATGAAGGCTTTGGTCACCCGGCATATGAAGTATGTGAAGCTTGGCGTGATTCATTAAGCATACGACGAGAGGCGTTTGAGAGTGTAAATGCTGATATTAGGTGTGCGTCAATATACATAAATATCGCTACAGGAGCTGTGACTCTGATCACGGCGTCGAAGGCTTTTTCATCCCGAACAGCTCCAGAGCATTCTAACCATCATTTTAGCATTACAGTCGGCATATGAGACAATAAAAAAACAAACCCCAGAGTTAATGTCCACGCCGGCTTTCCTGAGCTCCTCAGCGACGTGCTTCGCAGCTTCCCTAAATTTGGGATTGGCCGCAAGCTTGAACATTTGCGCCATAGACGGAGGACGGTCCGGCGAGAGATTCACACCTATCCCGGTCAAAACATGGAAAGACGCGCTCAGAAGGTTTAACGAAATACATAAGCGGCGTCACCGACCGATGTCCTTTAAAATAACCGCGAAGTCACTTAGAGCCTTCAGTGCTTCGGGCTTGTCGGCTATTTGCTTTATTAATGGGGATGCTTGAAGCTGAGCAAGTATTGAATTCGGGTCCTCTGCAGCTTCGCGCCGGGGTGTCTGGGAGAAGCTCCGTTGCCACTGGTGGTCGCGGTCGCGATCGCGGTGTCGTGCATGGATAAGGACACTACGCGCCCGTTGAGCGACTAGACATTTAGCAGCAACCCGAAGCTGCGAGGGGACGAGGGGCATGGTGGTCGAAGAGTGAGAGACGCACCAGTGAGGCGCGGCGCTTTCCCTGCAGTCTGGAGCCTTGCCGAAAGCCGAGAGAACACGTACGTCACACGGAGTGCACCAGGGTCACGCCGCCATGACGCGTCGCGTCTCTTTGCTGACGCGAAACGACTCGGACGATGGATAACGACTACTATTCTATTGATGCCATCCTAGCTGAAAACCAGGTCTGTCTCTGCCAATTAAATGCAGCACTCGCGCTAATGTCTCAAATGACAGAAAATTCAGTGCACATTTAAAATCGACATCCCCGATCTCGGACACCTTGATGGCGGGGCCGAACGTGACGTTCGTGGTTTCTTCCGCCCGCAGCATTTATTCTAATATGCGCGTCAGATCAAAGCACTCAGCAAGCTACAGCTTCCTTTTTGGCTCGCACCAATGCTGCTTTACTCGTACGCCATGCATCGCCCCGGCTTGCCGAGACTAACGGCTGTGCAGGGATTATGCGGATTGCAATGTCCCGCAGCCCTTTAACCAGAGGGTCCGTAATGCGTTGAATGCCGAAGCAAGGAGCGTCAAGCTGTCTGGCCTTGTCGGAATCGGCGGGTTATGGTACGGGTTCGGACGTATGATCATGGGCCTGTGAGTAGACCTTTCGATCCCATTAAAATCAGACGAATATATATACATAAACAGGGTGGACGACTACCAGGCCAAAGACATATCTGATATGTTGACAGAGGTACGCGGACCAGTTCTTGTCCTCACTCTGGCACTGACCAGCTATGAGAATAGACATTCAAGAAGCGCCTGGTGGATGTCATGGACCAGGCGCAGCACTTTGGGGCGTTAGGTGCCAGCGCTGGTGGAGCAGGGCACGGGCACGTCGGCGAGGACTTTAGAGAAGGCCTCGATGGCACAGAGAGAGAATGTGCGTTTCCCGAAATAAATAGAAAGGCCGCCGGACCGCTGACTTTTATCTGCTGCAGTGTTTGCCCTCGCCCAAGAAAGCGCGAAGCTAACCAAGCAATGGTACGAAAGCAGCGAGAAGGCCAAGCGTTAAATGTCATTTATTTTGTAGTACACATATCTGTAAGAACACACTGTAGCTACCTCATTTAGATTTGTCCGTCTCGACCGCCGAGTCCGCTTCAGGACGCTCCTTAGCCTGCAGCTGTGCCGTCCTGAGTTCAACCACGAACCTGTGTCTATCCGTCAGAGACTGCGTAAGCCCATGTTGGCTGGGCACTCACCATTTCACGCTCGCCCAAAGACACAGCTCGATGCCGATGAGGACGATAATGTGGATGCTACCCGACAGCAGAAAGAGCAAAGCAACGAAGATGCATAGCAACGCAGCGAATGCGCCGTCTAGAACGACAAGAAAAGTAGGGTTGAGCGACGAGCCAGGTGTGAGCAGGCTGGAAAAGAAATCCGCGGACTCTGGCTCTGTTGTTGCCATTCCGCCTCCGTCTCGGTGAAAGACGCGCGTCGTGCACGCGTGCGGCGCCGTGAGCCAAGTCCGGGATCGACTCTGCGGTTCCCACGATGTGCTTGCTGCTCACTGGCAGACTCGATGGGTGTGCACCCGTTCACAACCTACGTCCTCCGCAAGTACTACCAAGCGACGGGATGGAACGAGGACAACCTCTTCAGCAACCTCACCCGCTCGTCCGATGGTCTGTCCTTGTTCTTTCCTGACGCGCTTGTCCTGACCCAGCCCTCCCGAAGCACTCCTTGACTTCGCCGTTCCAAAGGGGCTGCAGTTCTCGATCTCGAAGGCTCCAAATGGCTTGTTCAGGACGACCTACTCGATGAATGCCCTCCCCTCGCTCAACGGTTCTGTCGGCTATATATTCTCTTCTTGCGACCTTGACCTCAAAAGCTCCGGTGACGTCCGTTTCAAGGATGTTGTCGAGCGCTTCAAGGTGTTTGATGTACCGAAGAGACCAGAGGGAAAGCCAGAGGAGTGGCTTGCTGGTAGTCGGGTGGACACGAGAGGTATTTGCCATTTTATGCAGTCTCTCCAGCAACGATGCTAACTTACTGGCGCAGATTACTTGATGTCCGGTTTATTCTACATCCCGACCGGACAGTTAGATGCTTTCTACACGACCCGGTGGTCGGCGACGACGCAAGCCTCTGTAGCATGTATTCTAATGCCTCCTGCCTCTCCGACACCAGGCGCAAGCGCTCCGACGTCGCTTAACTCGTCGGACGCAATGCTTATGAGCTTGCAACACGACACGGGCCGCTGGGGCACAGAATACACTTGGCAGACAGAGCGGGGTGGAAGCATGATCGGGATCCGGACTCTCCGCAACTTTGGGAAACTGGGCAATGCTGACCATGCCGACGAGCCTGCGGCTGGAGGGGTAGGCAGGGAAGGGTCGTCTAACTTAAAAAGAGTCGACGAGGAAGAAGCTATGGAAGGTGGCCTGAAAGGCCGTCTATCCGCCGGGGCGGAACTATACCTGAGTACGGAGAAAAGCGCCGGTGGTAAGCTAATTATTATACTTGTCTGTGCGGAGCTCATTGTTTTCTTCTTTCACGTCAGTCTCCGCTGGCATTCGCTTCACCACCATTCCAGACTCTACTTTATCTCAAAACGGGTCGTGTTCGAAGGCCCCTTTCACTCAGCCCCCAACAACAATAACAGCGACCTTCACTCCCATCACAGGTCATTTTTCCGGGGCGTATGCTGCTAAGGTTTCTCGGGATCTTGCCCTGTGTTCCCGCTTCATATTTAACATTAATAGTTATGAGAGCGAGTGGACCATGGGCGGCGAGTGGTGGCTAAGACGGAAAAAACTAATATCGTCAGACGCGGCGATGGAGACACCAGAATCTTTGCCTGTTGCCGACAAAATAGATCCGTATAGAATTACGGATGAAATTCATGGTGTCGTTAAGGCTCGGCTCTCTACGTCCTCTGTAAGTTATAATTGTCGTCTACGGAAAGCCGTCAACTTTACTGATTCACTCCATTCTCCTTCACATATAGATCATTGCCGTCATGTGGGAAGGACGGATACGCAACGCGCTAGTCAGCTGCGGAGTCATGTCCAACCTTGCAAACCGATCCAAACCCATCACAGCGGTTGGTTTAGAATTAGCGTATTTCAGCTCCGAGTAACGTACGTGCACGGGGTCCGGGGCCGATGACTTTTCGAGGCCCGTATTGCCAGCAACGTATACACGTTTGCACCAATTGTCGAGCTAAAGCTATCTCGTGCTTATAATATACCCCATTTGCATTTAAAAAACGATTGCGGACCTTGTAAACGGTTCCAGTCATAAAGACATCTAAAACCGTCAATTCATCTAGCTCAGGTTTTTGTCAAAAGCTCATATGTGCGCGGTTATATTCAAAGACAAAAATAGAAGGGAGCCAGAGTTAGTGTACATACAATTTCCTCGAGCTCCACACACCTTTACGAGCGCGAAGGAAAATCCTATACATAAAATAATAGTGGAATCGAGTAGATACGCCGACAAGAAACATGACAAAAATCGGGGTAAGTAATGGTGAAGAATGTGGTATGTTTAGCTTTGTCAGATCTAATACAAATACACGAGAGGAATGAAATCGAGGGTTAGATACGGGAGTAAGATGGAATGAGATGAGATGTAAATTGATGAGATGCCGAAACAACCCTGCATTAATCAAACGAAAGCAGTCAATAGATAGGCGAGCAAGCGCGACGTTTACGCAGGCGCGAGGGCGGGCGACTTGTGCCGAGGGGGCGTCGTCGTCTCCCCAAGGCTGCGCGAGATCATTGCCAACGCCTCCATACGAATAACTGGGCGCGTCGTATGGGGCGCACGCGTGCGCATGGCAGCAGGCCCTGGCCCGACGTGTGGCGCGGAGTGGTTACGCGCATTGTGTGTTTTGTGCGGCGAGCGGTCGCGCCGGGAGTGCGGTGTGACGTCCGTGGAAAGCGGGCGCTGTGAGCGAACTCGCGCACCGGGCCTGGAGGCGGCAGCGGCAGGGGTAGGTATCGGCGGAGGCACATCGGGAGTGGCATTTTCGACGACAGGCGTCGGAGCTTCTACGCTGACTTCGAGACTTTCCGCTGTCCGCCAGACGGCACCATCGAATGGAGTGGGTTCCTCAGACCAGTCGAAGGAACTACTGAAAACCACAGAGGCCTCTTTCGTTTCGATCGCAGGGTACGCAAAGTTATCGGAGGAAACTGCAGCCTCTCCAGTCACTACGGGTTCCTCCTTTAACACAGGAGCGACTATCGCCTTCGCCGCCTGCGGAACAGACTTTTCCTCTTCCGGAGGGGAATCCTTCGGACGATCGACTCCCCATGACCCAGTGGACCTTGCAGACAGACGATGATTTTCAAAGCCATTTGCGGGTTTGGGAGGTAATGAGTGGTGTGGAGGGTGTGGAGCTGGTGACTTCGGTTCGATTACAGGCTGCATCGGCCTTTGGGAAAGAGACACGTCTGGTTTGGGAGGAGCAGGTAAAGGCCCCGAACGCACGGGCGAGCTGAGACGATCGAGTAAGCTCTTTTTTGCGAAGCCATTCAAAGAAGGTGCCCCTGCGGACCCCTTCACTTGCAAAGTTGCAGCGGAATTCAGGGCCCTTCGTTCCTTGTCCTTACGACTCCCCCTTTCTCGCCTCCGCTCGCGATCCTTCCTCACAGGAACAGCAGCCGGAGCAGTGGAGTCTTTGGGGGCGATGCTCGGGCTTTGCTCTGCGACTGCTGGCGGGGGCTCGCTACTTGTCTGTTCAACTACTTCTTCCGTTTCCGGTACGGATGCTGGTACAGAATCTTGGGACGTCACGGACATAGATACAGAGTCAGTTTCAGTTTTCGTTGTCGATCCTACTTCGCTGATCAATTTTGAGCTGACTCCCCAATCGTCCAGGTCAGGCAAGCTATCGTCGTCATCGCCGGCCCAATCAATATGTGTGCTAGGCGAGCTGGGTCGATGTGCGTCCATAGCCATGGACCGAACGTGTTCAACCAGACTGAAGATATCTTTACGGAGGTCGTGGACAGTTGGCGCCGGATCTGGGACGTCAACCAAATGAGGAGGTAGGTCTTTAGGATCCTTCGAAGCAGTCTGCGGTTCGGAAGCCAGGGGAGAAGACGGAAATACACTAGTAAAAGCGGAAGGTAAGGGCTTCGCCAAAGTATTTGACGGAGTTATCGCTGATGGGACTTGTTTGTGACCGTTCCGCCTACGCCGGGAACTTGGTTTAGAAGGGGAAAGAGGTGTAGACGTGTCTGCGGCCAATGAAGACATTGGTTCAATTGAAAGGGTAGGGCGAGGCGGTCCCCTTGTTGGTACACGCCCCTTTGATGGCGCAGCATTACTAGATGTGCTTGTACTGCTAATAGAGAGTCTCTCCGGAGTTGGTGGAGTTGGTGAGGCGTCCGAGGAATCAGTCGCCTTGCGACCAATCGGTACAGCCAACTTGGCGGAAATTTCGGACTTCAGGGCTTCGGTCTTCTCTGAAGGGCCTCTCCCTGATGGTGTTCCCCCTCCTCTGCCGCCAGTCCTCGTCCGACCACCTCGACCCCTACCGCGCGGAACCCCCCGGAGGGCAGCACCTGGCTCTTTTTCACTACGCCAGCTTCTTGTGGTGTCATCTGCACGGCGAGCCCACATTGATGCCTCCGTCCCTTTAGTCGTGGCAGCTGACATTCTGCGAAGGAGTCGAGTTGAAGCGAAAATATAGAGTTGTTTGTACGTTTAGTATAGATGATGTTGAACGGGAGACGGTCTGTCTCATGGCATATGTTTGAATAGTGCTGCGCAAAAACAAGGGGCGACTCACAAACAAGAAAGAGTTGCAGAGACGTGTTAGAACAAAAAGGAGCTGGATGTGGGCAGAAGCATTGAGGTCTGAGAGAAGAGAGGCCACCAGAAAGTGAGACCAAGCACAGAACGGATAGCACGCGTCGGCCTCGGCTACTCGGAGTCCTAATTGGTTCTCCACCTTGTATCGACCTAAGTAGCATCTCCTCTGCCCAGTCGCGTCTCTTCTGCCCTCAATCTACAGCCATGTCGAAAGCATCGCAACCCGAACTTAAGAAGGTAATGTCCCTATGTTATCATTTCTCGCTTTTTCGCGCTCCTATTAATCGCCGAACCGCCTAGTTCATGGACAAAAAGCTCTTCGTCCACCTTCAGGGCGGTCGCAAAGTCAGCGGGACATTGCGTGGGTTCGACCTTTTTCTTAATCTCGTGCTTGATGATGCGGCGGATGAGTCGACACCAGCACAAAAACATCCCATCGGAACCATTGTACGTGCAGCTTTCTCTTCGACTCGGGTTAATTTCTTTGGCTCATCACACTTGTCGATCTGTCTTGCGTAGGTGATCCGTGGAAGTAGCGTAACATCGATGGAGACACTTGAGAACATGCGATGAAAAAAGAACACGGAAAGCTGATTGTAGAAGTGTGAGGGCCCAGCCTGTCTGGTGGGCTCGGGGTTGCTCTAGTGAGGGCCATGTCTTGTGATTGTAAAAGCTCCTGTCTTCTTCACTTCATCTCTTTGACCTTGCCTCGTCAGGTCTGCTACTGCATGATTTGTACTTTCCCACTGTGTATTTCATGATTCTTTTCTACTCGTGCCGTGGGTCTTGCCCAAAAAACCCATACGTCTGCGATGAAGACTTTTGGCGTGTCGCTATCGCTGCTCTCTATGCACACATATAAACCATATTCGCGACTAGCTACCATGAAATAAAGTAGCCGTTAGTAACTTCTATAAACTCGCACATCTATGTCATGCAAATGTCGGATTTCATTTTACATTACGTAATCAGAGGCGTCCGAATTTCATGCGTGAAGACCAACTCGAACGTTTCCCTCAGCGCCTGCCCACTATGTCCCGCGCGGTGCCCACAGAGACACTCCCGCCGACGGCGCGGACAATTGCGCTACTCTTGGCATCTACGCCGACCATTCAAGACGCGCAGCCTGGAGTCCTGCACCAACTGCTCGAGTTCTCGCACCGGTATACCTCACAGGTGCTCTCCGATGCGCTTGTTTACGCTGAGCACGCTGGCCGCGCGGGGAAGATCGAAATGGAAGACGTCGTGCTTGCAATCCAGGCCCGCGTCGGCTGGGAGTTCGGTGGACGTGTGCCAAAGGAGGTGCGTGCCAATGTGAACGAATAGCAGCATTCAAACTGACGTACCCCCGCTCTCTTACTATTTCATTCACGCTTACGTTTTTCTAGTACACTCTCACTCTCGCCGCGCAGGCGAATGCAATTCCTCTGCCATCCGTTCCGGAGGTCTTTGGCGTGCGCACACCTGCCTCGCCGCACGTTCTTACGCAGGTTGACTTCGACCTCGTGCCGAACAAACCACCACCGCGCGTGAAGCAGTACGACGAAGAAGTGGAAGAGGTCGAAGAGGACGTGTCTGACGAGGAGGACACAACTCGCACGGACGGGAGGATGCAAGACGCGGCGCTCAATACGAGGGCGGCTCTAGGCATGCGCCAGTTCGCAACGCCGTCGGATGCGGACATGGCGTCGCCTGGTCCAGTTGTCAGTGCTGCTGTTGCCCATGACGAGGGAAGCGATATCGCGCAGGACGACGACGACGGACTTTTCGGCGACGATGACAGCGAAGGGGACGATGCTATGGAGAGTGTTGAGGTTCCTGACGTTCAGGATCCCAACGCGAACGGGATCAAACGGAAGCTGGTTGAGGAGGAGGATTACGACTAGTTTTTCATTGCTTTCTGCCCCTATTCGTATATGTATGCGTTTGTGTTCAATATGTAATATTAATGTGTAGTTGTAAGGCTCGAACAAGGATGAATAGAGTCGAAGGATCAACTGATGTACTGGTTGAGCAAGCCAGAAGAGTAGACGTAAGAAATCAAAATAGATAGCAGAAGAATCAATAAGGTGATAAGTAAAACAGAACCCGTTGTCCAAGCTGTAGGGTTTATATGTCAGCACTCCAATACACTTAAAAAGGAGTTTGCACATACTGGTACCAGCCAGTCCATCAGGAACAGCCACGGCACGCACAGTGTTGTCTGCGCTGCATGACACAAGAAGGTTTGACGACGGATTGAACCGCAGGACAGTCGGAGGGAAATCGTGCGCTTTGAGAACAGAGAGTAGAGGCTGAAAGGGTATGAAGTTCAGTTTGTACCGAGCAAGTAATAAGTGAAACATACGGCCAATGTATTAGCATCCAAGATACCAATGGTGTAGTCTGCAGAACCATAGGCCAGGAACTTGCCATTTTTACTTCAAAACATGTCGGACAGTAGCTTGATTCGCCTTTTTGAGAATGCTCACCTGACATCAAAACATGTTATCCCCTTTTCGCCGACCTTCCGTATTTTCAATACCTCCCATGTATGGGTGTTCCAACGGCAAACATATCCCTGTTTCGATGTCATTTTTGAACCCCGCGTCCGTGTACGTGGTGTGGCCGAATTTAAGACACTATAGGCGATACCACTATCCGTTGGGTGATATCTGCGAACGAAGCATGAGTGAAGGCGAGACATGCACATTAGGGTCTTGCTGACCGGACGGCTCGGAAGGTGCTTGACCCAGAGCTCAATCCGGGAAGAGCAGGGGGTCCAACCGTATTGAGCAGCTCCAAGTCATCTAAACGCTCCTGTTTCATACTTTGCTTCTGCTTCTGCTTCTTACTTCTAGTCCGTGAAGCAGCTGGAGAGTCATCTGGCGCAGGTGCGGTGGGGAGAGCGTATATCAGAAGCTTTCCCGTAGTGGCAACTATTAACTGCAGCAGTAGGCAGTTCAGTAAAGAATACAATGCTAATCGGTGACCAGGCTTACCGTCGTAGGTGAGAATGCCACATCATATATTTCATGTTCTGTCCGCAGGGCGCTGGCTGCCGCAACCAGGGATGGATACGACAGGATTGCGAGCTAGTAGAGTTTAGGGAGGTTCTGAGGCACATAATGAAAAAACAATTCACATCTCTGCTCCCTGCGGCGGCGACGAGCGTGCGTCCGGGTGAAATGGCAGTGACTTTCTGTCAGCAGGTCAACAGAGAATTACTACGAAGGATGTGGGTCGTGATTACCTGGCACTCCTCCATGTTATCCCTCGTGACTTGCAGAGTACTCGCGACACCAGTCAGGCGAAACCTACCAGTTTTGCACTTTAAAGACATGATGCGAATTCGAACGTCTTTATATAGACTCACTCGTCATTCTCAAGACTGAAGACCCTGCAGTTTTCATTGACACCTTTGTCCAATTGGTCTGTTGCACTGTTAATCCCACAAATAATTCGCGAGTCCTGACGCGTGTACGGATAAGTAAGGGTCCGTCTCTTGTATATGAACACGCACGGTCGCGTCCACTGCCATGCTCATAGGGGCATCCTCGTCCTTTTCCAGTGCCAACTCGGAGACGAGCGTAAGCTTCTCATCGTCCGGAATATCGTAAAGCCTCTGTCGAACCAGAGACATAAGCTAGACGACGAATGAAGGTGTTTCGTGAAGCACTTACCAGCCTATTTTTGATTCCGCTGCGTGACGAGCCTCCTCCACCACCAAGCACGAGCCGACTGTCGCTGACGAACGCAGCGGAGAAGACGGGAAATGCATCAAGCGTGTGTTGGGTGTGGCGTGTGCGCATCTCTAGTTGTTACAATCCAGAAGAGTTGTTCAGGTCAGCACTTCAGCAAGCAAGCAACTTCGACCCGAGCTGGAGGGTCGTTAAATAGCGAAGTGAGCCTTCTTCAATAGAAGAGTGCCGTAGCAAGCAAGCTGCTCGATAAATAAGCCACTGATAGCTTGCAGAGGTAGAGAAACAGCCAGTAAGTAGTTGCTGTTGAGTACTTCTCTGGTAGGAAGACGTGTCCGAAAGTCACGTGTACTGTAATGCAGACTTCGGACGGCCGGCTGTTCTCAAACAGGAGTTGGGATAATCAATTGAATCGGAACCGGTTTAAATAAGTAAACTCTATAGTAGGACACTACTAGCCCCGAAACATGATGCATACGGCGGACAACATCCTAGGCTGTTCCATCGTCCGCCGTCCACAGGCCGCATTTCGCCTGTTAACCTCTCCCACATTTACACTCGGAACAGCCCTAAAAGCGACAGAAACTGGCGCCTCAAGCACGTCGTAAATGTATATCAGCGGTCTCCCATTCGGGCTGTCGGTAGAAGACGGTGAGGAAGAGTCAAATAGCACCGCGTCCTTCATCGGCATTGTTGTCGCAATCTCGGGCAACATTCTTATTTCTCTGGCCCTCAACTGCCAGAAACTCGCCCATCTTAGGCTCGAGCGCGAACGGCATGCATTATTTAGTAGCGCGCGTACAATGAATGGCGATGTATGCGTCGAAAATGCGGGACAGTCCCTTGTAGCCGGAAGCACCGACAACGACGAGACCGACGACGAAGAGCGCACGCGTGTAGGCGAGCCTTCTCACCACCGCACCCAGAGTGTAGATAATGGGAGCGACGACGACGAGTCATTTCCGTTCCCCGGACACGACACCCCGACACGCCCCACGCGCTCGTTTCGAGACCGAGCCCGTTCTCTACTCCTTGAAACAGAGCCACTTCTCGTCATCTCTAGCCGCTCCGCGTCGCTAAGACACTCATATCGTGATGGATATGAGAGCCGACGGAGCCGTAGCGTTTTATCCGAGACTGGCGAGGGCTCGTGGCGTGCAAGAAGCCTAACGCATAGTAGCCCAAACACACTTGCACGTTTATTCTCATTAGGCACGAAGGGGAAACTGTCTGTGGAAGATCCCGACTTGGAAGCATCGGTTATTCCCGTAGACGTCCACGTTAATGGAGAGAGTCCTAGATCTCCAAGAGAGCGATCGACATCCAGAGTCAGATTCGCCAAGTCTGAGCCTGCCTGTGAAAAAGGCCACAATGGGAACGAAAGCGATTACCTGAAGTCGAAGTTGTGGTATGCATCTGTCGTCACTGTTCAGTGACTGTTAACGTGCTAATCAACGAGAAGGTGGTTTGGCTTTCTGCTCATGAACGTAGGAGAGATGGGGAATTTCATTTCATATGCATTTGCTCCCGCTTCTGTTGTGGCGCCACTTGGAACTGTGAGCACCACTTTGTGTCAATCCACGATGTTTTAACAAAGCTACACCACACAAGTTTGCTCTGATAGCAAACTGCCTCTTTGCGCCACTCATGTTGAAGGAGAGGTTCAGGAAGGTACAGTCTAGTCCTATCAACACGTTTTACTGTGGCGTCTCACGCATCAGATATGTAGCGTGATTTGCTAGGTGTCGGGCTTGCCGTCATGGGGGCGATTACCGTAGTGCTTTCTGCAAACCCATCTGACAAGCGTCTGGACCCGGCGAACCTGATCCATGCAATCACGCAGCACGCGTTTATCGTCTTGGCTGCGCTGTATGTGGCTGGAGCAGTTATTTTGGTTAGCTTGAGTTCGCGGAGAGCAGGGCAGGAACATGTTTTCGTCGATGTTGGAGCGTGTGCACTGTTCGGTGGGTTCACTGTGCTTTCTACGAAGGCATTCAGCTCGCTTGTGACTGTCGAGTGGGTCGCGGTGTTCAAGGAGTGGATTACATATCCTATTCTGGCAGCAAGTGTTCTATTTTCATGTATGTTTCGCCGAGCGACTCTGACGATGCCACGCAGATATTAATCGGAACGGGAGTCGGGCAGATAAGATATCTAAATCGGGCGCTGATGAAATTCGACAGCAAGATTGTGATACCGACGCAGTTTGTGCTGTTTAACCTCTCTGCAATTGTTGGCTCTGCGGTACTGTACGGTGATTTCCGGAAGGCGACGTTACACCAGATGGTGACGTTCTTATACGGATGTGCGGCAACGTTCGGGGGAGTGTTCATGCTGACGTGGGGGTCAGGCGTGGGGCCCGGCGAATCTGGGCAAAGCAGGAGCGCCGGACGTCTACCAGAAGAGGCGGAACGGACGGGTCGGGCGCAGGTATTTCTGCCGTCGGCGTCGGCCTCAGCGTCAGCGAATGCTCGGCCCGTGCCGATCGTGCGGTCGAAGCCAAGCCTGCTGGTGGGGCTCTCTCCGGCACAGCGGGCGCTGCTGGCGCGGTCTTCGGCTGATGGCACCTGAATATATGTATTTACACGGTGTATTTACTTTGCTATTAGACTTGCCTTATACGGGGTATTCGCATGGATGACGTCGGCCTGGGTCCAATAACTATGACGTTGGGCAAACATTCTTATAAATAACCGTCGCTACGCATACGCCCATCTACGCCACCGCGCGCTTTCTTAGTCGCCACTGCTGCTCTTCGACCTTCCCACTTACCTTACACACGGTCTCTCTCATTCTTACCGTCGTCGCCCCCATCGCTATGCCCACCACCGGCGTCGTTATCGATGCCTTCAAAAGTACGCTTGTTGCTGCTTACTGTCTGCAGCCAGTGCCTGACCTCCATGTTCCGCCCCATCCGTAGATCTTATCCGGCACGGCAAACAGCACCATGAGAAATCCCCCCAAAGGCTCGCGAACCGAGTCCCCATCGGACCCGTGATCGGGAGCCGCGTGTTGCGAATTATGACCAGAACCCGCAACCTGTCCAGCAGCGCGCGGTAGTCCAGGAGCCGATTCCCTCCCCGGGCTACAAGCGTGAAGCGGAACTCATCGTCCAGGAGGAGAAAGAGGCAAAGAACAAGATGCCAGTCTACAAAGGTCTTGAGAAGTTCAAGCTCATCGAAAAGATGGGAGAGTGAGTCCTTGACCACCTTCGCGACGATTGTGATGAGCCGACCCTTCACCTTGCAGTGGCGCTTTTTCGAACGTGTACAAGGCGGTCGAAATCTCAACGGGCCAAAAAGTGGCGGGTAAGTAGATGCCAACTTGATCTTCCCCTCCTTAAACCGAATCATCTTTATAGTCAAGGTTGTTCGCAAGTATGAACTCAATGCTTCACAGGTTAGAGATTTCTCTGAGCACCCGCTTGGCACCATTTCTCAGCTAGCGCTGACTTCTTCGCATTTTATTCCTTAATCTCTCTTTCTCTTTACGCTCCTTGTAATCTCGGGGTGACGCGATATACTGTAGGAGGGGAACAAGCATCTCAACCCTCAGTTCAAGAAACGTCCCCGCGTTACAGAGGTGCTGTTGATTTTTATTCCCAGTCCTTTATATCGTTATTTTACCCTAGAATTCTACTTATTTACTCCGTTTATACCTCAACATTTCTACTTCTTCTTCCATAAATGGTGGCGGTTGCTGATACATTGGTAACCCGGCTCCACAGCGTGCAAACATTCTCAAAGGCATGTTTCTTTGTTCTTATTTGGGCTCGGAATCTGACCATCCCCCCTCCCAATTCAGAGGTGCAAATTATGCGTGGAATTAATCATCCTTCTGTCGTCAAACTTCTGCATTTCTTTGAATCCGAGGAGCACTACTTCCTTCTTCTTGAACGTACGTTATGTTTCTTCCTTTTAAGTCGATAAGTTCTAAGCAAAAGCTCAGTTATGGAGGGCGGCGAGCTTTTCCATCAAATAGTGAAACTCACGTACTTTAGTGAGAATCTTGCAAGACACGTCATTCTGCAGGTGGCAAACGGGATTCGGTATTTACACGAAGAGCGGGGAGTGGTCCATCGGTTCGTACCCTACATTCTCTACCGTCTCAGCACTTAACCCCCTGCGCAGTGATATAAAACCCGAGAATTTATTGTTTGAGCGCATACCGATAGTACCATCTAAACACCCGGTTCAACGCCCTTACGACGAAGAGAAGGAAGACGAGGGCGAATTTATTCCTGGAATTGGCGGAGGTGGAATTGGCCGAGTCAAGCTCGCCGATTTCGGTCTCAGCAAAGTTGTTTGGAATGAGCAAACTATGACGCCTTGTGGTACAGTTGGCTATACAGCGCCAGAGATTGTGAAGGACGAGCGATATTCAAAAAGTGTGGACATGTGGGCTTTGGGTTGTGTGTTGTACACTTTGCTCTGCGGCTTCCCCCCGTTTTACGACGAAAGTATCAACGTACTTACGGAGAAGGTGGCGCGAGGATATTACACATTCTTGAGTCCATGGTGGGACGATATTAGCCCGTCTGGTAAGCAGAAGTGCTTCACTTCACCTGAAGTCTCTAAACATTTCTGTAGCTAAAGATTTGATAACGCATCTTCTTTGCGTTGACCCGGCGCAACGCTATACAATTGACGAATTCCTTGCACATCCATGGTGTAACGAGTCTCCAGCGCCGCCACCGCCACCAACACCCTTGACTGCCCCGTTTTCCAACCGCGCGTTAGACTCACCTCTGCTCCAGTCACTTCGTGGGGGACGGGAGGCCCGCTCACCGGGATTGGCTACTCTCAAAGAGGCCTTTGATATCACATACGCCGTACATCGTATGGAAGAAGAAGGTGCGCGGAGACGCGCATACAACGGTCCAGGCGGCGCAGGTACTCGCGGCTTCCTGCAAGGTCTTAATGAAGATGATGAAGAGATGGCGGAGCAGGATGATCAGGTGGTGCGGGAAGCTCGAGAGAGGCAGGAGCAAGCCGCTGCGAAGCATGCAGATGTCGCGACGAAACGTCGCTCTCGTGATAAGGCGCGCGATGCCCTGCTTGCTGAAGGACGAGCTGGTGTGCGTGACCAACCACGACGACACGATCGCGATGAGCCTAGCAAACCGTTCGAACTGGTTATTGACAATGCGACCCTTCTTGGACGCAGGCACGGAAAAATGCGGACACCTGGGATTTCTAGCCCATTATCAAATCAGTTGATTTCCGGTAAGGGGGACGAAATGCCTTACGAAGCTCCCGGCAGTCCGATGCAAATAGTTTGAAAATGGTTTTGCACTGACTATCTCCTTATGCATCCTACCCTCTTGTGTTTCACTAATTGGATTGCCACTCTATATGCGGTGTCTCGCACCGCCGATTCCTCACGTACGATTATAACACGAGCCTGGTGAGGTTTTATATCGGACAATGTGTACAAACCGCCAGTGCTTGTTTTTGTACTTTGCGCATATTTATCATTTGTAGTTGACGATTCTGTGGTTGTAGCGTACAGTGAACTCGGGTTTATAATCTTGATGCATGTCTTTCCTGTACTATACGATGATTTGGAAATGTCTAGACGTGTGTATAAGAAGTAGCGGGGAGATATCAGAGCCGTCGCTTAGACGTAAGAAGTTGTTGGGTCTGCGAAGTTCATGATCGTAGGTAAATCGCAAAGCTTCGCAAAATACACGCTTTATGATCGACGGTCTCAGACCGCAATATTTTTTGTCACTTAAAGTCGAGTCCAGCTCGTTGCTAAATACGCGAAGAGATAAAAGTCTACGTCGACATGCCCAAGCCACGGCGCAGAGCGTTTGTAAGGTCCCACTGTGCCGTGTCGCCTGAGAGGTCCCACATGGCGGTACCGAGGATATGAGCTTGCTTCGCGTACGCGGCCTTGGCGGTGAGCGACTGGGGGTCGTCGTACGTCACGACCTGGTCCTCATAGGGGGAAGTCATGAAGGGGGTAGTGGAGCAGGTATCCCAGAAACGCGTGAAGCCGCCGACAGCGAGGAACGTCCTTGAAGAGCTGCCGCTGACAAGTGCGGGGCGCAGCGCTCCCTGGGCGACGATCTGGTTGAACTGAATTTGACCGCCGTCTGTGCTGATGAGCTTGATGAGTCCGAGTGTGTCAGGGTCCACGCCCGAGTCCGGGTCCGGGTCCGAATCCGAGTCTGAGTCTGTGTCTGGGTCCAAATCCGGCACCGGGTCCGAGATGCTTAAGTTGGCCATGACGCTCTGCCTACGGAGGAGTGGTCTGCGCGGCAGAGGTGCAAGGGCGCGTTTGTGCGCGATCGTCGTCGCCTTGGAGGGGTTGATGTATCCGTAGGCGGGAACACCAAGCATAAGGCGGGAGGCGGGGAACTTGGCTGCGGACCAGGCTGTGATGGCGGCTGCGGCGTTCTCGTTTGGCTGCGAGCTGTCGTGGCAGCCGTTGGAGAGCGGGGCGTTCGGACCGGGTGTGGCTGACGCTGTGTGCGTACAGTTAGCACCGGAGAAGTTTAAAGAGAGATGTAGTTTACCGGTGAAGACGTCGTAGTTCATGATGTTGACCCAGTCGAGGACGGCAGCGAACGCAGAGACGTCCCGCATCGGGTTTCCGCTCGGGTCGACGAAGGGGGTGTCCTGAACTGCGGCTGTGATGCGCGCGTTCTTGGGGAGCCTGGCGCGGAGGAGCTGGAGGGTGGCGAGGAAGTTAGCGCTGTCCTGGGGGCTGACCTTGTTGTCGCCTTCGCCCTGCTGGCCGGGGTACTCCCAGTCGATGTCGATGCCGTCGAGGTGGAACTGGTTGTAGACGGAGACAACGTTGTTGACGAACTTTTGGCGCGAGCTGGGTGTTGCGCATGCGAGGGAGAAGAACCTATAGTGGCGCATTTAGCAAAGAGGGGATAAAGAAAAAGAATATGCGCACTTGCTGCCGTCCCAGCCGCCGATGCTGAGTTTGACCTTTGTGCCCTTTGCATGTGCGGCAGAGACGAGCCGGGAGAGGATCCCAGGGGAGGAGGAAGGGTCGTCCCAGACGAGGTTAAAGTTCTGGTCCGGGGAGACAAAGGCGAAGTCGATCCAGCTCAGTCTAGACATGTCGATCTTCTCTGGAGGGAGCACAGAGAGAGCCCAGTCGGGGTAGTAGGCAGAGATGAGAGGCCCGGAGATGACCGGTGTCTGCAGAGGGAGAGCGGCGTCTGGCAGAGAGTCGGTCCCGAGGTCAGCACTAGCACTAGTCGTCGACGTCGGATCGTCAGGGTCCGGCGACAAGGGCAGGAAGAGCACGTCCTGTTCGGAGCTTCCCGCGAACGTTCCACTCGGCGTCGGCGTCGGCGTCACCGTCGTCTGTGCAAACACCACCATCTGCGTTTCTGTCAGCACATAATACCCCGCGTCGGGCTCCGCCAACCACGGCATGCAGGCACATCTCCCGCTCATAGCCACCAGCGCCAAAACAGCCGACAGAGCGTAGACCATATTCGTGTCAGATGCGATAAATCAGAAAAAATCAGCCGACCAGCGGGAGATAAAGTGGGCAGTAAACACGATTAATGACTGCGCGTACGCGAATTATGAGGGGCAGGTTACCGGTCAGCTCGGAAGTGCCCGAGATGCCTCCTACCCGCCGGCTGCGGCCTCTATAAGCAGATTAATTGCCCAGTCCATACGCGACGGCTGACGCAAGATGCCGTTCGATGCCGGTGACGAAGACGCGGATCGCTGACGCCCCTTGCAGCTTATCGCCCAGATGACCTCGTTTCGTTCCTTGCACGCTCGTCGTCTCACAATTCTATATCCGGCATCCGCTAAACCTGTCATATCTGAAACGTGCTCCACCTCCCCTTCCGACGCCTATAAACTCTCCCTTTCTCCTTCTTCTTCGTCCACACTCCCGCCCTGCCCTCCGCCATGGCCTCTCCTCGTCCTTCAGACTTCTCCAACAGGACTGACTCTCCCGTTCCCCCGCCATGTCCTTCCCCTCAGCTCAAGCCGATGCCTCTCCCTACGCCCCCCGTTTATTCAAGGCGCATCGCTTCTTCATCCCAGGACAACCTCCCCGCAAAGAAACTAAAGCCAAAGCGCAGCGCGGATCTCGACCCGGAATCCCTCGTCTACTCTCTCAAAGACGCTCTCGTCGCCGGCGGCTCCTCCCGTCGCAATTCAAAACCTGACATACGCGACTCGGATTATTCGCCATCTTCCACCGAAAGCGTGTCTCCACGCTCGCCCACTCTTCATCGCGTTCCTTCCCCTCCCTCTCCGCCTGTACATCACAAACACCGCCGCTCCGACTCTATGAATCAGAATATTCTATTGCCTACCGCCTCTCGGTCCCTGAACAGGTCACGTACTCGTTCCCCGAGCGGCAGGCCCATCAGTTCAGAGACGCCTCCACCCGTCCCTCCTCTGCCCCCTTTGAATATCAGTTACGCGGCTCAAGTCTCCCCGGACAGGAAGACGTCTTTCATACGCATCCCAGAGCTCGGTCTTGGAATCGACGAGGGCCTGCGCTTTCCGCTTTCTCCCTTGCAGTCGGGCAAAAAGCGTAGGGAACGTCCTCGCAAGGAGTCTGACGCGCCGTCTTTCCTGCACATGTCCAAGCGCGATACGAAACGATCGTCCCGGACGAGTCCTGTTTTTTCGGTCACCCCACTAGCAGGCTGCCTGTCCGTTCGTCCCTCGCACTCGCTCCCGGACCTAAAGGCTGCAAAGCGCAGGAGCGGTTCGTCATTTGCGGGTCGCTTTTTGCGGATGGGGACACAACCACTTGTTGTCTAAACTCGTGGTTTCCCCTCGTTTCTACTGGGCCTTCGGTCCGCATCTGCGTCCGATGGCGTGACGCATCTGCTCCATAAGCCATAAATCCTGGGCGCTCAGTAAACGTCAGTTAAGCGAGCCCGCGCTCAGCGATTATCACGGCTTATCTCCCCCGCTGAGATCACGCATCGCATTAGGCCGTCCTACCCTGTCCCCCTTTGTCTTCCCGATATAGTTGCGCCCACGCGCGTTCGGGTTCTTTGTGGGGGGTCGTGAATC